>CM035811.1:15356563-16076563 GCA_020458035.1 Magallana ariakensis | reverse complement strand
GAGCATAAGTTGATATTAGACGCCCTTAGGGAATCTAAAGAATGTATTGGCATAACTTCCAAATCATGTCACTGAGGAATGGAACCTACGATTTCATTGGTCAAAGCAAAGTTCACCAGGAGGTGACCTTAAGTGGGGTTTCTTTAAATCATCGTATAGCGACTAAAGAAATTTTAATCAGATTGCAAGTCAAGGAAGGATTGTCATTCAGTCTTAATAAAACCACCCCTCTTCTGCTTACACTTGTCAGGGTCTGACAGTTATTGATAGGAGGTCATCTTCACACTACTTTAACTTCTGACCAATCAATTTGAACTCTTCAAAAGGAGACAGAAAAATGAATTCATGGCTATTTTCTATATATTACTTCAACCTCCAGACTGCATAGTATTGAAGAGTTACACTTCTCATAAAACAGATAAAGGCATGTCTGTGATAAGCTAGGGGTATATATTTAGATTGTATGCAAATTTAAAGGTCATAGAAAGGTGACCTCTTATTGATACCTATCCGAGCCCGTTGAGTGTAAGGAGAAATAGGTGGGCTGTCATTAAACTGGATTGTCAATATGATAATAGTAAGTTCAGAAAACGAGGCTCACTTTTAAAGTATTATTTTCCTACCAGACAAACTCTCCTTTTAACTTATTTCACGGTTATATCAATTTTTGATAACTTAAAACACATCTCTTATATGTACATGTATTTAATTATTCCAACCAGAAAATCGATAAATACGTTTACATGTATGTACAACTGATGACAGGATTCAAACTACTGGTATGCCTATATCATAGTGTAATAAACACAAAATACACTGCGCTGATGCATGGAAAAAAGTGTTATGTTTCATAAACATTTTGATTCCCTATATTCATACTTAAACCTCTACCGCTAAAACATGGAATAGTTTATGTAAAGTGCAGTGTTAAAATTAGAGATTGAAAAGAACACCAATTGTAAATAAACAATAATGCCTTCTCCCGTCTGAGGGTGCGCTATTAGTATACGAGACTGAGGTGCTCAGTGGTAGGGATAACTATACGTATAATGTTTGGCCATACAGGCCTCAGTATTGTTTTTGAAAGGATGAGCATATTTATCTGAAATCTTCACAAGCAAGTAAAAGAAATTCACAAATCTTCAAAATCATAATCCGCGGCAGTGGTAGGGGTTGTGAGGCATCTCTAACTTCATTTTTTTCAAAGAGGATTTTGTTTTAAAAATCCCAATATTTTTTTTTTTTGCCTTGAGTGCTCATCTAGAAAGTGTGTGGGGTAGGGGTGTCAGTACCCCAAAATTTAATTTTCTAAATGTAAATTTCAGAAAATGTTGGCAGGGGTGGGGGCAGAACTCCAACTGAATCAAAAATCCTTTTTGTCACTTTTGTGTGACAGGAAGAGAGACCTCTGGTTTATAATTATATCTATCATGTCGCATATACATGTTTTAGTTATAATATTTTGGAATTTTTTTAAAGATACAATGTCATTTATTTGATAAAAATCATATATTTATGCATACATGTATTAACATGTGACGCGTGAACCTAAAAGTAATCAATTTTGTTCAGTTTTTTACTTGAGTAACAGAAAGGCATAATTAAACCAGCGTTTTGTTCAGAGCACTGTGTACATTGTATATTTAAACCAAACCAAAAGAGATGGTGTGACGTCAAAACAATTTGTTTTTGTTTTTTAAACAAAAGAGTTCTACATAATGTCAACCTCCAGAAAATACGATTTCTCTATCTTTAACATTTACAACAATTAATAAAATCCGTTGAACAACACATATCTATACCATTTAATTGTAACTTTGAGAAGTGCATACATTTTTGGGAGGCAACTGTGTCGCTAGTATGTAAGTCAAACGAATTATGTCCTAAGGTCTTTTAAAGAAATAAGAAACTGTCAACTGTTGTAGTACTCTGATGATTTCTATGGCGACCGACTGCATTGAATAACGTATTTCATAACTTCTAAACGTGAGAACAAATAATTATTATTTAACATCTTTGACTTAAAACTTTAAACTTATATTCAACAATTGACCACTACAGTGATAGCTCACTTCCAAGTGTATTTTAATTACATAACAATTGATGATCTGTATCCATAAATTACCTATGGCTATCTGTGTCCAGGATTTTCTGCACTTAAAGGCCGAGGTTTTTAACTGGTCAGTTTACCTTAGGTAAGTTCAGGTGGGGGTGGAGCCTATATTGAAAGAGGTGTGAAACCCCGAGGGAAACACACTCGCTTGTGTATACTTGTCTATATACACGGAGTATTAAAGTGCTCTCAAAAGAGTTTTCCGTTTATTTAAAAAGAATATCGTATTTATATGTACTTATAAAACAAATTGTGCTTCGTTGAAATGAATATAAACGCATGAAAAACCGCGTGCGACATGTGCAAAATCTTTCGTCTGATTGAACAAGTTTCTGTCGGGATTAACTGAGAATATATCCTGATGTTTTGTGAATTATACAATCACCCCACCGTACTCAAATACTAATGCAACTTTGCAACCAATGCTTGTAAATCTTTTCCGATTAGCTGCTAAATTAAAGCGCACAATAATTCTACTAGCTGCGCATGCACCAGAGCTGTCTGTACTTGTTTCTCTTCCGGTTTCAGCTCGTGAAATTTCTCTCAGAAATGTGATAACTAACGATATAAATCGTGAACGCAATATTTGATTTCATTTAATTATTTATTCTCAATTATTCACAAACATCTTTATTGATAAACGACGTCTTTCATGGATACATGATCGGCACCACATGATTTTGACAGACTATAGGTGATCAGCGCATTTAGTGTGGTACATAACCAAGTACGAGTAGATTTTTAATTCATATCTTTTAATATTTCTTTTGTTTAAAGTGCTAAAAGATAGCGATTTATCGTCACGGTATGCATCAAATCAAAAGAAAAACGTTTATTGCATCGTCGTCGCGAGCGCTAGGCATGGTATACACAGGATGAGTAAACAAATGCCAATCATTTTCTAACACCCAAACTGGGGCCTCGATTTAGTTTATTAACAAGGGTTACATTGACCACGTAAATTTGAAGGCGGTGCTTATTTTCTCGGTCTTAAATGGACACGAGATTTTCGGCCGCACAGGGTTATTGAATTAACACGCAGACTGGCCGAATAAACACACAGATTGCAAAGTGAAACACATTAGGAAGAACGTTAACAAATAAGGAGTCACCAGAAATTGATTTTCGACACATATAAATTTTCGATTTTTGTTCGCCAATTTTTAAAATTCAGCTCGAGCACTTGGGGAGGCGGGGGGGGGGGGGGGGGGGGCGGAGCAGCACAGATATGACTTTATTTTTAAACTTCCTAGAACGCTTCGAAAATTAATGATTTTTTTTACGTAAACCCTGCTAAAATTTGGTACAACTCTTAAGAAAACTTATTTTACTTTCTACACTATTTAATTTTTGCGTTGGTCGAATATTAATTCTTACACCAGTATATATACATATATCCATGCGCATATATGTCTCGTTGGCCAGGCAAAGTTTGAATATTGTCTTAAAAGTGTTAAAGTCTGTAAAAAGTCTAAGCAATAATTAACGGAAATGATCATGAGTAACTACAGTCGATTCATCGTCGGACCCCACGGGTTTTCCATCCGTTACATTGCTTGAAATCAGTGTAACGGATTGAAAACCCGTGGGTTCCGACGATGCAGTATATTAATCTTAAGTTAAACACATATCAATTTTACATATGCCGGTAAATATCTCGGAGTTTTATTATATTTAATTTTTTATTTATACAATCGGCCTTGCATATTTAGAAGATTTTCCCCCCTTACGTTTAAATCAACGCTAAATCAACTGAATAAGGGAGATAAATTCATCTTTCATCTAAAACCAATAAAAATGAAAATAAAATAAACAAATAGTTTTGTGTTCGTACAAAATATCAATAAACATACACGTGTGATAAGGTACATGTAGATGTCCCCTCGCGCGCGATCTTCTCGGCCATGTGCGAGCGTGCGAAGGATGATCGTCATTTAAAGGGGTAATCTTTGTGGTTTTTTATTGTTGATCTAAAACATTATTAGTACAGTTCTTAGAACATTTTATACGTACAAACCCACCATTGATTTATGTCTGACGATGTTTTGGATTAGGAATAATATCGGATTTTATAATTTTCAGAATGACTTCTTAATTTACATTTTAAATAAAACATCAATAACTTTAAATTAAAACAGTTCCTGTATTTGTGGCTATATAAACTCAAAACAAGTACACGAAAGACGCGAATCTGGTGTATTAGATAACCGCTGACCGAATGGTAGTGCACCCACGGCCGATCTCCTCGGCCGCGGGCGAGGAATAGGTTACGTAAAGTTACAACACACACAGCTCCGAACCCAGGAAGATTTGAAATGTTTGCAGTATAATAATAACTAAAATCTACCAAATAAAAGTTATTATTTTTTTTTTACATAAAACCCACAATTGATCTATGCCTGATATTACTTCCGATTGAGAATGACATTTCTTTTATTAATGAACAGAACGTTTTCTTAATTGACACTCTATCATTTAGTTCAATTTGAGAAGAATAAACGTCTATGTGTGATCAAAATTAAAACAATTCTTGTTTTCGGCTAAATGAACTCATAAATTGAGAGACGTGACTCCGGTGTATTAGATAACCGCTGACCGCTAGGTAGTCCAGCCGCGACCATGGAGACCGACTTTCTCGGCCGCAAGCGAGGGATAGCTTACGTAATGGTTCACACACACACAGCTCTGATTCCAGATATATTTTAAATGCACGTAGCATGATAACTAAAATGTATCACATAGATTCATTTTTTTCCGGTAGTTTGTGTGATTTACTAGAAAAGAAAAAGAATGTTTATATTTTCTGTTTCTCGTTTTTTAGGATTGTGCAAAATTTACGAAGATGACATAAACTCCTCACATAAAAGCATGTATCCTAAAAAAATTATTTTTTTCTTATGAATGAAAGCCTTCTTTTTAAACAGGCATACTGTCTGTCGTAACTTAATGTCAGTTGTACGCACAATGACTTTCGTTAACTTGCCAAATAAACACAGGTACATGTTAACATGTAAAGCTTTTTACACTCATACTACACAACTCACCAACAAAATAGCATTGTAACAACATTTATAGGATCCCAACAAACAACTTTTCCAGCGACAGCTATATCAAAATCCTAGCCGTTTTTTAGTTATTTAGCAAAAACTTTCAAGGGCCAAGGGCCCTTAATTTAAAGGGCCAGCCCTTTTTTATTGGTGTCAAATGAAAGTCCTTGACATTCTGCACAACTTTTATTCTACATGTCTTAGCAAAATATTTTTTGTTTAAAAGATACAAAGGAAAATATGTCTAAATTTTCGCACTTTTTGGAACCCTGTTTTTTGACCCTCTACCTTTTTCTAAATAAAGAAAGTAATCCAAAAACAAAAACCGATGTGCAAAACTTCAATGTCTCTGTTATTCAAATTCGTTGGATTCCCATTCCCTGCTATCATAGTCTCGGAGCCTTTGTCTGGAAACGAAAGGCCCTAAATTTTTTAAAAAGGGGAATAACTCGTTAACGGAAAAGGATTGTTAAAATTTATGAAATGGTTTAGATAGTGTTTTGTAAAGTCTATAAGCCCTGAAAATTTGAGCAAAAACCGTTCAGAAATGAGCAAGATATGAAGCCTCAAAGTTCGCGTCTAGGAAGAAAAAAAAAAAGAACTAGAGCCGAGCTCGTTGCAAGCAACGAGAAGGTCTTCCGTTACAGCTTCAAGTCGAGAAAATCTGATTAAAATCATATCCTTGATCCCCTCCTTGTTTTTCTATTTTCGTTACAAGAGGATCTGAAGAAACCCCTCTTGAGGTCACTCCTGTTGAACGTTTGTTTATAAATTTACACGAGTTATTCTAGCAATCAGAGCAAGTGTTAGAAACGGTTATTTCGGGGTAATAACAGAAATAGAGTTGTACGACGAAATGATGCCACATGTTCGTGAATCTTTCGGTATCAGCAAGTAAGAGATGGAGCATAAGTTGATATTAGACGCCCTTAGGGAATCTAAAGAATGTATTGGCATAACTTCCAAATCATGTCACTGAGGAATGGAACCTACGATTTCATTGGTCAAAGCAAAGTTCACCAGGAGGTGACCTCAAGTGGGGTTTCTTCAAATCATCGTATAGCGACTATAGAAATTTTAATCAGATTGTAAGTCAAGAAAGGATTGTCATTCAGTCTTAATAAAACCACCCCTCTTGTTCTTACACTTGTCAGGGTCTGACAGTTATTGATAGGAGGTCATCTTCACACTACCTTAACTTCTGACCAATCAGGGCTTTAGAAAATCAATTTGAACTCTTCAAAAGGAGACAGAAAAATTAATTCATGCCTATTTTCTATATATAATTGCAACCTCCAGACTGCATAGTATTAATAAGTTACACTTCTCATAAAACAGATAAAGGCATGTCTGTGATAAGCTAGGGGTATATATTTAGATTGTATGCAAATTTAAAGGTCATAGAAAGGTGACCTCTTATTGATACCTATCCGACGCCGTTGAGTGTAAGGAGAAAAGGGTGGGCTGTCATTAAACTGGATTGTCAATATGATAATAGTAAGTTCAGAAAACGAGGCTCATCTTCAAAATATTATTTTCCTACCAGACAAACTCTCCTTTCACGGTTATATCAATTTATGATAACTTAAAACACACATCTTATATGTACATGGATTTAATTATTCCAACCAGAAAATCAATAAATACGTTTATGTACAACTGATGACTCAAACTACTGGTATGCCTATATCATAAACACAAAATCCACTGCGCTGATGCATGGAAAAAAGTGTTATGTTTCATAAACATTTTGATTCCCTATATTCATACTTAAACCTCTTCCGCTAAAACATGGAATAGTTTATGTAAAGTGCAGTGTTAAAAGAACACCAATTGTAAATAAACAATAATCCCTTCTCCCATCTGAGGGTGCGCTATTAGTATACGAGACTGAGGTGCTCAGTGGTAGGGATAAATATCCGTATAATGTTTGGCCATACAGGCCTCAGTATTGTTTTTGAAAGGATGAGCATATTTATCTGAAATCTTCATAAGCAAGTAAAAGAAATTCACAAATCTTCAAAATCATAATCCGCGGCAGTGGAAGGGGTTGTGAGGCATCTCTAACTTCATTTTGTTCAAATAGGATTTTGTTTTAAAGATCCCAATTTTTTTTTTTTTTGCCTTGAGCGCTCATCTAGAAAGTGTGTGGGGGTGGGGGTGTCAATACCCCAAAATTTAATTTTCTAAATGTAAATTTCAGAAAATGTTGGCAGGGGTGGGGGCAGAACTCCAACTGAATCAAAAATCCTTTTTGTCACGTTTGTGTGACAGGAAGAGAGACCTCTGGTTTACAATTATTTCTATCATGTCACAAATACATGTTTTAGTTATAATATTTTGGAATTTTTTAAAGATACAATGTCATTTATTTGCTAAAAATCATATATTTATGCATACATGTATTAACATGTGACGTGTGAACCTAAAAGTAATCAATTTTGTTCGGTTTTTTACTTGAGTAACAGAAAGGCATAAACCAGCGTTTTGTTCAGAGCACTGTGTACATTGTATATTTAACCAAACCAAAAGAGATGGTGTGACGTCAAAACAATTTGTTTTAGTTTTTAAACAAAAGAGTTCTACATAATGTCAACCTCCAGAAAATACGATTTCTCTAACTTCAACATTTACAACAATTAATAAAATCCGTTGAACAACATATACCTATACCATTTAATTGTAACTTTGAGAAGTGCATACTTTTTTGGAAGGCAACTGTGTCACTAGTCTGTAAGTCAAGTGAATTATGTCCTAAGGTCTTTTAAAGAAATAAGAAACTGTCAACACTTGCAGTACTCTGATGATTTCTATGGCGACCGACTGCATTGAATAACGTATTTCATAACTTCTAAACGTGAGAACAAATAATTATTATTTAACATCTTTGACTTAAAACTTTTAACTTATATTCAACAATTGACCACTACAGTGATAGCTCACTTCCAAGTGTATTTTAATTACATAACAATTGATGATCTGCATCCATAAATTACCTATGGCTTAGGCTATCTGTGTCCAGGGTTGTGTGCACTTAAAGGCCGAGGTTTTTAACCGGTCAGTTTACCTTAGGTAAGTTCAGGTGGGGGTGGTGCCTATATTGAAAGAGGTGGGAAACCCCGAGGGAAACACGCTCGCTTGTGTATATATGTCTATATACACGGAGTATTAAAGTGCTCTCAAAAGAGTTTTTCCGTTTATTTAAAAAGAATATCGTATTTATATGTACTTATAAAACAAATTCGTTGAAATGAATATAAACGCATGAAAAACCGCGTGCGACATGTGCAAAATCTTTCGTTTGATTGAACAAGTTTCTGTCGGGATTAACTGAGAATATATCCTGATGTTTTGTGAATTATACAATCACCCCACCGTACTCAAATACTAATGCAACTTTGCAACCAATGCTTGTAAATCTTTTCCGATCAGCTGCTAAATTAAAGTGCACAATAATTCTACCAGCTGCGCATGCACCAGAGCTGTCTGTACTTGTTTCTCTTCCGGTTTCAGCTCGTGAAATTTCTCAAAGAAATGTGATAACTAACGATATAAATCGTGAACGCAATATTTGATTTCATTTAATTATTTATTCTCAATTATTCACAAACATCTTTATTGATAAACGACGTCTTTCATGGATACATGATCGGCACCACATGATTTTGACAGACTATAGGTGATCAGCGCATTTAGTGTGGTACATTTCTTTTGTTTAAAGTGCTAAAAGATAGCGATTTATCGTCACGGTATGCATCAAATCAAAAGAAAAAAGTTTATTGCACCGTCGTCGCGAGCGCTGGGTATGGTATACACAGGACGAGTAAACAAATGTCAATCATTTTCTAACATCCAAACTGGGGCCTCGATTTAGTTGATTAACAAGGGTTACACTGACCAGGTAAATTTGAAGGCGGTGCTTATTTTCTCGGTCTTAAATGGACACGAGATTTTCGGTCGCACGGGGTGATTGAATTAACACGCAGACTGGCCGAATAAACACACAGATTGCAAAGTGAAACACATTAGGAAGAACGTTAACAAATAAGGAGTCACCAAAAACTGATTTTCGACACATAAATTTTCGATTTTTGCTCGCCAATTTTTAGCACTTGGGGGGGGGGGGCGGAGCAGCACAGAGATGACTTTGTTTTTAAACTTCCTAAAACGCTTCGAAAATTAATGATTTGTTTACTATGTAAACCCTGCTAAAATTTGGTACAACTCTTAAGAAAACTTATTATACTCTCTACACTATTTAATTTTTGTGTTGGTCGAATATTAATTCTTACACCAGTCTATATACATATATCCATGTGCATATATGACTCGTTGGCCAGGCAAAGTTTGAATATTGTCTTAAAAGTGTTAAAGTCTGTAAAAAGTCTAAGCAATAATTAACGGAAATGATCATGAGTAACTACAGTCGATTCATCGTCGGACCCCACGGGTTTTCCATCCGTTACATTGCTTGAAATCAGTGTAACGAATAGAAAACCCGTGGGTTCCGACGATGCAGTATACCGTATTAATCTTAAGTTAAACACATATCAATTTTACATATGCCGGTAAATATCTCGGAGTTTCATTATATTTAATCTTTTATTTATACAATCGGCCTTGCATATTTAGAATCGAATTGATAGATTACTTTTATTCAATGAATGAGAGGTTTTTATAAGATTTTTCGCCCTAACGTTTAAATCAACGCTAAATCAACTGAATAAGGGAGATAAATTTATCTTTCATCTAAAACCAATATAAATGAAAATAAAATAAACAAATAGTTTTGTGTTCGTACAAAATATCAATAAACATACACGTGTGATAAGGTACATGTAGATGTCCCCTCGCGCGCGATCTTCTCGGCCATGTGCGAGCGTGCGAGGGATGATCATCATTTAAAGGGGTAATCTTTGTGGTTTTTTGTTGTTAATCTAAAACATTAGTAGTACAGTTCTTAAAACATTTTATACTTACAAACCCACCATTGATTTATGTCTGACGATGTTTTGGATTAGGAAAAATATCGGATTTTATAATTTTCAGAATGACTTCTTAATTTACATTTTAAATAAAACATTAATTACTTAAAATTAAAACAGTTCCTGTATTTGCGGCTATATAAACTCAAAACAAGTACATGAAAGACGCGAATCTGGTGTATTAGATAACCGCTGACCGCTTGGTAGTGCACTCGCGGCCGATCTCCTCGGCCGCGGGCGAGGAATAGGTTACGTAAAGTTACAACACACACAGCTCAGAACCCAGGAGGATTTGAAATGTTTACAGTGTAATAATGACTAAAATCTACCAAATAGAAGTTATTATTTTTTTTACTTAAAACCCACAATTGATCTATGCCTGATATTACTTCCGATTGAGAATGACATTTCTTTTATTAATTAACAGAACGTTTTCTTAATTGACACTCTTTCATTTAATTCAATTTGAGACGAATAAACGTCTATGTGTGATCAAAATTAAAACAATTCTTGTTTTCGGCTAAATGAACTCATAAATTGAGAGACGTGACTCCGGTGTATTAGATAACCGCTGACCGCTAGGTAGTCCAGCCGCGACCATGGCGACCGACTTTCTCGGCCGCAAGCGAGGGATAGCTTATGTAATGGTTCACACACACAGCTCTGATTACAGATATATTTTAAATGTACGCAGCATGATAACTAAAATGTATCACATAAATTAATTTTTTTCCGGTAGTTTGTGTGATTTACTAGAAAAGAAAAAGAATGTTTATATTTTCTGTTTCTCGTTTTTTAGGATTGTGCAGAATTTACGAAGATGACTTAAACTCCTCACATAAAAGCATGTATCCTAAAAAAATTTTTTTTTCTTATGAATGAAAGCCTCCTTTTTAATCAGGCATACTGTCTGTCGTAACTTAATGTCAGTTGTACGCACAATGACTTTCGTTAACTTGCCAAAGTAACACACGTACATGTTAACATGTAAAGCTTTTTACACTCATACTACACAACTCACCAACAAAATAGCATTGTAACGACATTTATAGGATCCCAACAAACAACTTTTCCAGCGACAGCTATATCAAAATCCTAGCCGTTTTTTAGTTATTTAGCAAAAACTTTCAAGGGCCCTTGGCCCTTAATTTAAGGGGCCAGCCCTTTTTTATTGGTGTCAAATGAAAGTCCTTGACGTTCTGCACAACTTTTATTCTACATGTCTTAACAAAATATTTTTTGTTTAAAAGATACAAAGGAAAATATGTCTAAATTTTCGCACTTTTTGGAACCCTGTTTTTTGACCCCCTACCTTTTTCTAAATAAAGAAAGTAATCCAAAAACAAAAACCGATGTGCAAAACTTCAATGTCTCTGTTATTCAAATTCGTTGGATTCCCATTCCCTGCTATCATAATCTCGGAGCCTTTGTCTGGAAACGAAAGGCCCTAAATTTTTTAAAAAGGGGAATAACTCGTTAACGGAAGAGGATTTTTAAAATTTATGAAATGATTTAGATAGTGTTTTGTAAAGTCTATAAGCCCTGAAAATTTGAGCAAAAACCGTTCAGAAATGAGCAAGATATGAAGCCTCAAAGTTCGCGTCTAGGAAGAAAAAAAAAAAAAAGAAAAATAAGAACTAGAGCAAAGCTCGTTGCAAAGCAACGAGTGGGTTTTCCGTTGATGTCGAAAGTAACGCTAGAAATACCTATAAGAAGCAGAGTTTTTAAACTATTAACAAAAGTAACTTAAGTACAAAAGATAAAAAAAATCGAATGATTCTCGGTACGACTTAACAAAATCCGAATTGTTTTAAGTACGAATTAACGAAAAAACCTTAACCATTTTAAGAACGACTTAACAAAAAAATCCGAATGTGTTTAAGTAGGACTTAACAAATTTAACTTCATTTTAGGTACAAGTTAACTTTAACTTGAACTAACATCTATTTTCTTAACCCAGAATGCAAAATTAAAATTTCCTTAAAAATCAATTTTTAACGCTTATATCCCGCATTCAATCGTCCGAAATTTATATGGATTTCAGTTTTTATTGAGCTTGATGAACTGTTTTAGCGTTTATGATTAATGACAAACTATTGCTTCAGAAATAGTTATGAAAAGCTTTTGAGCATTCCTGGCCCCTAATTTGAGGGGCCAGTCGTATTTTTGATATCAAATAAAAGGTCTCGTTAATTTAAACATATTTTGTTAACAAGTGTTCAAGAATTGTTGACCGTTCTAGTTATATCTGAAACACTGTGTTTTAGGGGCTGAACTCTTAAAATCCTTAACAAGGTCACCAACAAAAAAATTTGTTTAAAACATTTTGAGCAACTTTTCCTCTACACTGCTTTTCAAAGGGTTGACCTTTCGCACTGTGTGCTTGTTGCATCATCAATTGTCAGAAACATATCGATGTATAGTTTACTTTTTTATACCTCTGTGAATATTTTCTATGTAAAATTACTATGAACCAGACAACACTGAGATTGTGAACATTTCAAAGGGCCCCGCTTATATTATTTCAGAGAATTTTGCTTTGACCTTGACCTATAAATTAGAAATATTTCCAGCTGGCATAGAATTTCTAATTCAATCTCATTCCCCCTAACATACAGGCATTTTTGTTCAATCTGACCAAGATTAAGCATATCTGGGAAATAATCTACGGTCTAAAACTAATTTTAAAGAGATCTGCTATGACCTTCACATTGACTTGGTTCAAGGTCACTGCACACCATTAACCAATAAGCTCTGTTTAGGTAAAGTATTAGCCAAATAGGGGCTAAAAGGAGAGTATATATATGCTCTTAAAATATGGATTTTTGTGGAATCCGATATGACCTTGACACTTGATCTACAAATATCATTCGATGTCATTGCATATCCTTTGATCAAAGGTAGCATGTGGGTGAAGTATGAGCCTGATTGGAGCAAAGGGAGAGAAGGTATACTCCGGACAAGGATTTTAAAAATATAATTTTGCTATGACCTTCACAGTTTACCTTGAAAATAGGTTCAAGGTCACTACACACCCTTAACTCAAAAGCTCTGCTTATGTGAAGTCTGAGCCAAATTGGGCTAAGTGGAAAGTATAAATGCTTTGAAAAAAGTATTTTTGTCCTGATCAGATAAGATCTTCACCCTTTACCAACAAATTTCATTCAAGGTCACTGCACATTGTTTAACCATAGAGATTTTAGCCAGATTGGACCAAAGGGAGAGAAGATATGCTCCAGTCAAGTATTTTATATATAATTCTGCTATGACCTTAACCTTATACCTAAAAACATGGTTCAAGGTCACTGCATATCCTTTACCCAGAGGAACCCTGTGGATGAGGTATGAGCCAGATTGGGCTAAGGGGAGAGAAGCTATGCTCCGGTCAAGCAATCTCAGATGGACAAACGAACAAACTGATCACTAGAAGGCGCCCCCATAAACATGCTTATTTTTATCTAATTTGAAATACCCGGTAGTATCCATGCTTTCTGCCCATGGTGAATAGCCATCAAAACCATTCATCGGTAGAATTCGATTTCCCTCCTTTTTAAACTCGGAACACCTCTGACCTAATCAGATCGCCGCATTAAATACAAAGTTCGATAACTTTATTTTGTTTATCATCAAGAAATTCTGCATCGCTGACATATAAAGTTTACTGACTATTCGGACAATAGCAGGTTTATTGTCCCCTCCACAGCAACTTTTTCCCTTGGCTTTGCCTCGTAAAATAGTTGCTGTCTTGGGGGACAATAAACTTGCTATTGTCCTCATACCCAGTAAATAGGTATATAATGTCCCATCCACCTACATTTCGTGTTATATAACCTCCCGTTTGTAACCTTCAATTTCACTGTGTAGTCAACACAACAGTTATAGCCGCAAGTTTCACAATTTATTACTTCTTCTCATGTACTTAATATTAGGGGCCTTAATATTGCTTACCAATTTTAACAAGAGACATCTCTCTAACTAATGATAATCATCAAAATTCATTTGATGAATCTTAGCAACACTCATAAGCCTTCAAGTACAGCAACTCTCAATTTCACAAAAATATTGACGGTACTTTATCCGAAACTGTCCCTTGTACATGTACCTTTAACTTAGTACACTAACATTTTATGAAAAGACGGTTTGTCTTAGAATAAGAAAGCTAATGCAATTCTGAGAAAAAGTATACCACATATTGCCAATTCCATTGAGGTTTAATAAAAATATGGCCATTTAAATGAACCCATCATTTCAAATTTCCTTTAGTAAACACAGATTTATAGAGTTCTCCTAGTAAAACATCTTTACCTGACTTTTTAGAGGTCAATTGTTGTTCAACCACCTTTAATAAGAAACCTTATTCAATACAACATACATCTACCGGTACATGATATTATCATGATAAAAGCTTCACATCACTTAGAAATGCCCTTACATGTATAACCCCCCCCCCCCCCCCCCCCCCATCTTTTGATTTTCATAAAAAGTCATGGTTTGAAATGTTTTACCTAATTTTATGAAACTTGTGGCAATTTCCTTGAGTCATTTCTCACACATATTTGAAAACAATCATCAATGATTTTTAAAATTGATTTTTTTGTTTGTTTATTGTATGATTTGTACCATTTTAATTAACGAATAGACATGCTGTCCTGCATGTGATTTCTTGTTTTTATGAAAAAAAGTAAGCTAACAATCATATTTAGTGAATATCTAATCTACTCTGATTTCTAGTCTCCTTCTAACCATGCTAAAACAGTAAAACCTACAAGTTAGACATCTGCCTTAAATTAAAATTAAATTCAAACACACCCAGGTAGCTGGAGACGGAGTTGATTACCATGAAAAATGTTCAAATTTGACATGTTTTTCTACTTTTTTATGCATATATACCTAAGAAGGGGAGAAATAGGTTGTTTCTTGTTCATTTCAAAAGTAATTATCATAGCAGATGTTATTTCAAAGTCAAATGTACATTTACATATCCGACATGTAATCTTAATGGAGACAATTGGATAGAGGGGTGGGGGGTGGGGTGGGGTGATTTTTCAATTATGTAAACACATCTAAATATCTTTATAAAATAAAAAATAAAGGAAACATAACTGCATACTTTTATTGAAAAACAAATTTTCACAACAATTATGAATTTCTTTAAACAGCCTTAATTTTGTTTTTCATAATTTCTTATCAAACACAAACCACAACAAGGCATGATGCTTTCTTAAAGTTCCATTATTGTTTATGCATTATCCGATTTAATTTGAATTACCGGTAAATAGTCTGTAGAACACAAGGAATATGCATGTGGGTACAGGTGACAGGTTAACCTCAAGAGCTGAAACCACAAGAATCAACAGGTAAAAGCCATGGGGTGCCATGTGGTAACAAGAGTCTATTTTGAGCTGAAATAAAAAAAAATGATTAGCTGTGTTAACATACATGTACTAGTAATAGATTTGTTTACATTAACATAATGCATAGTGTTTCTGGAAAAAATACACTGACCATGCAGTGTAATAAGTATGACATATCCCAATACATGACAATAACATTTAGGCAGTACAAGATAAAAAATTTGCATATCAAGTTATAAGGCCACACCAATTTGATTTCTTGGTCGCCGGATCCGCGCGCACGTGCCTAAGGGCTTTCCAAAAAATAATATTAAAAAATAAATCCCGCATCCGAAAATTTTCGTTCCATTTGCCACTTCATTTTTGGTTCTATTATTTTTTTTACTAGTCATGATTGTGCTTTTTCTTTACATTGATCATAGAAAAAAATTTCCCGATAGATTGTCAGCACGGTTTACAAGTAAATAATTCCAGTATGTGTGGATAGAATCAGTGATCAAGGTCTGATACAATGGCGTATACAGTCACCAAAATTTTACTGCTTTTCACATGTATATTAAACGAAAAAAATTACATTTTAAAATAAAATTTAATCGCTCCCCTCTATTTTTTCATGTCGCCCCAAAATTTTCAACTTTCAGTTTTTTAATTTTTAATTAAATTAACAAATCGCTCGCTTGCCCCAATATTTTTTTGCCTAGAATCCGAAGACCAAGGTATAGACACATATCAAATTGAGAGAGAGAGAGAGAGAGAGAGAGAGAGAGAGAGAGAGATAGAGATAGAGAGTGAGAGCGAGTTTATTACTTGTAGTACAACAGTCTATATTTCAATTCGTAAACTACAAAGGAATATTACCCATCTGAACAGCGTTATTGTTTTTTGGCAAATACATTTAGTGAGGTTTTTTTTTTCTTTTCTTAAAAATTACATTTTAAAAACAATACTATGTGTAATAAAGATAAAACATGTATAGGTAAACTTAATGAAGAATTTTTAACATATTATTTTTACAGAATGTGGTATGATACATGTATGTCAATCTGTTTAAAACTAGCATATATTTCGTGCGCCATAAAATGAAAGTTTTTCGTAAATATCGTTTACTTGCGTGGTGACTATATATGGTCTAACCCAAATTTTCTTCGTAAAGCTACGTACAGCTTCATGTACCACATATCACATATATGTTTTGTCACAAGTATACTTTTAAAAAAAAACCAAAACTCCAACCGACCCAACTCCAACATTTGAAAATACATGTAACTCGATATGAATTTTACATTCTTTGATAAGTTCAGTGTTGTTTTTTTTGTGCATATATTATTTGTCTGCTGCAACAGCAGCCAATCAGTGGTAAGCTGAATCCACTAATAAGAAAGTTTGTGGTTTAGAAGCGGGTAAATTGTTTATGCATAACGTAGCTTGATTGCAAGGCTGTCAAGAAAACCACACCAAATAATTTCATGAAACATAAATTGTCATTTAAATGTATTGTGTTGTAAAATAAAGGTTTTAATACACTTATTGCATCTTGCAAAACATGTGATGACTCTTAATCATCTGTTATATATCTGAATATATATACATGTATGTACAAGATGGGAGAAATAATGATTGAGCAGACTGGGATTCGAACCTGGCCCCCTGAATCTCTAGTCAAGTGCTCTACCAACTGAGCTACATTTATTTGTCGCCGGTATTCAAACCAGTCTGACCGTCACATTCTCCCCTCTTCACCCTCGAAGATCACACCTGGCTCTTCCCCTGGCAGGAGTTAACATGTCAGTTCCAGGGGTTGGTCACAGCACCAATATTGTATGTGATGGGAGAAATAATGAAAGACCGAATCAGGATTTGAACCTTGGCCCCCTGAATCTCTAGTCAGGTGCTCTACCAACTAAGCTATCTGGTGCCAGTATTCAAACTGGTTAGACCGTCACATATATAAAGAATTTTTTTAAACAATGGTGTTCAATAAAAAATAACACTCGCTACCTTCAGTTTTTGTCTGTAATTAATCGTGCGACCAGTTCTCACCAAGTACCATTTCTTACCAGTGCATTGTTATGTCACTTTATCAACACTTAAAATTATATACGAAAAATGATGAAACAATGCACTGGCAAGAAATGGTCCTCAGCGAGAACTGCTCGCACGCCAGTAGGCCTACTGCCAGTTGTCAGATTGAAAAAAGATTATATAAAATTTACATTTAAAACATTAACAAGGACAATGAAAGTATACATCATAACTGCTAAACAAGAAATATTATGTTAACTGGTAAGGTGGAACGCATAGTTCTAACTTGTAACATACATGTACATGTACAAGTACATGTACCGGATACCCGTTGGTCTGCTAAACCTCTCTAATGAAACAATGATCGGCATCATCAAAATATTAAAGTTATGTTTTAACTCTGAAGTATACAATTTTATTTACTTGATATCATGTTAACATTTGGACTTAAAAAGTCTTCCTCACAAGAATATATGTTTCTAATTAGACCCTGCTTTGAATTTTAAGTTGAAAATTTTTCAAGGTAAAACATTTGGGAGTCAATTCTGTTCAAAAGATTTATAGATATTGTCTGTACTAAAAAAATAACATATATCAGTGACAGTGTGCACGTACTTACATCCAGGCTAAATGTTAACCAGTTAACTTGCCGACATTTTAACCACTAAAGACAAAGAACTTAAAAATGAGTAAAAAGACTTACCTTTTTCAGTAACATCCACATTAATAACACTTTTAAATGTCCAACTTTTCTCCTTTATTACTCGTAACTCTTCATCAGTTTATCAACAGTTGATCAGTGGAAACGTAAACATCTGCCGAAAGTACTGCGACTGTTAGAATTTCCTTGTAAACGATTCATACAAGTCTGAAGAATATATCCCTCCTTATACATATACGAAGTAGTGTTTCCTGTGCATGTTAATGTGCTTCACTGTGGATTGAAAGTGCATGTGAACGTACAACATGTACGGCGAAAAAATACACTTCTCTTCTGCGTTTCGGCCTCCATGGCTCTCTTTCCCACAATGCCGTTCGTTACTGTTTATGTTTGGGGTTACAGACAGGGAGGCCCCGACAGAAATACACATACACTGTAGTATGTTTAAATAAGAAGTTATATATGTTCACTGCATTTATAAATGATATAGATAAACAGAATAAAACCGTGAAATTTAATCACAACAATAACAATAAATGCTACACCCTAAAACGGCATTGTTCGCTTGTGTGTCTATGTAAACAATTAACTCGTTCATGTACGATTCTCGCATATTTGTTTTATGAAATTACAAATAAATATAGCACATAGCTTGCCTAATTTCATACCAAATGACGAAATTTAATTTATTAAAAGTAATCTAATTCTTTTTTTTTCATAAAATGATAAACATTTTTAGCCATCAGAAAAAGACGTGTATGAACTGCTGACCCCTAATTATAAGGGCCAGCCCTTTTTTCTTTATTTCATTTGAAAGCCCTCGTTATTTTAAACAACTTTTCTTCTATATGTTTTAACAAAATATTTTTAGTTTAAAAGTTATAATACAAAAAGCAACAAAATTTCAGCCCCGAAAAAACCTTAAACTTTGGCGATATATAGCTCAAAAACTAAAAAAGAAATTTGCATAACTTCCATGCTAGCACAATTTCAACACGTTGGCTACAATTTCGCCAAATTTCATGCAACTATCATGTGTAGTTTCCGAGATCAACTCTGGACAAAAGACCCCCCAATTTTCAATTAAAGGGCAATAACTCATAACCGGAAGTAAATTTTAAAAATTTGAAAAAACCGTTTTTAGACCTTAACATTATCTACAAACCCTGAAAGTTTCATAGCAATCAGTCAAAAAATCTTCGAGAAATCGGCTGCACAAAATTTGCGGGAAAAAAAAAAAATAATAATAAGAAACAGTAGAATAACAGTAGGGTTTTCCGTTGAAAACGGAAAACCCTAATAATCTTAATCTGCACAATAATATAAAGGTCTTCCGTTGGAAACGGAAGACCTTAAAAATAAGAATAATCTTAATCTGCACAATAATATAAAGGTCTTCCGTTGGAAACGGAAGACCTTAAAAATAGCTGCATAGAGTTATGATATTTCATAAATATTATGCTATTATATCAATGACACACGATAATAGAAAGTGATTGTAATAAATTGCCTGTGAGACTCAGATGACCAAAGAGGATATTATAATATATCTACGAGTTTTGCTACATAAAATAGTGATTTTTTATAAATATTATACTATAATAAAAATGTCGATGACAAGTGAACGACAACAGAAAGTGATTGTAATTAATTGTCTGGAAGACTCAGTGAGAAAGGAGAAGATTATATAAAAAATTAAGATTTTTTTATCACATTATTATATCTCCTTCTGTTCTTCACTGGGACACTGTAGCTTTGTAAGTGGTACTTCAAAATACTCTAAAGATACAACAAAATATTGAAATACCAACATTGCCTAAACACATGTTATAGTTAATACACAACAGAAAGTAAGAATGGTAAAGGCTTTCAACTTGATGTATTAATTTACATCGGTATTTTACGCTAAAGATAAAATACAAGTATTTACTTTCACCAAAATGGTATTACCGATAAATTATCGTTTAGGGGTACTGAACGACTTGTAACTTCAAAATAAATTACTTGATCATGGAACGGCACGATACGATTAACACGATAGGATAACGGAAAAAAATCCTAATGATATGATCATTAAGATAATCTGCAACATCGTCTTTAAAGGAGGAATACAAACACATTTATACAAATGGTCTTTGTGCCTTTCAAATTTTTTTTTTTGAAAATCACTAAACACACCATTTGTATTGCCTCTTAGATTATATAGCAAAAGTCCCATGGACCACATCGTTTACCTGAGCAACAATAGCCATAATGAATTCAGATTCATGAAGTCATATACAAGCAACAGATGCTGTAAAACATTTATGCCTCTTCCCTTGGACATACATTTTGTAAGTCCATGGGTCTTACTGTCAAATATTTATCGATCGTGCCCTAACCCGAACTTGGTTTATATCTACTTAGATTTTAATCACATAAACTAATAGAAACAATACTTTATTTTAATTCTATTTCATTCAGCAGAAAGAATTGATGGTTTATAGTTTTAAAAGTGTGATTGTGGAATGTTTGCCTGTTTTTTTTTGTTTGTTTGTTTGTTTTTTTTTATTTTTTTTATTTTTTTGTTTTGTTTTTTTTTGGTCAAATCAATAGACCTCCAGTGATCTACCGATTCCGAGTGAGTGCATTGCTCAATACACGCACTGTGTGTTAAACCTCACATTCAGGTATTTTCCGTCTGATATAGGTTTTCAAGAAGCATTCGCTCTGAAATCTAGCGTACATGATTGGACATGCAACACAATTTACAATTTTAAATGATTGAAATTGCAACTTATTTGCACATTTTCAAGTTTAAGCGCCGTTTCTTTATTCTAGATTTTCCCAAAACTAAAACTGAAAACTTCTTTGACGGGGGTTTTCTATATCCCCTGTAGTTATACACCTATCGTGACAAGCGACGTTTTGCTAAAGACCTTATCATAAGACAAGTAGTATTTAACAAATATATCATGTTTTGGCTTTTGAAAATCAGTTGTCGTGCTCGGGCCTTCAATGCAAAAAAAAAAAATAATAATAATACTAATAACTT
The DNA here is from genome assembly GCA_020458035.1 of Magallana ariakensis. Taxonomy (NCBI): domain Eukaryota; kingdom Metazoa; phylum Mollusca; class Bivalvia; order Ostreida; family Ostreidae; genus Magallana; species Magallana ariakensis. The sequence goes on along the minus strand of CM035811.1, from coordinate 16,055,347 downwards.
CAGAATCGTCTTATTTAGATTTAAAAAGATATTATAAAAATGACAGAACGTATTTTGGTCTCTTATTGATTGCTAACTTTCAACATTTGAATGAAAAGCAAGGGATTTAAAGTCTGTATTAAATGGTTTGCAGGACTGCATTTGATTCCAATGGTACGTCAACAATCAATATTTCCTCTGCTTTAGACAACTGATTTGTGGATGAATTTATTTTTTGTAAACTTGACTATGACAAACAGAATACCTAGTTTTTATAAAATTACATTATGTTTTCGGTACCTATTTTTTTTTCAAATTCTTGCAAAACAATTCACTATATAAATAAAATAAATATTTTCCCCTTCAAGTCTTCACTTACATGGTGAATAGGTTAATTGAAGTGCATATCGTAATTTTTAGAATAATTTAATGCAGTTCATTGTGTACAATTATGAAAGAAAAATGTTTTATCAACCTTTGGCTCGATCTGACATATATGTTTAATCTTTCTTTTGCTGTTAAGAGTGTGCAGTTAGCTTGATCATATTTCTTGGTAAACCTCACATTCAGGTATTTTCCGTCTGATATAGGTTTTCAAGAAGCATTCGCTCTGAAATTTAGCGTACATGATTGGACATGCAACACAATGCATTTAAAATGATTGAAATTGCAACTTATTCGCACATTTTCAAGTTAAAGCGCCGTTTTTTTATTCTAGATTTTCCCAAAACTAAAACTGAAAACTTCTTTGACGGGGGTTTTCTATATCCCCTGTAGTTATACACCTATCGTGACAAGTGTAGTATATGCAATATATTATATATCAATATAATTAAGTGTGTAAATCGTCTATATTAATGTAATTAAACAACTTTGAATCATTCGCATATACAATGTTATAAGACTGAAAGCCTAGTCTGTCGACTGAAAAAACCCAGTCAGTGAATCAATATTACTCTATCAAATATCTTCTTCCTAATAAATGAAAAACAATTCAACTTTTACTCGAACTGTGATAAAGCCATTGAAACATGTCTTTCTTTAAGTAAGGAATTCTTAGCTGTAGACAACTAATTTGTGAATTAGCAAATGCTTACCTTTAATGGAAATCAAATAGTTCCTCAATATCTTGTTTGTGTAATATTCTGCGAAAAAAAAAAAACAAAACAAGCATTAACATATATCACAATTATCCATACATACGAGGCATGCATTCTCGTTACTTCTTTAATCACAACAAAATTATCGTCACCATAGTAAGTGTGTTTTGCTCAAGCGCTTTAAATGCTGTGTATGGTGATCCCGATTCACTGTTTTTAAATGGATATCATAACAATGGCAGAACGTACTTTGGTTCTACATTGATTGCTAACGAATCGTTACTCGTGCAGGGGATTTAAAAATCTATACCCTGTATTGGTGTACATGACTGTATTTGCTTCCAATAGTGCGTAAACAATCCACATTTCTTCCGTTTTTGTGTTACATAGCAAATTTTTTTGTAAACTTGTGCAAATACTTGGTACAGGGTTTTGTAGAAAATTAACATTCTATTTTTAATCATTAAAGGGTATTTTGTTTGATGATATACACAAAGTGAGAGATTGGTACATACAATTAATGTTGCAGATATGGTATTGTATCTCAATAAGCATCAACACAGTTTCTTATGTCTTTACTTTGCAATGGAAAAAAAACTCATAAAATTGCGCAGTTTCATTTTCGTTTTAGAGCCTTAATGTGTATTAAATAAATGCCTATTTAAACATTTCTCTTGGAAACACCGACCGATTCGTAACTATTGATGGGCTTATTTAAGACGTTGTTACCGCTACTCTTCGAAATATGGGACACTTGTCCTAACCTTTATTGGTGTTTTCAGTCTCACATGTAACTGTGCATCTAACAAAGACAAAATGGCGATGAATCAATGTCCTAAACATTTTCAAGATACCGCGAAAGTTGAAAGATATGGAAATGACTAAATATAAAGGCACAATCCAACTTCTTATTGGATTGTGGAATTTCCGCATGCTAAAAGGTAAACAAAAGATCATAACGAAATGTTAAAAGCTGTTGTGTTCAGACATTCAAAGCTTTTGGAATGTTCTTAACTATTCTGAAAAGCGACCTTCACCTTTTCACCTTTTTTCTGAGTATTTAGATTTTTTAATTTTTATATATAGGATACATTTCGAAATTCAAGATCACCTGATCGTAATTTTAAAAGCACCTGATCACACTTTTAAAAGCACCTGGTCATACTTGTCTCTCTCACTTGGTTCAGCGTAATTAGATCGCTATTTTTTTAAGACCTTGGACTTGTATTTTTACTCTCGCGCGCGACGTTTTGCTAAAGACCTTATCAAAAGACAAGTAGTATTTAACAAATACATCATGTTTTGGCTTTTGAAAATCAGTTGTCGTGCTCGGGCCTTCAATGCAAAAAAAAATAATAACTTCAGAATCGTCTTATTTAGATTTAAAAAGATATTATAAAAATGACAAAACGTATTGTGGTCTCGTATTGATTGCTAACTTTCAACATTTGAATGAAAAGTCTGTATTAAATGGTTTGCAGGACTGCATTTGATTCCAATGGTACGTCAACAATCAATATTTCCTCTGCTTTAGACAACTGATTTGTGGATGAATTTATTTTTTGTAAACTTGACTATGACAAACAGAATACCTAGTTTTTATAAAATTACATTATGTTTTCGGTACCTATTTTTTTTTTTTAAATTCTTGCAAAACAATTCACTATATAAATAAAATAACTATTTTCCCCTTCAAGTCTTCACTTACATGGTGATAAGGTTAATTGAAGTGCATATCGGAATTTTTAGAATAGTTTAATGCAGTTCATTGTGTACATTTATGAAAGAAAATTGATTTATCAACCTTTGGCTCGATCTGACATATATGTTTAATCAATCTTTTGCTATTAAGAGTGTGCAGTGAGCTTGTTCATATTTCTTGGTAAAATGTGACAAGTTTAGCAAACCTCTTATCAGTACCATGTTAATTCCCTTAGATGACCATATTTGTATAATATTTTATTTAACGGGTATTTTGGTTGAAGAATGTTTATTGACCTTTAACAAAATTTTAAGAGCAAATATCATATTCAAAAAAAATATTTCATGTGTAAAATCCTGCCCAGATCATGCTATGTTTGTCCTTAGTTGAAGTGAAAGTTTGTTTCTGTGATATCAATTTCAGGACCACATTTTTCTACCTCTTGATCCAGTCGGGCTCAGACGTTACCAAAGGAGTGCATTGATTTGAAAAAGAACATTTTTAAAATGTTCATTGTCACAACCTTCAAAATATCTGTGGGGTTTTTTCTACGGCAGGGGATAAAAAACTCCATTCGGATTTCTATTTCTTTTATTAGTATGTAGCTGGTGTTTTCCTATTTTACTTCTGTTGTTAAATACCCCATTACAATCAGGTTAGTTCATATTTTATTTAAGAAACGAACTTAATGTCTACACAAGTTATACGAGTATAACCTGGTTTGGGGCAGATTACGCTTTATAATCTGCGAAGCGGATTATAAAAAAGCTTAAATTGCTCCAACCCAGGTTATACGAGTATAACTTGGGTATATATTGAGTTCATTTCTTATAATTTGATTTTCTGTAATATACTGAAGAAATTGAGTGCGTTTTTTTTTAAATGATGTGAATCTGTTCAAACTTCAAAGGTAACGTCAAGCGGATTAGTACTTTTTTTTACGTTGGTGCATTGTGACGTGTCTCGTGTCATGCAAACCAGATTATACAAATTTAACTAAATTTTTTTATCCAATCAAATGCCGCGTTACAACCAGATTAAATTATTCATAATTCATTATTAATTTAATTATTAATAAATAAATTATTAATTTAGTTACCTTTTCCGAGGCCTAAAATAAGTATTGCGTTTATTCATTTAACATTATTGTAGTTTCATTAATATTCGCTGCGTAGATTTTTGCAAGTGTTCATCGAAGTGTTATGTTTTAGAACACGTTGTATAAATCTGGTCATTGGTCACAAGTTCACGTATCCTTGAAAATGTTATCTTGTTCTAAATTTTAGGAAATTGAACCCAACATACGTTCTTAATCCCTTTTTATGGTTGTTTCTAAGCTGTAAATCTAAGCAAATTGTGCATGCCTTTTTGTTTTTTACAAGAATGCAAAGTAAATCTTATTTTCCATGCAAGGTTTCGGATAAAGCAATAAAGAGTTGTATCTTGAAACTTCATAAAAAAAACTTTATTAGAGCCCTAAATGAATTGTAAATTGATAACACTGAAAATATGGCAGATTTGAAGGGAAAACCTAAAAAAAACCTCCATGTAAATAAATGACATGATCAACAAGAGCCAGACAATCTCTAGCTGCAGACCAGTAGCTCTCGGTCTGAATAAAAACATCTGGAATATTGCAATTTCTTGCTTATCTGTACGCAGGTTGGCCGAATGCTCACCAAGACTAACCGGTTTGTATTTTTACTTTTAGCACTGCATTAAAAGGTAATATTGGCATTCCGATAATTTTGAAAATGATTACTTTAATGAAAATTAAAGTTACCGAAGAAAGGCTTCGTTCCTTTCCCCACCCCGGAAAGCAAAATTATTCCACAGAACGCCCCGTAAATTTTCTAGGATCTCTGCATTTATCTCTTTTTAAAAAATGCGTGTAAAATGTTGTCTATTGACCTATATAGCGGGTATACCCACTGTATAAATAATGTCATCGTCCATGTAATTTTGTCTATCTCTAAACAATTATGATCTTTAAATATTTTTTTTCAAAATAAACTGCATATGCAAAATTACAACATGCAAAAAATCAAACTTTAGATAACTTTTAAAGATCTTTATTTGCTTATATAGTATAACATATTTAGTAAACATGTTCTTTTCATCAGTCGCTTTGACAAAGATGCACAAATAAAAATGTTGTCCGAGAGAAAATAAGGTGCGGGGGTCCATAATTTAGACAACAGATGTCTATACTATAGTATTATAGGAAACAATTACAACAATTGTGATTTTTATAGACCAATCAAGTGATGCTGCTTAAGAAATAATGAAACGGTACAGATTTGTTTATACATTCAATACGATGAACACGATAAATTTATTTTTGGAGCGGCATTGCTAAAGAGTTAACAAGATAGTTAACAAAAACAAACAAAAACTATCGATAAAAATAAGTTTCAGACAATCTCTATAAAATTGATAAAGCATGACTAACTAAGCCCTATGAGCTAAGAGTCCTATGCCCAAGACATTATTTTCATCCAATATAAGACTAAATCTGCTTTATGCATTATTAGGAATATAATAACACAACACATCGATAGTATTATAATCAACTTTAATATACTTGTATATGGCTCGAGAGCAATTGCAGTTTAAATACATCTTACATTGTATTATGGGCACGTAATCAATTTTGTATTGCGTCACACGTATGAAGCAGTTGCGAAGGAAGACTTAATCTTTTGCAACAAGCTCGTTTCCAGTTCAATAAGACCAATTGTCAATTATGATAAATTATCAAGTAACATTATATAAAATCTCAGTTAATAATATATCAAGGACCAAAAATAGTTTAATGGAGAATTATTACATAACCAACTATATGGTGTAATCCATAAATTACCCTTTGCAGAATGGATGTCTTGGGCGAAATTGTGTTTATAAAATAATGATATCAAAACATTTTCCCTGTATACAATCTTCATATTAACAAATAATTTAATGGACATTTAATTTTCCCTTCTGCTAAGCGAATTAAGGATATATATAAAAGAACGAACCTTGGCAATGGGCAGACGTTTCCAAATTGATCTTCAAAATTTGCTTTGTTCTGTGCGTTTTTGCAAGAAGAGAAGTGGCGTGTTGTTGCTGTGAGTATATTATACTTAATCACATCTTTCTCCAGCAAAAATGTTAACCGCAAAATAAATATTTAATATTAGTACGATTTACTTGTTGTGAGTATATTATACATAATAACACCTTTCTCTTGCAAACCAATGCCAACATCAATATAATTGTTTAATATAAGTACGATTTTCTTTACAGAAGTACATTGCATATTTGTTTTTAAGCCAGGATAGAGACAAATTAATTGTAAGCAGAATAAAACATGTTCTTGTTATTGCAACTCTATTTCTTTTCTGTATAGTTGAGTGTCCTTTAGTGACAGAAGGCATGGCCAAGACCTGCATTACTACTGGACCAGAATGTGCTGCAGTGCCTCTAAGTAAAGACAATTACTTCAATTTATGCACTATAATATGATCAACTACGTAAAAAAAGATGTTTTGACATTCCTCATACTGTAGAATCATTTACATTCCAGGGTTATGGGTTTCCTCTTATTTGTTGGGATGTAATTTCGTGGATGCGTATGTTTCATTTTCAGTAAGAAACCTAAGTTTTGCATAATGTGTTTTCGTCGAGGATGTAAATTCGTGGGGGGACGACTATCCACGAATACAACTAAAATCAAGCCAATACGAATTCTAAAGATATCATAATGATTACATACATTAAAAAGCGCCGCTTTACCCTAAAACTAACCGTAGCTTGCAAGAAACAAATCCCTTTAAAAAAAAAAAAAGGTATTAATTTATGAAAGTTCCGTCTCAAAACGGCGAAAAAAGCGTGACGTAATTAAGAGAACCTTGCATGAAACGAACCGTGTCTTTTAAAAAATTCATCTCATCGCATCTTTTTAGAAATTGGACGGAAGACCCAATGGTTTCTCGCAACCATATTTCATTTAGTTATTAGGTCTTCCGTTTCTAACGGAAAACCTTATTGTTATCGCTTTATTTCTTTTCTTGTATTAATATTATTCAGGTATTCCGTTTTCAACGGAAGACCTTATTGCTATGGTTGTTCTTTTCACTATTATTATATTTGGGGTTTTTTTTCTGTTATGTTTTCTTAAAAACGCTTCAGCCGATTTTCATAAAACTTTCAGATCTTTCTTTCAACAATATTTGTCGGAAAATTTCGAGCCATTTTTTGGTCGTCACTTCCACAATTTTTCTCAAAAAATTTCAAAGATAAAACTTTCAAATTTTCAGAGATTGTAGAAAGTGTCCTGCCGCAGTGCTCTTTGCATATCCGAACGCCTGCCTTCACTTCAGGTCGTCACAGGAAGGGAAAAAAAACCCTTAATTTTCGGGTATCTGTAAAGTGCGAAACGTTTCTATTTCGTTTCGCACTTTACATGTAGTCTAAACTTTCATTTTTTCAAATTTTAAAGATTTTTCTGACATTTTCCTATATAAACGCCTAATAAATGTAGAATATGTTATAGTCGTTATAGTCGAGGACGTGTGTGCAGGCGACCTGGGTTCAACCCCTCAGTGCCGAATATTTTTTCTTCATTTTTTCTTCATTTCTCGGGACCGGACCTGCTGATCAAAAAAATACTTGATGAGTATTTTTTTGATCAGCAGGTCCGGTCCCGAGAAATTAAAGATTTTATTTTTTCGCTTGCTCACAATTTAAAAAAAAATAAAATCAAAGTTAGAGCTTTCAACTGTTCAGGTATGGTAAAGAGTATTTAGCCGCAGTGCACTTCGCATATCCAAACGTCCACTGTCACTTCCAGTTGTCACCGAAAGGAAACGAAAAAACTTAATTTTCGACTTCTGGGATTTGAAAATTTTTAAGGATAACAACATGACGTTTACTCAGAATGACAAAAAAAATCCACTGATGATAATAAAAAAAAAATATATTGTAAGTTATAGACCGTTGAATGTAGTGCTATTTGTCACTTTCAAAAGTAGGACACTGACCTACTTTTTGAGGTAATTGCCATTGTATATTTTTTTTTAAAAATCAAGAAAATTCCCATAAAATTGTACACTACGATTGAGATTTTCTTAATTGTACAAATATGACAAATGATAAAACACTTTAAAAAATAAAATACAATTTATGAATGATAATGGCATACAATAGATACAAAGCATTTAGATTTCAGCAACAATTCTAAAAAATATTCCTGTCCGAATTTTCTCTATCAGTTTCAAATCCATATCTATTTTTGATCAACATTTATAAAAAAAAAAAAGGAATGATAACAATTTTGAGATATGGTGTCTTTTATCGTTTTTAGGCATTCTTCAATATTTTTGCAATTCGTGCCATACGACTATCTTAATGAATAAATGACGTAAAACCAACAGATAATATGCAAAATTATATAGACTAAAACGTAAAATCTTAACATTAAATATTAAAGTACTACAAACAATGATTAAGAGGAATAGAAAATCTACAAAAGTTAGTACGAATTTCCTCTGTTTAGCTAAAAGTTTTTTTTTGTTTTAGCCTAATTCAATTATAAAGTAAAACTAGATGCTGTCATTAGACAGTAATACCCGCACCAAGTGTTTGCCCCTAAATAACACAGTGACTGTTTTGTACCAGTTTTAGTAAAAAGAAAGGTCACGTGCACATAATACACCATAATCGAAACCCACGGGTTTTCTATCTGTTACACGGCAGTAAAAAGGATAGAAAACCTGTGGGTTCCGATGATGATAATACACATGAGCGGCCCTTTATGTACAATTTGTGGTTGAACTGTTTGCATGTGGATTTTCAGTTAATCAATAATCTTTTCATTTCATTTCATAGAAAGAATGGTCTATATAATTATTACAAACAAAATTAAATTATGCCCCCTTCCCTCGGCGCTTGCCGGCTTAATTTACAGTTGCTTCTAGGTGCCAACATCATCGCGTGCACAGATTTAGAGAAGGGATTGAAGTGTCGAGGGGTCCAGACCCTTGAAAAAAATAATTTATATTAATACATGTATATTGAAAAATTACCAAACAATACATCTCGGACCCCAATCCCCCCACCCCCTGCAAACACAGTTACATATTACTTTGCCCCCCCCCCCACACACACACACACTCCTCATGGATAAATAAACATCAGAATATTTTGATAACAACGAAAGCCTGTACATGTAGTAAAGTGCATTATAATCAAAATTCTTTCACAGTGACGTTTTATAATTTTAAATTTTTACAATACAGGTATTTAGCAAAAAAGATAAATTTTTAAAATTTTGGAATCTGAAGTAAAAAATAGAAAAGCCCCAGCAGCATTTGAACTCTCTACAGACATGTAGTTGACGCTCTAACCCATTGCACTTCACTGTTAGGTAACATTATTTTTTTTTGGGGGGGGGTATCATATTTATACTGTATTGTTTATTTCTGCAATAGGGAGTTCATTACAATATGCAGGTGTCCCGTACCACCTTAAAGCTGAAATGTGTGCTTTACATATTTTTACCTAATAAAACAGTACAAGGGGTTTAAAAGAATAAAGTCATGAAAATACATGCATGTTACAAGAAAATGATCTTTGTCCAAAGTTACGTACACAACACAGGTCTACTGGTCGCATTACCGAGACTAGTTTTACCTAGATCTTCAGTTAGATGAGTTTCACGTGGTGTACATAACGGTATGTTTTTTCCATGTGCAGAATATGATTAATTAACATGCATAAACGTTTCTTTTGTGATGATCAGCTAATTAATGGATTCATATTGTGCTCTAATTGGATTATCATTATGATGTTGACCAATATATGTAAGCATAATACATGTAATACTCGCACAATATTATGAGACACCGGTATACATAAGTATTACTTTCACTTTCTAAATATGTGATCTCCTTTGCCAGCAAACTGTATCATCATCTTTTTTAAAATATCTAAATAAGCTTATCATTGTTACCTATCCTATCGCATTTGTACAGTTTCTGTCATTTTAATTGCAAAAGTTATTTTTTCATTTGTCAGACTTAAATATTAAGTTGACCCCATATTGACCCTGTGACATTTTGTATTAAATTTGTGTATTACATTTAAATAAGTGTAGACACTTATCATGCCTATATGAGTTTTATTTAATAGGGAGGAAAGGGTATTTTTTCTTAATGTTTTATGATGCATCAAATAAAATGTAGGCCATGACCCTATGGGATTGTTCTGACCCAATGAAACAGGAAAATACCATTAATCTTGAAAACTGTTGAGATCCCCACCACTAAACCAACTATATTCTTGTTTCTAAATCATTATGATGCATCAAATGGTGTAAGTACATGACCCCCAGAAGTTGTCTTTAAACCACCCCCACCCCTCTGAAATAGGAAATGATGAGATACTTTGATAATTTTTAACTTTTGAGATCCCCCATTGCTAAACCATATTTATTCTTGCTCTTTGTGCGCATCAAATTGTTTATAGGTTATGCCCCCTTGGAGACACCCTGACTTTCCAGAACTGGATATAATAAAGTATTTTATCTTAATCATATTTATAGTGTTTGATCCATGTGGGTAATTTCTAGCCTATTGATGACCCTGCTTTGTTTAGGATTACAATTGCCCCGAATACATATAACATTTTGTTTATCTTATCGATAAGAATTAAAAAGCAATTTCCTTAATGTTAATGTGCATCTAGAGAAAAATACCAATCAAGAAATGATTTAACATTTGCTACTGTACACATGTTAGAATGTATTTAGGTGGCTCACTACACCTTGAAATATTTTTTCAAATCAGCAGAAAATTACTTGATTATGATAGATATCACATTGGATAAGAAGTATTTAAGTCAAATAGGCAAAAAAATGTGCAATTTTGGATGAAAAATTACAGTTTACAAAATTTAATTCAGTAAACTTGAACAAAAGCTCCAGGCGGATTCGAACTCATGATCTGCGGTTCAGAAACCCAATATGTTAACCACTGAGCTACGACGATATGCAACCGAATCGAACGATATAAACCCTTTAACAAAACATTTAAATCGCCATCTTGTGACGTAGTGTCTTAAAAAGTATAAGTCTGGGTGTAGTGAGGTACCTTAAAGAAGACTCTGAATCTGATAGGGGGTGTGGAGGATAAACATTTAAATTTAATCATTTATTGTTATTAATTTTAACTTGAATAATAGACAGAAAATAAGACTTCTGATGGTATATTCCCGGAACGGCTACTCGCCAAAACAAACACCTAATTATTTTAGGCAATTATGGGATCCTCTAAGGGGGTACAGGTTGAATATACCTGTGTCCACCTGGATTCCCCTAATTAAATTTAAATTTAAAGTTAAATTAGCATAAATTCAGAAGAAATAAATGCATGTTTCTATAAATGTAGTAATGCACATTTTTTAAACCTAAATCAATGTTGCAGTTTTCAGTCATTTTTTTTAAAATTCTGTTACTTTTCAACAACATGTATTACATGTATATATACTAGTATACTATAATTTAGTACCTTTTTATATAGGAAAGACTCAATTTTAAGTCCCAAGGTAAATGATACCAATCATTTTATCTTTCTAATTATCCATGTATATTCTATAATTTTTGTTACTTTGATTAGCATATCAGAATCAGCACCCATAATCAACTCCACCACCCCAGTCCGAACCATTACATGTTATTAAACTTATCTGTTTTAGCTCTCTCTCTCTCTCTCTCTCTCTCTCTCTCTCTCTCTCTCTCTTGTGGTGTTTCCTTGCTTTCTCGTGATGACTCTCTCTCCATGTGTAACATTTAACTAATTCTGATCATATCTCAATAGATCATTTGTCAATTATGCAAGGTGTATTGTGATTTTTTTTAAGAAAAACATTTTTTACCAGTTTTTAAAACTTTTAGACCCCAAATTATATTTTAATTTTAATACATCATTCAACAATTAAGAAAAGTGTAAATGTAATGGTTTTTTTTTTTTATTTTAAGCAAAAATAAATGCAAGGGATTTTTATTTTAAAGAAAAAACCCTCATTTTATTCAAAGTCTAAGTAGGGATACGTACATGTGTGGATCCAGAAAATTTTTCCAGGGGAAGGGGGGGGGGAGTTTGCCGGGGGGGGGGGGGGGGGGGGGCGGGAGAGAGGGTGGTCCGAAGCATTTTTTTGGCAATTATATAAATTAAATGTAATTTAAAGAAATTTGAATTTTGAAGGTGGGATCTGGACCCCTGACCCCCCTCTAGATCTGCGCATGGGATAAATGTTAATTTCATGCTACTATTTGTCTACCAGGATTAAATTGAATTTTTCAAAATCTTATTGCACATCTATAGGACAGTCCCTATCATATCTCAAGATATGAGGTATCTATTCATTAAATAATAAGAGGAGTTCTGGGATCTAGGTTTTTTTAGGAGTGATAAACGTCAATTTTCTGCTATTATTTGACTCCATAGATGAAATTCAATTTTTTTAAAACACTACTGCACATCTTTAGGACAGCCTTTATCATATCCCAAGATATGATGTGTCTATTCATTAAATCATAAGAGGAGTTCTGGGATGTAGGTTTTGTTTAGGAGTGATAAACGTCAATTTGCTGCTACTATTTGATTTTCTGGATGAAATTAACATTTCTAAAACCTTATTGCACATCTATAGGACAGCCCCAATCATATCTCAAGAGATGACATAGCTACTCCAAAAGTTGTAAAAGGAGTTATGGGAACCATACTTTTTTTCTCCAAAAAACGTTGTTTTTTGTTGCCCACTGATCCCTGTGTTGAATAAAAAATTTCTGAAACCTGATCACACTTCAAAATGACATCCCCAATCATATTCTAGAAGATCATTTGGCTACTGCAAAAAATGTTGACGTTTTTGAAATCAGATTTTTTGTAAAAAAAAAACGTTATTTTTCAGCCACCAAATGACCCCCAGGGCAAAATTGGAATTTCCGAAACCTTATTGCGCATCTATAGGATACCCCAAAACATATTCCAAAAGATGATTTGTCTATTGTTGAAAATGTATGAGGAGGAAGAAGGTTTTTTGTGAAAAAAGTCATTTTTTACCAATTATTTGACCCCAGGACTACCAGAGAACTTTTGAAACCTTTTTACAACACAGCATGATACCCCAAATCAAACTCCAAGAGTTCAGTTTGCTGGTTTATAAGATGTAAGAGCAGTTTGAGAAAGTAAAACGTGACAGACGGACGGACGGACAGACAAACGGAAAAGGATAACAACAATATACCCAAACTTTCTTTAGAAAGTGCGGGTATAAATATAGAATGTTATGTATATAATAATTCATTTCATAAATTCGTTTTGTGTTTAGAACAAATTTTACTCATTACATTCAACTTTATAACAATCTGAATTTTAGAACTCAATCAATGAGTAAACCACACCCTAAATATTGGTATTAGATAGAGACGCTTCAATAACTTCAGAATATGAAATTTGTTTAAAAATCGATCCAGGAATTCTCGAGATTTTGGGCTCCAAAGTCATGAAGCGAGAGTCCGCGTATCTTACTCGTTAGAGTGGTGGACTTGTGCCCAGGCGACCGAGGTTCAGTCCCCGTATGCCGAATGATTTTTTTTCTTTCTTAATTGTGTTTTGTTTATTGATTTAATCTTTAAGATGATGGATTTAAATTTAATGTTTTCCGTTTTGATTTTATCAGAAATTGCAACAATACCTCCTTTTGTCCAGCACAAAATAGAGCTCATTTCAAAATACTATTGATTTTCCCAAATAAAAATAAATCGGGATTTTTTGTTGTTGTGTTTAAATATATTTTTTAGTGTTCTTTTAAGTGATGATTGCCTCTTTAAAATCTATACGGGTAATCAAATAGAAAACCCTTTGTTGCTCGCAACGAGTTTCTAGTTATCAGTAGTATTTTTCCACAAATTTTGTCCAATTTCAACAACCTTTTTTATCCACAGATGGTGGGATGTAATTTTATATTTTTACGGGTAATCAAATAGAAAACCCTTTGTTGCTCGCAACGAGTTTCTAGTTATCAGTAGTATTTTTCCACAAATTTTGTCCAATTTCAACAACCTTTTTTATCCACAGATGGTGGGATGTATTATAAGTATATTTTTGCATTGTTTTACGTCTTCACTTCCGTTTCCGTTTCATTGCTCATTTTGTAGATTTATACCACTTATTTAGTGCAAAGCTGATTTTAGAAACTATCAAGGATACGACTATGAAATTTTCAGGATAGGTAGCATTATAATGCTCCCCTCCTCTTCCGAAGATAGGAGGGCATATTGCTTTGTTGCTGTCCATCTCTTTGTCTGTCTGTCTGTCGGTCGAACAAACAGCAGTTTCTGTTCATTTTTACAATTTAATATACAAATTTACCATATACATATCTAGATCAAGTTCGATTTAGGGTCAATCGAGATTTTTTTAGAAAAATAATGCCCCATTGGACTTCCAATTATCTGCAGTTTTCTTTTTTGTTTTTGTTTGTTTGTTGTTTTTTGTTTTTTGGGGTTTTTTTTGTCGCCGAGATTGCACATATTGTAATGAAATTTAGTTTACATATTTATCAAAAGAATATCTAGGTCACGTTAGATTTTAAGTACGAATAATCGATTTTTGACAGAGTTATGCTCTTTGGACTAAGAACATTTCTTTTTTTTTTTTTTGCAAGTTCTGTTCATTTTCTTAGCAGTGTTTCACCAACTTTTTTTTCGGTTTATTTTAGAGCACAGCGTTGACGCACACAACAGTACAACTGTAAAAATAGAAATGTAATAGGCATTTTGTGGATTGTTAAAGAGAAAGGAAAAAAGATGATTCAAAGTGTGGGATGAAGTGTGTTATAAAATAAATAAAACACCTAAATATCATCGATAGTTGATTTGTTCCATTTAGTGTAGTTAATAATGAGGGACAGCCTTGTCTGTGTCCCACGAGTGTCAGCGTTATCTTTAAAATTTATAGACTTTTACTCTTTTACACCAGCAGAATCGATTTTCCTGTCAAATTTAAACTTCCGAAAAATTATTGAAAATGTACATATATCTATCTTTCATATGCCAACACATTTTTCAAATTTAAATTCCCTTTTTTAAAACGAATGTCATAGTCGTAATACAACCAAATCCGCCTCGACGTCATGGGGGTGGGGTGGGGGTAATCTTAATATGGGGCGAAATGATGTCGTACCCTTGTATTTATTGTTTGTTTTGTGAAGAAATCTATACTTATAAATTAAGGCATTTTGCAAATAAACTACAAAATACCTGCACCAAAGTACTTGCTTACACCTTTGGTATTTCACCCCATGTTAGATGATGTCCGTAAGGAATAATTGAATTTTAACTGATAAATTATTATTGTGGAATTAATCAAAAACCTACTTTCATTTTCGAGAAACAAACCCGAAATAACAAAAATGAGAGTAAGGTGGTGGACACGCTTTGGCGGATCCAAGTCAGGGATAGTCTCGATCAAAATATATAATTGCAATGAAATAATATTGAATGATTAAGTAAGAGTGAATATATTTACTGTCATCCTATTTAGAGAATGCATAGAAGTTAAGATTTGACAAATGTTGAATAAATAAAATGAGTCAATTCGTTTCCTTAGTGGGCGATTTTAGTTTTGATATTCATTCGCTTTTGAAGCACGACCTCTGGTGAGAGAATGGGATAGAACTTTCCAGAACGGGGTAACCAAGAACGCGAATTGACTAATTAACGAAAAGTGTAGGACGAGTTCATCATGCATCGCGGGCAAATACCTTGGATCGGACTTCGATTGATACAAAAAGTTGATAAATAAAATGGAACAATTAATGCGATATTTTAGTATTAACGGAAAGAACTTTCCAGAACGGTGTGCCTAGAAATGGGTTGACTAATTGACATTATGGTGGAAAGTGCAAGGCGAGTTTACCATCGGCGAGATACTTTGAATCTGACAACTTTGGTGAAAAATATGCATGCAAATAGATAATAATGCATAACCTAGCGTGTTTCAATTTCATACATATACATACCACGACAGATTGGTTGTAAAGGTTCGTCATTAGTTTGTAAACATAAATGAACAAATTATTGTATTCTACGTCTATATGGATAAATGATGTATGCATAAAACTGGGAAGTTTAATGGGGATCCCCCCCCCTCCTCGTCAGAAATTCTTTTTTGGGACAGTAATAGAAATTATATTTGAAATTGATCTAATGAACCAAATTTAGAGAGAGATACACTAAATACCTATTCACTGGTTTGAAATAAATACAGCAAAAAAAGTTTATTTATTTTTTTCAGTCAGCTGCAACAAGAGGATTTAGGCCACGTACATGTATATATTATCCATTTCAGTTTAGATTTTTCATCCCTGTCCGCTCCTCTAAATATCTAACAATGCAGTTTGTTTTTATTTCAATTTTAAAGAATAAGTAGATAAGGAAAAATCGGATAAAGTATATACAAAAATGCACAAAAAATATTGTTCAACATATTAAGCATTATATCATAATAATGTTTAAAGTGTTAATTCCCGCGCTTGCGCGGGTAATCATCTAGTTCTGTATATTATTTTCTCATTAAAAAATGGGTAACTGATCGGGAAAACTACTGCAATGTCTATTATCAAAGAAATACTCTGCAAAACTATCGTTGAAAAGCGTAAACAATCGTTTAAAAGCGTACACATTTTTTTTTAAAAAGCGTAACCATTTTTAGAAGCGTACACAAAATTTGATACACATATAAAATTTTACGGGACATGTGCATTGCATTGTGTAAATAATTCTATGTTGTTCACTGCTGGACTATAATCCAAAATAGATTAAATGAAGTTCGTTCGTTCGGTAATGAAAGGAGTTTTTGTGAATCACTGGAGTGGCATTATTTGCACAGGATATAAACATGTAATTCGTTCGATAATTGCTAACACTACCGAGAACTTTAGTCTGTAAACGCCATTGGCATGTTTTAAATAAGGAATCTTCCCACTTGTTATTCTTTAACATTAACGACAGCACAAAGTTTAAATAAATAACTGTTCTCAATAGTAGTTGGTCAACAGTTTTTCTCTAAATTGTACTGGCAGTACAGGAAATGCACAGTTGTTCCCGATATTGGTCACACCCCGGAAATATATTGTGGTCTCTTCTCGAACAGTTATACGTCATTCTTTGGTGAACTTTATAGAGTTAAGGGTTACACGAGAGGGAGGTGAAGGTGTTGGCATTCACGTTTGTCTACATCAAATCTAAGATGTAATGAAATGGCTGGTCTAAAATAAACAGAATTAACTAATAGTTTTATTTGTGATTAAAAACCAACATGACTTGCATAAAAAAAATACAAGTGGGTTTTCGAACTCATATCAATAGTTATCTTAAGACTGCATGAACATCCATTAATTAAATTCAAATCAATATTTAGAACAGACAGTTTTGATTTGATATTCACAAACAGATAAAAATGTTTAAATAAATATTTATCTCCCCATAATTGTCTATAATTAATAACTATCTTTGAGTTGAACTCATTATAACGTTTTCAAGTTCATATATAACTATTTTTGCATTAAATTCTGCATATCGCAACATCAACCCTTGTCTGGATGATCACAAAGTGTAAAAAAAAAACAGGGGTCAATATTGGAGTGAATGTAAATTATATACAAAACAATATCAGCTGCAGATGTTGAACAAAGTTATAAACAACATGTGTAGTATTGAGAGCAGGATATATTTGTACAGAAACATTTACAACATGTCAATATCTAATCTGACTCCATTCTACGGCTGGTGTTGAGCAGGACATGGCGTCCATATCAGGACGGGGTGCGTGTTCATCTACAACAAGTCATTAATTAACTGTTAATTTAATGACGCTATATAATATCAATAAAACAGATACTGATATTCATTACACATGTATCATGTAAAGCAATTTATACTAATTACGTTATTACATCTGTAGGTTCCTAGATGATTGTACCAATTATAATTAAACCTGTATCAATAACATGCCATTGGTTTTTCATCCTATATAAATTGATAACTGCATTACCAATAGAATTTGACAAACAAGTAGCTATCGAGGGTGGGAGGCTACCCCCTTCTATTTTACCTCGAAGCCTTAATTGAAAAAAGTGAATTATTGTGGGATTGCCTCTCATACCCTTTTGGGACCATGTATAGAAGTGAAAATTGGAAAATTAGAGGCTTTATGGGTATATGCTCCCACTGCCCCTGCGACACGTATTTTAAGGTATTGGATGTACAATTGAGCGTGAAAATTCGGGATTTTACGGGATGATCTCGGTAGATTACGGAGATTGAATAAAATTTTTGAAATATCGAACTATTTTTGATCTAACATAACAAACAGTAAAGAATAAACAATAGATGGATAAAATTGAGCACACCTTGATTTATAAAAAAAAAAATTAACTTTCTCTCCTTTCGCTGATTATGACATGGAGTAGATTTTCGTCATTTGTCGCTGTTTGAAGTTATTCTTTTTCCCGCGGCGCTCTTTCGATAACGTGAAGAAAAAAACCCCGTTATTTATAGAGTAAAGTTTTCAGTGCGTGGGTCACGTATTTCTTCAAACAAAAGGCTTTTATAATTATTGATTTCTCAGATTTTGTGTTAAATTTGAGGTATTCCGGCAATTGTTTGACCCTAAATGATTTGTGTAATTGTTTGCAAACCTAATTTCATTAATGTGCTCTAAAATTAAACATTTTTTTCTTCAGAATTTGGTCTCATAACTGCAGCGATGCGTGAATACAACTTTTCATAACACGCTTACGCGCCTTACGCAATTTGTATGCACACTGCCCTGCAGTTATGAGACTGTATCTTTCAAAAAATAAGGATTTAATGCTTCAATAAATGTAGCTCCTTGGTGTGGATAAATAGTGGAAAATAACAATGGATTTGCAAATATTTATCTATATTTAATCATTGTAAATATTATAGACTCAAACTGACCTCTGTGAGCGTCCTGTCTGCTGATATACTTGTATATAACCACCGTATTCTTGTCCTCTGATCCAACCCAGAGACGGTGTGTGTTGACATCATAACAAACGCCGCACGGATCACACATCTCTTGTGAGTTTGTCAGTAGATGTGATAGAAAATGACCGTCTTTGTTTATCATATGTATTGTTTTGGTTGCACCATCACACACCAGGATGTGTGACAGCGCGTCAGTACAGATTCCACGTGGCAATAGTTCTGATCCTGATGCATGGCCTGTGTAGGAGAAGCGATGTCTTCCTCCACGCTCTGTCACCACAACAGCTCTGTAGAAGTCCGACACCACGACATCCCCATTGTTGTTTTCTGTTATATAGTGAGGTACAATATACAATTTAAGCACTGTTTTGTCGTGTTGTATGGTTTGTGTCAGCTGTCCGCTCTGGTTGTACCGGGTTACCTTGCCTGTCCCTGTATTATAGTTATACATCCCGACCAGTAGATCCCCAGTGGATGGGGACCAGTATACACACTGTGGTCTCCATGTAGAGTCTGTTGTCTCTATAAATGTGCTTGTTGTTTTCATATCATTTGACAGTTTGTTGATGTTATAATTCCTATTTACGTAAATCAGTTCACTCTCACTATTCACTGTATGTAATCCTGCATTTCGAAATATGTCATATCTGCATGAATCCTCCACACGATGTAGAGGGACTCCTATTGTGTTTGTCAGTATGAGACTGTTTCTATTATCACTGACCCAGACCCGGTCTGATGTTACACAGGAAATGTGATAACAACCATCAACACCTGTCAATGTGAAAGAGTGAAGTGACTCGGGGGGAGACATCAGTTTCAGTAGACACTCATTGTCTTGCTGTGGTTTTTCTGTCTCTGTTTTGGGGATTTCATTCAGTTTCTCCATCAGATCAGCAGTAGCTGGATTTAGACCTACAAGCATCAAACATAATTAGTATATTATATAAAGTTATATCAAGTTTAAAATAAATATGTCTTTTTAATTTTATATCTTCACTAAAATATTTACAAGCGCGGGTCAAGATCCGGGGGGGGGGAGGGTCAAACGGTTATTTGAGTTTTCAAGGGCGTTTAAGGCATATGTTTGGTAATTCCATACTGCAAATTATCAGTACGAGCGGTTGGTATCGGCCATAGTCAAAAAGGCGCCTGTAATACATTTGTTTTTTAAAATTTAGATTATAATTCATAACGAAGAAACTACTGTATATATTTCTTTTCGGATTTACAAAATTCTTATTCATTTTTATGTGTGTTAATAACTGTAAAAGGTGTCGGACTTTTAAACATAGTAGTCTTTTGTCTATTATGAAGCCTTAGAGTCCTTAAGTTGATAAATATTGAATAAAGCGTGCTAAAGTTTTAAATACACAACCGTAGTGTAGGTGACCTCCTTTTACTCAGATACATATCGCTTCCTAGCGCAACTTTTTAGAATGTTTTTTTTTTCAACCTTCAGCAATAAGTAAAAATATTAAGACGTGAAATGTGGTGCTTTATATAATTTATTTGTTATTCTATCGTTGTTTCGCAAACTAGTTCTTATCAAAGCAGAGATACTTGTTAATTAGCGATTCTAAGTTTGAGGACAATACACCCTCTTCATAGGCGTCGGAACCGGAGGGGCAAAATGATTTTTGGAATTGCTCCAATATTTTATTTGTTTATGCATGTCAATACTTCTGATGATTAGTCTAGCCCCCTCCCCTACTTTCAATTTGCTCTCGACGCCACTGCTCTTGACGACGGGCTGAGGCAGAGAAATATCAACCGCGAAAGCGATACAGCCCTAGCCTTTGGTTGTTGTCTCACCTGGTCCAAAACAACGTGCATCAGGGCTGATTAACTACGAAATATATACTTTGATATGATGTTTTAACGAACTCACTTGCTAATCTAATTAATTTAGTCTTTTGTCTCTATACATTCATTATTTAATCATAGCATACACATGTATGTTTTAAATATATAAGCTAATAATTTGTCAAAAATTAAAAAAAAAAAAAAGCACTGATAACAACATTGCTTTTGTATTTTTTTTTCAATTACAATTGTCACAGCACAGCAAATAATTCATTTATATCACAATGTATGGTTCCTCTTTTTCCAATTATCATTGATAAAAACAGACTTACCTGTCAGAGCGTCCTGTCTGGTAATATACCTGTATATAACTATTGTGTTGTTAAACCGTGATCCGACCCAGAGACGGTGAGTGTTGGCATCATAACTAAGGCTATGTGGTAAAAATATCCCTGGTGGTCTTTTTAGTAGATGTGACAGGAACTGACCGTCCTTGTCTAACATCTGTACTGTGCTAGTTCTCTCATCACACACCAGGATGTGTGACAGCGCGTCAGTACAGATTCCTTGTGGCTGTAGTCCTGATCCTGTTGGATGCCCTGTGTAGGAGAAACGATGTCTTCCTCCATGCTCTGTCACTACTACAGCACAAGAGTCAGACACCACGACATCTCCATTGTTGTTCTCTGTTATATAGTTAGCTTCATTATAAAGTCCAGGTCCGGTGTTATCGTGTTGTATGGATTGTGTCAGCTGTCCGCTCTGGTTGTACCGAGTTACCTTGAATGACCTATAGTTATACATTCCGACCAGTAGATCCCCAGTGGACGGGGACCAGTACACACACCGTGGTTCCCATGTCGTGTCTGGTCTCTCTATAATTGTAGTGGTTGTGTTTATATCCTTTGACAGTTTGTTGATGTTATATTTCCTATCTATATAAATCAGTACATTCTTACCGCTCACTGTGTGCAATCCTCCATCACTATTAGAATCAGTACATAAATCGTCATTACGACGTAGGGCGACACCTGACGTGTCTGTTAAGATGGAACGGGTCCAATCACTGACCCAGACCCAGTCTGATGTCACACCGGAAATGTGATCACAAGCATGAATTCCTGTCACTGTTAAAGATTGATGAAACTCAGCACCAGACGTCAGTTTTAGCAAATACTCATTTTCTACGCGTCGGATTCTCCTCTTTGTGATTTGGATTGCAGTCAATGACTCCTTCACATCCTCCTTGTTGAGTGACTCAGTCATGGAGAGCTGGCTGGTGTGGAGTGTAACATGTATCTGATGGAGGGCTGTTTTTATGGATGAGAGGAATTTTAGTGCACTAAATGTAAATCCTGACTGTTCATAACTGTGTTCATATCTCTGTTGAGTGACAATATGTCTGCTCATTTCTATCTGTTGTTTTAAACATCTGTGTTGGAAATCAAAGTCACAAAAGACATTGTTTAATAGATTATAAAGTAAATAATTAATGCAATCCTCTTGTCTGCGGGCTTTTGTTAACATATCTGATTGACAAAGGGACAATTTTGTGTGACAGGTTTTGAAATCAGCTTTGATTAGTGAGAGAAGAATAGGTCTGTAAAAGAGAGCCTCACTTCTGATGGTGTGAATGGTTCTTTTGTGCTGCTGCTGCTTTATTTTAAACGTTGTTCTTACATCATTTTTTTCATGAGAAATATGATCTCTGCAATAGTAACAGATAGGGAGTTCACAAGGTTTACAGTACTTTACATATGTTTTGCTAGGGTGTCTCACACAGATCTCTTGTTTTGGGATGTAGTTGATATTATCACGGTGTGACACAACATCATGGTTTATTGTTTTGAGATCTTTTACGTGGCTCTCTTTACACTGGGGACACAGATCACATGGACACGATACACAATAGTACTCCTTGTACCCCGGACACTTAGAACACGGATGTACTTTATATGGGGTGCTTGCTGTATCCATAAGTCTTTTAATCACAACTTGTTCACTAAAAAATTAAGTGTTTTAAAAGCTTTTAAAAAAAAGGCACCACAATATTTTAAAAGTGTTTTATGATTTAATGTTTACAATATCAAAATTCATAATCAGTTTAATTTATATATTTGTTACTTTAAAGCACGAATATAGTTTCCCCTTATAATTAAAATGATTGTCTATTATTTTGCCTCTGATTATAGAAAAATTCAACCAGTAGAAGAAACTCAGACTTTCTCTGCTTAACTTGTACTTTTGCACTTTCCTTTCTCTCTTTTTATCCCTCTTTTTCTATCTTTCTCACTCACTTTCTTTCTCTCCCTCTTATGTACGTTTGCGCTTTCTTCTGTGCTAAACATGTACTTTTGCTTGTTCTCTCTCTCTCTCTTTCTTTCCCCCTCTCTCTCTCTCTAAGAATTTATCTGTTAAACATGTACCTCTGTTTTCTATAGATCTATTTTTATGCTTTCTTTGTCTGTCCGTTTCTCTCTTTCTCTCTCACTTTTTTATCACTTTATCTCTCTCTCTCTCTCAAACTTTTTCTGCACTTTTGATTTCTCTTTCTTATTCTTAGAATTTCTCTGCTAAACAGTTACTTTTGCTTATGACCTATCATTGACTTTTCCCCTTAACCTGACTCATTGTTTGAATTTCCGCCGGGAAGATAATTGGACATTTTCCCAGTCATGACATTACCACAAGAATACTTTTTCCTTGTTTGACAAATCAATCACCAAACGTGGATGATGTATTAGTTAAACAGACCCTGAAACCTGCACTATCAAAAATTATCTCCTTCTCTCTCTCTCTCTCTCTCTCTCTCTCTCTCAAATTTGTCTTTCATCTTGATTCAATCTTTCTCTCATTCACTTTTCTGAGCAACGTGTATTCTTGCTCTCTTTGTCTCACTATTTCTGATACCCTAAAACCCTGAAAATTAGCCGGATTTAATAATAAGCCGGTTTTTAAAATAAGCCACCTATTTCTTGCACTGAAAATTACTCAAAAATAAGCTGGTTTTTAAAATAAGCCAGTCATGACAATGCCGGTTTGGAAAGATTTTAGACTACCGTAAAGTTTCAGTCTATATATATATATATATATATATATATATATATATATATATATATATATATATATATATATATATATATATAATCATTTGCAATTCATTTAAAACAACTGACGGTGCATTGTCTGAATTAATGTAATTTAACAACTTTGAATCATTCGCATATACACTGTTATAGGACTGAGAGCCTAGTCTGCCGACAGTAAATTCCCAGTCATAGATTCAATATTACTCTATTAAACATCTTCTTCCTTAGAAATAAAAAAACAACTTAACTGTTAATTAAACTGTGATTCACACAAGTGCATATTTATCTGAACACAATTTTCCAGTAACATGTCTTCTTTAAGTAAGGAATACTTAACTGTTGACAACTAATTTGTGAATTAGCAAATGCTTACCTTTAATAGGACAATGAGCTTTCCACGAAATTGAGACAGACGAAAGTAAAATAAATAGTTTTTAAACATCTTGTTTTTGAAACATTCTTCGAAAAACAAAACCTCCAAGCATTAATCTATATCACAATTATCCATACTCACAAGGCATTTATTATCGTTCCTTCTCAACACACAACACAATTGTAATTGTAATTCTCATAGTACGTGTGTTTAGCTCATGCGCTTTAAATCTTGTGTGTGGCGATCCCGATGCACTGGTTTTAAAAGGATATCATAACAATGGCAGAACGTACTTTTGTCCTGCATTAACTTCTCGCAAATCGTTATTTGTGCAGGGGGATTTAAACTCTATACCCTATTGTGATGTACATGACTGCATTTTGTTTCAATGGTGCGTCAACAATCCTTATTTATTCTGCTTTGTAAACCAAATGTTTTTGTAAAATTGTGTCAAATTGTGCAAACGCAAGGTACAGGGTATTTGTAGATTATTAACATTCTGCTTTTAATTATAAAAGTATATTCTGTTTAATTAAATACAAAATTTTGAGAGATTGGTTGTTATAATGTTGTAGAAATATTACGTAAATAAATTTGATCTCAATAAACACCATTTGTTTAGGTCTTTACTCCGCAATGAAAAAAACTCATAAAATTGCACCGTTTCATTTCTATTTTAGAGCTTTTTGAAAAAGCTTTCATGTGTAATAAATAAATGCATATTAATCATGTCTCTTGGAAACACCGAACGATTAGTAACTATTGATGCGCTTATTTAATACTTTGTTATCGCTCGAAATATGGGACACTTGTCCAAACCTTTAGTGGTGTTCTCAGTCTCACAAGAAGCTGTCATAATGGAATGTGAAAACCTGTCGTGTAAAACTTTCAAAGCTTTTGGAGGGATCTTAACGCTCCAAAAAAGTGACTTTTATCTTTTGTCTGAGCCTTCAGATCTATGAATGTTCATGTATATGATACATTTCGAAATTCAAAAGCAGCTCATTATACTTCTCCCCCACATTCGGTTCAGCGTATTTAGATCTTTATAAATTTAGGACTTTGAACTTTTATTTTTACTCTCTCGCGCGACATTGTGCCAAAGAGCTGATCAAAACATATTTTAACAAAAATATGTTTTGGCCTTTGAAATGCCGTTGTCGTGTTTAGACCTTCAATGCAAATAACAAATAATAATTAATAATAAACTTCAGATTCGTCTTATTAAGATTTATAAGGATATCATAACAATGGTAGAACGTATTTTGGTCTCGAATAGATGTCTTACTGGTCGTCAATTGTTAAAGGTATAAAAAGTCTGTATTAAAAGATGTTCAAGACTGCGTTTGGTTCTAATGGTACGTCAACAATTAATAGTTCCTCCGTTTTAGACAGCTGATTTGTAGATGAATTTATTTTTTGTAAATTTGATTAAAGACAAACTATAATATCTAGTTTTTTTGTAAAATCATATTATGTTTTCGGTACCTCTTCTGAAAATTTTGGCGAAATAATTAACTATATCAAAAATAATTATTTTCCCCTTCAAGTCTTTACTTACATGGTGATTAATTTCATGGGTGTGCATATCGGAGTCTTTAGAGTAGTTTAATACAGTCCACTGTGTACAATTATGAGAGAAAAATGTATTATCAATCTTTGGCTCGATCTGACATATATGTTTAATCTTTCTTTTGCTATTAAGAATGTGCTGTGAGCTTGATCGATACTACTTGGTGAAAGGTAACAATTCCAGAAAACGTCTTATCTGGACCCTGTTCATTCGATTAGATGACCATATTTGGATAAATCTTCATTTGAGGAGTATTTTGGTTGAAAAATGTTTGTTGACCTTTAACAAAATTTTTAGAGGAAAATTTATATTTAAAACATGTGATGTGTGAAATCCTAAACAGACCATTCTAATTGTTTTCCTTACCTTAAGTCAAAGCTTGTTTCTGTAATGTCAATTTCAGAACCGTATTTTTCTTATTATTGACCCAGTCTGACTCAGACGTTTCCAAAACAGGGAATCGATTTCCAAAAGAACATTTTTATAATGTTAATTGTCAAAATCTTAATAATATATGAGATTTTTGTTACACTACCCTTGAAGGAAAACATCATTAGAATTTCTATTTTTTTAAAATAGTATATAACACAATCCAAATCAAAAAATGAAAATCAAAATTCCTCCAGACATTTAAAATGAGTAACATTCTCTTATCCTTATAAAAACTTAGAAAGCATCAGAGGAAGGTTCCTCTTCACCTAAACTAACACTACTGGCTTTGAAAACCCCTGTCCGTATGAAAATCCCCTGTCTTTCCCTATCACCCCCTCTGTTTTCCCTGTCATCCCCTGTGCACCCCCTGTCATCCCCTGTACACAGCCCCTATACACCCTGTAATCCCCTGTCAGCAACTGTACACATTCACTGCGTGCCACTGTAAGCCCATGTCACCCCCTGTACGCCCCTGTCACCCACTGTAAGCCACTGTATGTCCCTGTGCATGCCCCTGACATCCCCATTACAGTCATTAACTGCTTGCTAAAGTAAAAAAAAATGTTTTTAATTATGTTCTCGGGTTTTCTTAAATACCGGTAAATATTTAGCAGTTTCTGATACATATGGAAACGGAAAGCAGGAAAAGCATTCATAGTTTAGGCGGTGTTTGTTTTTCTTTGTATTTCATATAGGTCAATATTGTTACAAACGTGAATAATTCTTACTGAACATTGACACATATCAAGATAAATAGTTATACCGATAAACCGCTTATTTTATTCCATGACAGTGTTTTGTAATTTGTAAAAAAAATAAATATATATAAGTAAAAGATGAGTGCGGGAAATCTGAAACGTTCTGTGCCACGTAGTCTGCCTGAGTTAAAGCGCTTAATAACACAACATGATTAGCACGTGCATATAATCACACACCGATCATGCTCAACTGTATTTTGACTGTTTTGCCTGGTGTAATGATGCATAGAATAACATGGTCCCAATGGAATGCATGTTGATTCTATTTAGCAGGAAGTTAATTAGTTTTAATATATAAATCATGTAAATCGCAATTGATGATATTTGTTGTCAACCATTGTTTTTTCCTCCTGATAAATTATTAGAGAGAGAGAAAGAGAGAGAGAGAGAGTGAGAGAGAGAGAATTGGTTTTTTTAGGAGGGGAAATTAGTCCGGTCCTTTGACACTTTTAACTTTTATGAGAGTGCATTGTCTAGTTTAGTAATTCATAAGCATTGTTGTATAGAATTGTGTTCATACATATAAAGCAATGATACAGTTCATGAAAAATATAATACATGTATACAGATACCGTTAACGGGTAATGTAAAGAAACGCATGCATAATCTTAAAACAATGTTCCGGGTTTTAGATTAGAAAAACATATCTTACAATTATTTAAATTCTGAATGCGAAAAATGGAAAATATGAGATTAATACGGTTTAATTCATATGACTATGTCAAATGATGTTCCGAATTTTAAGCTCTATCGTTTTATGTTTGGTATTCTTAAAACTGATAAATTAAAATTTAAATATCTGTTTTCTTTACTTGACATACTGGGAAAGAAAGTCATAAGCAGCGTTTAAACAAAATATTGCATAATTGTTTAGCTTTACCGAGCATTCAGATCTTAGGAAGTGTGTGTATATACAAATACACGTGTGTCTGTCACCTCATTGTTCCCAACCTCGCCACCGTGCAATTGCAAATTGTCAAAAAGGGCTGTGTACAGTCGCCATAATTATATAATCAGTGACCGACTATTCAGATCTTAGGAAGTGTGTGTATATACTTGTACAAGCGTTTCTGTGATCTTATTTTCCTTACCTCGCTACCGTGATCTGCAAATTGTCACGAAGGGCTGTGTACAACCACTGACCAAGTGAAAAAATAATGTCAACATCCTCCCCTTTGATAAATGTAACTTCATTAAATTCTTTGATCAATTGATATGGTGTAAAATAAAACATTGGTAAATTAAAATTAAAATGATCGCTCTAAGTATATCTAAATAATAATAAAGAATTGGGAATGAAATCAGGATTGCATGCTAACTTATTAGGAAATTAAATCCCGGGTAAACTTTTAGTTACTTATAATTCTAAATCAATGCAAATTTCCGTTCACTGCGAATAAATAACATTATTTTTTTTATATCTTCCACTTCGCAGTAAAAGGGAATTGAAAAATAGACTTTAGAAACTATTAAATTGTTTATGATTGTTAAACATCAAATAACATTCAATTTAAGGGTCCAAAAAACCGCTCAGAAACATACATGTATTAAAAAATACTATAATTATTTCTTAGGCAAACGTTTAAGATATTGAAGCTTTATTTTGCTATTCACGGGAAAATAATAACGGTACAATCAGGAACTTTGTTATAAAAAAAGACAAAGAAAGACGTGCTCTATCGTATCATGGCTGCCTTTACATGTAAATTCTACATTCTGACTGATTTACTGGTTTCAGTGTGCAAATATTTATTTAGATACACAAAATCAAATACTAAACACCATGTGCCGCGCTTGATCTTTGTAAAAACAATTCAAGATCTCTGGGGGAATGCAATCTGGTGTGACAGGACCTAAGCTTTGGGAAAACAATCAGGTTACCAGAAATTTGCTTTTGTTAAATTCTTTGAGCTGGATGATAGTAACAAACATAAAGATGTAAAATGTTGAATTGAAGTTCTCATATGAACTGCAATCATTATATTAATACACATGTAAATTATATCTTACACTAGCTAACAATTACCCCCCACCCCCTTCCTAATAAAATCACAATATACAATAGCTAAAACTCAATAGTGTATTTGTAGTTTTGATAAATCTACAAATCTACCTCTGGCATTAAGAAGAAAATGTTAAGTAAAAAAAACCCAACTCACTTTTTGGCTTTCTTGGAGTACTTCATGTTTATTAACTAGAAAATATCTAATTTTACTACAGTATATTCTGTAAATAACTTCTCAGCATGGTCAATAGAAATGTCATGACCTAAAGAATCATATTCCTCTGCTTCTTTTAACGAATCTTTAGGTTTGCTAATCTCACCGGCCATTTCAAGCTGAGTAACAACTTGCTGTTACATGCACATGCTAAGGTCTTCTATCAGATTTAAATCACTAACTGGATGCTGATAAGATGTTAGGGGTGTGCTAATAATAGTAACTGTGTGAACTTTGAGAGCCACTGCTTAAGGAACAGATGCAAAATGTGGTCGCAAATTTAATTTAAGATTAACACTGCAGGTGTACTTATTGAAGCCGAATGGAAATATTTTTTTGGAAATTGCAGTTGCAAACATCGCAGGATGCATCAAAGTAATAAATACTTTTATTATATTCAAACGTTTAAAATACATAACCGATTTTCTTTTGCTCTTATGCTAGTTCACTACAATCAAGGTAATTGCAAACCTAAAGCATATAAATTAATTTGATACAAAATCCTTGATTATCTTATATTTAAACTATTTATTGTAATCATAAAATGTTGAAAATGATGTGAAAAATCAAAATATAATGATCATAATACAATGTAATGTTATAGGTTATGATGACTGGAAGTGACAAAATATTCCGTCTGGTGGATTTTGATTTGAAATTACTGCATATGAATTGTTTGCTGGTCTAGGTGATGAGGAGCATTAATTTGGACAGAGCTTGATTGAGATGGAAGATGCTTAAAGATTCAGGTTTGTTATTCTTAATTTTAAATCAATTTCATACTATAGCTGTCCTTGTAAGACTAATACTCCTACAAGGCTCTTTTGAAACAACGTAATCTGCTAGCCACTTCTCATTCTGCAGATTATCAATTTCCCCTCCAAATGCTTATCTAAACAATTGCTAGGAAAATGGCCCTCTATGGACAAATGAATTAAGTAACACTATTAACTCCATTTACATGATGTGAGTTTTGGATCTTACAAATCAGACTTTGTAAATAGGAAAATCAAAAAGAGATATTAAATCATATGGAATAGAAACATTTTTTTATTTAAGAAAAAGATTGATCTGCCGAAATGAATTGTCACAGTTGTAACCTGTACAAATGTGAAAGGATTAATCTAATGAGTGCACAGGCGCCCATTTCACAAAGCATACTTAAGACTAAGTTATATCTTAGGAAAGAACTTTTTCCTAAGTTCATTACTTTTAACTTTAAGACAGGTAAATTGATTTTTTAGGAACAAACTTCACATGGTGACTGTTTATGTTATATTGAAATGAATGATATGCGCATTAAAGTTGAACAAAAATACTACATTATGCGTATCATTAAAACTTTTTTACTTAACTTCTAATTTATTTAAACATATTTTATTGAATAATTTCAATAGGATTGGACAACAGGCATTGCCTATGTATATCCTCTCCGTATAATATATCCACTTTACCTCTAAACTGAAAACATAATAACTATCAAATTATACATATATTTCTTCAATTAATTTCTTTGGTGTGGACGTTTAATTTTTAACCCTTTTTAAGATTATCTTGCACATGCAAGGATAGCGGGTATATAGTTATCGCTAGTGCACTGATGATAAATTATTCATGCTTGAGAATTACTGATATCTTAAAAAGGATGATTTGTCCTATCCTTCTACGAAATATTAGCTTTTCTTTTACTGGAGAAATATTAGGTGTTTTCTTCATTTGATTTTTTTGTCGGGGCAGGGGGTAGGAGTGACCGCAAAATAAGTGGTTTAGGAATAAATTTAGGTTAAATCAACCATGGGAATGTTGTTTCATTCAGAAATTTGCCTTTTATCCTTGCTTTTTCTATCAGCCAAGATGCATTTATTTGCAGTATTTTCTTTAAAAAACCACCTCATTTTTAAATCAACCCTTACAAGCAGGCACGTAGCATCAGGGTGGGGGAGGGGGGGGGGCAACCCTCCTCCTTCACTTTTTCTCGCAGCAAACATTTTTCTTAAATTTACATATCAAAAAGTGAACTATCATGGAGTTGGAGTGACCCCCACCCCCAACTTTTTTAGGAGCATGGAGGAATGGGAACAAATTGAAGTTATAGGTACACTACGGTGGATATCTCAACGAGCATTTTTAATTTAGGATTAAGCATATATGTATATGTTAACACGGGCTATTCATAATGGACCAACAAGACAATAATATGCACTCGATGCTTTATAGAGAACAATAGAAATTCTAGCAGTAACAAATGTTTTCGATTGATTCATGCGGTCATATCCAAAGAATACTTTAAATAAGAAATATATATATATATATATATATATATATATATATATATATATATATATAAAAGCACTAAAAATAACCAACGACACGAACAATAAAGAAAAATATTGTCAAATTTTCGGGACAACCCGTCCCTTCTTCAGGACAACAACGTAAAAACTACATATGAAAGGAGTAAAACATCTACAAAACTAGCACTAAACTGAAAACTAAATAATATATAAAACACCGGATGGGAACGTGGCAACTGCATCTTTGTATTGAAGATCATAAACCCGAGAAAGAAAAATCCCGTCCGACGCAGCGGACGGTCTGTGTAGAAGTGCTGATAGATAACCCGAACGAATTAATTAGCTAATTGGGGGTTGGTGTTAATTAAGTTGTACTAGTAAGATAATTCGTAATGAAGGTTTGTAGGGGAGACAGGTTCTGTAAATGACCACATAAATATACACAAAAGTGTAAAAACTAATAGGAGTTAAATAAAGAAAATAAAATGGATAAAACAACAATTAAAAATAGCAAAATACAAATTAAACAAAAAGAACCCGTACAGCTTAAACCGATTAAGGAACGAGCTAATAAGTTGAATAATCAACGTGAATGATAGTTTGTACATGGAACCAAAAAGATGATGATGGTGATATTGCATAGAAAAAAAAAATCAGGATGCTTTAGTTGATGTTCATTTTAGTGAAGTCACTTAATTTGTTCATGCCGTCAGGGCGGAATGACTTCAGTCTATGCATCCAAAATTTTTCTTTATTTTTTCTCTCCGCATCTGTCCAGTCTGGGTTGTGAACAATAACCAAAACCATCATGTCCTCCCATTTGTGACCATCTAAGTTAAAATGTTCCCCGACGGGTTCTTTAATTTTCTTAGTTTTGATGGTGGAACGATGATTATTGATGCGCCTGCGGAGGTCTCCTGTTTCCCCTACGTATTGTTTCTGACAAAATTTACAATTGATGAGGTATATACAATTGTCAGTACGACAAGAAGTATTTGCGAAAATGTTGTAAGTACGGCCAGTAATGGGGCTAGAAAAGTCGTCCGCATCAGAGCTGTGTTTGCACAACAGACATCTGGTGTCAGAACAAGTCTTAAAGCCACCATTAGGTAGAGGGTTCTTTAGTTTGGTTCTTACCGCCATGTCCTTAAGGTTCCTAGGGCGCTTGAAAGCTGCCATTGGGGTTTTTTGAAACCTCAACCATTTTATCATTGCTGTAAAGGATTGGCAGGTTCTTCTTTAGAACTGCATTTAGACCCTTAAGGACAGGGTGGTAAGTAGTGACAAATGGGACTTTGTTGTCTTCGTTTTTAGGTTTGTATTTCAAAAGGGATAATCGATCCTCTTAACTAAATCATCAATTGCATTTTGTACAGAGTGCGAGCTGTAGCCCCTGGCACATAAGTGGGATTTTAGGAGTTTACTTTGCTCAGAGTATAGTTCTTGAGTTGAACAAATACGTCTGACTCTGGTGGCTAGGCCTTTTGGTATGCCTCTAAACGTATGAGGTGGGTGGCAGCTAGACGTCATTAAATAGAGGTGGGAATCTGTAGGTTTAGTATGAAGATTGAAATCGAGTTTACCATCGATTAAAGTTGAAGTAGTGTCAAGAAACGTATTGTTGGATGAGGAAATTTCAGTCGTAAATTTGATAAAATGATGGAAAGAATTGACAAAGGTGATAAAATCATCGAGGTTGTTTCTGTTTTCAACCCACTTCATTTCGATGTCGTCTATGAAGCGAAACCAACTAAGAGGTTTGAAAGGTGACTGTGTTAGTAGGTTGCGCTCTAGATTACAAATGAATATATTGGCATAAGATGGTGCCATTTTGGTGCCCATAGCAGTGCCACTGACTTGAAGGTAATGTTCTCCATTGAACATAAAATTATTGAATTTTAGAACATGCTCTAGGAGCTTGGTGAGAGATTCAGTTGAAGGGATCTGAACCTCCCTAGCGTCCCATACTTCTTTACAGGCTGCAATACCTTCGTCATGCGGGATGTTGGTGTAGAGGGATGTAACATCCATCGTCACGAGAATAGTATTATCTGGAAGGTTTGAAGATGGCGTTTTGTTGAGATAATCTGTTGTGTCTTTAAGATATGACGGTAAATTTTCAACATGTGGACGGAGATGAAGGTCGATAAATTCTGAAATTTTTTCAGTGGGATGTCCAATGGCACTTACTATGGGACGTCCTGGCATTCAAGGTTTGTGAATTTTTGGAAGAACATAAAACTGGCCGGGCTTACAGTTGATAGGAAGAAGGGTAGTGTACACATTGTAACCAATTTCATTATTTTCAAACATAGTATGTAATGTTTTGGTGATAGCATCTGAGAAGTCATCTGTAGGATCAGTGTCAAGCTTTTGGTAAAAACGTTCATCTGATAATTGTCTGTATGCTTCTGCAAGTTATTTGTTTTGATCCATCACAACTATTGTTGACCCTTTATCTGCTCTTTTAATGACGATGTCTTCCCGGTTCTTCAGGATTTGTAACGCTGATCTTTCTTCTTTATTTAGATTATCCGGGTGTCTATGTTGTTTGGAAAGGAGTTCCTCGATGTCTGACTCGACAGCTTCTATATACGATTCTAAGGCTCCACATTTGCCAGGGGCTGGTTCCCATCTGCTCTTAGGCCTGTACAGTTTATGGTTTTCAAGGTCTTGTAAAGAAGTTTGGGTCTTGTCACCTACATCAGAACTGGAGTCTTTTCTAGAGAAATGTTCTTTCAGTCTAAGTCTACGGAAAAATGCCCTAGTGTCCTCTCTTACAGCCCTTTCGTTTACTTCCCGGGGTGTAGGGCAAAAGTTGAGACCTTTGGAAAGTAGTGATGTTTCAGATTCGGTAAGAGATACACTAGAAACGTTCAGTACAGGACAAACCTTGGCGTTAGAATTTTCCCCGTCTGTGGTTGGAAATGCTTTCCGTACAAAGCGTCTAGAACGGGGTGCTTTGGTTTTCTTCCGAGACACGTTAGTAATGTTGTTTGTCCTGCTGTTAGATTTTGAACTGACATTAAACTGACATCTTTAATACAAAGATGTAGTTGCCACGTTCCCATCCGGTGTTTTATATATTATTTAGTTTTTAGTTTAGTGCTAGTTTTGTAGATGTTTTACTCCTTCCGACACCATAGATAACGAGTGTTGTTGGTTTTTGTAGTGCTATATATATATATATATATATATATATATATATATATATATATATAGTGCTATATATATATATATATATATATATATATATATATATATATATATATATATATATTTGTGTGTGTGTGTAGCAAAATACAAGAAAAATACTACGATCAATTCATTCTCTCTCAATTTAAAAAAGTACCATTTTCAAAGTATATACGGGTTTATTGCGTAACTCTTATCGACTCCTGTATGCGTGAATGTAAAATATTATAGAAACAAATCGTAGGAACTGCCTAAGTTATAACTTAGGCATATCTTAAGTTCTGTCCTAGGAAACATCCATGGAAATCTTTGTCAAACAGGATCCAGGTCCACAATACTTCCAGTGCAACTAGTGATTGCATGGAGGGGTTGTTTTAAAATCATCTCCGAAAGAAAAGACAAAAAGACGGCCAGACATTTGAACAGGTGGTCACTGAGAATGATCCCACACAAACATCTAAGTCCTGTGATTGGAGCTTGAATGATTTTGTTTAGCTTAACTTAGGTAGGACACAGGTAACTGAGACTTTTGATGAAACAAAGTCCTTAGTATAAAAAGTCCGAATTTATGATGAGCAAATATTCTGAATACTTTATGCTTCTAAATTTCAAACAAAAATAAGTTTGACCAAGCTCATCAAACTTAATTAACTGAATTTTAGTATTCCTTGCTGCAACATTAAATTGATAGAATGAACAGAATCTGAATTATACAACTTTCTTGTTTGAGTGATGCAAACCTCATCTGCTCAGCTGTCTGGCTTAAAACAAATAATTTACAGCTGTGAACCATTCTCATACTCTCAAGAATGATCGGCCGATAACAATAGCTTTGGGATTTAATGTGAAGTGTTAAGATTTGCCGCCATTAAAAAAAAAATGCAATGTTACCAATGTATTTTAAGATTAGAGTAGAAATTTAAGAATATTGATGTTTGGTAGATTCAAATCAGATTAATGCTTAATTATCCTGCTTGAATTCTGTAAATGTTTAAACTTACTTAGGTATATAGATATATATATCCAAGTAGAAATATTTGTTGAAAAAATTTCTCTTTCTCTCTCTCTCTCTCTTTCTCTCTCTGTAGAGCAGGGAGAAACTTATGTGACCTTTAATATATATAATATATATATTGGGTATATTTTTCTTCCTAAAGAATGTCAATACTTAAATGTATGTTTTGAGAATTTGTGTGTAATTAACAACAACTATTCCTTTTAAAGGAATGATCGGCAATAATGATATATTGATAGCTAGAAGCAATTAACATGATCAGTTTGATGTAATAAAATAATAAAAAAGTACTGTATTTTTACAAAATATAGAATATTTTGAATCTGTACAACATAATTTCATTATTATAAACCGTCAACAAATTTAATTTTGAAATAAATTTGGGAAAAGCCGCTCGTCAATTCCTTGTCTAATTTTATATTTTTAACGTAATTATTAAATGTTAATGTATCTTCTTCTTCTTCAGAATACTGAGTAGGGCTCTTCAAAGAGCATTAACACGTATACAAAGAAAGAGTTGTATTAAAATACTTTAATGCGACTGAAAAACATTGAATGCCATCATAACTTGCTATTGAGGTCGCATTATAACGTAACCTTGTTTATAAATCAAGCCGTCTTCCTAGCTACTATTATGCAACATCAATAGATCGAGGTCAGTTAATGGAGCATCTTCTTATGATTGAGGTCAGTTCATCGAGGTCAACTGCAGTACTAAATGAATCTTTCGATCGAATTTCTTACGCGTGAGACAAAATGTGCATTCTTGAATTAACAGGTCAAACTGTATTTTATGTATGTTTGCATCTCTTAAGGTAAATGAATTGAAATAAAACCGAGTAAAATGTTATATAAATACTAAACCAAACTTCAAGTTTTTATAAGAACTACTTATTTAAGCGGAATGTGTGCGCACGTGGAAGCATTTGCCGGATGCCTCATATGGACACAACAGTGATCGGCCGAAGCCGATCACAAAAAAGCATCACAGCCAGATCCTCATTATGAAATGAAATAACAGGAAGTTATTTAGCAATGATGAGTTTAAATGCAAATATGTATCATACATAGATTCTATAGAAGATCTGGACATCCCCTCTTGAAGGAAATCAATGCGGCCACAGAAAAGTTTAGAAGCCATCCAGCCAATCAAACAGTGTGAACAGAAGATAAACAGAACAGAAGATAAACCTAAATGGCTCTTGTCAACCATGTATTAAAAACCAAATTAAAATGCAGTTCTACTTGGGAACTCAATCCTGAATTTGATGGATGCGAGTTTTATGTTTTTAATAATTATAAAAACATATGCACTGAGACAATTATTGAGTTATATTTTTAATTATATAAACATATAATTTAATTAATAAATAAACTTGATATTGAATATTAAAAGAAAAATTAAATTGGTATTCTTAAATACATGCTTATGTACTTTTATTGAAAACAATTAATTATAATTTGATCTGCAATACAAGATCAATTTTTGACACCAATTAATATACATGCATTTGCCGTTTAAAAAATACACAAGGGGCATCGATAGAACAGACAAACCAAAAATGTAAAAAAAAAACCTGTTATTTTGATTTGTAACCCAAAAATGCAGCAATAAAAAAATATTAAAAATTCAAACTCTTTTTACTTTATATCGAGTAATCGACTAAGAAAATTTTAGCTGATCATCATCGAGACTGAGCGATAGTCAAGTACTCATGTACTTGTTAACATCCTTAATATTCATATGTTTAAATGCATATCTAATTTAAGATTACTATATTTTAACTTAGTTGCTGTTTTTACTTTCAAATGTAGAAAATTTGAACATTCCTCAGGTACCATGTAAAGGTTTTTTTTTAGTTAAAGAGAAAAGAGGAACGTTCCTCAGATTCTTTGTGTATATCTAATGTCTGTGTAATGCATTTAAATGTCAATGATTCAGGAAAATTCCATGAACTGTGGCTTATTTTTGGCAAAAATGGGTGTAAATGGATGTAGATATGAAAAACAGGGTCAAAAAAGGGAATTTTGATTTTCCCTTTTTGATTTGGATTTTGTTTATGCATACAAACGTTTTTTGTAAATAGTGGCATTTCTGGTGAAGTGGTTCTTGAGAAAAAGATTTTGGAACATTGTCAATCTCTCTCTCTATATATATAAATATATATTAATGTTCAAATATGAAGCCCGCCTAAGGCCCCAGTTTTGTTCCGGTTTCTGGTGCATTAGTTCTTGTCAATAAGATTTTTAAACATTTATCCTATATATTTCTTTGTAAAATTTAAACTCCGTTTGAGGCCCCAGTTTTGGTACCGGGGCACGATTTTAACAATTCAGAATTTTCACTATATAAAAATAAGCTTTTGGGTGAACATCGGGATTTCCGGTGCAGTGGCTCTTAAGAATAAGATTTTTTAACATCTTAAAAACAACTTGAAATCAGAAATTACGGGATCGGTCAAAGAAAATTTTGATCTTCAAATAGGCAACAAAATCAAAGAATTTGAATGTCAAGTTAAAGACATGTCAGATGGTTTCAATCTGGATTTCGACACTTTGTGCGAAAAATTTCATGACCAGAATAAGGAACTAAGATTTGTGAAAGAAACTTTTAAAGAGTGCAAACAAGTTTCATTAGATGCCTTAAAACTGGAAAATCAAAACCTCAAACAATCTCAGAAAAATAACATTAAGTTCATGAGTTGAAAAAAAAAATGAAAATCTTAGGATGGACCTGTGTACCATTCTGAAAGAAAAGGCCGGTGTAGTCCTAGACCCCAACGATGTGCTGGCGATACACAGATTGCCTGAAGATAATCGAGGTGGAATAAGACCGGTGATTGCAAAATTAAAGTCAACAGAAGTTAAGGTCAAAGTTATCAAAAAAAAATCCAAAGACGAAATGAGAAAGTGTTTCACTATGTACGACCACATTACCCCTATGAATGCAAAACTAATTCACGATTTGAACAAGAACCCACAAATTCAATCGACATGGCTGTACAATGGAAAAGTCTTCGCCCTGGATAAAGACAATAAAAGGCATAAATTTGATATACTAGTATTTGACGTGAACAATAATTTAAAGCATTAGTTATCAGCGGTTTGCCAGACATTTCGATCGGGATCGTCTTTCGGTTATCGGGACCGGAATGCACATAAGATCTTTTAACTTTCGTTTTTGCGCGTGGAAGTGTGTGAAACTGCGATGTGTGAGTTTGGGTGAAAGAATAATTATCAAAAAGGTATTTATGATATTTTTGATTACATATTAAGCTATCTTTCTACTTTTTTATCTTTTTTTGATGTTAAAATAAATTAATGGCTGATTTGATCAAAATAGCATTGGTGAATTGTCAAGGCTTACATACATCTTTTAAAAGGCAAGACGTAATCAATTTTTACAAGAAACAAGGTTATTCAATTTTACGTTTACAGGATACACACTAATCTTTACAACAGAAATTGAACCATTCATTGAAACGCAGTGGGGATATAAATGTATATTCAATTCATTTAGGTCAAACTCAAGAGGTGTTTGTCTCCTTTTTAACAATAATTTTGAATTCAAAATACACAATGAAGGAAATCGTTTAGCGATTGATATATGTAATGTTTATAAGATTTTATAATGGGTATTTTGCTAAAGTTTAATTATGATCTAAATTCATTTAGAGTTATCTATCATTATCATATTCATATGTATTTTCTGCAGTTATCTTTCTTTTTTGAACCTAGAGTTATCCTTTCATTATGTAAATTTAGAGTTACTTTTCCTAATTGTTGACTTCCTGTTTTGGTTGTTTGTGTGACCCACACAAGGACACTCAGTCCACTCAACATGTTTTTTGTATCCGTATGCTGCCACACACTGTAAGTAGTGTTCTGTTGATTTATATTACATACGCGGCTATTCATTTATATGTTTACTGTTTTGTATTTTTATATAAATGCAGGTTTATAAGTAAATTTCTCATTATCTCTAAAAAGTATGGAACGCCATTATTGTCATTGTCAATCTAAGTAAATAAACGTACGTTTGTAACATTTTTCTATGGAAACACATTTGTGTTAAAATTTATTAATTTGGACCTTATTTTCAATACTGTCAATTTTTATTTTTTCTTTCTATTCTTTCATTACGAATTATTATTATATGCATTTTGACTTTACATGTATGTTGTTTTTGAGATCGTATGATTAATTCATACTTTGATTTTGTTTCAGTTTTTTACCGTACACACAATAAATTCAACGCACTGAATTGTTGTTTTGGTTATACTATCTGCGAGCCTAGGCAGAATAGTAAAAAAAGTGTACAGCTATGGACTACATGGACAGAAGGATGCGGACATTGAC
This sequence comes from Magallana ariakensis, assembly GCA_020458035.1. Lineage (NCBI taxonomy): Eukaryota > Metazoa > Mollusca > Bivalvia > Ostreida > Ostreidae > Magallana > Magallana ariakensis. The sequence goes on along the minus strand of CM035811.1, from coordinate 16,015,393 downwards.
TCCTGGAGGCCAAGCCATGTACCAATCAAATCTTGATTACTATTTACGGAATCTCAAGAAGGATTGGAGAGAATTTGAAACTATTCTGACTGAATTTGATGATTCTTGCACAGACATCAAATATCTACGAAACATTGAAAGCAGAGTAGAAATGGCCAAATATGGATATATGGATAGCTATCAGTCACTCATTTCCTTTCTTAATCGAACACGCACCGATGAAAGTGAACTGGAGCTGGATAATCAGATGATCCGTCACCAGAAATGTTTAGGCATTATCAACAATTTCGAGAGGCAGCTTGAAGACCTTCTCTTAGATGCGGCTGAAATTCTTACAGAGAGTTTTGAATATCGTACAAGATCTGAAGCATCCATTTCGACCACCACATCAATGGAATCCTGGAATAAACATAAAAGTCCTACACATAAGCCTGAAAAGACTAAATATCCTTTCAAGGAAAAAGAAAAACTTAAAAAACAAAAGGAATTAATTGAAGCAAAAATGGAACAATTGGAACTTGAAGATCAAAGATCACATGTGTCATTGTCAAAACAACACCTTCTCAGTAACTGTGAGTCCCCAAGAAGAATGAGACAACAATACACCGAGAAATACGTTTGTGAACAATCAGTCTTAAGTGAACCGAAAAGCAACTACGTATCATTTGAGGAATTGGACAAGCAGAGCGACCTAGATGATCAGTTCCATAGAAACACTAGAAATAGTATACCAAGGAAATCTGTAAGTGTACAAGATAACAACAAACCTTGTGCGACAGCTCCAGAAACTCTTCCAGTTTCACATCCTGGAGTAGTTGAAAACTTGACGCAGTTTCTCCTGAAGAAAGACCTCCTGATGTCACGATTTAGTCCATTCAATGACAGACCTGACTCGTACCAGACTTGGAAAGCCAGCTTTACAAGCATAGTGAAAGAACTGAACATCTCGGCATTTGAAGAAATGGATTTGTTGATAAAATGGTTGGGGCCAGACTCAAAGAGATTTGCAAGCAGCATTAGAGGATCCAACATCAACGACCCAGTGAAAGGACTCTATCGTATATGGGAACGTTTAGAAGAGCGTTACGGAAGACCGGAAATGATTGAATCCGCCCTGAAGAACAAACTCAACAAATTTCCCAAGATAACTATGAAGGACCCAAAGATGCTGTATGATTTGCTTGATATATTGACCGAGATAGAATCAGCGAAGGAGAATGAACAGTATGCTACACTCCTTTCATACTATGACTCATCTTCTGGTGTCATTCCTATTATCGGCAAGCTTCCCCCAAGTCTTCAAGAAAAATGGGTGTCTCAAGCATCAAAGTACAAGAAATATTACAATGTTCCGTTTCCCCCATTCAGATTCCTGGTGAGTTTCATCCGAGAACTCAGCATCGTAAAGAACGACCCAGCCTTTCATACTGATGGTTCTACTACACCAACTACAGCGGAGAAAAGAACATACGAACCTAAGCGATCGTTTCCCGTCCACAGTCGAAAAACTGATCTTGCAGCGTATGATGGAAACAAACAAGAAAGACAAGAACGAACACCAAGATGTCCAATACACAAAGCAAGTCATTCCCTTAATCAGTGCAGAACCTTTCGAGCTAAACCAATACAGGAGAGAAAGGATCTATTGCGGGAGTTTGAATTTTGTTATAAATGCTGTGACTCTAAACATCTGTCAAGATACTGTACAGCTACCATAAAGTGTGACGTGTGTGGAAGTTCTCGTCATGCCACAGCGTTACATGTTGACCAAAAGAAGTTTGAACCAAAAGCAGCTGGTGGATGGGAGAAGGAACACGGGAAGACAGAATCAGGATCTGGACTTGTTTACGGCGGGGAGAGCACTGCAAAGAGAACTGATGTTTCGAACAAATGTACTGAACTTTGTGGCATTAACTTTAGTGGTAGATCATGTGCAAAGGTGCTACCTGTGAATGTTTATCCTTCCGGCGAAAGAGAACACGCTATCAAGGTATACGCAATCATCGACGAACAGAGCAACTGTACCCTTGCTAAATCCGAATTCTTTGACTTCTTCAACATCCAAAGTGAATCAGAAACATACACCCTGTTTTCATGCAGTGGTCAATCAACATGCAGTGGGAGAAAAGTCAACGGATTAGTGGTGGAATCTATAGATGGAAGTTGTCGATTCAACCTTCCTACAGTTATCGAGTGTGACGAAGTTCCTGCTAATCGACAAGAGATAGCAACCCCAGCGGTAGCAGACACTTACCCTCATCTACAGGACATAGCAATTCATCTGATGCCACTTGATAAAGACGTCAACATTCTTCTTTTGATCGGACGTGACCTTGGAGATGTACATCACGTTCTCGACCAAAGAATTGGACCTCCAAATACTCCACATGCACAGAAACTCCATCTTGGATGGGTGATTGTTGGAGAGGTTTGTCTCAAAAGAACTCACAGACCAGATGTTGTTGTTGCAAACAAAGTCTCAGTTATGTCTGATGGACGGAATACTTTGGCTACCCCATGTCCAAACATTATCATTGTTAAGGATAACGTACCTAAGCAGAGAAATTGTGACATATTCTACGAAGAACAATCGCACAGAAACCAGTCAATAGGACATGACATTTTCCAAACATCACATGATGATGACAAACCCGGACTATCTGTGGAGGACAAAGAATTTTTAACCATCATGGACAAGGAGTTCTATCGCGATGAAAGTGGTCAGTGGGTTGCCCCATTACCATTCCGAGAACCAAGATACAGACTTCCAGATAATAGACAGCAAGCATTGAAAAGAGCAATGATACTAGATAATAGCCTGAGGAAGAACCCAATTAAGTGTGAACACGCCCTCACCTTTATGCAACGTATATTTGATGCAAAACATGCAGAACTAGCACCACCATTAAAGGAAGTAGAAGAGTGTTGGTTCTTACCTATCTTCAGCGTATACCACCCAAAGAAACCTGATCAAGTTAGGATGGTATTCGACTCATCAGCCCAGTGTAATGGTGTGTCCCTGAACAACGTTCTTCTGACAGGCCCGGATTTGACAAACAGTCTACTTGGTGTTCTACTGCGATTCAGAATTGATAATATCGGTGCCATGGCTGACATACAACAGATGTTTCATTGTTTTAAAGTCCGAGAAGATCACAGCAACTTTCTACGTTTCTTCTGGTATCTTGATAACGACCCACAGAAACAGCTGGTGGAATACAGAATGTGCGTTCATGTTTTCGGCAACAGTCCATCACCCGCAGTTGCAACATATGGACTTAGAAGGACTGCACAGATTGCTGAGGATAAATACGGAAGTGACGTTCGCAGTTTCGTTGAACGCAATTTCTATGTTGATGATGGTTTGATCTCGATGTCATCCCCAGAAGAAATTGTCAGCTTGATGGAAAGAACAAAGCAAGCGCTACTGGAAGAAGGAGGGCTTAGACTTCACAAATTTGTATCTAACAGCAGTGATGTTATGAGCCACTTTCCCACTGAAGACCTAGCCAAAGACTTGATGTCTTTAGATCTTATTAAAGACGATCTTCCCATACAGCGAAGTTTAGGGATAAGCTGGAATCTCCGAACAGATTCATTCACCTTCAGACTTTCCTTAGATGAGAAACCCTATACACGCCGTGGAGTACTTTCTTGTATAAACAGTTTCTACGACCCCATAGGATTTGTTGCCCCCGTTCTCGTTAGAGGTAAACTGCTGCTGAGAAAGTTGATTGAGGAATCTACTGACTGGGATCAACGTTTACCTGAACAGTATCAAGTGGAATGGGACCAGTGGAAACAGCAGCTTTCATTTCTAGAAAGCTTGGAAATCCCTCGTCCTTATCTCCCGGTATCTCCTGAGAAGTTTTTCAAGAGAGAAATCCACGTATTTACAGATGCGTCTGAAGAGGCGGTTGCAGCAGTTGCTTTCCTTAGAGCGGAGGACCAAGATGGAAACTTACATTGTGGATTCATTATGGGAAAAGGAAAAGTTGCACCTAAGAAAGCAGTTACCATCCCTCGTCTAGAGTTATGCGCTGCAGTGCTTGGAATTGAGATATCCCAAATCATCAAAGAACAGCTGGATATTGATCCCAAAGAAATACATTTCCATACCGACAGCAAAGTTGTTCTTGGTTATATCTGCAACAGAAACAGAAGATTTTATACCTATGTTAGCAACAGAGTTGAAATGATTCATAAAGTTTCTTCACCAGAACAATGGAGCTATGTTCCTTCAGAACACAACCCTGCAGATCAAGCGACCAGACCAATCTCAGTTGAAAGCATGAAAAACAGTCCGTGGCTTTGTGGTCCAAAACAATGGTTCCATCAAGACCAAAACACAGTGAAGACAGCTACTTCTGATGAAACAGTTTCACTAGAGTACGAACTCGTCGACTCAGAGACTGACAAAGAGATTCGACCAATACTTACAGTTAGAAAGCTACACATTAGAGAATCATCTCTAGGAACTCAGAGATTCACTAAATATTCAACGTGGAATGGTTTGGTAGCAGGAATCGCACGCCTGAAACATATAGCTAAGATTTGGAGCGGAACATCGCCGTGTAGAGGTTGGCATTTCTGCAATAAGTCAAAGGATGTCAAACTATATCTTGAAACGGAGAAACACATCATTAGAGAGGTGCAGAATGAAGCATTTCAAGAAGAAATTAGATGCATTAGAGAGAACAAAGATCTCAACAGAGGAAGCTCGCTCTTGAAATCACACCCCTTCTTAGATAGTGATGGTATATTACATGTTGGAGGCCGATTATCTAAGTCAGATCTGAGCAACCATGAAAAGTATCCCATCATCATTCCTGGAAAGCATCATGTTGCTACACTGTTGGTACGCCATTACCATCAGCTCACGAAGCATCAAGGACGCCACTTCACTGAAGGCTCAATTAGATCAGCCGGCTATTGGATAACCGGAGCCAAGCGAATCGTATCTTCAGTAATATACAACTGTGTGACATGCAAAAAGATGAGAAGAAAACCTGAGCATCAAATGATGGCTGACTTACCTCAAGATCGGTTATCTCCAGGACCTCCATTCTCAAGCGTGGGAGTGGATACCTTTGGACCCTGGGAAGTCGCTGCACGTCGCACCAGAGGAGAACTGGCTCACGCAAAACGCTGGGCAGTGATGTTTTCATGTCTTTCGTCAAGAGCTGTCCATATAGAAGTGGTCGAAGAGATGAGTTCCTCGTCCTTCATTAACGCTTTGAGAAGATTCGTCGCTATACGAGGCAGAGTACAGAATTTTAGATCGGATCGTGGCACGAACTTTGTGGGTTCAACCGAAAGTCTGGGAATTAACGCCATTATTGTAGAAGATGGACCCGTTAGACAGTTTCTGTTGGATAACAGAGCTGTATGGATATTTAATCCTCAACACTCATCCCACATGGGCGGCGCATGGGAGAGGACTGACCCAGAAAACAGACAAAGGAGGAGAACCACTTGGACCATTTGACAACCAGGACACTTTCAAAGCACAGTGGAAAAGAGTTCAAGTACTTGCAGACCTTTTCTGGACAAGATGGCGCAAAGAATACTTGACCACACTTCAAAGTCGACAAAAGTGGACACAGCACCAAAGAAACTTATCCGTCGGCGATGTAGTCTTGTTGAAAGATAGCTCAGCTCATCGTTGTGATTGGAAGCTGGCTGTGGTAGAACAAGTTTTTCCGAGTGTGTCAGACCAGAAAGTTCGGAAAGTACAGCTCCGTGTGAACAAAGATGGTGTTATAGGACTCTATACGCGCCCGGTTACAGAGACTGTGCTCTTGATGGCAATTTAAATATTTGAAACAGTGCTTCAAGTTATTCAGAACTGTTTGGTATTTTGTTTGTTTGGAATATTTTGGTTAATTTGTAAATATGTTTTGATAGTGATATCTAAAGATATCAGACGGGGAGTGTAATGTTTATAAGATTTTATAATGGGTATTTTGCTAAAGTTTAATTATGATCTAAATTCATTTAGAGTTATCTATCATTATCATATTCATATGTATTTTCTGCAGTTATCTTTCTTTTTTGAACCTAGAGTTATCCTTTCATTATGTAAATTTAGAGTTACTTTTCCTAATTGTTGACTTCCTGTTTTGGTTGTTTGTGTGACCCACACAAGGACACTCAGTCCACTCAACATGTTTTTTGTATCCGTATGCTGCCACACACTGTAAGTAGTGTTCTGTTGATTTATATTACATACGCGGCTATTCATTTATATGTTTACTGTTTTGTATTTTTATATAAATGCAGGTTTATAAGTAAATTTCTCATTATCTCTAAAAAGTATGGAACGCCATTATTGTCATTGTCAATCTAAGTAAATAAACGTACGTTTGTAACATTTTTCTATGGAAACACATTTGTGTTAAAATTCATTAATTTGGACCTTATTTTCAATACTGTCAATTTTTATTTTTTCTTTCTATTCTTTCATTACGAATTATAATTATATGCATTTTGACTTTACATGTATGTTGTTTTTGAGATCGTATGATTAATTCATACTTTGATTTTGTTTCAGTTTTTTACCGTACACACAATAAATTCAACGCACTGAATTGTTGTTTTGGTTATACTATCTGCGAGCCTAGGCAGAATAATATAACCATCGTGGAAAATCGAGTTACCATTGTTAATATTTACGGTCCAAATTTTGACAATCCATGTGTTTATGAAAAAGTCCGAGATATCTTTTTGAACCTAGCTAATGACTATTTCATACCACAGGATGAAGCTCTGCCATTCAGTCAACTGAATGATTACTGAATGGTCTGGAAAGGTGACTGAATGGCACAATTATGTCATTCAGTCACTTTTCAGTAACCTTTCAGTCATATTGCAGTTGACGGAATGACATTCATCCTGTGTACTGTGTGGAGTTTTTAACTTTGCTTTAAACCCACTGATGGATACAGAAAACTATAGCAATGCTAATAACCCGAAAGCAAGGGATACAGTTCTTGAACTGATGACGGATTTACAATTAGTACATTTCTATAGGATTCTAAATCCAAGCAAACAAGTATTTACTTGGAGAAAAAGAAGTACTCTAAAAAAAAACAAGACCGACTTGATTATATATTAATATCTGAAAGCTTGTCAAATATGGTAGAAACAATTTCTATCAAACCTAGTTATAGATCAAATCACTATTCAGTACTTTAAGAATTAAAATTCAATAAATTTATAAGAGGCCGTGGCCTATGGAAGTTCAGTAACAGTCTTCTGACAGATAAAAGTTTTGTTGAAAAGGTTAAAAAAACTATTGTTAAAGTCCAAGATCAATATCTACATGATGATCATATAAATCATAATATTTGTCTTGAAGTTTTACTTATGGAGATCCGTAGCATTAATATTTCTTATTCTTCATTTAAGAAAAAAGAAAGAGAAAAAAATTGAAATTACCTTATTGAAAGGTTTTGAGAATATTGAGTCACATTCTGATATTGATTTTGAGCTTTTGCATGAAAAAAAGTTTGAACTTGAAAAAGTTAGAAAGGAAAAGCTACAAGTTCATATTATAAGATCATGGACTAAGTGGGAAGAAGAAGGAGAGAGACCTAGCAAATATTTCTGCTTGTTAGGGTCTCGCAACTTTCTAAATAAAACTATTAAAAAAGTTGAAACACACCACAATAATATTATACTATGTATGATCAATGCGGTATCCTTCATCAGGTCAAAATTTTCTATGAATCTCTTTTTTCTTCTTAAGATTCAGATCTTCTGGATATTAATCTTGAAGATATAATAATAATTGACATTCCAAGGTTGGATACATCCACTTAAATATCGCTTGAAGGCGACATATAGGAAAATGAAATTTATAATATATTGAAAAACATGAAAAATAACAAATCTCCAGGCAGCAATGGCTTTACTGTTGAAATTTTAAATTTTTTTTTGGAAGGATTTCAAACATAACATTGTTTCTGCTGTTAACCATATTTTTGTTTAAAAGGAGCTCTCTATATCACAAAGGCTAGGAATTATTACATGTCAACCAAACGGGGACAAACCCAGACAATTTCTGAAAAAATTACGTCGAAGTACCTTGTTAAATGTACATGTACTATACAAATTAATATCAGGATGTCTCAGTTATAGAACCAAATCCGTTTTAAATTATTTGATATCAGAAACTCAATTTGGTGTCGTAAAAGGTCGTTACAAAGGAGAAAATACCAGACTTGTTTACAATCTACTGTCTTTTACTGAAACAAGAAATATAACTGGTTTACTTGTGCTTATAGATTATGAGAAAGCTTTTGATTCCATATCTTGGAAATTTATTTATAAAGTTTTAGATTGTTTAGGGTTTGGGAAAATATGATTACATGGATGAAAATTTTAAATACACAGATCAAAGCATCAATCTTGCAGTGTGGTTTCCTTTCAGAACAGTTTGATATATACAGAGGATGTAGACAGATCCAATTGGTCCTTATTTATTTATTCTATGTGCTGAAATTTTAGCTATTCTAGTCAAACAAAATACATGTATCAAAGGTATTGTAGTTAATGGTAAGGAACATAAGATTCCCAATATGCGGATGACACAACTTTATTATTTGATGGTTCACCAAAATCGCTGCACTTGACACTGTAAATTTCATTTCGACTTTCTCGGTACTAAAGATCAACAGCTCGAAAACAAAAGTTGTTTGGATTGGTTAAAAATAAATTCTAAGCAAGTATATCACTATACAAGATGGGAATTAGTGTGGGGATGTACAGAATTTAGTTTATTGGGAATAAAATTTTCTGAAGATTTGGAAAAAATAGTAAACCTAAATTATGATTTCCAAATACCAAACATTAAAGCCATGATACAACAGTGGAACAGAGGAATACTCACTCCCATTGGTCGGGTCACGGTTGCTAAAACATTAATTTATCCTAAGCTCAACCATCTTTTTATTTCTTTTCAAAACCCCGATAAGAAACTTTATCTTTTTTAAGCAATCTTTTTTATGAATTTGTATAATAGAATTTAAAGATTGACAAAATTAAGAGAGAAGCTATCACTCAAGATTATTTAAAAGGGGGATTTAAAAAGCTAGAAATTTTTAAAGATAGGAAACCATGGATGAATATCTTTTTCAAATGCATGGCAAAAAAGTTACGACAAATATACTCGATTTGGGTGACAAATATATGCATAATATTATGAAACATAGTAATGTTTTCTGGAAAGATGTATTTCAGTCATATTTACCAATATTTTAAGCTTCGGATTATATAATATCAAATCAAAAATTCATTTTTATGCCAGTTTAGTACTATACAAATATATGAGTTGGTAATAAAACAATTTATATCAAATTTTGGTATTAACATGGTGTAAACATAATAAGTGACTTTTTGAATAAGGATGGGACTTTTTTTTATCACAAAATGATTTTGAAAAACAATTTACCTTGACAAATGTTTGTGCAATATAATAGTGTTATTAGTGCAATATCTAAGTTTTTCAAGACCATGTCAGTTCATAGATCTGATGTAATAAAGGATTGTACATCATTTCTCCCTTTTTATTTTGAATATATATTGTGAAATGAAAATGTTCCAAAGTTTTGTATCGACCCATCAATAATAAAAATATTGTTCCCAAGGCAATTAAAAAATGGAACACTGAACTATCACTTCACTTGGATATAAAGAATTGTGCTAATTTGTTTTTAAATTTGTTTTAAGACATCTACTGATACTTCAATACAATGGTTACAATACAGAATTCTTCAAATGAAAAAAAATTACAATAACACACCGTCAACCATCTCAAAAATCCATAAAACGAAATACAAGTTCAAAGCGGAGCAACACGGACCTCCAAGATAGAGGTAGGATCAGGTGCCATGGAGGAGTGAGCATCCTCTGCTGACCGGTCACACCCGCCGTGTGCTCTTTGTCGTAATCAGGAAAATAAAAACCGCAAAAGTCCGTAGACAATTAGGTAATTAATTATGGTCTAACAATTAGTATGAAAAACGTCAGTCAGCATGCGACTCAGTGGAAGATTGTATTTGCTGACAAGGTCGTTGTATCGACCATAGAACTTACGAAAAGATGACTTTAAACGAGACTGTTGATAGTCCTGTTTTATCAACTTGTTTGTCAGTAGCTTGCTTAGAAACTGTTCATACGAAGAGCATGCCCTTGCGTATCGAATTAACTGAGAGACAAAAACACCATGCAGGTGATGAAGGTATATTGCTACATAAGTAAGGAAAGTTGACTATAGAAAAATTGAAGTCATCGCGTTTATCACAAAGTTTTGTTGTTAGGTTACTATCAATGTCCATTTCCAGTAAAATATCCAAATATGAAACAGATGACGCTGACTCTGTGGTATCTTTTGTTACAAGTTCACTGGAATATATTGAGTCGACGTAAATATGAAAATAACAATTGTTAATTGATGATACGTCGTCGATATACCTAAATGTTGAGTTGAAGGCCACAACGAGTGATTTATTTTTTTCACGTACAAGTTTTTGAATAAATTCTGCTTCATAAGAATACAAAAATAGGTCTGCTAACAATGGGGAACAATTGGTACCCATGGGAATTCCAACAGATTGTTGGAAGACTTGATTTCCAAACACTTCAAAGAATTCTTCCAACAAATCATTATTTGAAAAAGATATATGTTATATTATATGATGGCTGTGCTTTTTGTAAAGAAAATGTGGAAACAATTCAGCAGGTATTTATGACATGCTCAGAAATACTACCTATATGGAATAATCGTATTATGTATTTTTATAGAAACACGTCAAATAGAGTTGGTTTTAATGTTAATAATGTTCTAATTGGTGAATTACCATTCAGTGGTTACAACAAAGTTGTTAATTTTATAATTCTGTATATTAAGCAATACATTTTTCATTGTTCAAAACAAAACAAAAAACCTGACATTGTTAGGTTGTTACATCATCTATCAATCAAATATAAAGTTCAAAAATATGTAGCTATAATCCTGTGAGATTACGAAATTCTATAAACTCTAGGAAAATTGGAAAAAACATATTTGATATATAATTTTATACATGGTAAACAACTGATCTATGGTATGTTTTGCTTTTTGTTTGCTTTGAAGAGAATGTAGTGTGAAAGGGAGAGAAAGAGTGTAAAAGAAAGAATGCAAAAAAAAAATCTTATACATTTATTACATTGATTAAAAATCATACATATGATTGTGGAAATGGGAAAAAGCTTTTGTGAAAATATTGGCATTTCAGGTGCAGTGGTTCTTAAGAAGATTTTAAACAATTTTGCTATATATTTCTTTGTTAAATTATGAAACCCGGCTGGGGCCTTAGTTCGGATCTGGGGGTCACGAATTTTACAATTTAGAATCTTCACTCTATATATATATATATATATATATATATATATATATATATATATATATATATATATATATATATATATAAGTTCTTGTGTAAATATTGGGATTTCTGATGCAGTGGTTCTTGATAAGATTTTTAAAGACATATACCCTATTCTTACTCTTTCGCAATTATCTGCCTTTCAAATAAGGTTTAGGCTTTTATTTTAACAAATTTTGAATTCCCTTTCCATAAGGATGCTTTCTACTAAGTTGGATTTAATTTGACACAGTGGTTTAAATGAAGTCAAACATATGATTAGTTTACAGTCAGACAGACAGACAGACTGACTGACTGACTGACTGACAGACAGACATGTAGACAGACAGGAGGACGACAGACAATGCGTGATCAGAAAGGTTCACTTGAACTTTCGGTTCAGCTGAGTTAAACAATGAGTCATTATCATGTTTATGAAAATACTTAAAACGTTATGGTTCATTTAAACCAGTATTATGTAGGGAAAACAGTAAGATAAACAATTTAATTTTTTGTCGAATATACACCAGGTATTTAAATAACGAACGATCTGTTGATGACACAAAATATGAGTGAAATCTTTATAGATCCATTCCAGGAAAACTTTCTCTCGTATTTTCCCCCATTGACTTCATTTCTAATTTACATGTAAGTGGTTTGATTTATGGTCACTTCACTGAAAATTTTCTGGCATTCTTCTGTAAACGGCATTTACTGCACCTGATATGAACATTTAATTGTTAACATCATGTAAAAATGTTGTTTGTAAATGAAATTGTTGGCACAATATAAATACGGAAGTTGTTCATATAATGGGATTGAAGCGTTTCCCCTTTTTTTAAAACATCAATGACATCTCAAAGTTTAAATAAGCAAGTGGTCCTGCCGGTTGTCTGGGGGTTTTTTCCTCTACCGGTTTTTATTTTCTACTTGTATTGACAGCACATGGGATAGATATATACAAATGATCCTGATGTTAGTCACATCCCGGAATTAAATGGTGGTTACTTCACGGAGAGTTTTTCGTCAGTCCTCGGGAAACTGTGTAGAATTGTTGGTTACACGACAGGAAATTGAAGATAGTTTCTCTCAGGTTTATCTCCATCAAATCCTAGATGTTAAAGAAATAGCTGATCTAAAATAAATAAAACAGACTTATCAATGATTGCATTTGTGATTAAAACCAAAATGACATGCAAATAGAACAAGAGGTCCAGGGGCCGCATCACTCATCTAAGCATCAATAGCCAAAAAAAATAAATTTGAGAATGGCATTAGAATATTATATCCGTAATATCTAAACAACTTTATAGAGTATATCTTGATTTGCAAAGATTTTTAAATGTGCTCACCCTTATTCTCAAGTTAATCGTTATTAAGCTCCTTTTGTTGTTTTAGTTCTTGAGAGAAATACTTTTTTCTCTATTTATTCCAATGTAAAAAATCAATACCTCACCCAGATTGAGGCCCCACCGTACTGCAGGGGATCATATTGTTGGACAAACTTGAATTTACCTTACCTTAGTACGTTAAATAAAGTGACTGCTTTTTTATCTTTTGGATTTTGAGAATATTTTTGGGGTATATGTTTACGTAAAAAAAAAATAGCCCCCCTTTTGCCTCAACCCTACTTTTGTGGATTAATATAAAAACAACCTGAACATCTACATCCTGAGGATGCTTCCACCAAGTTACAGTCTTTTTTGCCTAAATATGTCTAGACATCTTTCAAATATGAAAACCTATAGCTTCCCTTTTAAAAGAATGGTTGACCCTTCATGTGCATAAAATTGAATCCACTTTACCCAATACTGCTTTTTGTCAAGTATGGTTGTAATTTATGCAGTTCTTTAGGAGGAGAATAAGAAATTGTTAAAAGTTTACATAACAACAACAACGGACAACTGACAAATTTTGATCTGGAAAGCTCTGTAGAACCTTTGACTCAGTTGATCTATAAATACAGGCAGGTTTTAAAATTCATAGCAATAAATATCTTAAGCATGAAGACTGTCTTAATTTAATTATCACCAACAGTTTAACTTAAAAAAATAGTTCTGTTGTCATGATTTTCTATAATAAAGAAATATTGATATTTATTAAAAAGTTAGTCTTCTTAAGTTCTTATAAACCTATTTATTTATTTGATTTTACATGTAGCTACATGAACCCTTTTATTGATGATCGCATAGTGTGAAATAAACAGGAGTCGTATTACAGTCCATGTGAAATATACACAGGTCAATTTCAGCTGCAGATGTTGAGGAAATTGACAAACAACATATGTGGTTTTGAGAGCAAACTATATTTGTACAAAAACATATACAACCTGTCAATAAATAAGCTATATCTATTCTACGGCTAGTGGTGAGCTGAACGTGGCGTCCCCATGAAGACGGTGTGTGTCTTTATCTACAACAAGTCAATAATAGGTAATAATACACGTATATATCATACAGTGTATAAATATGTTCTAGAGCTAAATATCAAAATGAAAAAGTTACTTAACTTGACTTGATATATCCACACATGTTTTTTTACACTGTTTTAATTAAATTATTTTAGATGTGTATACCTTAAATTAAATTATTATATCTACATTTGTTTTTAATTAAATTAATTCAGTTGACAGGTATATATATATATATATATATATATATATATATATATATATATATATATATATATATATATATATATATAAAATTATATATATATAAAATTGCAATAATCATTTATTGATTTACAATTAACTTGAAACAACACCATTGTGTCACCAGGTAAACGGGTGTGTGACTGTCAGTCGATATATCGGGTCTCACACAGGATGAACCTTTGCCATTCAGTCAACTGAATGCTAACTGAATGGTCTGGAAAGGTGACTGAATGGCATAGCTATGCCATTCAGCCACTTTTCAGTAACCATTCACATACATTTCAGTTGAATGAATGGCAGAGATTCATCCTGTGTCAATAGTTCAGTGATTAGAGCATTGGCGCGGTACGCCAGAGGCCCTTGGTTCGAATGCCGATTGAGACTTGACTTTTCACCACCTATTACATTTGATGCCCAACGTACAAATCATACTGTCACTCCCAAGGAACATGTTTCACAGCGTTTCCTAGTATAATCTACTTGTAAATTCAAGGACGAATATCTTCCAAACGGTGGAGTGTGTCATCAGGTTAACAGGTGTGTGGCTGTCAGTCAATATATATGGTCTAAATAGCTCAGTGCTTAGGGCGCTGGCACGGTAAACCAGATGCTCTGGGTTCGCGTTTCGGTTGAGACTTGACTTTTTCCTATCATTTACACATGTGTCTTACTGACTGATATTTAATACGAACTTACCTGTCTGAGCGTCCTCGTTGGTGATATACCTGTAGACACACACCTGATTGTTCTCCTTTGATCCTACCAAGAGATGGTGAGTGTTGACATCATAACTCAGGCTGCATGGTTCACTCATCTCTTGTGATTCTGTCAGTAGATGTGACAGGAACTTACCGTCACTGTTTAGCATCTGTACTGTTTTAGTTATACCATCGCACACCAGAATGTGTGAGAGTGCGTCAGTACATATTCCACGTGGCTGTAGTCCTGATCCTGATGGATGCCCTGTGTAGGAGAAACGATGTATTCCTTCACGTCCTGTCACCACCAGAGCACCAGACCAATGGTCAGAGTCAGATACCACGACATCACCATTGTTGTTCTCTGTTATATAATTTGGTTGTCTATACAGTTGCAGACCCGTGTTGTCATGTTGTATTGTTTGTGTCGGTTGTCCGCTCTGGTTGTATCGAGTTACCTTACCTGCACATTGTGTCTCTCTACACACCGCGACCAGTAGATCCCCAGTGGACGGGGACCAGTACACACACCGTGGTCTCCATGTAGAGTCTGTTCTCTCTATAAATGTGGTGGTTGTTTTTTGATCTTTTGACAGTTTGTTGATGTTAAACTTCATATTTATATAAATAATTTCATTCTCACTGTTCACCGTATGTAATCCTCCATCATTTAAATTCCAATAGAAACCACTACATGCATCCTCCACTTGATGTAGAGGGATACTTTTTGTGTTTGTCAAGAAGAGATTTCTTTGATCACTGACGCAGACTAGGTCTATTGTCACACAGGAAATGTGAGAACAACAATGGACACCTGTCGCTGTGAGAGAGTGAACTAACTCGGGGGTAGACATCAGTTTCAGCAGACATTCGTTTTCGTACTGTGGTTTTTCTGTCTTCGTGGTTGGGAATTCAATCAGTGACTCCTTCACAACAGCAGTGGTTTGATTCAGAGCTACAAACATCATATATAAGCAGTCAATTATACTAGAGCCGAGCTCGTTGCAAGCAACGAGAAGGTCTTCCGTTACAGCTTCAAGTCGAGACAATCTGATTAAAATCATATCCTTGATCCCCTCCTTGTTTTTCTATTTTTGCTACAAGAGGATCTGAAGAAGCCCCTCTTGAGGTCACCCCCTGTTGAACGTTTGTTTATAAGTATACATGAGTTATTCTAGCAATCAGAGCAAGTGTTAGAAACGGTAATTTCGGGTTACAAACAAAAATGGAGTTGTACGATGAACTGATGCCACATGTTCGTGAATCTCTCGGTATCAGCAAGTAAGAGATGGAGCATAAGTTGATATAAGACGCCCTTAGGGAATCTAAAGAATGTATTGGCATAACTTCCTAATCATGTAACTGAGGAATGGAACCGACGATTTCATTGGTCAAAGCAAAGTTCACCAGGAGGTGACCTCAAGTGGGGTTTCTTCAAATCATCGTATAGCGACTATATAAATTTTAATCAGATTGCAAGTCAAGAAAGGATTGTCATCCAGTCTTAATTAAACCACCACTCTTCTTCTTACATGTACACTTGTCAGGGTCTGACAGTTATTGATAGGAGGTCATCTTCACACTACCTTAACTTCTGACCAATCAGGGCTTTAGAAAATCAATTTGAACTCTTCAAAAGGAGACAGAAAAATCAATTCATGACTATTTTCTATTTATTACTGCAACCTCCAGACTGCATAGTATTGAAGTTTTACACTTCTCATAAAACAAATAAAGGCATGTCTGTGATAAGCTAGGGGTATATATTTAGATTGTATGCAAATTTAAAGGTCATGGAAAGGTGACCTCTTATTGATACCTATCCTACCCCGTTGAGTGTAAGGAGAAAAGGGTGGGCAGTCATTAAACTGATTGTCAATATGATAATAGTAAGTTCAGAAAACGAGGCTCACTTTCAAGGTATTATTTTCCTACCAGACAAACTATCCTTTTAACTTATTTCACGGTTATATCAATTTACGATAACTTAAAACACTTCTCTTATATGTACATGTATCAAAATTATTCCAACCAGAAAATCGATAAATACGTTTACATGTATGTACAACTGATGACAGGATTCAAACTACTGGTATGCCTATATCATAGTGTAATAAACACAAAATCCACTGCGCTGATGCATGGAAAAAAGTGTTATGTTTCATAAACATTTTGATTCACTATATTCATACTTAAACCTCTACCGCTAAAACATGGAATAGTTTATGTAAAGTGCAGTGTTAAAATTAGAGATTGAAAAGAACACCAATTGTAAATAAACAATAATGCCTTCTCCCATCTGAGGGTGCGCTATTAGTATACGAGACTGAGGTGCTAAGTGGTAGGGGTAACTATCCGTATAATGTTTGGCCATACAGGCCTCAGTATTGTTTTTGAAAGGATGAGCATATTTATCTGAAATATTCACAAGCAAGTAAAAGAAATTCACAAATCTTCAAAATCATAATCCGCGGCAGTGGTAGGGGTTGTGAGGCATCTCTAACTTCATTTTTTTTCAAATAGGATTTTGTTTTAAATATCCCAATATTGTTTTTTTCTTTTTGCCTTGAGCGCTCATCTAAAAAGTGTGTGGGGGTTGGGGTGTCAATACCCCAAAATTTAATTTTCTAAATGTAAATTTCAGAAAATGTTGGCAGGGGTGGGGGCAGAACTCCAACTGAATCAAAAATCCTTTTTGTCACTTTTGTGTGACAGGAAGAGTGACCTCTGGTTTACAATTATTTCTATCATGTCACATATACATGTTTTAGTTATAATATTTTGGAATTTTTTAAAGATACAATGTCATTTATTTGATAAAAATCATATATTTATGCATACATGTACACTGTATAATTTAACATGTGACGTGTGAACCTAAAAGTAATCAATTTTGTTCAGTTTTTAACTTGACTAACAGAAAGGCATAAACCAGCGTTTTGTTCAGAGCACTGTGTACATTGTATATTTAAACCAAACCAAAAGAGATGGTATGACGTCAAAACAATTTGTTTTTGTTTTTTAAACAAAAGAGTTCTACATAATGTCAACCTCCAGAAAATACGATTTCTCTAACTTTAACATTTACAACAATTAATAAAATCCGCTGAACAACACATATCTATACCATTTAATTGTAACTTTGAGAAGTGCATACATTTTTGGGAGGCAAGTGTGTCGCTAGTCTGTAAGTCAAGTGAATTATGTCCTAAGGTCTTTTATAGAAATAAGAAACTGTCAACACTTGCAGTACTCTGATGATTTCTATGGCGACCGACTGCATTGAATAACGTATTTCATAACTTCTAAACGTGAGAACAAATAATTTTTATTTAACATCTTTGACTTAAGGAGGTTGGATCCTGCGATCATAAGTCTCTAAGTTTTTTTCTGAAGTATTTTTTAAAAATCTACATACATAGCTAAACCAAAATTCAAAACAAAATTTTGGGGTCTATATGCTCCTTTCGGTGCTACAGTGTATTTAATATGACCTTTCTGCACTGAAAGTGCAAATTGCACATAAATCGCTTTTTCCTCAATAATTTTTAATCGGAATAAACCATGGCATCAAATACAAATTTATATTATTTAAAATTAATAAAATTAAAATAATCATAAAGAAAAAGTTTGCAATTTCTCCACCTTATTGATATTTTGACCTTTTTGCACTGATAGAACGCTGTTTGTATCCATTAACGATTCAACATGCAATAAAATTATTTAAAAGTGTCAAACTTTTTCTCAAATTTAAATAGACTTATCAAAATATCTTACAAATTCAGAAAATAAATCTAAAAGTATGGGTCTATGATGTAAATTTTGAGATATAGCATGAAATAAGCCAATTTTAGGCAAAAAATGGAGTTCATTTTTTCTTGACTTTTATAAAATATTAGTTAAATGTGCCAATATATGTCGATAGAAATATTGAAATATTGTTAAAATGTTTTTTTTGAAACAACACGAAGATAATCAATTGCATAAACTAGCTCGAAATTTGGTTTGCACTGAAAATAAGGAAGCTAAAATTACAGTACTCTAAAACAACTGAGTTATGAAAAATGTTCATTTTCTTCTTAAAAACCTTCCGCCACAAAATATAGTCCCTTACTTAACTCTGTAAATATGTAATTTTCCCTTAACTATTTTATTCAAAATAGTTTATTTGGCATTGTAAAATAGGAATTTACAAGTAGAATTAATATATGACACAGAATTTCCAGACTAGAGGTGACCCAAAATGGCTACCCAAAATCAGAGGATCGAACCTCTTTAAAACTTTAAACTTATATTCAACAATTGACCACTACAGTGATAGCTCACTTCCAAGTGTATTTTAATTACATAACAATTGATGATCTGCATCCATAAATTACCTATGGCTATCTGTGTCCAGGGTTGTGTGCACTTAAAGGCCGAGGTTTTTAACCCGTCAGTTTACCTTAGGTAAGTTCAGGTGGGGATGGAGCCTATATTGAATGAGGTGTGAAACCCCGAGGGAAACACGCTCGCTGGTGTATACATGTCTATATACACGGAGTATTAAAGTGCTCTCAAAAGAGTTTTTCCATTTATCGTATTTATATGTACTTAAAAACAAATTGTTTTTCGTTGAAATGAATATAAACGCAAGAAAAACCGCGTGCGACATGTGCAAAATCTTTCGCTTGATTGAACAAGTTTTTGTCGGGATTAACTGAGAATATATCCTGATGTTTTGTGAATTATACAATCACCCCACCGTACTCAAATACTAATGCAACTTTGCAACCAATGCTTGTAAATCTTTTTCGATCAGCTGCTAAATTAAAGTGCACAATAATTCTACCAGCTGCGCATGCACCAGAGCTGTCTGTACTTGTTTCTCTTCCTGTTTCAGCTCGTGAAATTTCTCAAAGAAATGTGATAACTAACGATATAAATCGTGAACGCAATATTTAATTTTACTTAATTATTTACTCTCAATTATTCACAAACATCTTTATTAACTAGAGACGACCTCGTTGCAAAGCAACGAAGAGGTCTTCCGTTGCAGCTTCCTGTCGGAAAAGGATTGTCAATCAGTCTGATTAAAAGCACCCTCTTCTCCTTACAGGGTCTGACAGGTATTGATATGGGGTCATCTTCACCCGACCTAAAATTCTGACCAATCAGGGCTTTAGAAAATGTATTGGAATTTTTTAAATGGAGACAGGTAAATTATTTCAATCCTGCTTTTTATGTAACCCCCAGACTGAGTATTGAAGAGTTGCACCTCTCATTAACAGATAAAGTCATGTATTCGGTAAATGAGATATATATTTAGGTTGTGTGCAAATATAGAGGTCATGTGAAGATGAATTGTTATCGAAACCTATCAGACCCTGATGAGTGTAAGCAAAATTAAGGGTAGTGATTTTAATCAGACAGGATTGTCAATATGATAAAAGTAAGTTCAGAAAATCAAAAATAAACGATGACGGCTTCTCCAACCTGAGGGTGCGCTGTACGAGAGGTGCTCAGTGGGAAGGACAACTCTCCGTATAACGTTTGGCCATGCAAGCACTCAGCATCGTTTTTGCTTCGGGGAACAAATTTATCCGAAATGTATTAACAAGCCAATAAAAGAAAAAATAATCTTCAAAATCTAATCCGTGGTAGGGGGGGGGGGGGTTGTGAGGCAGCTATAACTTATTTTGTTAAATATAATTTGTTTTAAATTTACCATAAAAATTTATATTGTCTTCTACTAAAATTTGTGTTGGGGGAGGCGGTAACAATGCCCCAAAATTCAATTTCCTTTAAGTTAATTTAAGGTGAATTTTGGTTGCGAGAAAGGGGAAGAGTGCTCTCAGTGGAGTAACTGGCGGTTCTGTGAGCAACCTCACAAATAATTCCTCCCCTCCCCACTAAGAAAAACAAAATCATAACTAAAGTATTTATCTATTAGACAATAATGGATGCTTCTTTTTCTTATAGTGACACTGAACTTGCACAGATGATCAATGTTCTAGTCGGGACATATTTAAGTACATGTCACAAGCAATCTTTGTGTCAAATTTTAGCTTCTAATCATTTCCATGTATATTACATGTAGATATAACAGACAAAAAAGAAGCATTTATTTTTCAATCGACCTTGAACTTGCACAACTGACCCTGGATCAAGTTCATGACACATCCTCAGGTCATCAGCAATCTTTAAATAAAAAAGCAATATCCAATGTTTCTCCTTAAAAACAGTATAAAGCAGACAAAACTTATGAAATTGCATCCAATGACCTTGAACTTCACAAAAAAAACATTAAAACAAAATCATAACACACACTTAGGTCATAAGCAATCTTTGTGCGAAGTAAGAACTTTCAATGTTTGGAGGGCGCCTTGTTTAGAACGCTACATTACAGAAATAATTTGTTCACTTAAGGTCTACTCCGCGCCCTGGCGCCGGAAATCGGTGTCACTAGTGCCTAATTTGGCGCCGGAATCCTCAAGGGATTACCCGTCCCCCGAGGAATCCGGGTTCACCTAATGAGCACAAGTCCTAGTTTGGGCGCAGGGCGCCTTGTTTAGAACGCTACATTACAGAAATAATTTGTTCACTTATGGTCTACTCCGCGCCTTGGCGCCGGAAATCGTTGTCACTAGTGCCTAATTAGGCGCCGGAATCCTCGAGGGTACATCTGTCCCCGAGGAGTTCGGGCTCACCTTACGAGTACAAGCCCTAGTTTGGGTGCAAGGCGGCCTAATAATTTCAGTTGTTTAACATCGGGATCGGAAAACGCTTGAAAATAGTCGATAATTTTAACTAATTTTTTGTTAGTGCGTTGGAATTAGTGCTGGCTAGCTTTACTCTGGTATTGAACTATCATAGTACATGTATTTCAAAGAAACAAGAAATCTCTCGACACTTTCAGTACTTTGATGATTTCTATGGCGACCGACTGCGTTGCATAATGTAATCCAAACTCCCATGCAGAGTTGTCGTTCGTTCCTCTCTCAGACACGTGAATGTATGAGTGAATGTAGTCGTATTTCATAACTTCTTAATCCGAGAACAATTTTCCTTTGACTTAAAACTTTAAAGTATAATATATTATTCTGTTCATATCTGTAGAAGTTTAGCGTGTTCAACAGGTTGATTTATTAGCAACATTATCCGATTACGATTTCGCACCTACATGTATAATGTGAAGATGATTGACTTCGAATAATAGCCTTATTGTTTAACAATTGACCACTGTAGTGAAAGCACACTTCGATATTCAATAATATTCGATAACCTTCAATACAGTGTTACTCAATAACATAACAATTGATGATCTGCAGCCATAAACATAACCCGGCTGGGGCTATAGATGTTCTCAGCTGTGTGCGCTGAAGCGACACAAGATTTTTGGTCGCACGCTGCGATTAAAATAACACAGACTGACCTAATAAACAAACGGGTGGGAAAGTGAAAGTGTTACACATAAGAAGAAGTCGCCAAAAAATGATTTTCGTCAAATCTGATTATCTTTTTACCAATTGAAAAAAATCCGAATGCCTCAATTCAGGACATCCTTTTATCGTGCCAGCACCTACCGCAAACATGAAACATGGCACTTTGATTATAATAAACTATACCTTGTGCGCAATCGTATTATTCATTGCTAAATCAACTGTACATGTAAAATAAATTTATCTTTACATCTTAAACCAATATCATAGTTAAAATCATAATAAAAGAAAATAATTGTGTTCGTAGAAAAGTCTGAAACATGCACCCGTGATAAGGTACATGTAGAAGAACACAAACCAGTCCACTCGCGTGGGATCTCCTCGGCCATGTGCGAGGGATGATCATCATTAAAAAATTTAATATTTGTGGGTTGTTTGTTGATTTAAAACAATATTTGTACAGATTTAAAAACATTTTAGACAAACCAACCAATAATTTAAGTCTGACGAAGTTTCCGATTTGTAGTAATATCGCCTTTATAAATTTTCAGAACGACTTCTTAATTTACACTCTAATGTTTAATTAAATAAAAACAAGATGGACAAACTCTTATAACATGAAGAAATTAAAACAGATCTTTTTTTTTATTTACGGGTATATAAACTAAAACAATTCTAGAGTTTGCGGCTAAATAAACTCATATATGAGCGACGCAACTCTCGTGTATTAGATAACCGCTGACCGCTAGTTAGCCCCGTCGCGACCATGGTGACCGATTTTCCAAGGCCGCGGGTGCGGGATAGCTTACGTAACGGTACACACACAGCTCTGATTTAAGGTAGATTTTAAATGCATGCAGTATGAAAACTCAAATGTAATACATAGTTTTATTTTAAATCCGTACTTTGTGTTTTACTACAAAGAAAGAAGAATGTTTTGTTTTCCGATTCTCGTTTTAGGGGTTGTGCACTATAAGAACTTAACAAAACTGACATAAAATCCTAAAAAAAAAATTTCCTCTATAAACCAGCATACTTTCTGTGGTAACTTTATGCTAGTTGCACGCACATAGACTTTCGTTAACTTGATAAATTAAACGAGGTACATGTTAACATGTACAGCTTTTTACACTCATACAACACAAATCACCAACAAAATAACATTGTAACGATCTTTATGAGATCCCAAAAAACAACTTTTCCAGCGACAGCCATATCGAAATCCTAACCGTTTTTGAGTTATTAAGCAAAAACTTTCAAGCGTTATTGGCCCTTAATTTTAGGGGCCAGCCCTTTTTTATTGGTGTCAAATGAAAGCGCTTAAGATTCTGCACAACTTTTATTCTACATGTCTTAACAAAATATTTTTCGTTTAAAAGATATAAAGAAAAATATGTCTAAATTTTCGCACTTTTTGGAATCCTATTTTTTGACCCCCTACCTTTTTCTAAATAAAACACGTAATCCAAAAACAAAAATCGATGTGCACAACTTCAATGTCTCTGTTATTCAAATTCGTTGGATTCTCATTCCCTGCTATCATAGTCTCGGAGCCTTAGTCTGGAAACCAAAGGCCCTAAACATTTTTAAAAGGGGAATAACTCGTTAACGGAAGAGGAATTTTAAAGTTTATGAAATGTTTTAGATAGTGTTTTGTAATGTCTATGAGTCCTGAAAATTTGAGCAAAAACCGTTCAGAAATGAGCAAGATATGAAGCCTCAAAGTTCGCGTCTAGGAAGAAAAAAAAAAAAGAAAAATAAGAACTAGAAACGAGCTCGTTGCAAAGCAACGAAGAGGTCTTCCGTTGCAGCTTCCTGTCGGAAAAGGATTGTCAATCAGTCTGATTAAAAGCACCCTCTTCTCCTTACAGGGTCTGACAGGTATTGATAGGGGGTCATCTTCACCCGACCTAAAATGCTGACCAATCAGGGCTTTAGAAAATGTATTGGAATTTTCAAAATGGAGACAGGCAAATTATTTTAATCCTGCTTTCTATGTAACCCCCAGACTGAGTATTGAAGAGTTGCACCTCTCATTAACAGATAAAGTCATGTATTTGGTAAATGAGATATATATTTAGGTTGTGTGCAAATATAGAGGTTAAGTGAAGATGAATTGTTATCGATACCTATCAGACCCTGATGTGTGTAGGCAGAAGGGTTGTGATTTTAATCAGACAGGATTGTCAATATGATAAAAGTAAGTTCAGAAAATCAAAAATAAACGATGACGGCTTCTCCAACCTGAGGGTGCGCTGTACGAGAGGTGCTAAGTGGGAGGGACAACTCTCCGTATAATGTTTGGCCATGCAAGCACTCAGCATCGTTTTTGCTTCGGGGAACAAATTCATCCGAAATGTATTAACAAGCCAATAAAAGAAAAAAATAATCTTCAAAATCTAATCCGTGGTAGTGGTAGGGGAGGGAGGGGGGGGGGTTGTGAGGCAGCTATAACTTATTTTGTTTAATATAATTTGTTTTCAATTTGCCATAAAAATTTATATTGCCTTCTACTAAAATGTGGGTTGGGGGAGGGGGGAACAATGCCCCAAAATTCAATTTCCTTTAAGTTAATTTAAGGTGAACTTTGGTTGCGAGAAAGGGGGAGAGTGCTCCCAGTGGACTAACTGGCGGTTCTGTGAGCAGCTTCACAAATAAATCCCCCCTCCCCACTAAGAAAAACAAAATCATAACTAAAGTATTTATCTACAGACACAACTTATGAAATTTCCTCCAATGACCTTGAACTTCACAAAATAACCTTGAAACAATATCATAACACACACTTAGGTCATAGGCAATCTTTGTGTAAAGTAAGATCTTTCAATGTTTGGAGGGCGCCTTGTTTAGAACGCTACATTACAGAAATAATTTGTTCACTTAGGTCTACTCCGCGCCCTGCCGCCGGAAATCGGTGGCACTAGTGCTTAATTTGGCGCCGGAATCCTCAAGGGATTACCCGTCCCCCGAAAAATCCGGGCTCACCTAATGAGCACAAGTCAACACTTAGGTCATAAGCAATCATTGTGTGAAGTAAGAACTTTCAATGTTTGGAGGACGTCTTGTTTAGAACGCTACATTTCAGAAATAATTTGTTCACTTAAGGTCTACTCCGCGCCATGGCGCCGGAAATCGGTGTCACTAGTGCCTAATTTGGCGCCGGAATCCTCAAGGGATTACCCGTCCCCCCAAGGAATCCGGGTTCATCTAATGAGCACAAGTCCTAGTTTGGGCGCAGGACGCCATGTTTAGAACGCTACATTATAGAAATAATTTGTTCACGTAAAGTCTACTCCGCGCCCTGGCGCAGGAAATCGTTGTCACTAGTGCCTAATTTGGCGCCGGAATCCTCGAGGGTACACCCGTTCTCGAGGAATCCGGGCTCACCTTATGAGCACAAGTCCTAGTGTGGGTGCAAGGCGGCCTAATAATTTCAGTTGTTTAACATCGGGATCGGAAAACGATTGAAAAATAGTCGATAATTTTAACTTATTGTGATCGGCTTCGGCCGATCACTGTTGTGTCCATATGAGGCATCCGGCAAATGCTTCCACGTGCGCACACATTCTGCTTGCATAAGTAGTTCTTATAAAAACTTGAAGTTTGGTTTAGTATTTATATAACATTTTACTCGGTTTTATTTCAATTCATTTACCTTAAGAGATGCAAACATACATAAAATACAGTTCGACCTGTTAATTCAAGAATGCACATTTTGTCTCACGCGTAAGAATATCGATCGAAAGATTCATTCAGTAATGCAGTTGACCTCGATGAACTGACCTCAATCATAAGAAGATGCTCCATGAACTGACCTCGATCTATTGATGTTGCATAATAGTAGCTAGGAAGACGGCTTGATTTATTAACAAGGTTACGTTATAATGCGACCCCAATAGCAAGTTATGATGGCATTCAATGTTTTTCAGTCGCATTAAATTATTTTAATACAACTCTTTCTTTGTATACGTGTTAATGCTCTTTGAAGAGCCCTACTCAGTATTCTGAAGAAGAAGATACGTTAACGTTTAATAATTACGTTAAAAATATAAAATTAGACAAGGAGTTTACGAACGGCTTTTCCCACATTTATTTCAAAATTAAATTTGTTGACGGTTTATAATAATGAAATTATGGTGTACAGATTCAAAATATTCTATATTTTGTAAAAACACAGTACTTTTTTTATTATTTTACATCAAACTGATCATGTTGATTGCTTCTAGCTATCAATATATCATTATTGCCGATCATTCCTTTAAAAGGAATACTTGTTTTTTGTTAGTGCGTTGGAGTTAGTGCTGGCTAGCTTTACTCTGGTAGTGAGCTATCATGGTACATGCATTTCAAAGAAACAAGAAATCTGTCGACACTTGCAGTACTTTGATGATTTCTATAACGACCGACTGCGTTGCATAATGTAGTCGTATTTCATAACTTCTTAATCCGAGAACAATTTTCCTTTGACTTAAAACTTTTAAGTATAAAATATTATTCCGTTCATATCTGTAGAAGTTTAGCGTGTTCAACAGGTTGATTTATTAGCAACATTATCCGATTACGATTTCGCACCTACATGTATAATGTGAAGATGATTGACTTCGAATAATAGTCTTATTGTTTAACAATTGCCCACTGTAGTGAAAGCACACTTCGATACTCAATAATATAGTCGATAACCTTCGATACATTGTTACTCAATTACATATAACAATTGATGATCTGCAGCCATATAAACATAACCCGAGTGGGGCTATAGATGTTCTCAGCTGTGTGCGCTGAAGCGACACAAGACTTTCGGTCGCACGCTGCGATTGAATTAACACAGACTTACCGAATAAACAAACGGGTGGGAAAGTGAAAATGTTACACATAAGAAGAAGTCGCCAAAAAATGATTTTCGTCAAATCTGATTATCTTTTTACCAATTAAAAAAAATCCGAATGCCTCAATTCAGGACACCTTTTATCGTGCCAGCACCTACCGCAAACATGAGACATGGAACTTTGATTATAATAAACCACCTTGTGCGCAATCGTATTAATCATTGCTAACTCAACTGTACATGTAAAATAAATTTATCTTTTCATCTTAAACCAATATCATAGTTGAAATCATAATAAAAGAAAATAGTTGTGTTCGTACAAAAGTCTGAAACATGCACTCGCGCGGGATCTCCTCGGCCATGTGCGAGGGATGATCATCATTTAAAAGTTTTAATATTTGTGGGTTGTTTGTTGATTTAAAACAATATTTGTACAGATTTATAAACATTTTAGACCTACAAACCAACCATTTATTTAAGACTGACGAAGTTTCCGATTTGTAGTAATATCGCCTTTATAAATTTCCAGAACGTCTTCTTACACTCTAATGTTTAATTAAATAAAAACAAGATGGACAAACTCTTATAACATGAAGAAATTAAAACAGATCTTGTATTTTTTTTACGGGTATATAAACTAAAACAATTCTAGAGTGCGCGGCTAAATAAACTCATATATGAGAGACGCAACTCTCGTGTATTAGATAACCGCTGACCGCTAGTTAGCCCCGTCGCGACTATGGTAACCGATTTTCCAGGCCACGGGTGAGGGATAGCTTACGTAACGGTACACACACAGCTCTGATTCAAGGTAGATTTTAAATGCATGCAGTATGAAAACTCAATTGTAATACATATATTTATTTTAAATCCGTAGTTTGTGTTTTACTACAAAGGAAGAAGAATGTTTTGTTTTCCGATTCTCGTTTTAGGGATTGTGCACTATAAGAACTTAACAAAACTGACATAAACTCCAAAAAAAAATCTATTCTAAAAAAAAATTTCCTGTATAAACCAGCATACTTTCTGTGGTAACTTTATGCCAGTTGCACGCACATAGACTTTCGTTAACTTGCCAAATTAAACGAGGTACATGTTAACATGTACAGCTTTTTACACTCATACAACACAAATCACCAACAAAATAACATTGTAACGACCTTTATGAGATCCCAACAAACAACTTTTCCAGCGACAGCCTTATCGAAATCCTAACCGTTTTTGAGTTATTAAGCAAAAACTTTCAAGCGCTATTGGCCCTTAATTTTAGGGGCCAGCCCTTTTTTATTGGTGTCAAATGAAAGCGCTTAACATTCTGCACAACTTTTATTCTACATGTCTTAACAAAATATTTTTCGTTTAAAAGATACAAAGCAAAATATGTCTAAATTTTCGCACTTTTTGGAATCCTATTTTTTGACCCCCTGCCTTTTTCTAAATAAAAAACGTAATCGAAAAACAAAAATCGATGTGCACAACTTCAATGTCTCTGTTATTCAAATTCGCTGGATTCCCATTCCCTGCTATCATAGTCTCGGAGCCTTTGTCTGGAAACCAAAGGCCCTAAAAAATTTTAAAAGGGGAATAACTCGTTAACGGAAGAGGAATTTTAAAGTTTATGAAATGTTTTAGATAGTGTTTTGTAATGTCTATAAGCCCTGAAAATTTGAGCAAAAACCGTTCAGAAATGAGCAAGATATGAAGCCTCAAAGTTCGCGTCTAGGAAGAAAAAAAAAAAAAAAAACTAGACACGATCTCGTTGCGAGCAACGAGGAGGCCTTCCGTCCGATTTTAAGAAGGTGATATGACATCATCGACTTTGTTTTCGACAAGAAAACATAATCTGTAAAAAGGAGTGGAGTATTTATGCTTTTCTGCATCGCTTTTTATAAGTTCTCTTACGTTGCTTTTTTAAATACTAGCATTTCTTCCAATTGAGATACAACGATTAAACTTTTTCCTTCTGGCCCCTAAAAACCCCTAATTAGATAGGTAAATCATTATATTGTTAGGATATATAAAAAAGTATTATACCTTATTTTGCTTTTATAACCCTCACAAAATCTCTATCAGTAAACGGCTACAGATAAAAGACTTTAGGGCCCTCTGGTCCCCTAATGTGAGGGGCCAGCCCCTTTTTCTTGATATCAAATGAAAGGTCATTTAACTCTAAACACATTTTGTTCAGCAAGTGTTTAGAAATTCGTTACCGTTTTTAATGTAAACGGCAAAGAACGTTTTAGGAGCACACCCCTTATCTCCTTATAGGGGCCGTTTTAAAGAAATTTTGAAGGTTGCATATTGTTAAGGACATCATTTTGAGCATCTTTCAATCTATACTGCATTTTAAAATAATTTTTCTTTCTGAGATATAGGCGATCAAAACTTAGGACTGTTGACCCCTAAAAACCCCTAATTACGAAACACATGATAAAATCATTACATTGCTAGAATTAATCACTGTGAGATAAACATATTTGCTTCTATAATCATTCACAAAGTATCTCTCAGTGAAGGGCTACATATAAAAAAAAACTTTAAAGCCCTCTGGACCCCTAATTGTAGGGGCCAGCCCCTTTTTCTTGATATCAAATGAAAGGTCCTTTAATTCTAAACACATTTTGTTCAACAAGTGTTTAGAAAATCGTTACAGTTCTTGAGATATATGGGGAAAAACATTTTAGGGGCCGGCCCCTTATCTCCTTGTAGGGGCCGTTTAACGAAATTTTAAAGGTTGCATATTGTTAAGTACATCGTTTTGAGCATCTTTTCTTTTATACTGCATTTCAAACTATTTTTCCTTTCTGAGATATGGGTGATCAAAATTTTGGAATTTTGGCCCCTAAAAACCCCTAATTACGTAACACATGATAAAATCATTACATTGCTTGGATAAATAACTGTGAGATAAACATATTTGCTTCTATAACCGTTCACAAAATATCTATCAGTAAAGGGCTACAGATAAAAAACTTTAGAGCCCTCTAGTCCCCTAATTTTAGGGGCCAGCCCCTTTTTCTTGATATCAAATGAAAGGTCCTTTAATTCTAAACACATTTTGTTCAACAAGTGTTTAGAAAATCGTTACAGTTCTTGAGATATATGGGAGAAAACATTTTAGGGGCCGGCCCCTTATCTCCTTATAGGGGCCGTTTAACGAAATTTTAAAGGTTGCATATTGTTAAGTAAATCGTTTTGAGCATCTTTCCTTCTATACTGCATTTCAAAATATTTTTCTTTTCTGAGATATGGGTGATCAAAATTTTGGACTTTTGGCCCCTTAAAACCCCTAATTACGTAACACATGATAAAATCATTACATTGCTTGGATAAATAACTGTGATATAAACATATTTGCTTCTATAACCTTTCACAAAATATCTATCAGTAAAGGGCTACAGATAAAAAAACTTTAGAGCCCTCTGGTCCCCTAATTTTAGGGGCCAGCCCCTTTTTCTTGGTTTTAAATGAAAGGTCATTTAATTCTAAACACATTTTGTTCAACAAGTGTTTATAAAATCGTTACAGTTCTTGAGATATATGGGGAAAAACATTTTAGGGGCCGGCCCCTTATCTCCTTATAGGGGCCGTTTAAAGAAATTTTAAAGGTTGCATATTGTTAAGAACATCGTTTTGAGCATCTTTCCTTCTATACTGCGTTTCAAAATATTTTTCCTTTCTGAGATATGGGTATCAAAATTTAGGACTTTTGGCCCCTAAAAACCCCTAATTACGTAACGCATGATAAAATCCTTACATTGTTTGGATAAATCGCTGTGAGGTAAACATATTTGCTTATATAACCTTTTACAAAATATCTATCAGTAAAGGGCTACAGATAAAAAACTTCAGAGCCCTCTGGTCCCTTTATATGAGGGGCAGCCCCTTTTTCTTGGTATTAAATAAAAGGTCTTGTAAATATAAACTTTTTTTACATTACATGTTTAAACAAAATATTTTTTCAGAAAAGAGATAAACAAACAAAACCCGAAAAAAATACAACGTTTTTTTAATCTCAATTTTCGGGTCCAGGCGAGCTTTGAGGCTCTTTGAGCCAGACATTTATTATCGCCTTTAGACATATCTACAATTTTTCGTCTATCATCACTGAAAATTTGAACTCAATATCTTTTACCGTTAAGGAGGAGTTCAATGGACAAGCAGACCCTTTAAAATTCACAAAATCGTCAATATCTCAGAAACGGAAATGACGTTATCAATATAAAAAATTTCCAATAAGGTTGAGATCAACATCTATCAGATC
The DNA here is from genome assembly GCA_020458035.1 of Magallana ariakensis. NCBI lineage: Eukaryota > Metazoa > Mollusca > Bivalvia > Ostreida > Ostreidae > Magallana > Magallana ariakensis. The sequence continues at coordinate 15,984,121 of CM035811.1, read as the reverse complement.
TGAAAGTTTCATTAAAATCGACCGAGCCGTTTTCGAGAACTCGCGTGCACAAAATTTGTAAGAAAAAAAAAGAAAAAAAATAATAATAATATGGAAAAAGAAACAAAGCAAAAACAATAAGGTCTTCCGTTGGAAACGGAAGACCTTAATAAGAATAATCTTACAAGCACAATAATAGTAAGGTCTTCCGTTGGAAACGGAAGACCTTAATAATCTTACAAGCACAATAATAGTAAGGTCTTCCGTTGGAAACGGAAGACCTTAATAAGCGACGTCTTTCATGGATACATGATCGGCACCACATGATTTTGACAGACTATAGGTGATCAGCGCATTTAGTATGGTACATAACCAAGTACGAGTAAATTTTTAATTCATATCTTTTAATATTTCTTTTGTTTAAAGTGCTAAAAGATAGCGATTTATCGTCACGGTATGCATCAAATCAAAAGAAAAAAGTTTATTGCACCGTCGTCGCGAGCGCTGGGCATGGTATACACAGGACGAGTAAACAAATGCCAATCATTTTCTAACATCTAAACTGGGGCCTCGAATTAGTTGATTAACAAGGGTTACACTGACCAGGTAAATTTGAAGGCGGTGCTTATTTTCTCGGTCTTAAAGGGACACGAGATTTTCGGTCGCACGGGGTGACTGAATTAACACGCAGACTGGCCGAATAAACACACAGATTGCAAAGTGAAACACATTAGGAAGAACGTTAAATAAGGAGTCACCAAAAATTGATTTCCGACACATATAAATTTTAGATTTTTGTTCGCCAATTTTTAAAATTCAGCTCGAGCACTGAGGGGGGGGGGGGGCGCGGAGCAGCACAGAGATGACTTTGTTTTTAAACTTCCTAGAACGCTTCGAAAATTAATGATTTTTTTTTACTATGTAAACCCTGCTAAAATTTGGTACAACTCTTAAGAAAACTTATTTTACTTTCTACACTATTTAATTTTTGTGTTGGTCGAATATTAATTCTTACACCAGTATATATACATATATCCATGTGCATACTTTTTATATGACCCGTTGGCCAGGCAAAGTTTGAATATTGTCTTAAAAGTGTTAAAGTCTGTAAAAAGTCTAAGCAATAGTTAACGGAAATGATCATGAGTAACTACAGTCGATTCATCGTCGGACCCCACGGGTTTTCCATCCGTTACATTGCTTGAAATCAGTGTAACGGATAGAAAACCCGTGGGTTCCGACGATGCATATCAAGTTTACATATGCCGGTAAATATCTCGGAGTTCTTTTATTGATACAATCGGCCTTGCATATTTAGAATCTAATTGATAGATTACTTTTAAATTATTCAATTAATGAGAGATTTTTATAAGATTTTTCGCCCTAACGTTTAAATCAACGCTAAATCAACTGAATAAGGGAGATAAATTCATCTTTCATCTAAAACCAATATAAATGAAAATTAAATAAACAAATAGTTTTGTGTTCGTACAAAATATCGATAAGCATACACGTGTGATAAGGTACATGTAGATGTCCCCTCGCGCGCGATCTTCTCGGCCATGTGCGAGCGTGCGAGGGATGATCATCATTTAAAGGGGTAATCTTTGTGGTTTTTTGTTGTTGATCTAAAACATTATTAGTACAGTTCTTAGAGCATTTTATACTTACAAACCCACCATTGATTTATGTCTGACGATGTTTTGGATTAGGAATAATATCGGATTGTATAATTTTCAGAATGACTTCTTAATTTACATTTTAAATAAAACATTAATAACTTAAAATTAAAACAGTTCTTGTATTTGCGGCTATATAAACTCAAAACAAGTACATGAAAGACGCAAATCTGGTGTATTAGATAACCGCTGACCGCTTGGAAGTGCACCCGCGGCCGATCTCCTCGGCGGCGGGCGAGGAATAGGTTACGTAAGTTACAACACACACAGCTCAGAACCCAGGAAGATTTTAAATGTTTGCAGTATAATAATGACTAAAATCTACCAAATAGAAGTTATTATTTTTTCTTTACTTAAAACCCACAATTAATCTATGCCTGATATTACTTCCGATTGAGAATGACATTTCTTTTATTAATTAACAGAACGTTTTCTTAATTGACACTCTATCAGTTAATTCAATTTGAGATGAATAAACGTCTATGTGTGATCAAAATTAAAAAAATTCTTGTTTTCGGCTAAATGAACTCATAAATTGAGAGACGTGACTCCGGTGTATTAGATAACCGCTGACCGCTAGGTAGTCCAGCCGCTACCATGGCTACCGACTTTCTCGGACGCAAACGAGGGATAGCTTACGTAATGGTTCACACACACATCTCTGATTCCAGATATATTTTAAATGCACGCAGCATGATAACTAAAATGTATCACATAGATTTATTTTTTTTCCGGTAGTTTGTGTGATTTACTAGAAAAGAAAAAGAATGTTTATATTTTCTGTTTCTCGTTTTTTAGGATTGTGCAGAATTTACGAAGATGACTTAAACTCCTCACATAAAAGCATGTATCCTAAAAAATTATTTTTTTCTTATGAATTAAAGCCTCCTTTTTAAACAGGCATACTGTCTGTCGTAACTTAAAGGGTATATGCAATGCAAACTCATTTTTTTATATTTTGTTGCGATCAAAGAGATAAGACGATATCAAAAAACCGCATCGAAATCCGTTCGATATTAACGGAGTTACAGGGCTTCAAAATCGTCTATTTTTACCTGAACCGGAAATCCAATTAAGTCAAATACGAAACACTCCATATAGTGGCTCTGCTTGTGTGATGTCACAACGAGGACGAAAGTCAACAAAGCGACGCAAGCAGCGAGAGTTTAGAGATTATGATGGAAGCTGGGTCTTCAAGTTTTGAGGAAATGGAAGACATTGTGCCCTTGGGCACACAGCCTTATCTTTTTGAGCCTGAGGCCAGCTCAGATGAAGAATTTTATCAGCAATCCCCAGAGTCTACCAACGAAGACCGACTGGAAAACAGCGATTGGTATGTGTTAAAATACTCTGTTGCGCATATATTTTGCCAATAAATCATTCTTTTTATCTGTGCAATATTTTTATTATAAATATTTATCGGTTTGTTTATGTATATGCATACTAAATTGCATTTATACAATATTATTTTCAAAATGGCTTCTCAACATCGTCATTAATTATCAACAATTTAGCCAATACAATTAGAAGCGGTAATTATCTTGATAATTAGAGAGGGTTACTCTCCAAATTATGTTGAGCCCTTAATTGGCAAACATTATTAATCTTGAATATTACCAAAATTATAATTAATGTAGACAAAACAATTTTTTATAGGTGCACATGTGGTAACTGCCCTTCAATGTCAACCATCGAAGAGTCAGTGTGCTGCCATGAGATCCCTCAAGTCATGACAGTTTTAGAAGAGGATCCTGGGAAGCCATGCATCATAGAGCACACTGGCTTTGAACCTGTATGTCTGCACCCTTCCAGTTTACGGACGGCATACTATCACTACAGGCAGCAGTATGACAACTTGCCGGAATCCAACCAGTATGTATACCTAATATTTCATGTTTAATGAACAGAAAACTAGTTAACTTTATGAAAACAATTTAATTAAATGGAGACATTTATGAATGTGGCAATAGTAGCATGTTATACATTCCATGATCATAACTATTCCATAATATATATAACAGTATTACATCTTTATTTCTCAGTAGGAGAAAATAAAAAATCATTAAAAAAAATAAGTCTGCAATAAGTAACAATGATATCAGAAAAGCATTGATGAATCTTTACAAACATATAAAACTTTTTCAGGCGCATGCGGTACATCGGGTATAGACAGCTTGCCAGATGGTGTTGGGGATGGTTGGGGAAGCACGTTCGCGTACCACTTCCTGCCTGCGCTGTCCAAAAGATCCGCCACACATATCCTGCAGAAGATGGTGAATACCAGGGATTCCACATGGCTTAATTCCTTCGGTAACGTGTGAGCATCTGATCTACTGCATCTTCTTTTGCTGGATGTATGAACTGTTCACAAAGTGGTGGTGGAGCCTCTCCGATGTCATCACAGTGTGGCATCTTGGTGTTCATGGCCCGGGTTTTTGCAGCGTCCATGACGACAGCAACATAATCTGAATTTTAAAATGAAAAGTTGATTTACTCTGTCTGAATAAATTATAATCATAACATGTATGTGCATATCAGTGATATCATTAAGTTATATTAATTAAATTTACCATAAGTACTTTGAGTCTTGACTTTCTTTACGGTAAATTCCCCCTTTTTTTGCTTGGGAAACACAATGCTATACTGTAGATTCCCTTCTCTGGTGGCTGCCTGGACCTTTTCAGAATTTTCATTATAATGAAGAGCTGCTAGTGTTAAGCTACAATAAACATAAAGCCAATTAAAACCATTTTTCCTTTGAAAAAAAAAAGATAATATTAAAAAATGTTTATAAAAGTCAAAACAATTTACATACCGAGTCTGCATTCCAAAATATGAAAACTTGTACATCTTTGGGGCGAACTGGTTTATGATGGAATGGTAAGCTTCTAAACTGGATGTTTGAAATGATGGTGAAAGCATTGGAATATCTCTTTTCATTTGTCGGCTATTCACTATAAGTTCCAACTTTTCCATCACCTTTGTACCTGAAATAAACATTGAATAGCTAAAGTTTACAATTTAAAGTGACATTTTTTTTTTTTTGACAAGTGAATAGTTAGTTGAAAGCTAAAAAGAAACAAATGATGTGATCTAACCTGGTCTAAGCCATCTTTTTCGCCTAGCAGTTGGATCTAGATCCCCATGTTCACACTGCTGAAACTGTTCCCCATGACCATCATGTATGTTCTGGATGTGGTTTGTTATGCTTGTCCACTTTTCCCATTTCAACTCATTATCTTCATCTTCTTGTGCGGAGGAAGGCACCCAGTACAAGTGGTTGACCACACTCTTGATCCAGTCCCTTAGGTCCTCACACTCCTTTTCTTTACTGAGTGCCAGGAGCTTCTTTTTCAAACCTGAGAAATATTCATAAAAAAATTATAAACATTTATATTTACTATGTCAATCAACAGATGAGTATTACCTTTCAATTAATAGATGTCAAAAGTTTTATTTTTTGGAAGAATGTTTTTCTTTTTTTTTTACCTTTGGCAACATGCCACACATCAATATTGTGAGTTGTCTCGGGCAAGTTTTCCCGCAGCCACTTGGCAACCTGGAGATGTCTGTCAGTAACGATTTGGCTGATTGGAACTCCATTCTGCTCGAAGTAATTGATTCCTCTTATCAGTCCTTCCTTCTCCATATTGCAACTTCCTTGAACCTCATTACTCTAATAAAAAAGATACAATTGCTTGAATATTCCAAACAAATATTTTAGTTGCAACTCTAAAATTACAGAGTAACCAGTACATCTAAGAGAAAGTTCCATATCTTATTAAAGCTATTTTTTCATTGATTTTTACCTGTATGAGCTGCAGATCAACCACCATGTTCTTTTCAAGGTCCATTAGGGTGTAACTTCCAAATGTTGCACAATGGCCAGGTGTATCTGCCCTTCCATCACCACCAAGATGAACATGTCGACCTGAATTCTGTGCTTCTTGCATGTATGATGCTTGCTGGTCTCTCCACACCTCAATCACCACTGGATGTAGATAACACTGTTGGTGATACATGAATGTTCTGTAGGAAATGGACGCCATGTTCAGAAATTGGAACATCCGGGTTGCTTTGCTTGGTAAAGATCCTGAGAACAGCAATGCACATGACAGTTCAAAATTTCCAGCAGGAATGCTGCCAATGAAGGGTTGGCTGCTCCAAGTTCTCTGGAATGCGCAAAATCCACAATCCTGGGTGACAGTGATGAATGATCCCTTTATCTGCTGAATTTCCCCATATGTTGGTTGTGAACATGATGGACAATTTCCAAATAGGTCCATGAGCTGACCTTCATAAACAAGAAACTTCCTCTCACGATCATTCCTGTGAGAAAAAAATGTCATTCTTATTACGCAGTATAAACAATCTGTATGGAATAAAAAAAATATGTATCACACAAGTTCTTTTCCTAGCCTGTGATTTTTTTTTACTTGATATTTCAATGTTATCATTCCTTTATAAGAAATTATTAAAAATAAGCATTCAATTTACTTTAAAAAAATAAGAGAAGGATTACCCCAGGTCACTTCCGTCAGTGTCATCAGACTCGATGGACTGGAAAGATTCGTCAGGATCTTCTACCTCATCCTGGATGCTGTCAGTTTCCTCAGTGGCAAACGACTCGTCGAGTGTTGGAACATTTATGGGTTGTGCTCCCAAAGAAGGGGCTGGTAGTAGATTACAACTTATTCCTATTTCTCTTGTTGTCACCTTTTCAACAGCTTGTACACCTACAAAAGTTGGAGAAAAGTCAGTTTTTTGTCGTTGCTTATACATGAACATAAAATTGATATAAATGAATATACACAACATGTTTTAGGAGAAAGAGAGAAAGAAAGAGAGGGAGAGAGAAAGAGATCATGATGAAAATACTAAGTAAATAGTGGGTTCCATCTATTCCATTGGGTATCAAACTTCAGAGAAATTGTTTTTCATTAATTAGATCTGGAAATTTCAAACAAGGGTCAAACAATTGATCAGGTAAAATAAAACGACACATGTCAAAATGTCATGTAATAAAATTCTACTTTAAAATCTAGTAATCTACATACCTTTTTCACAAGTCTTCCACTTTGTCTGAGTGAAAAGTGATCTTCTCTGGGGTTTTGGCATAGAAAGTTGAGACCCAACAGATCTGGTCTCCTTCTTTGGGGGAGTTGGGGTATCTGCAACCTAAATAACAAAAAAAAAAACCCCAAAAATTAGTGATAGTTTCTTTGTCTTTTGGTTTTAATAAAGCTATTTTTAATAACAAAATATCTACCTGGTCTATAATCTGAGACAAATAGTTTTCCGCACTACCATCAGTCTGCAAAGCATCCTCATTAGACTCTGCAAGAGCACTCTCCGTCTGCATCTCAAAGTCCAGCAAAATCTGAAGTCACATATTAAGTATATAAAAATCAAGTTGTATATTAAATAAGAAAATCATTTATTAAAAACAATTTTAAGAATGAAGAAACCAGTCATAAAAATGAGTAAAGTGTGTGACGACTGCATTCACAATGACTGAATGAGGATATCAGTATTTTACTGACTTTGATAGACAACATTGAGCTATGTATATGTATATATAGTCTGTTCATATGCAAAATATTATTTTATAAATTTATATAATGAAAAAATGAACATAAAAGATATACCAATATTATATTTTGGGCACAATATAAAAAAAGCTAAATTTACCCGCTGAGTTTCCCTCTTGAGAAAAGCTCTCCTTGGCTTCTTGGGTGTGCTGGTCAGGTTTGCAGGGGAAATGTCGTCTTCTGCCCTACGTTTTCCCAATACAGGTGTTTCATCTCCATGTGGACGTTTAGTCTGTATAGTTGGAACAGCATCTCTTTCCAACTCTTTCCGTTGGACGGGAACTCCCACCGACTCCATCAAGCGATATTTGGCTGGGTAAGAATCCTCCGTGAAATGCGCAGAACAAAGCACAGATGCTTTGGTAGGACCGTTCCAATTTTTCCTCGAATTGTGCACAAAGACCGTCCACTGTCGAAGAATTGACGGACGATCGAATGGAAACTGATGTAAGCTCACACCGTCGGATTTTCTTCTGCTACAGCCTCCAGCAACACACATCCTTCGTCCTTTGCCGCCAGAATTTACTCCATCCATGATGGCACGAAATGCTCATAAACACAGTCTAAACTAATAATCTAAAGCTACATACTATATCAGCAAACTGTCATATATCCGTAGTGTCCACATATTTACACAAAAAGCACCACAGTACACGAAAATTCGATAAAATCGCAGCGCTTTCTCTCACTGTTTACCGTTATTCAAAACATGGCTGTCCTCGTTGTGACGTCACAGCCTGTGTAGCCAAAAAAGCGCGCGTTTCAGTAAACCGTTCAGGTAAGAATTCGGGTTTTATCGGAATATCTCCGTTAATACTCAGCCGATTTCGGTGAAATTTTCGGAACATGCACAGTTGGATTAGATCTTTCTATTGTTGTAAAAATCGTTTGGCATTGCATATACCCTTTAATGTCAGTTGTACGCACAATGAATTTCGTTAACTTGCCAAATAAACACAGGTACATGTTAAAATGTAAAGCTTTTTACACTCATACTACACAACTCACCAACAAAATAACATTGTAACGACATTTATAGGATCCCAACAAACAACTTTTCCAGCGACAGCTATATCAAAATCCTAGCCGTTTTTTAGCAAAAACTTTCAAGGGCCCTCGGCCCTTAATTTAAGGGGCCAGCCCTTTTTTATTGGTGTCAAATGAACGTCCTTGACATTCTGCACAACTTTTATTCTACACGTCTTAACAAAATGTTTTTTGTTTAAAAGATACAAAGGAAAATATGTCTAAATTTTCGCACTTTTTGGAACCCTGTTTTTTTACCCCTACCTTTTTCTAAATAAAGAAAGTAATCCAAAAACAAAAACCGATGTGCAAACTTAAATGTCTCTGTTATTCAAATTCGTTGGATTCCCATTCCCTGCTATCATAGTCTGGGAGCCTTTGTCTGGAAACGAAAGGCCCTAATTTTTTTAAAAAGGGGAATAACTCACTAACAAAAGAGGATTTTTAAATTTATGAAATGGTTTAGATAGTGTTTTGTAAAGTTTATAAGCTCTGAAAATTTGAGCAAAAACCGTTCAGAATTGAGCAAGATATGAAGCCTCAAAGTTCGCGTCTAGGAAGAAAAAAAAAAAGAAAAATAAGAATAATCTTAATCTGCACAATAATATAAAGGTCTTCCGTTGGAAACGGAAGACCTTAATAATGTTTAAAATATATTTGTTCATTATAAATATTCATTAAAGTATCAATTACTTAACTAAATAGACTTATTGCAATATCCTGGTCTTTAGTACTAAAAATGATGCACTTTTACAAAATACGGTAAAAAAAAATTATATTATTTAACAATTTAACTTGTTTATCCAATTATTATGTTTTGTTTGCTTACATTATGTATAAAACAGAATAAACAAATGATATGAGATAATTCCTAACTGATTTGTTAGATTTTAACAGATTCAAAAATGTTCTTCCATTTCTTTGTAATTATAAATGTCAGCAATACAGCTTATAATGCATCTGTATCACAACAAATATTTCATCGGTATTCAATTAGTATAAACGATAGTGATTCAGACTTACGTGTCAGATTTTCCTGTCTGGTGATATACCTGTATATAACCATCGTGTTGTTGTACTCTGATCCGACCCAGAGACGGTGAGTGTTGACATCATAATTCAGGCTGCATGGTGAGAATATCCCTGATGGTCTTATCAGTAGATGTGACAGAAACTGACAGTCTCTGTTTAACATATGTATTGTTACTGTTCTACCATCACACACCAGGATGTGTGACAGCGCGTCAGTACAGATTCCATTCGTCCATAGTGCTGGACCTGATGGATTTCCTTTGTAAGAGAAACGCTGTGTTCCCCCACGCAACACCACTACAGAACCATACTCATTGTTGTAGTCAAAGTCGGACACCACAATATCCCCATTGTTGTTTTCTGTTATATAGTTAGGTTCTCTACACAGTATCAGTTCTGTGTTGTCGTGTTTTATGGTTTGTGTCAGTTGTCCGCTCTGGTTGTACCGGGTTACCTTGCCTTTCACTGGTTCCCCTCTATACATCCCGACCAGTAGATCCCCAGTGGACGGGGACCAGTAGACACAGCGTGGTCTCCATGCAGAGTCTGTTTTCTTTATAAATGTGGTGGTTGTTTTTAAATCCTTTGACAGTTTGTTGATGTTATAATTCCTATCTATATAAATCAGTTCACTTTTACTGTTCACCGTGTGGAATCCTACATATAAATCACATGGATCCTCCACACGATGTAAAGGGACACCTTTTGTGTCTGTCAAGATGAAATTGTTTCCACCACTGACCCAGACGCGGTCTGATGTCACACAGGAAATGTGATCACAACGATCAACACCTGGCAGTGTGAGAGATTGATGGAACTCAGGAACAAACATTAGTTTCAGTAAACACTGGTTTCCTAAGCGTCGGTTTCCTCTCTCTGTGATTTGGATTGCACTCAGTGGCTCCATTATATCCTCCTTGTTGAGTGGCTCAGTCATGGAGAGCTGACTGGTGTGGAGTCTAAGATGTATCTGGGTGAGGGCTGTCTTAATGAATGAAAGGAATTGTAGCGCACTGAATGTGAATTCTAGCTGTTCATATCTTTGTTCATATCCCTGTAGGCTGACAATATGTCTGCTCATTTCTATCTTTTGTTTTTGACATCTGTGTTTGAAGTCAAAGTCACAAAACACATTGTGCATAAAATCTTTTGTTACTTTGTCAATGAGATTCTTCAGTTTCGGGGCCTTTGTTAACATCTCTGATTGATAGCGGGAGAACTCTATATGACAGGTTTTGACATCAGCTTTGATTCCTGTCAGAAGAACAGGTCTGTAAAAGAGAGCCTCACTTCTGATGGTGTGAATGGTTCTTCTGTGTTGTTGTTGCTTTGTTTTATAAGCGTTTTGTATATCTAGAATTTTGTGCTTTCTTTGTCCACAGAGAAAACGTCTAAAAGGGAGTTTATGTGATTTATGTCCAAACCAAGAATCACACACAGGAACTTGACAAGATTCACAGTACTTTCTATAAACATGGCTAGGATGTCTCACACATATCTCTTGTGTTGGGGTGTAGTTGATTTTATCACGGTGTGACACAACATCATGGTCTATTGTTTGGAGATCTTTTACATGGTTCTCTTTACACTGGGGACACAAATCACATGGACATGATACGCAATAGTACCCTGTGTCCCCCGGACACTTGGAACACTGATGTATTCTATAAGTGGTACTTGCTGTGTCCATGATGTAGAGTTCTTTAAATCACAATCTATTCAGTGGAAAATGAAAGGTTATATTTTCATTCTACTGTATTTTCCTATTAAATTCGGTAATCGTTGTATGCTTCTAAATGCAACAAACAAATCACTGCGTATGAAATTACTTGTAATGTATTTAACTAGTGTCCAAACATTTATTATTCTTAATGTTATAAGTTTAAAAATGTAATTCGCACATTTTGTTGAAACCAAAGATTTAAAAATTTTCAACAATAAAGTTAATGCTTCTGTTAAAAGCAAAATTTTAAGAGTAAGTTGACATCGAATTTATTTTTAAGGCTCATTTCAACAGCCTATTTGCGAACCACTGTAAAATGTTTTTTTTTAAACAGGTGTTCTTGGTGTCGCTAATCTATTCCCAAAGTGATTTGCAATTCCAACTGATGAATGTCTTAAATAAATTTCATTAATTCGGGATTGCATAGATCTTAACTTTTCCGCTTGCTAAATTTTTCTCCCGCCTTTGTTGTTTTTTTAAATAGATAACCATTTTTGAAACCATTCTGGTCAAAATTTCTAATTTGGTTTGAAATTAGTGTACAAATCGAATCAAGGACATATAAAAACTTTTTTAAGTATGGTGAATGATATAATTTAAAACATATGTTATACATTGAACGATTAAAGAAACCACTTACCAGCGATTACATCAGTTACAAAACATGTCAAACAAGAAAGAAAACTTTGCTATTTCACAAGTTGCTTTATTTATGACTTAATATATGTTTTAACTTGGCCATAAAAATTAACTGAACTGGCATTTTAGTGCACAACTGTTTGTCTTGTGATACGATAAGTATGAACACCGTTTTTGTGATGCCAGCTGTCAAAATAAGAGCCATCACGCGCTGGCCTCAAGAGTTACCATGCAGACAGTCCCATGAAAAAGGTACAGTTGCATTACCTGGGACCACTTGCCCGCACTGAGGCAGGGACTAAGTACATCTTGATGATGGTTGACAGTTTCACGAGGTTGGTTTAGTGCTTGCCACTTCCCTCACAAAAGGATGAGGTAACAACTCGGACTGCAATCATTTAATTTTTTGTCAGGTTTGGGTACATTTTCGAAATATTTACGGATCAGGGGCAAAATTTCGAAAGCAAGTTGTTCAAAAAGATACACAACATACTGCATATCCATTGGTCACATACGACACCGTACAGACCCTCTGGCAACGGTCAGGTTGAGTGGTATAACCGCACCCTAATGAACTCGGTCCGTTCTTATATAGAAAATAAGGTGAAATTTTGGGATAAGCATTTGGGTATATGTCCGGGTGCGTTAAGTCCGCGGTCAATATACACACCGGATATGCCACGAATCGCTTTATGTTAGGACACGAAGTGTATAACCCCTCAACTCTGTAGTTTAGGCCCCCCTAGGGGAATCAGATCAAAATGGGGGAAGGGGGGGAGTGACACATATGTGGCGAAATAAGAAAACATCGCTCAGGGAGACCCACGAGTTCGCGAGAGTAAATTGCGCGCAGCTCAAAAGTCGATGAAGAGAGACAACGACCTTCATATTCGCAAACGGCAGTATAAAGTAGATGATTAAGTCTACTGTTGCTGTAATGCAGGAAATAAAGTCTAGTCCGTATAATTTGGCCCTGTGAAAATGATAGCCGTGAAGTCTGACACCATTTATGATTTGCGAACTCGCCGAGATGTTGTAATTATGTACCATGACAAGCTTTAAATATGTCAGGCACGCGAACTGCCCATGTGGATACGCAATTATCACACCCGTACGCGTGTAATCGCGAAACCCGCAGGTGAGGAACCACAACAGGTACCACAAGAGACCACAAGGGACAAATGACGTACGTGTCAAACGCGGGCATGTTAAGGCTTCCCGATTGATTTTACAGCGATGTGTAGACAGTCACTTGTCTGTACTTCATGCGTTATGACGTCATAATCAACTTTGACGTCACGATCTGCATTCCTGTCGATAGATCTCAGGTAATGTATCTTAATGTTAAAAGTTAATCATATCATGTAATAAAATTGCATGTTTTCTTTACATAGATGCTGCCGTAAATGCTAGACGTACAGAATTCATTCATATTAAAAACAAGTATCAAATAATCGGCAGTTTTAAAGCTTCGTTTTAAGTAAAAGACTATTTAAAAACTAGTGGATTGGAGACTCTACCTGCTACGTGTAAGCATTTTAATGCATGTAAAAACCAGCTTGTCGCAGGTGAAAGATCAACACTATTTTTGAATATTTTGCGTAAAATTGATAGAGAATATAAGTACCAGTGTTAATTGTGCTTGGGAAACCTACGGATTAACCCCTACGGATTGACGTTTTGTAAATCGCTTTTGATTAGTAAAAATGTGCATTATTTTGATGATTTTGTTGAATGTTTCAACAAATCTTTTATAAACGTAATATCTATGTCAATCCCAAGCAAGAACTTCAAAGAATATTATATATTAAAGGACTTTTCTTAAAAATATCAATGATTTAATGTCATTAATCACCTGCGCCGATGCAATTTAATTAGATCATTTGCAATAATTGGATTCGCCCGTCACGTGATTACAAAGTTTGGGCCAATTACCTGGGGGTTTGGATGAAATTCTGCCATTTCCGTGGCCTAGCAGTTGAGACTGGTCACCCGGGCTAATGTAAATTGTGATAGAGTCAAACATGGACTGATTGTCAAACATGGACTGATTATCCACACGGGAATGCTGGCTCATCCCAGGGTTATTGCAAATTTGCCGAATCGACTTGGCCCTTAAGGAGTTGCAGAATCTACGGCATTTGTGGTCTCGTAACCATTGGTAGCACCGTCCCCACCCTCAGACTGTTGCAAGGGGGTCCCGACCCAGAGTCCCTGTAGTAAGACAGAAATCATCGCCCCCTACAGGTAGCGAGGAATCAAGGTTCGATTACACATTAATATGACACCCCAAATCATATTCTATTACATTATTTTGCTGATGCAAAAAATGTTGACGTTTCTTTTAAACCAGACGTTTTCTAAAAAGAACGTCATTTTCGGCAAGTAAATGACCCCCAGGACAAAACTGAAATTTCCGAAACATTATTGCGCATCTGTAGGACACCCCAAACATATTCCAAGAGATGATTTCTCTACTATTCAAAATGTAAGAGGAGTTTGAGGAAGCAGTTTTTAGTGTAAAAAGTATTTTTTTAAGGAATTATTTGACCCCCAGGACTATCAGAAAATTTTTAAAACATTATTACAAAACAACATGACACCCCAAATCAAACTCCAAGAGGTCGGTTTGCTAGTTTATAAGATGTAAGATATGTTTGAGAAAGTAAGACCGGGGTTACATCAATATACAACAATTAAGAAAGTGCGGATATAAAAACCATCTCAGTATCACAGGACACGTAAAAGGGTCTTTCTTGTCACAAATAACAACATAAAAAATGATTTACCTTTCACAGCAATCTTATGTATATGTCCAATATCACCAAAATAAAGCAAATAGTAGCGTTTTAAATGCCGTTAATGTGTTAACAGTAAAAACAGCTCTCAACAAATGAAAGGAAGTTAGACCGATACTGTGTCGTTTAATTACCAGATAAAATCAATAGTGATGTTAAATAACGTGGTTTAACAGGTAACAATTTGCATGCATTATGTAGATTATTTTTTTTAGTATTGTGTGGATTTGGTTTGAATTAGCAATACTTCCTTAATTTGAGAAAAAAGTTTAAGTTTACTTTATCATCTAATATTACGGAATGTGTCATGTTATTCATTGTGTTTCACATGATTACTTTACTGTCTACTTTAAGCTGACTTGTGTGTGTTTGATTCCGCCAGCTTAAACTCAAAAGTTTCACAATTACTGAATTTGCCATTTGTCACGGGAATTTGTCTTCCCCGAACTATCATTCATTCAATGAAATTTAAAAAATTCCGACTTATATTTGTCTTTTTGTGTATTATGTATGTGTTCAACCAGTTTGATCACAGAAAAAAAATTGTGTCTAGGTGTACGTTCCTTTTATACTAATATTTTATAACATACATATATATGTTCTGATTTGTATGTTTTGTAATTGTTTTATTGCCGCATGTACTGATTTAAAAGATGACTACAGGGTACTTATTGCAAATGCGATATGAAGCAAAACTAATTGATAGCATTGTCATTAAAACCATCTCTGACGAAAACAAAAGAGAATAAAAACACTAAACTTCCTGTTTTTTCTCTTCTTTTTTCTCCCATGCGGTTTTTACCCCAATTTTCTGCTATTTTCTGGGGCTTTTTTCCTTTATCTTTTGTTTGTTTGACTATCTGTCTGTCTATCTTTCACTCCCACACACACTACATGAAAATATGACAATAACAAATCGTCAACCATCTCAAAAATCCATAAAACGAAATACAAATTTAAAGCAGAGCAACACGGACCTCCTAGATAGAGGTAGGATCAGGTGCCATGGAGGAGTGAGCATCCTCTGCTGACCGGTCACACCCGCCGTGTGCTCTTTGTCGTAATCGGGAAAATAAAAACCGCAAAAGTCTGTAAACAATTAGGTAATTAAATATGGTCTAACAATTAGTATGAAAAACGTCAGTCAACATGTGACTCAGAAGAAGATTGTATTTGCTGACAAGGTCGTTGTATCGACCATAGAACCTACGAAAAGATGACTTCAAACGAGACAGTTGATAGTCCTGTTTTATCAACTTGTTTGTCAGTAGCTTGCCTCGTCTTAGAAACTGTTCATATGTAGAGAATGAACTTGTGTATCGAATTAACTGAGAGACAAAACACCATATGCAGGTGATGGGGGTGTATTGCTACATAAGTAAGGAAAGTTATCATTTTTCAAGTTATGTTCTGGTGTGTGCCTTCAGACGTGCCCGACGTGTAGTATTCCGTTCGTGGTCTTTGGATTTCATGTTTTTATTTCTTGTTTTAATTGCATAATCTGTTTTTTTTTTAAATGATTGAACTGTTTATTTGCATACATGTCCAAGACTAACTTTGTTTATAAAATTTATAAATGCAAGACCAATTATGATGTTCATATCGACGATAGCACACTAAATGACGATATTGACATCAATACCGACATAAACTGATGAATTTGCTAAATGCTGTAAGTACGGACATCTTTAGTTGCTTTGGCAAATCATTTTTGACATGATATCGTCGATATCGACACCAATATAAAATAACACCAATGCTTAAATAACGTCTATACGATATTATCTAACTATTTAAAGATGATATCTAAGCGACAACAAAAAAGTATAGATAAGCCTGGTACAGTTGGCAATGTTATTGATAACGTAATGCATAACAAATGGCAGTTAAATATGGACAACTTCAGTTTTGTACATAAGGAAATCGATATCAATACGATATCGTCAATATCGACGTTAAAAAAAATATGGACAGGTTTAGTTTTAAACAAAAGTAAATCGATATCGATACGATATCGTCGAAATAGATGTATCAACGGTAAATATGGGTAGCTTCACTTAGGACATAGTAGAAGTGATATCGTCGATATCGACGTTATATAAGAACAGATTAAGTTGTGGACAAAGAATTGTTGCTGTTTTACCTTGTTGTCGATGTCGACGATATCGTATCGATATTGATTTTTCTTTGTCCACAACTGAATATCGTCGACATCGACAACAAGGTAAAACAGCAACAATTCAAAATAACGTATAATAAAGTACGAATACTAAATCGCAAAATGTCTAAGCATGAACATCGTCATATTTATAGTGTTGAACGATTGTGATTGTAACGCAGTGTTTAAAATGCTTAGTACAGATATGTATTTGAGTTAATAAAATTGAAATTAGTGGATCGATGTCGATACAATTTCTCGATATCATCGATATCGATCCTACATAGTATCTTGAACATAACTCTTTATTAGATGATAGAATTTTCCTGGCTTCAAAAAGTGCATAAAGTTTAATAATTTCATCGAAGCTGAGTAACATGGTGAGGAGAAATATACGTCCGCACAGGTGACACCTCTACAACGAAATATTTTAAACTGCTAAGATGTATGTGGCTTATATAGAGTTTGTTGGAATAGCGGCGATATAAGAGAAATGTGGTGTACAGTGCCTTTTTACAAGCAGTGTTCAGATTTAACAAACGAGTACAAAAGCGGGCGGCTAGTTCTATATAGTTTCTCTCCCCGCTAGGTTGTTAGTTAACTTTCAGTCGCATTTTGTTTTTGTTTTTTTACGAGATCGATCGAGAATAAAAATGAATTAGTATTGTGTATACTACTTAAGATATATGTCTAATGATGCCTGAGAAGGAGTCAGCAACAACGATGCAGCCCATTTTTGCTTAAGTGTAGAGTTAATCAATCCACCTTGCAAACAAATGAAATGAACAGGTTATTTACTTTCGGTTGTAACGCGCTTTCTGATTGGCTGAAAAATCATTTTATATTGCATAAAGAATATTGTCTTCGTCATGGTAAAACCAACGTAAAAAAAAAACGTATTAATCCGTGTTATAAAGTTGATTCAGTTTTATATATAATGGTGCTTATATTTATGTTCTTTTTTTTTGTCATGAATGGGTTATCGTATGTGAGTGACGGGTGTCTGGTGAGTGTGCTGTTCTTAGTGCGAGTATTTAAAGTGACCGGTTTGGGGTGAAGTGGTCAGTAGAGGGTCCGGTAACAACCTCAGCCGGGTGCCACGTTTTTGCAGTTTCTGATTTTAGAAATGGTGAATATCTCCCGCTAGATGTAATACTGATATAGAAACGGGTAGCCATTGAGATTTTGTTAGGCTGAGACATGTTTTTCTAGCCTCATTTTGCAAATGTTGCAGGTAATTTAGTTATAAGTGTAAATGGTCGTATGTTGGTATATTTACCGGGGGTTTATTAGTCACAGTGTGTTGTTTTCAGTGCATACACAGCAAAATGTGCCACATATGTTTCACATATGTTGTGATCAAACATACGTATAACTCAAGTGTATCATATGTAAATCATGCGTGATTTTTCAACACATGTTAAACATGAGTTCAAAAACATATGGTAAACATGTGTGTATAAACGCATGTATACATACACACAAATGTAACATATGATACTTTTTTCCATACGTTACACATATGTTATACATGTGTTATTCATGTGTGTATTTTTCTATATGTAATTCATACATTATTTTAACACATGAGATACATGCGTGAAGAAAAACTTTGCCAGTATACATGCGCGGATTGGTTGGGGGGGGGGGGGGGGGGGGTTCGAGGCATATTTGCGATAATGTTATTATGTAAATGTAATAAATATTCATTTTTCAGGGGGGTGGGGTTGGGGACCCCCCCTCCCTCTAGATCCGCGCATGTTATACATGGCTTAAACTTTACATGTAGAAATGAATAGATGTATAACAAAATTAATAAATTAACTGACGCCATGTACTCTCTTTAAATATTGATTTATTAACAAATCCGGATTTAAGACGGAATCGACTTTAATTTTGTCGCCCACAAATATACGTCACATTTTTACGTCACGGAAGCAGAAGATCAAGCTGCAGGGTGAATTAGCTAAAGGTAAGGATTTTTAAGCACTTGCATTTTAAAATTTCATCATACAGTGGCTGGTGGTAATAGAGGGAACATTACGGGAAAATTCGGGTTGAAAGACGATAAACGATCGACGGACATATTGTGGTTTTAAAAAAGAAATATTGCTTTATGTTGCCAAAAGAATATTAAAAGTGTAGCTATAGTAAATGAAATACCAGTGAGTTAAATACAGTAGCTGAATCACACATTTATAGAATATTTCAGAAAACGAACGGCCGGTTACCTATAGTTAGGTCTTTCAATGTGATCAATACTGAACATAATTTTCCCGAAAGATCTCAACTCAGCAGCTAACGGGTTTCAGTTGAATTAGGCTAATTAATTCGTATGTGGAGCATAAAATATTTGTTGATCTGAAGATATATTAAAATATAAAAAGTTGAAAAGTGAAAGTAGCAAAAGAACTAGAGCAAAGCTCATTGCAAAGCAACGAGTAGGTCTTGACTTCCATTTGCAGCTGAGGGAACAAAAAAAAATAATCAATACACCTAATTAATTCTATATGTTTTTACATTACAAAACACGATTGAATGATCAGTAAGTCATCTGAATTAAGTTATAGTCTTATTTAATGCTAATTGAATAATTTTTTTAAGTTTATAGAAATGCATCAATGGGACGGATGTAGGATATCAACCATAACACAGTGACATATGTCTCTCTAAATTGTTTAAATGTAAGTACATATATCATGGAATTTCAATTTAAACATTTTTTCAAACATAATTTTTATATTCATTATGATTTATATGTATGCATAAAAATGTCAATTTTAACTATAGTATAATATGCTTTGATAACACAAATTTATTGAAATATGTAACACATTTTGATGTACACATGTATGTATTCAACTATTTAATGTAATATATTTTTTAGCAAATGGATGTAATATAAGATTTGTCTGGATAAAGTCTGAAGACATTGTGAAGAACAATCTAGGATCAAGACTTGAGTTCAAAGATAGCAGAATAAGCTGCACAGTGGTTGCAATAATTGTGAAAAATAATGGTAAATAAATTAAGGTTCTGAGTGTATAGATTAATGTTAAGAATTTTATTACATTGACTATTTGTAAGTGTTTAAAATAAAATCTCACTTAACACAAATGATTCAAGCTAATTGAACTATAGAAAATTTTTATGCATAATTTTTTTTTCACTTTTAAGATATATTTTTGTATCCTGTTGATTTTTAAAATATCTTATGATTGTGTCTAATTTTGAATTAACATTTTAGAAAGAAGTTCAAACATGCCTCTTTAAGAAAAAACATTGAGAAGTGAGAAGTTGGAGTTGGGCAGAAATCTGGCAGCGAGGCTGAATATATTCACTAGAGGTAAAAGGTTTATACATGTATGTAAATGTTTAACTTTTCTGACTTTTCTATATAGCCACCAAGTCTCAGTTTGTCTGACTGTCTGTCTGTCTGTCTCTTTCTCTGTGTGTATCATAGTGTATCTCTCTCTCTCTCTCTCTCTCTCTCTCTCTCTCTCTCTCTCTCTCTCTCTCATGTATAACATTTCAGACAATCCAATATGCTTGTTATGGTTATTGTATCACCATATTAATGTAAAGCTAGGATTGTTTATTTAAGTAGATTTATTGCAAATGTAAATTATATGATGTTATTGAATTTACAAATATTATTATCTTCTTTTTCAGAAACTATAAATTTTGAAGACGATTTTGAAGATTGATTTTGTAATGGAGCTGATTGAAATTAAATTTAATGTGATCTGAACATGTGTGTTATTGCAGTTCTTTGTTTGATTTTTGTTTTTGTAAAATCTTACTAAGTAATTAAATGTAAAGAATCTTAATTTAATCCTTAGTACATATAAATGGGTAGATTTTAAAAATAATAAATATATGGTTAGCCACATATGTTAAACATATGGAAATAAAAAACATATGTTAAATATACGTGAAACATATGTAAAACATGTGTTTTAATACGTATGTGAAACATACGGGGTGTTTTTTATACGTTTCACATATGTGAAGACACATATGTTAAACATATGTTTAACATATGAAAAACATATGTTGCACATTTTGCTGTGTAGGGTTGTTTAGTGCAAATTCCGGTTCTACAAATTGGGCGCTAGACGTGAATTTTTCTATGGAGGGTCATGTGGGCAACAGACAAATGTCGAGGATGTACGCTGCATTGAGCTCGGCGTAATTATTCTGTGTGAAGTTGTCGTAGGCTGTAAGCGAGAGACCTGTGAGTCCGGAGCTTGCAATCAGGATATCGATACGCGAGGGACAGGCAGCGTGATGAGGGCAGGAGTGTCCCGGGTGCATGGTGTCCCAGAAGGCACGAACCACGTGACTTGAGTTCCTTTTCAGAGTGAGGTTATCAGCGTGTTAAAGTGACTGTTATTACAGGTTAATATTCATGTATACAGAGCTGAATTTTGCATTGCATGTAAATTTACATTTTTTTTAATTATTGAACTTCAAAATTTTCTGGGTAATTTTTCAACAAGCGTTTCATTGGTTGAAATAGTTTCTATAACAACATTTTTTAGTTAATTACCATTTATATCTTATACAGTGTGATAAAAAAGACTTACGTTTTAAATACAGTTGATAGTATCAGATATTTGTTTAGTTGTTTAATTGAATAATTGTTTTGGAAGTTATTTTCGAACGAGAGTAGCGTGAAAGGGGGAGTGAGAATATTGATTTGTTTTATTTATTAAGTTTTTTCTCAAATTAAACTTGTTTATTTTCTTTACAAAGTCTTATTTTTCATTCAGCCGACAAAATCCCAAAGAACCCATTACAATCCGCCTGACGTTACGTTTGCATTTTTAACAATCTAATGTCATTTTAAAGGTCAAATTATCATTCTTTTTATCTACATTTAATAGCCAAAAATTAATCTTAAGCAATTCATCCAAAGTAAACTGCCCAAAACCATTTTATATTGTATAAAACAAATCAATATTAAATGTATTCCATAATTAAACACTAGACAACAGAGTATATATGTACAAGCAATCATATGACAATCAATCTAAGATTATACCAAGCTAAATAATATAAAGTTAGACTAAGATAAAATACAGTGGCTATATATGATTGACTGTTGATGACGCAATATACTAGGTTTACTGTGTATGTGACATTGGTCTTATTTATAATTTACACGTAAGTGGTTTGAATTAATGTCTCTTCAACAAAAACTGTTGTCAATCTTTTGTAAGCGCCACTATTTGCACATGATATAAAACTGTAATCGATTCGATTATTGTTAACTTTTGTTTGCAACGGCATTGTTGGCACGAAATATATAAGGAATGGTTCCTTATTATGCGATTTAAGCAATCCCGCTTGTTCTTCTTTAACACAAAATAGTTTAGATAAGTATCTGGTACTGATACATGTAGTTGTTAATGAGATTGTTTAGTGTTTGAGCGTTTGTTAACATCTCTGATTGATAGAGGGGAAATTCTGTGTGACAGGTTTTGACATCAGCTTTGATTCCTGGCAGAAGAACAGATCTGTAACAGAGAACCTCACTTCTGATGGTGTGAATGGTTCCTCTGTGTTGTTGTTGCTTTATTTTATAGGCTGTTTTAACATCTAGTTGACTGTGGTTTCTATATTTTCTGCAATGGTAACAGACAGGAAGTTCACAAGGTTCACAGTAGTTAATATAAACTTTGCTAGGATGTCTCGCACATCTCTTGTGTTGGGCTGTAGTTGAGTTTATCACGGTGTGACACAACAACATGGTCAATTGTTTTGAGATCTTTTACATATTTCCCTTTACACTGTGACACAGATCACATGGACACAATACACAATAATACTCTGTGTCCCCCAGACACTCATAACAATAATGTACTCTATACGGTGAGCTTGCAATGTCCATGGAGTGGAGGGTTTAGTTCTTTAAATCACAACCTGTTCAATTGAAAATAAAAGGTTATATTTACATCATACTGTGTTTTTCTATTAAATTCAATTATCTATAATGCCCTTAAATGCAACATCTTAATCACTGCGTATGAATTTAATTTTAATTTACCTAAGTATACTTTCCATACATTGATTTTTTCCAATATGTTTGGTTTAAAATTAAGTGAGACATGTTGTTGAACAACATCTTTTACGCTTATTCAACAATTAGGTTAATTCTATTGTTAAAAGCAAAATTTCAAGAGTGATTTATTCAGTTATTATTTTCTCAAGGCTCATTTTAACTATCACCTTGAAAACTAGTGTAAATCGGTTTTAGAAACAGATGCTCTTGTTGTTACTTATTAACTATTTCCGTGATTCCGTTATTTAATAAGGTTATAACTTTCATCAATAAGGGAATGTAAATAAGCATTAAAAAGTTTATCATTGATTCCGTCGTATCAGTAAATGCCGTCAGTTTTGCAAACAAATTAGATGTATCATAACGTTCATTTTTCAATTTGTCTGTTCATTTGACGGCAGTTATTGTCACGACGACGTTAAAAATAAACTATTCACATGTATATTATAACTTTAAAAAGTGCTGTTAACATATTTCGATCAAAAACGTCCATTTTTTTATATAAAAGCAGCTTTCAATTTATTTCATTAACCCTTATTTATTAAATAGTTTATATACAGCTAAATTCTATACAGACTCTACCTAGTAAAAACGCTGAGTTTACCTAAATGATTTATACAGCCCCTCTCTAGTACAAATATTGTATGTCTCCTACAAGATCTATAACCCATGCCTAGTAAGAAAACTTTAGATTCCTTTTTTTACGCTAGTAACCAATTCCGCGATTTAACCGTTTTACATCAAATCACGAGAAAATGAGAGAGCGGCGGGTCAAACATTTGTTTAATATGGTGAAATGCATTTCATAAAGAAACAGAGCATATTTTTTGAAGAATTATTATGCTATTGAATCATATTTATTATGTTTGTTTTGATCCAGCATGCAACTATTTTTACGAGCGTGTTTTTTCGAAAGTATTTACTGTACAAGGTCAATGTGTTTTACATCGAGGTGTCTATCTAAATCTGCTTTTTACAAGGGCATACCCTTAACATATCATTACGATCTGCTGAATATAAATTAAGAGAATTTTTAATTTAATTCATTAAAAGTACTGCTGCTGTGATGAAATCGATATAATGAATTAATAAATACTTAGAATTTTATGCGAAAATCATATAATTGTTTATATGCTTAATTCTTTGACATTTATTCTAAAAAAAGAACTTTATATAAAGCAGCAGCATTTTTTCGAAATCTACCAGATAAGTATAATTTTTGATTATATTTTTAATTTAAATTCAGGTATGCCTTCGCAATATTAAAATTTGTTTACGACCTCGTTTGCGACAATTATCAAACACTTATCACGTGATTATCAATTCAGGGGACAACCCCAAGTGTCATGTAAAAGGGCATTCCCTATACTGGTCTATTCTATGAAAAAATGACAATACCAAATGTATATCAAGTTTATATCACGATGGGAATTATTTTACATAAATATTTGGTAAAAATAGATGCATGAAGTATTTTTATAGTGAGCCTTATCAGTGCTGCGTAGAATTACATGTATGACGCATAATAATTAGCTACATAAAATA
Source organism: Magallana ariakensis (assembly GCA_020458035.1). NCBI lineage: Eukaryota > Metazoa > Mollusca > Bivalvia > Ostreida > Ostreidae > Magallana > Magallana ariakensis. The sequence continues at coordinate 15,959,884 of CM035811.1, read as the reverse complement.
GTGATATTTGATAAATATTATACTATAATGTCTATGACAAACAACAACAGAAACAGATTGATATATTCTTCTGTTCTTCACTGGGTCACTGTAGCTTTGTAAGTAATACTCCAAAATGCTATAAAGAGAATACAACATATTGAAAGCCAGCATAACCTAAACACATGTACTATACTTAATATATAACAAAAGGTTAAAATGGTAAAGACTTTTAACTTGATGTACTTATTTACTTTCTCTGTACGTGCTTTAAGCTAAAGCTAAAATTATTTGTAATACATGTATTTACTTTCATCAAAATGTAATGATATATTCAATGAATTATCGTTGACGGGTACTGAACGACTTTTTACTTCGAAATAAAATTATTGATCATGAAACGTGTAACGATCAATACGAGAGAATAAACGGAAAAACAGATGATATGATAAACGCACGGGTTACTGAGTTAGTTCTAGTCGTCCAGAACTTCTGCAATACCTTCTGCAGAGGGAAATTACAAAAACTGTTCCAGAAATGGTCTTTGTGCCTGTACAAAAATCCTTGAGAATCACTACACACAACATTTGAATTGCTTCCCCTCTTCGTGAAATGACGTCCTCGTCATTTATTACATATTAAAAAAATATCTACGTACTAGCTATTTTAATTACTTTAAACCTTCATGACTGCAAGACTGTAACTAAAATATCTTTAAAACTATAAAACACACTATCTCTCCTCTAAATTCTATAGACGTTTTTACTAATTTAACTGATTGAACTGACTTGGTGATACTGATCTCTTGTAAAATCGTACATACTAATGTCTACCAGAAATGATCTGTAGTAGAGTCTTTTCTATTAGTTCTTTGCTATTTTAAGAGTGAAAAACATCACTAGAGACTAATGTCTGAAGGTAGTCTGCTCTTGTCTTCCAAGCTGGCTGTTTTGTTACTACTTGTTGATTTACTACATAATATCCGCTCGTAATCCATGATGTTGTTTTCTTTACTCTCTGAGATCGCCTTGGTAATGGTACTGTCTGCTTTTTACTTGCTGAATATTCTCTGGAATTGGTATCATCCAAATCATCATCTTCTTCACCATCTTCTTCATCATCATCTTCAGCATATGCATCTACTACCTTTATTTGAATGTTTTCTTGAATATCTGCTATAGCTGTAATTCTAACTGTATCTCTAGTTCAATCTCTATCTCTAGCTGCTGAAGCACCTGAGTCATGCGCATAATCTTCAAGTAAAGGCATACCGGTATCACCTTCATCTTCAGCGCTATCTTCTTCATTGCTGTCTCCTTCATTGTTGTTTCCTTCATTGTTGTTTCCTTCATTGGCCAATGAATTTTCCATTCTCGTACTGTCATTGCTTTGTGCAATGGAAGCTGCTGCTTCATGCACCATTATCTCGTCACTGTTAGTATCCGAGTCAGAATCTCCATGTTGTGAATCAATCAATTGGGATTTTCTGGTTACTTTGATGGATTTTCTTGGTGTTGGCTTTGGTTTTTTAACTGGTAAATCAACATGTCCAATTGGAAGTAAAAGATTTCTATGCAAAGTTTTTGATTTTGAGGTGTTATTTTCCTTTTTGACTATGTAGACCGGAATGTCCCTGTTAGGTTGACTTATTACAATAAATGGGTCTTCTTCCCATTTGTCTGACAACTTATGTGGGCCGTCGAAAGCAACTATCTTCACCAGTTCTTTGTCTCCAGGCTGAATGACAGCACCTCGTGCCTTAATATCTTAGTTCTTTTGCTTTTCTTGAGAAACTTGGATAGATTTCTTTGCCAAATTGTAGGATTGTTCTAATTTAGATTTTAATGATTTTATATAAGTGTTAAGATTTTCTGGTTGATTTTGTTCTTCTGTTCTAAAAAGTAAATCTATGGGAAGTCTCTCTTCTCTGCCAAACATTAAAAAGAAAGGTGATTGACCGGTTGTCTCTTGCTTCATAGAATTATATGCATGAACTAAACTTGAGATATGTGAATTCCAGTCCTGTTTTTGTGAATTCTCAAGAGTTCCTAACATCTTTATTAAAGTCCGGTCAAAGCTATCTGTCAACCCGTTTCCCATTGGATGGTATGGTGTTGTTCTCGACTTGTTAATGCCCAATATGTGACATAGTTCTTGTATAATCTTAGATTCGAAATTGGCACCCTGATCACTATGAAGCCGCAAAGGTATTCCATAATGGACTATGACATGGTTAAACAATGCCTCGGCTGTAGTTTTGGTAGTTTGATTCCTCGTGGCTATAGCCTGAGCATAACGAGTAAAGTGATCAGTGATGACCAATACATTTCCATATCCTCCTTTTGATTTTTCTAGCTTTAAGTAGTCCACACACACAAGTTCTAAAGGTTGCGAGGTTTTCATGTTGGTCAGTGGAGCTCTTTCTGTAGTTGGTGTTTTTCTGAGAAGACATCTCCCGCAGTTGGATATAAAGTACTCAATGTCTTTTGTCATGCTATGCCAGTAAAATCGGTCTCTAATTAGACTGGTAGTCTTCTCTCGGCCAGGGTGTCCCATGTCCGCATGAAGGTGGTATAATACTGTTGGGATACATGACCTCGGTATAATTATCTGGCTCTTCTTATTTTCATTAACTACTGTCTCTCTGATTAATATTCCATCTCGTAATCTCGTAGTCTTAGTTTTTCAAAGTTCTCGGAAGTAAAGCATGGTACTGTACATTGTTGTATGGTAGATGATGTTGCTCTGGCTTATACCCATCTCGCACATATGGTATCCAGAATCTTAGTACTGGATCGTTGTACTGATGACGACGAACATCAATCTCTGTTTGATCAGTCAAATCTGGTTGGTTGTCAACTGCTGATGAAGATATGGATAAGCAGTGTACATATGGACCATTGTTTCTAATTGAGTTGCATATGGTCTTTATGGAATCAGATGTAATGATTTCTTGGTTTGGTATTCTGCTTAATCCATCTGCATCTGCGTTGAGTTTTCCAGGTCGATACAGAATCTCAAAATTGAAGCTGGATAGATCTGCGATACATCTCTTGCTCGTTGTATCTAGCATTGCTGATGTTAATACATAAGTGAGCGGATTGTTGTCTGTATACACTTTGAATGTGCCTCCGTATAGATAATCTCGGAATTTTTCACATGTAGCCCACTTTAATGCCAAAAACTCCAATTTATGAACAGGATAATTCTTTTCAGATTTTGACAAACTCCTGCTTGCATAAACTATAACTCTCTTGAAATTATCTTGCGTCTGATACAATACAGCGCCAATGCTTGATGATGAGGCATCTGTATGTAACTCGAATGGTAATGAGTTATCTGGGAATCCTAGAATTGGATAAGTAGTGAGTTTCTCCTTTAGTGTTCTGAATGATTGTTTTTGTTCCTCTCCCTATTTCCATTTATCATCTACTTTTAATGTCCTAACACCCTTTCTTGTTTTCTTCTTAGTATTAGGTAGGAGGTCATTTAATGGACGAGCTATCGTTGAAAAGCCCTCAATAAATCTTCGATAGTATCCAACGAAACCCAAGAATTGGCGAACTTCATCTGAATTTCTAGGTTGCGGCCAATTCTGTACTTTGTTTATCTTATCTGGGTCTGGCTCTATCCCCCCCTCACAGACAATGGTTCCTACATATTTGACTTTCTTTTTAAAGAATTCGCATTTCTTTGGTGATAGCTTCAAATTTACTTCCCTAAGTCGCTGAAAAATCTTTTCCAAACGTTCTACGTGCTCTTTATATGTTTTGGAGAAAATTATTAATATAGATGAAGCATATATCTAGGTGAAGTCCATCGAAGCATTCTTTCATAAGTCTTTGATAAGTGGCAGGAACATTGACAAGACCAAATGGCATGCGATGGTATTCATAAAAGTCTAGAGGTCCAACAGTAAATGCCGTTCTCTCTTTGTGCTTTTCATGTAACTCAACTTGATGATAACCACTCTTCATGTCCAATATGGTAAAGAATCTATTTCCTGCTAATGCCTCTAAAATTTCTTCTATACGCGGCAATGCGTAGGCATCTTTCTTTGTTCTTAAGTATATTTGTCCTTGACAACATATAACATGTGTTGTAATATATTTGTTCCAATAAGTAGTGGTAATTGGCTGTTGTAATTGCTGGTGGATACAACAAGTAATGAAAACTGAAGTGGCTCTTCCAGTGATTGTGGTATTCCAGTACTTTGGAGTGTAGCCTCGATGTAATTATAATATGGCAACTGTTGACCATCAGCGCATTCCACTTGTGATAGTTCTCTTATTGGATGAAGTTCTAAATGACGAAGGTGTTCTGTATAAAAATCATTGCTGACTGTTGAAACAGTAGATCCAGTGTCTATCAATGCTCTAACTAATTTTCCTTCTATACTTGCTTCAACTTCGGAGGTACTTCCTACTAGTTCAACTGTCTACTCTGGTTAGGGCGTTTCCTGTAATGACCTATCGTCTGCCCCGCAACGAAGGTCTCTTGATGTTTAAACCCCTCCGGCTGTGATCCATACGTACACTACATCTACATGCTATATCTCCGGGTTGTTTGCACCTATAACATATTGGTACTCCATCTTCTGTCTCTTGTAGATTAGCTTCTCTGTCACCATAGCCATACTCATATTGGCGGTAATATCCTTGATGGTATCGTGGACTACGGCTATAGCTACCATATGAATTTCTGGATTGGTAGTTTCCTCTACGGGATTGTTGCTGCTGATCCTTATGATCCCAATTTGTTGGTTGTTGTTCGAATGTCTTGTACGTTCTTCCTTTTTCAATAGCCGTGACTTTAGTGGTAAGCTGTTGAATCATTCCTTTGAGTTCCTTGATCTCGTCTTGTTTATCAGTTTCACTTGATGTTACAGCCATGTTTGATTGTGCTTTTTTTGTTACATGTTCTTTTTCTACAAGTCTGATCTCCTTTCTAAGTTCATCAAAATTTGTAAGTGCATCATACTTGTCTTCTGTGATATCTTTAATCCATTGATGCAGTCCATTCAAGAATTTGGATCGTAATTTTTCATTTGCATCTGCCTGTGTTGCCACTCCTTTAATGACCGCCTTTCTATAAATCTCCTCTAACCGAAAACTCCAACTCATGCTATCCTCATCTTTCTGTTGTCGAGCACTGTAAAATTGTTCCATAATGGATTCTCCTCTTTCTATTGTTCCAAATACACTCTCCATCCTGTCCAGTATCTGGGTTACAGTGGCTCCAGGACCAAGTATCATTGCGACTTTTCCAGCATCTCCTCTCAGTGATCTTCTAATTGATTGAGCGATCTATTCCTCTTCGTATTTCTCCTTGATTAAACAATCCACTTCGTATCGCCAAAGATCATAAGTAGTGTCGTTCTTGCTGCCGTCTCCAGAAAATGCAAGATAACTGAAAATAAATAATCTATCTTAATAAAATTTTAATGCTAAATTAAGTAACTAACTAGATAGATAAATTAATTGACTTGTAATAAACCTTAATTATATTGATATACTTTGTTAAACCAATACTAAATAAATATTCTTATAACTATAACTACTGGTAATAATATCTAAATAAATACCTTAATGACCTAAATGATGCTCTATCAAAATTATGAAAATGAAAAAAGTATTTAGTACTGTAGTACTTGAAATAAATACAAGATACAAAAATTTAAATTAACCTTATAGAAAAATAGTTACCTCCAATGAAAGATAACTCTCAAGAAAATGACAGTTTGGCTTGTGCACTGAAGCGTGACAAAACTTGAAACAGGAATATATTACTTTAATGTAAATATAGTTCTTAAATGAGAGTGTTTTAAAATAATTTCTATACTCAAAAAGAAAATCTTTCAAATAAAAAATTATGATTACAAAATTGAAGAATATGTCAAATGAAAAATGAAATGACAAATTAACTAAATATAAGTGCTAATTTTAACACATTTTAACACAATGACTATGTGATGTTTATGAAAAAAAAGAATTTATACTACAAACTAATCTAATCTAAGATGATAATAATCTAACTTAAATATCAAAAATACTTATTACACTTAAGGGGTATTCAGACGTCTGAGACTAATTATAAAGTAGACAAAAAATGTTATCTTAACGATTAACTTATCAAATAGTACATGCACCAAAAACTTCTACCTGACCCTGCTGGCAAATCTTGAAACAATGAAAAACACATGCAGTTCAATAAATTGACTGTCAGAGGTTCAATGGATATCACTGAAGTCACTATCTTCACAATGTGAATGATCCTGGTCCTTTACAGGGGTCCTAGTCCTGGAGATGATCCTCAGTCCTGATCCTGGTAGGTCCCTCCTGGTCCGTGTGATGGCTCCTCCTGATCCCTCCTGGGGTTCCTCCTGGTCCAGTGATGGCTCCTCCTGGTCCGGGCGATGGCTCCTCCTGGTCTGTCCTGGGGTTCCTCCTGATCCGTCCGGGGTCCTATAGGTGACGTATCCATCGTAGGGCGCATCTGCTTCAGTAAATCTATCCAGCTAGTCCCAACGTGGGCGCCATTGTAATGGTGGTGTTTTTGTAGGGAGATAAATACAACAACTCCAACGTAGGGTTCTTGAATCTAATACTTTATATATTTAAAGCTCTGAAATAGTTAAAAATACATATATCACAATAAGTAATTGATCAATATCACATCATCATAAAAGTAAAATAGATCACACATAATATATCATTTGCATTGAATATTATTAAAAACATCCATTTCATGATTTTGCCAAGCACAGTTTACAATCAAGAGCTGTTCCCCTTAACACAGTGCTAACTTTTATCTAAAGAGTTCAATAATATTTTTCCTGGGTAATTAATAATTTAGATAGTTATCAATGTTTTAATACATAAAACATATTAAACTTAATTTAGGCAATAAGTATAAAATCTGATATTTATATAATTTTACACACACACACACACACACATACACACACACACACACACACACACACACATATATATATATATATATATATATATATATATATATATATATATATATATATATATATATATATATATATATATGCATGCCTATGTGTGGCACAAAGCTTTGATCTGAATCTGTATGTTCCTTATATATTCATCAGGGATGTTATCTATATGTATACAATAATATTCTTAAAATTACATTTAGTTGATCTGGCTTAAAGCAGGTAAAATAATTGTTATGAGTATTACTCAAACACTAAGTTTTCATTCTTGATAATTTACATTTAAATAGATATACATTTCACTATATGATTTACTTATTTAGTAAATATAATATGCTTCATTAATAAGTAGTTATATAGACAGCATAAAATATAAAACAATTACTTACAGTCTATAGATTTCTTCTGAGTCTTATAAACACATCTGGTCAGCAAGGTGATCAGATCAAAAAGAACAAAGCAAAGAGAGGGAATTTAAAGAACCAATGAAATTGTGAATTCAAAAATAGAATTGACCATGTGATATATAATTAACTAAAACAGGTTCAACACTGACCATAATGACCATTGAAATGTCATATTATATAAATAACTATGTAGCTATTTATATACTGTTAGGTTGTACATAAAATTGTTTATATTGACAACTTTTATAGTAAATACCATAAACTTATAATTATATAAAATTATTAAATAATAATTTCATGATAATGAAATTATGACTTACTTACTATAAAATATCACCCTATCACATTAAATCAATAAACTGTAATATTGCTTTGTGTACCACAATCCGATAATGTGTGTGGGGGGGGGGGGGTCATCACATTAATTAATTCTCTTTCATATTGATTTACCCTGATATTGCACCAATCCCCCAAGAATATTTTTCCGAAGAAACTTCCTATTATGTACATATTTTATCTTGATTAGTCATCTTTATTTAGAATATTATTGTTTTCGCTCTAAATAAACTCATCTGTACTTTCTACGGGAAAATCCTTGATTCTACTACGGAGTGTTGCGTGCAGCGCATACACTTTCAAGAAGCGCCTAATTCCGATAATTTAGTCTGTTTAATATTCATTTACCCTGCCAAAGAAACCATGTCTTATTTTCTCTGATTTAGTAACCTCTTTTCTCCTTTCCCAAGAAACTCTATTCACGTTGTGGCGAGCGCAGTAAGAATTATAAATATCTTGTAACATTGTCAACTATGTGAATTTTTTACAATTATCAACTAACATCAAATAACTTTTGATATTTTTAGATTTTCTGTTTGCTCCAGAATGCATATTCGATATTTTTTGGACGAGTCGAAGTATAAACCATGGTACTAAGCTGATCGTTAAAGCCTGTGGGCGTCTCGTTTGATTCATTGTTGCTATTATTTCCTCAAAACATATTCACGGGGCGTTTGATGTCATTTCGCGGTTTTTATTCAGAGATACATTTAATTTGTATAATAACATTTTCTATCATGAGCAATTCTCATAGAAAAAAAAGCATTCCTTTTTTATGCAGATATGACTTTCACGAAAATCACAGGACGACATATCACCTTTTGTTGCTGCTAATGCGCGGACTACAATAACATTCGTCTGGTCATAATTTATAACAGACACACAATTTCAGAAAGATGATACTTAATAATACTTCATACTTTGCGTACGCGTTCGCAAAATATCTTCTGTGCGCCATTACTTTTATAGATTTATTTATCCTTTTGATATGAATGTTTGTTGAATGAAATGCACATCTCTGTTTGTTTGATGTGATACAGGTTATGTAAACAACAAGACAGTGTCAAAGAAATCGTGTAGGGGTCTTAATTTACACCAATAACAACATAGAACATATTTTATCTTTCGCAACAAGCCTATGTATATTTCCAGTGGCACCAAAATAAAGCAAAGAGTAACGTTTTAAAAACAATATATATGGTTTTTAGTAAAAAAAAAAAAACACCAAAAAAACAAACAAAGCAAAAACCCAAAACAAAACAGGCGAAATTATTTAAAAAAAGTTGAATCAAGACCGTGTCGTTTAATATCCAGAGAAAAGCAATAGTAACGGACATGTTACTTGAACATTTATGGAATGTTAGAGGTCATTATTTATATATGAGTGGTGTTAAACAATAAATTAGGATATCGTGTTATAACAAGGAAACATTTACTTTAAATATGTAGATTAGTTTCAGTTTAATATTGTGCGTATTTTGTTTAAATTAGCTAACATACTGATGTACATTAACAGTAATTTTGATAATTTTACTTACTTTTCACAATCATATTTTTTAATTTGTTAAGATGCCAATATAAACAATTTTTTTTTGGCGATTCGTGCGGGTTTCGAAGGTAGCGATCATTGCAGAAAAAAAAAATTACATACCCTCTAATCCAGATAATGTATTTTTTTCCGCACTGTCGTCACCTTCATATCTTGCATGAATCATCAAAGAAAACATTTTATTGTTTAAAAGAAAACAATTTATTGTTTACTTAATTATTGATTATTAAGTAATGGTTTATCCGATTTGTTTTGTTTCACATGGTCACCGATGAAAATACAATTACTGAAATGCCAAAGTACCTTTAAGAGAATTTTCCGTTTCTATGAATGCTATCTCAGAAAGGGTTTTAAAAGATGCATGCAGATGATTTGTTACAAATACAAATTCATGGTATGGAGCAAAATTGTTTAGTTGCATGACCATTAAAACCACATATGAAGGGAAACAAATAATATTAGAACAAAACCTCACACTACTTGCTTTTCTCTTCATTTTTTTTTTCATTTCCTCTTTTATCGCATTACCCCACTTATTTTCTGTTTCTTTCCTTTAATTTTGTTTTTTGATCTGACTGTTTGTTTATATCTCTCTCACACAAATAGTCCAGGTCACAAGCGTGTTCAAGTGATGGTTTGAGTTTTGACTTGACCATTTGTATGTTGGTTTCAAACTATCTTATATCAATTATCTCTTCCTACATCGCTCTTCTTTCTCGTTTTTTTAGCTCACCTGGACCGTCCTATTGATTTAGTAGACGTGTTTTACATCAATGCGTCAACTATCTTTCCTTTTTGCCCCATTTATTTATTGTAGGTTTTGTCTTTATTATTGTCATTTGTTACATGTATTTTTTAAGCGTGGCGTATGTTATTTTCATAATTGCTTAAAAGTTGTCATTTGCTTGCCCTATTTGATCTTATATTATCAATAACATTTGCTGATTTATTTCTTTAGTTGGCGACACTATACTTGTACAAATACATGGTTTATTTCTTACCCCCTATTTTGTAAGCGTGTCACCGGTATGTGGACAAGAACCATATTAAGAAGCATATCATAATCAGAAACGCCAGGGAATTATTCTACTTTGACTTCATCACCTAGACCTACGATGGTGTGGTGACAAGGTTTTGAGAAAACTTATTTTTTTTGTACAAAAAAAAATATCAAATCTTATGTTTTTAATGGTAAGAAAGAATATAAATGCAGTCTTCCTAAATGAAAGGTTGAGCAATCGTTTCCCCTACAACTACAATTGTCAAAAGGATACGTGAAAAAAGGCAAAAATTTTGACATTTTTTACTTTATTTTCTGTTCGCAATCGAAGGGATATTAACATAAAAACCCGCTAATATGTAAGATTTACTTCCGTGTGTTGTAGAAAGGGGAACAAACAGCCTCTTGTAAAAACGTGTTTAGATATAATGGTTATTCATTTTACAAACAGAAAACGGTCCGGAACATCGACTGTGACAGCTGTGTCGGTGTGCGGGCGAACTGGCCCACCCCCGGGGTCAACTCCACCTGGCAATTGTATTTTGCATCTGTGAGTAACAATGTTAACAACCATAAACGTCTTGAAGGTACTAAGAACAATATATATTCCCTTTATATGACTTATATCAAAGGATGAAAAGTACTGTTATCAACATTTGATACTATTTATGAATAAAATCGATGGCTTGAAAGTACTTGAAGCAATAGCTGATCTCACTATTGTTGGGCTTTTACTCTGTTTTTTGCATTAAAAATCAGGCAAGAAAGATCAGTGACTGATAGAGTGCATTAGCTTTTTGGGGTTTTTTTTTGTTTGTTTGTTTGTTTGCGAATTAAGTGATTAATAAATGCTTGAAAATACTGAAATAGATACGCGATTGTTCTTTAGTTAAATTTTTTGTTTGTTTACAGAACCAATGGGTGGAGGTAAACACAGGAGCCGTTTCGGGTGGTACTTCGGTTCAGCTGGTACTAAATTTTTGGTAAACTGATGACTTTAAGGAGTAGCTTGTGTCCCAAATATATCCCATATATGTCTACTTATATGACTTAAAATTGAAATTTCTTAAGTATTTTCCTTTTATGACATTATATTAATTTTGACATCTAATGCTATTATAAAGTACCAATATTTATGAAAGAAGAAGTTACGACATTTTAAATACACATGTTTTCCCCAAATTCAATTCAGGCTGCTTACCACAGTGAGTGCAACCTGTGCAAACGTAAAGTTTGATATTGGTAAATATATAATTGGATATAAACCTGCAGATTATGAAGTGTTTTCCAATTTCTTCGGGTGATAACAAGTCTGCAGAATACGACACGTTGGAAGCGTTTACATACAACATACTGAAAAGTTGTGTTTCAGCACTCAGTGTGGCCGCTTTCAGGATATTCAACCTGAACGTAAGAATCCAGATAATTTAATTCTAATGTATCATTTTACTATTCCATAGACGTATGTTTACAATAATTAGAGTTTTTGCTTGTGATTTTTTTTTTTTTTTGTGTACTTTTATTTCTTTTTTGTCAAGCAAAAATAAAAAAGAAAAATATAATCTAAGAACTTTGGATTTCTAATTCTATGTGAACAACATACCTACTGTGTGTTTGGTTGTTGAACTATTGATGATTGTTGAATTGCATATCTTTTACAGTCCTACCGACATCATTGGTACCTTTAAATTCCTGGACGTGGCACTAGTTATAGGTGATTTCAATAACGTTGTCAAGGAAACCCCGCTAGATGTCGCTGCAAATACTTTTCAGACAAAAGTGAAGAGTTCCAAGTTTGCCGTTACATTTGATAAAACAGTGTTTCCAAATTTTAGTATATTCATGTTCTGCAAACTGTGTTTGACAAATAATAGTTCATCTGTTTTTAAAAAGATTGATTTAGTATAATAGACTATAATTTCTCTACGTAGCGTTTTATCATTTTGAACTTGACTTAAAATAATGCATTTAAAAATAGGATCTGTACGTATCTTTTGTGTATATTGTTGCTTGGTACTTAATCAGACAGATAGCCAGAGCTGCATGTATGTTAGATGAAATTTAGTTTTTATCCTTTAAGATGTTTTCTTGAATTTTCAAGCGTATGAACTACACTGTTTTCTTACATAAAAAGCATACTTAATATTTGATTTCTGCCTTTAACGTCTACAAATTCCTGCCATGGTGCCCATAAAGGACTCCTTTACAGAGACAATCTATATTAACAACAACGAACAGACGGCGGCCTCACAGATAGGGTACAGTCTAGGTAAAGTCGGAGAATAGTGTCTTTGTGTACAGATCTTTTAAATCAAGCAGGCAGTAACATCGTTTTTCAAAGTGAAAGGGTAAGATAAAACATGTCGAAGGGAATGTTTTGTACGTTTTTTCTACTTTAAAAATAAGAAAAGAGGCACATTAAAAAACAAGTTGTTTGTCAGTCCCCTCCCCTTCCCCGTTTGTTAATCGTCTGCGGATATATAACAGGTTAAACAAAAAACAAATGTAATCGGAAGCTAAATTTGAATTGAAAACTTAATTTACATGTGTCCCTATCAATTGTTTTTATTGGTTCTCTAACACAGTTACTCTGTGGCGCATATATGTGCAGTATCAGTTTTGCACGATAAACCTTCTCGTCATGACGTCAGGCAATGACATCCGTTTTTCTGGTGAACCAAAAAAAAATGCATAACATACATACCATAACAAAATCGTAACTCGTTAACACACGCGATGCATTTAATTATTTCTGCATGATGCTGGCTGCCTTCATATCTGCTACCTATCTGATAAATATATAATGAAATTAAACGTGTAGGCTTGATGAAATGTAAGAATGTAAGTTTAAACAAAATGACTTACACTTCTTATAACTTTTGAAGACATATGAACCACTGCCTTTCATATGTTTCACCTGTTTTTGTAACGTAACATACCACCATTCCCTCGAAATACCCAACGGGAATTCAGATGAAAACCGTCAACATAGCTATTAAGTTAACAGCGGTGTGTGCTGTTTTCAAATGTTTTATTGTTCTTACATATATGTTGTGTTATTATATAATCAGATTGATTTTGTTATTTTATTACAGATTTCAATTTTTTCTCAATGTTGTACATGTATTTGAATTGAAGGTACAATTACATAGCAATAGACTGCTTTTTATTAGATTGCCGTTCAATAGACTGTGATCTATCGGATTGTCGTTCAATAGACTGTGATCTATCGGATTGCCGTTCAATAGACTCTGGTCTTTTGGACCAGTAACATCTAGGTATTGGTTTTTTTTAGAAACCTTCTGTAATACACAGTTGTGAGCACTTAATACTGGAATTTGAATAAGGTTAGTAAAACAATAAAATAAAACCCCCGCCAATAGTTACAATGAGCTGCCTGTAACAGTCAATGTATGATTCTGAAAACCCTATATTATTATCTTTGTCCGTTTTGAAGTTATTACCATTTACAATAGAGTCTACTATTTTCCCATAAGGTTCAATGTTAGACCCCACGACCTTTTGACCCCCCAGAAAAGTGGTTGGCCAACCCCAAATGAGAATCAAAGGCCTGAAGGGCCACAATAGCGTCGAGTTAAAGTTAATTTGATAAGTAGATACCTGAACAATTTTTTTAAAAGTCAAAATAATCTTTACTTAACAAAAATGCATTTAACAAAAATAACATTTAACATGTTTAATATGGATTTTATGCAGTCGACTAAAATAAAAAAAATATCAAAATGAAGTGTCATTTTTTCTTATTTTCAGAAATCATTCCAAATTGGTTGTTGGCCATTTATTTAGAAATTGGTATCAATTATACTTACTTTTTAAAAACAAATATAAAGACAAATACATTAATCGACTACTTTCAAATAAATAAAAAATATTGTTTTTTTTTATCATATTTAACCAAATTACAATTCATTACAAATTGACTCACCTAACTCCTAAAAAGTTTTGAATGTTAGTTAAAAATCTTAAGTTAGAAATATCTTAGGAGTTAAAAAAATTGTAGATTTTTTCTCTCTTCAAATAGAATCAATTAGTATTAAAAATGATTGTATATTTAATTCTTTATTTTGTATATTGCTGCATAATAAAAACTATGTCTCTAATAATCAATTGATTTAAATATCACATAGGTCAAAATGACAGGGACCGAAAAGATCAGGGGTAGATATAAGAAAGCACCCATTCACGTTGTTTACATTAACAAATTAAAAGTGAAAGTAGTTGTTTTAAAATTAGTTTTGGTTGTAGATATCCTTATCGCTCCATGTAAGAAGTTTTGTTTCTAAAAGATTAAACATTTGTGCATTGTCAACATTCGATATGGATACAAAATAATCTGTTTTGCACGCAGGTATATTTCATAAACATGTTTGTAGGCCTAACTATCGCATGGAGAGTCTCGGTGCAAGTATATTCCTCCGCTGAAACCCAGACATATTTTTACAATAAAATATAAACATTATCAAAGACATCAACTATTATTTATTTGCCAACTTGTTTTATTGACGTACAGTTCTGCTCTAAATGGAAGTATGTCATCTTTAAATCTTCAAAAACATAAGAAAACTTTGCACTTATTTCTGCGGACTTATTGATAGCATGAGTTGTTCGGCTCCTTAAAATTCCAACTTCCGGTCGTACGATCCCTAGATGTCTTCGCTCGACGCCATAAAAATCAAACCAGTTTGCACATCTAGATTTGTACAATTTTGTTTAGCCATCTCTGAGAAACGCGACGGACAAGTTCAGAGCGAGAAAGAAGAAGAAGAAGAAGAAGAAGAACCGTACCAAAACAATAAGTCTCCAAACTTCGTTAAAAGTTAATTCCATCAAATGAATTTATGAACCAAAGGAGTTTTAAGTATGTTGTGAATTAAGACATTATACGTTATTGCATTTTGATAGGCGAGATGTAAAGGAAAATTATAAACTTAGTACATATCCCATGGCAACAACTCTGCTGAAATTATTTCCATATACATGGACTCGACTTGACAAAAGCAAATGTAAACTGAAATCATAGACACTCATTTTTTAAAACACATAATATCTTCTGATAATCACATAGTATATCACATTTTAAGCTTCTCAAAAACTAGTTAAATAATCGTAATGACTAAATAAAAAGGTACAGTTTCTTTAAACATTTGCCCTAAAATTCAAAAGTTCTTTAAATCTCATGAAAATACACATAAACTATCGTCAACATGTGTGTATATGAAATGCCAAGTTATACGCTTTTATCGTGTTTCAAAAAATAATTATGACTTCAACATATTGGCACATTTTTAAGATTAGGTCAAAAATGGTGAAAAATGGCACATTTTCTCATTGTTTTTTGAAGAGGAAAATGTCCGCAGCCTTCGCCCCCAACAAAATTAAAATATTTTATGTGTTTTAACATGATAAAGTTACTAATGTTGGTTTCATCATGGGGGATGGCTGCGGAAATATTTTTCTATTTAAAAAGCCACTAAGGAATTGGTGTCTTCTGCTCAGTTTTATGAAAATTACGGGAAAATGCACTGTTTGTGACGTCACAGTTACCCTTGTGAAAGTCTAAGCAGGTAACTATTTATAGATTATTAGTTAATGGGTTTTTTTGTGTAAATAAATGTTACATTTCCATTTTTGGTGATATTTTTAAAAATCATCGTAAAACAGGGCAAAATATGGCTGAAACTGCACCTAGTTCTTTGGTGTGTATCGATAGTAGAAAAAAGAGACCTCTACCAAAATTATAAAATTTTTATCCAAGGTGTCGGATTTTCGACATTAGCTCCTATTAGTCAATTTAGTGATATATTTTAATATTATATTTTAGTGAAATGTTTACTAAAATTACATTTAGATTATAAGAAAATATTTGTCCACTTTGAGCATGTTATAAAGGGTAATAATCAAATTTTGTCAGTTGGTGCATCTGATATAAACTGGCCCATAAATAGGTCACTGTAACCTGTTTACCTTACAAGAGCTGAAAACTCAAGTATTGTTCTGGGGAGCAATAATTTCCTATGAGCCTTTTCTGAGTTTTTAGAAATTGTTTTAGATAAATTTCTAGAGAAACTTGGGGTCTAAAATCAACAAACTTTTTCAAGCAAGGCATCTTGGAGTATCAGGGTTTTACAAATAAAAAATAGGTCACAGTAGCCATTTCTGAATTGTATAGCTTTTTATTTTACAAGTAAATTCTTTAGATACCATAACATCTTTTCTGTTCTTGTATATTTTAGCCACTCTATTTTAGCATTCACTTGAAGGATTAACAAACCTTAACAGTTTTTACATCTTAAACACCAAAATGTATTTATAGTTGTTTTAGGCAAAAACAAATTTTTGATGTTAAAAGGTATAGGATCATCAAACGTTGTCAGTCGGGTTTCCTACAATGTGAAGATGTTTATCAAAAATAGGTCAAAGTAACAATTTTTTTTTGCAATTTATTATTATTCCTGGTCAACTCTTTTATCTTAATGCATTCTAGCGATACAAAAGATGCATGCTCAAAATCAAACAGCAATATTAATAGGACACCTGAGTGACTGATATGACTCAATATACTATACACTGCTTGAAAAAACAGCTTTACAAAGTAAGTAAAGATATTGTAAATTTAATATTTACATTTACTTTAATTAGATTTACTGTTTTAAGTCAAAGTTGGTAAAGGTCATATTTACATCAACTTTACTTGACCTTAAATGTGATGTAATGTCCCACATTGAATTAACTTTACTGAAATCAAATTTAAGATTTAAGCAACTTTAATTTGTTATTAAATAATAGATTTAGAACATTAAATTCAATATTTAAAAACCTTAAATACCAACTTTAATCGCAGTAAAGTCAATCTTTGCATTATGTAAACTAGAAATTTTACAAAATTAAACCAATGTTAATATCCTTAAACATCATCTTGGGAAGTAAAGTTTTGTAAAGTTGTTTTTTCAAGCAGTGATAGTGCCTTTCTCGTGTAGAAAAAATACTCATAAAATGAACATATTACTTAGAAAAGCTCCACAAATGACAAATGTTGACCTCGGGAACTTGAAGCCTTGAAAATGTCTATCTGAAATTTCAATGTTCTGCAAGCTTTTTATGAGCTATTTTCCCTCTCTTTCTCATCCGTATCAAGACATCACTATAATAATCACAGTCATAAGTAGGGTTAATGTTTTAAAAAAGAATTCCAAATTTCATTTTTCGGTAGTGCTCCAATCTATATTTAGCAAGCACATGAAAGTTAGATCTTTTCAGCTCATAGTCATCTGCAAGATCTTTACACGTAAAAACTGTGAAGTTCAAAAACATCCAGATTTGGACAATGGATGGAAAATAGAGACCCTTACTTCCCCATATTGGGATTTTATCAACACATTGAAGCAACACATCATTTTTGGGGTCATAGAAGAGTGCAATAACATGATCAAGAGCGCAACCAAAAGTTGGTATAAGCCACCCAGATAAAGCTGGGGTCTTTTTGACTTGGGAGAAGGCGGCATTAGTGATTGTTTGTGCAATAACCTGATCAATGCATAAACTAACACTGCTGCTTTTTGATATTATTTTCTTTTGAATTAGACTTTGACCCGTGCGTGACCCGTGCGTGCACGGGTTGAAATTGCATATGATATCGGAAATTTACGAAATAGATACATCGACATACCGTATTGTTGACATTTACATAACTAAGCTATAGGCCTACAATAATGCTATTAATAATTTCACTACACTCTGCTTATTTAAAATAATCTAACTGTGTCTCGGGACAGGCCTTCACCACAGTTAAAATGCCTCCCATTTACCCGTAATGTAGCAAAAAATTGCAGAATCGCTCCGAAACGAATTTGGAGAAAATTAATGAAGCTGCATTGAAAATAACAGTCAAATTATTCAAAACAAACCAGTTTGAGGCTGTAAATACCTTTCATCTGAAAATTTAATTCATATTAATGAAAAATTCAACACTTTTTCACCAACTGTTTTTTTTCACACCATGTTGACATTCGGAACTCTCGGGATTTTTCATATTAAATGCACTGAGTTAGAGTTATTTCCCGTATTTTCTTTGCATGATGAACAGAATATATAGCAAATTTCCAAAAAAAATTTACACGTATTTGTATTATCGTTTCTGAGTTTATCCATGCAAATGTGATATTGTGGAAACATGAACTACAGAGCCTCCCGTGATTAAGCGTGAATGTAATGCGCATGCGCAAGATTGTAAAATCCAAAAAATCAAATTGATTTCTGGATTTTTTAAAGGAATTTTTGTTGATTATTAATAAGCGAAGCTTGATTGAGGAAAAATAAAAACAAATTGGTAATCTTCAAGTACCAATGATGTTTAAAATATATAAAATAAAAGACAGTACCTCTCCGATTTCTCGGTATTAAAGCCCAAAAATTCGAGTCTATTATTTTAATATAGTAGTATAGATATCGTAAAATTAAAGCCTTATTCATGTTAAAAAGGGGCATGGTCACGATTTTGGTCAATTTTATTTTTCTGTTTTTATTATTTACAATGCTTAAGGTATGCATTTCTAATGATCATATGAAATTTAGGTGCCATACGATGAGTTTTAAGCAAGATACATGGCTTACAATTCTTTGTCATGTAAACAAGGCTCGTGTCCTGTTTTTGTTTACATAGGTTCAATATAGCAGTTAAAAATCTTGTTCAAGCTGATTTGTCTATCTTCTTATTCATTTAAAGCATAAATAAACAGTTCATAACGATTACCACATTCATTTGAGGTCTAAAACTCAAATTTTCACTTCAACATTCAAAATGTACACAAAAGCTTTGTTTATATAGCGAAGAATTGAAAGCTCTGTAACTCGCTTATAACTAAAAAAAATGACACTCAAACTTTGGTTGCCTATCAAAAATGCCTTATTGAAGCATTGTTAACATTAAAATCGAAAAAATAATTTTCGACCAAAATCGTGACCATGCCCCTTTAAGTGCTAATGAGAATAATAAAACAAGTTTGTGTCAAATGAAATAAGCAGTGATGTATAATGAGCATTTGCTATAAGGGCATGAAAATTATAGGGAAAACGTACATGTAATCTGTTAAAAAGAAGAGTACACCTTTATATTAATCAATTAATCTTAAAATGGACTGCTCAATATGAGTGTGAGAGTAAACAGGATAATATTTAAACATTACAGTAAAACTCGGTTATAGCGAAGTCCTAGGGACCAATGGATTTGCTTCGTTATATCCATATTTCGTTATATCTGTATAACAAATTCACTATATACATGTTTTCTTCCACCAGACTATAATTTTTGCTAATCGAGGCTTAAAATAAAAATACAATAGGCCATAACAAATTAATATTTAGATTCTCATCCTGATTTTAAAAAAAATATGGGCGAGTGGGCGGATTTTATTTATTATGTTTTTAAAAACACCTTTTTCAGCGTTTATGTTCTAAAAATAACAACTGCTCTATTTGTTTAAGTTGTTAATGCTAATATGAGTACACAAACCCACTTGTAATCGTTTAATTCCATTTTAATTCGACCTAACTGTTAATGGATGAAAACATTTGTATCCTTATGATAAGAATCATGACTGGAATCCACATGTTTAGGCAGCCATTCTAATGTTGTTTTTTTCCCGAAAAATTTTTTCCACACAATTTTTTTTTCAAAATAAAATGCATCGGGGCGGCCCATTTTCAGAGGGGTTGGCGGGGATGAGAAACTAAAAATTAATTTTATGGGGCCTTACTTCGATACCTTTAATAATCAGATTGTGAATTGAAAAATTTATATTAAAATAATTACATTCAAATCATTATGTTAAATGGTAGTGCGAACTTTTTAATTTGTAAAGAAATTCATTATAAAAGTGTTAAATTTTGTTATTTTTCACTTCTACAAGACTCAAAATCAGTTTGCTGTATCCGTAAATTCGTTATATCCGAATTCGTTATAACCGTAAGATTTTGCAAAGATTTGATTAGAATTTTACCAGGGACTTAAAAAAAATTATAAACGCTACATCTGAGAATTCGCTATATCTGTTTGTTCCAAACAAGTTTTACTGTATATGCATTAACATTTTACATCCATTTTGGCCCCACCCTAGAGTCAAAACCCATACTCCAGGGGACAAGAATTTTACAATTTTAGTAAAGGACTTCCTGGTTAACATAATTATGAAGTCATTTTTTTTACAGAATGTGTGAGAGTAGAGAAAACGATTTTTAAACATTATATGCATTAACACTATATAGCCATATTTCCAGCCCCGCGGCCTGAACCCCAGACCCAGGGGCCATGAATTTCACAAATTAGTTAGAGAACTTCATGGACATCATTATAAGCAATGCATTTAGTTTAACTCAAACATAGGTAACCACAGATTACAAAGCTCACCGAGACGAGACATCACCTTTATTAAGCATCACCTTTATGAGACCATCTTTATCATAATATATGAAAATCATAATTAACTAGATACGATCTCGTTACGAGTAACGAGTAGGTTTTCCATTCAATTTTTTAAACGATACGATTAAAATATCAATGAAATTTCAGAATTCCCCATCAAGCCCTCCTTTTCAGATAATGTATACGATTGTCAATATCCTTTAAAATGCTTAACAAAGTGTATTGCTTTTTCGCATACAGCACATAAAAGATTTAAGATTTTAGTTCCCTAAAATCCCTAATTACATGTACGTCATCGATGGGTGTGGCAAAGAGTTTTACAAACTAATATTGTTACGATCAACAACTTTGCTTCTATTATGTATTACAAAATCTTGATCGTTTTTAAGGTAAGTGTAAGAGACTTTACGAGTCTCTTGGCCCCTAATTTAAGGGGCCAGCCCCTTTTTCTTGAGTTCATTCAAAAGGTCTCACGAATACTGACATTTTTTGTTCTTACACCCATCTAAAATTGTTGTTCATTTTTGAGATACAAATGATTGAATATTTTAGGGGCCAGCCCTCTAGATCCTAAATGGGGACAGACATTGTTTTTTTGATTAATGGAATGGATTAGAATCATCAATGCAAACATTTTCTCTTCTACAATGCTTAACAAATTATGTCTCCTTTTCTAGACATATTGCGTCAAAGTACTTTGGCCCCTAAAAATCCCTAATTACGTGGCAAAGATTGGCCCAGTGGTTCTGGAGAAAAGGATTTTTAAAACACCTAACCTTATTTGCACTCTTTCCTAATTATTTCCCCTTTGATGGGAAACTATCCCTTCATTTGAACAAAATTAAAGCCCCCTCCCCCCCCCCCCCATCTCTAGGAATGCATTTTGCCAAGTTTGTTTGAAATTGGCCTAGTGGTTCTGGGGAAGAAGATGAAAATGTTAAAAGTTTACCATGACGATAAAAATATGATGACAGACAATGGACACATTTTGATCAGAAAAGCTCACTTGAGCTATGGCTCAGGTAAGCTAAAAAATAAAATTAAGGAAAATAAAAACATAAACCTACCTTGTGCTGTACATCCATTCTTTTTCAATGCTTTGCAATTTTCCATTTCACAAGGGCAATATTTTGGGAGGTTTTGTGATCTGTTGTCAATCACATAATCATTGCTTGCTATCAAGTGAGAGAACAGATGTTGCACCATTACAGCTGTCAATTTCCCTTCATCTCCTACTCCTTTCATTCTAGACAGAGCTTCCTGGTGATACTTTCTATCTATTAAAAATGAGGCCAACTGAAGGTTTTGGATTAAGAACTAGTAGATTCAGTTACTGGCATAAATGGCTTTATCTAATATATGAATCATTTTACAATGGTAAACCATAGCTTAATTTCTTTAAATAAGTATTGATTTTTATGTGCACCGTTTAGGATAGGTATGTTGACATCTTTTATGATTTTATCAAATTATATGTCACAATGGCATTTTGACGCAATGAAAACTAATTCTTGTTATCACATAAACGTGTGTAAACTTAAAAACAGCAAAATAAAAAAGATCAGAACTTTTTCAGTCAGAATATCAAATTTTATTAAAATCCGACAAGATATGACAAAATAAGATCCAAATAACTCAAATTTAGTGTTCATTGGGTACTCCGCTAGGCACTCTGAGCTTTATCATTATCAAAGCATAAGTTGAGGCATACACAGTGTAATATGTATAAAATAGGCTCAGTACTGCCACGCTCAGCACTAGCTAGTGGGTTAACCCTTTAGCTCAGTCTGTAGAGCTTTGGTTGTTACCTCCTAGTCAGGGGTGAGACTGAATTCATAACTTCATAACTTCGATTAAATTTCTTAATGCCATCATGTTATGTATACTATGTAACTAATTAACTTTTCTAGAAAGTCAATGAAAATTAACTCATACAGTGTATCACAATACACATATGACAATACGATAAGCGTATCATGAGCCCGATGTATCGAAGTATCGTTACACCTCTACAGATAACGTACTAATGAAGTAAGGCTTAAGAAAAAAAATGATTTGTTTCCGTTTTCCCAACCGACCCTAGCTAAAACCACCGACTCAAAACTTTTTAAAAAGGGTTTTTGACAGAAGATTATGAATTTCTGTTTTTGTCCGGTTTGGAAAAAATTTACTCGAAATTGTGGTCACAAAAACACTTGTAGCAGTTTCTTTTTTCAAATCAGTGAAACTCAAACATTTTATTTTAAAATGGATGGATGTCTCCACACTAGTTGATTCCATTAATGCTCCATTAGATTAAATCACTGGCACCATCCAGAGTATGAGATTGTTTTTCTTTTTATGAGGCCAGCTAATTAGTCAAGTGACATCCATGAGAAGATATTTTTTGAAAGGTCTTGCGTATCCAATTTTCAGCTTACACCTCTGCCAACAGACATGGATTGTTGGCCACTTTCATGAAACCCTCAGCCCTTATTAGCGATCACCTGTAACGGTAGATGTTATCGACTTTTTTTTCACAGAATCACCAAACAATGACAATCTCTTTTAAGCAAGATAACTCTGGTTATTTTTTAAAAGTGAAAGTAGACAATGGCTTCCTGTAATAAACTTTGTTAGAACATCTTTGCCAGTTTTTGTTGTATGTACATGTAGCATGTATCGAAATGAAAATAAATATTAAAGATAAAGATTAAAAGTATTTATGATTTTATACAGTATTAAACAGGCACGTACAGTACCAATCAAACCGAACCTAACCCAAACTAAACCCCATGTTTACTTTTGGGGTTTACTTGGGGTTAGCTCTGGGTCTGCTTTTAAAAATTTGGGTCCACACAGGGTTCAAATTGGGTTTACTCGGGGTTTACTTTGGGTTATTTAGGATTTGCTTTTGGGGTCCACTGTATGCACTGAAGTGCATTTCTTTTGATTCCCTTAATTTTCGATTGTATACTAGACTTTGGCCCGTGCGTGCACGGGCTGACATTGCATATGATATCGGAATAATCTTATTTTATTCTAATAGAATAATCTGCAGCTGTGTCTCGGGACAGGCCTTCACCACAGTTAAAATGCCCCCCATATACCCGTAATGTAGCAAAACCTGCAGAATCGCTCCGATACGATTTTGATAAAATTATTGAAGCTTTATTGAAAATAACAGTCAAATAATTCATAACAAACCATTTTGAGGCTGTAAATACATTTCACCTAAAAATTTCATCCAAATTAATGAAGAATTCAACACTTTTTCCCCAAGGTTTTTTACTCGCTTCAAATTTACACACCATGTTGACATTCGGAAATCTCGGGATTTTTCAAATCAAATGCACTGAGTTAGAGTTATCTCCCGTATTTTCTTTGATGAACAGAATATAATATATATGTAGTAAACTTTCAATAAAAATTTACAAGTATTTGTATTATCGTTTCTGAGCTTATCCATGCAAATGTGATATTATGGAAACATAAACTAAAGAGCCTCCCGTTATTTAGCGTGAATGTAATGCGCATACGCAAGATTGTAAAATCCAAAAAATCCAGATGATTTCCGGATTTTTAAAGGAATTTTCGTTGATTATTAATTAGTGAAGCTTGATTGAGAAAAAATAAAAACAAATTGGTAATCTTCAAGTACCAATGATGTTTAAAATATATAAAACAAAAGACAGTACTCTTCTGATTTCTCGGTATTAAAGCCCAAACAATCGAGTCTATTATTTTAATATAGTAGTATAGATGATAATTAAAGACCAATTGTTTGTTTAGATTTAATGAAATTTGTCCAGTCCAGTACAGCGGGTAAAAATCGTGAGTAGGGTTGGATACCATTAAGGATGAAACGGTACAATACGATACCAGTATTTTTGAAATGATACAGTATTTTTAACGATACGGTATTTTTTAAATGATACAGTATTCTTAACGATACGGTATTCTAAACGATACGGTATTTTTATCAATACGGTATTTTTAACGATACTGTATTTTTATCGATACGGTATTTTTAATAATACGGTATTCTTAATGATACGGTATTTTAACGATACGGTATTCTTAACGATACCGTATTTTTAACTATACGGTATTCTTAATGATACGGTATTTTTAACGATACGGTATTTTTAACGATACGGTATTCTAAACGATACGGTATTTTTAACTATACGGTATTCTTAATGATACGGTATTTTTAACAATACGGTATTTTTAACGATACGGTATTCTTAATGATACTGTATTTTTAATGATACGGTATGCTTAATGATACGGTGTTTTTAATGATATAGTATTCTTAATGATACGGTATTCTTAATGATACGGTATTTTTAATGATATGGTATTTTTAATGATACGGTATTTTTAATGATGCGGTATTTTTAACGATACCGTATTTTTAACGATACAGTATTTTTAATGATATGGCATGTTTAACGATACGGTACTAGACCTTTATCAATGAGAATGATGATTTGGTTTTTTTTTTCAATTAATGTGTTTTTGATCTTTCAGTGTTATAATTATAAAGATAGTATCATATTTTTACAATAACATATGAGTTTACAAACTATGTTTATGCTTCAATCTTTTGATAAAAGATTAACAAACAAATAAATTGAATCTGATTCTCAAATGTTTAGTCAAGTTACTTGTGTTTCCCCCTTTTCCCAAAAGCAAAATAACTGGCAGTGGTTGCAAACACCACCGTCTGATTTCCTACTGAAATGAGAGTAGACAACCAAGCGCTTTACCCTGGTTGCTTGCCATTGTACTAATTGACGAAACATCAGAAATAGAATGGAAATAAACAAAACACTTTTGCGCTATTTTTATTTTTAATTTACATTTATTGTCAGAATAAAATTTTTGTATTATTATTGTAATTTTTTTTTTATTTTTAGATTTATTACTTACAGTCATGGCAGTCGAATCAAGAATCTTACTAAGAATGATAAAGCACATATTTCGTTAATTAGCCTATCCTTTTAATATGCGGGGAATTCGATTTTAGCGAGTCTGAAATCGTTTTTTAAAATCATTTTAAATGCATAAAAATGTTTCAAAGATACAGAAATACCGTTATTAGTACCGGTATTAAATGAAACGGTATTCTACTGGTATTTTTAAAGTAACTATTGGATACGGTATTGGTACCGTGTACCGGTATCCAACCCTAATCATGAGTTTGTGGCACATAGTCACTACTCGTATGTATATCTGACAAGGAGCAGATTAAAAACGAGGAGAGAATAAAAATTCTCTTCACGAAAATTCAGTGGTCTGAAGACCGCGGCCAGTAAATTTTTATGTTGGGTCAGTGAAAATCAAAGGTACATTTTCAAAGCCATACACAATCAAAAATATATATAAACAAACTGTCTTACTTGCATTCATGGTATGAATTAAATAAAAAAGCAAAAACATTTGTTTGTGTGGCATATTAGGGAGGTCCATAGTCATATTAATCAGACGTAACTAGTAACTATTTTGGAAAATGCGCAAATATCTTACGAACAAGTCACTTATACACGATAAAGAACGAAAAATGGCGGCCTTTGAGAAATATTCACTGATCATACTGACACTTTACATGTATACTATCTTACCATTTAATTGTGGCTTCCGTTGTATCGCGGTATGTTCCAAAAAATAGCATTCCATTTTCTCGCAATTTTCCACAAAGAGTTCATGCACCAACTTCAGGATGAGTGCAAAGAAGGTTGTCGAATATATCAGAAAATAAAAATTTTATCACAAGTAAAAGTTTTTTTTCGGAGAGAAAGCTAGTTCAAAAGACTTAAAGACCACAGTACATTTGATGAAAAAAATGTAAAAAAAAGAGGCCCAGGGGCCACATAGCTCACCAGAGCAACAATAGCCTTAACTCTGAACAAAGCAGAATTATAGTATCAAAATCAAAATATCTTGACACCTAAGTACAGTAGATATTGCTAAAAAAATTAAAACAATCTGTCGGTTTTTTTCATTTTCACAGTCCGACAAATCCAAAGATTAATATCCAATCGTTACATTAAGAGAATCTTGGCTCAGTCAGACGATACTCAATTAATTATCAGTCACCCATGTAGCAAGATGTAAGCATAGTATCGGTCTCAAGTCCCCTACTAGAAAGGTTATATCCATTAGTGAAATAACATTCCTGGTTAAACGGAATCCTACTTTAATAATGTTATATGAAGTTCACTTCCTGTACTATCATAATGTTTGATTCGTAAAATTCTCTTGTTTTCGTTGCCAACACAAAATATGGTTGCAAGGTGAAACTTCCGGTATCATCGACACGATTGGTTTCATTGACTTCCCTCGTTAAGGTTAATTATACAGAATTCATTTACACGACTTGCCGTTCTAAAAAGTCTTATTGAAAGAGCTAATGGGTTAAATCATCAGGAACACTTGAGCAAAAAGTTTGCCATAATAGGTCTGTCGCTTAGAATAACTTAATTCACACAAGTTACAACTCCTTTTTTGACTGAATACTTTACCCCAATTGTGGCCCTACCCTACCCCTGGGGACGATGATTATTTAAAAAAAAATTAATTTACACTATCTGAGGATGCTTTCACTCAAATTTGAGCTTTTCTGGCTTAATAGTTTTTGAGAAGAAGATTTTAAAAATTTTCTCTATAAATTCCCATGTAAAACTTGATTCCCCCATTGTGGCCCCACCCTACCCCCAGGGACCATGATTTAAACAAATTTGAATCTACACTACTTGAGGATACTTCCACACAAGTTTCAGCTTTTCTGGCCAAATTGTTTTTTTTTTAAGATTTTCTCTCTCTTTCTCTCTCTCTATATATATTTTCATGTAAAACTTGATCCACCCATTGTGGCCCCCAGGGACAATGATATGAACAAACTTGAATCTACACTACCTGAGAATGCCTCCACACAAGTTTAAGCTTTTCTGGCCTAATAGTTTTTAAGAAGAAGATTTTAAAGATTTTCTCTAAATATTTCTATGTAAAATTCAATCCCCCCATTATGACCCCACCCTACCCTTGGGACCATGATTTAAATAAACTTGAACCTACACTTCCTGAGTATGCTTCCATACAAGTTACATCTTCTCTGAGAAGATGATTTTTGAAAAATACCAACAAAATTTTAATAATTCTAAATTTTCTCCCCTTCAAAGGTTGTGGGTGTGGCCCTTCAGTTCATTTGAACCAATTTGAATTCCCTTCACCCAGTGATGATTTCTGCCAAGTTTGGTTAAAATCAGCCCAGTGGTTCTGTAGAAGAAGATGAAAATGTGAGAAGTTTACAACAATGACAACGCCAATGCCAACGCCGGCAGACAACAGACAAATTTTGATCAGAAAAGCTCACTTGAGCTTTCAGCTCAGGTGAGCTAATAAAAAGCATAATAAAATTCCCATTGCATCCCCTATCCAGTTTAAGTGGCTTAGCTTTCATGATAATCATATTCAAATTATGCCTAAAAAAATAATGGTTTGTTTCCGCTTTCATGCTGAGAAAAAGTAGGGTCGGTCGGTTGGAATTTTTTTTAATTTTTTCCTTTAATATTGCAATATCCATACATGCCTTAGTTAGATATTGACACTGCTGAATGATATAAAATGAGAAATACTATTAATATCATTCCTGACTATTAAGCTGGTCTTAAGAAAGCACAAAAATGATATTATATATCAGATACTTCCTCTGCCAGCGATGAGAGCATTATTAAAATCTACAACACATGGAAACATACAGCCATTTTGAAACAAAACGTTTGAGTTACACTGATTTGAAAAGATTAACTGCTTCAAGCATTTTTGTGACCAAAATTTTGAGTAATTTTTTTCCAAATCGGATAAAAATGGAAATAAAAGATTTTCCATCAAAAATCCTTAAAAAAAAGTTTTTGAGTCGGGGGTAAAAGCTAGGGTCGGTCGGGAAAGCGAAAACAAACCATTTTTTTCTTAGGCCTTAAAAAAAAGTGAAAGTGACAACTCGGAATATTGTTTTTTTTGTGGGAAAAAATAAGCACCGCATTTTATGAGATATCGGAATATATATACTAGCGGAAAAAAGAAACTGTGCATTATTTAATATATGAAAAAACATTTAAAAATTACAATGAACAAATTTTATTTTTTTGTAATACTGTTAACACATGTATTCGTAACAACATCTCATAACACATTAATGTCAACGTCGAATAACGTCAATTTCAGCACACTCGAATGTCACTGTGATTTGAAATTGAATTAACAAAAGTAATAACGCGTGTGACCACCAGTTGCGTTCACGCATGCTTGACAGCGACGCCTCATTGATGCCACTAAAGTGTTCAGAAATGATTTAGGGATGTTGTTCCAGATGTTGGTTAAAGCCTGGCCTAAATCAGCCAATGTCACTGGCTGATTTGGTAAACGGCGTAAACGTCTTTCCATTTCATCACAGACGTGCTCGATCGGCGACAATTCGGGGGAAACAGCTGGCCGAGGCAAGACATCGACATTCTGTTGAAAAAACAAGTCCCTGACTACACGTGCAACGTGTGGCCTTGCGTTGTCTTGCTGCAGAGTGATGTGATTTTGATTTCTCTGTATGAAGGGTATCACATGACGCTGAATAATTTCATCTCGATAGCGTACGCCGGTTAGATTTCCATTGACAAATTGTAGAGGGGTCCTTCCACGTGCTGATATTCCACCCCACACCATAACGATACCTCCACCAAATTGTCGACGTTGCATAACACAAGCGTCCTGGTAACGCTCCCCAAGGCGACGATACACCCTACAACGGCCGTCACTGCTATCCAAATGAAATCTGGATTCATCAGTGAACAGAATATTGACCCAGTCCGGTATTCTGAATCGCAGATGCCGTGTGCACCACGCTAGTCTGGCGATACAATGACGTTGAAGCAGTACTGGGCGCACCGCTGGACGTCTTGGTCTGATGTTTTGCTCGCGCAGACGATTACGCACAGTTCTTGGACTAATTGGTCGAAGCCCTGGAATGCTACGGGCAGTCAAACTTGCTGTCTGGAAACGATTTCTCAGATGCACAAGTCTAATGTGGTTGTTCTGTTGACGTGACGTCACACGAGATCGCCCAGAGCGCGGTCGATCCTGGGTGTTGCCAGATTGTTGAAAACGTCTCCATAATGACTGGATGGTGTTCCGATGATCTCCAAAGTGTCTTGCTACAGTATTTTGTGCCATTCCAGCTTGCAGCATCCCAACAGCACGATAACGTTGGTTTTCGTTGAGTCGTGGCATGACATAGGGGTAAATTTTGTTGAAACTAAAGTGATTTACTTAACAAAAAAGTTTAAACAAATCCTTTACAGTTCTTATTCCAATCAGTATTGGCCCGTAAATCTCGTGCGTACAAATTCTTCAATAAACAACAGGTGCTCACGAACCATGAAAAAGTCCGCGCATCCGGACGGTTACCATCCGATATTGTCAAAAACAATACCATTATCGATTGTTTAAATTTTATAAATACAAACAATAGATATAGAAAAATTATACTAAATTTTATAATGCACAGTTTCTTTTTTCCGCTAGTATATGAATTAAACAGTAAACTAATCAGTGATGTGTTGTTCATGTTTTGGTTTTTTTATCTATTATATCTATTTATTATATTTGCCTTTGTAAAGAACCTAAACATTTCAATTGATAATTGTAATGTATCTAATTTTTTAATAAAGGGGACCAGTACAATTTTGGGGCTACTGGCGATCACTTACTCGAGTAAGTTTGAAAAGTTTTCATGAAGAGTGAGAATAAAAGAAATTGTAAAAGAGTTATCAATAGAAACAGAACAGAAATATATTAAAGATTACATATTTTGAAGTTATTTATTTATCAAAGGCCTGAAGGGCCTAAACGTTGACTCGTTCTGAACATGTTGTCAATATCTTTTTTATTACATTGTTAGTAATACATAAATTTCTTTTCTGTCTTCTGTAAATAAATTAAACATAGGTAAACAAAGATTACAGAGCTCAGTGTGGAGACATCACCTTTATGAGACCTTTTTTATGATATTATATTATATGATAATAATATTTAGATATCCTCCTCTATACAATTAATTATTTCAAAAATTATCTTTCACGATTCATAACTTTTTTTCTTTGATATGTTGTAGCCAGGGTTAATAATTAAGATACTTATATACTTAATTAATGATTTATTTCAATTGTTGAGAGCAGAAAAGGGTCAATTAATGTCCGATTCCTGAATCATCAACTCGTGTCAGTACTCTCAGTACTTTGATTTAACAAATTTTGTAGCTATTCCAATGATAGACTGACAATGCCTGCCAGACTGGCAATGCCTGTCTGATATGCGCGAGAGATACACATATCGTATGACATAGGACCCCTGTGATAAGACCATAATATTTCAATGACGAAGAAATAAGAACTATTTGCATTATATCGCACATTATCATTTCACGTTTGTGCTAAAAATCCTCTCCAAGAGACCCGATGACAGCAATAGTCTTCTCGCTTCGCGAGCTCTATTGATAAACAAACTGGTTTTTTTTCTAAAAATAGATTTTACGCAAGTTGTCGAATTCATGGGCAGAGATTGAACAAAAAACTACTTTGATTTGTTTAATTTTTTAAACATAAAATTTTTTTTTAAATATATGTGAAAATAAAGATGAGATTGTTTAAGCATTTCAAATATGCAATCACGCAAACAAATGCTGTTAATGCATGCACTATTTTCCTTAGCGCATGAATAATGTAGTGCAAAATTTTCGCAGAGACGGCTATCATAACAAGGACTCGCTCGCTTTGCGAGCCAACTCAAAAAACAAAACAGAAATTATTTCTTGATTATATATTCTTGATTTTCCATGGCAATAATTAAAAGTTATTGTAAATTTGTTTAGAAATTACAAAACACCGAACAACTACTGTATCTCTATTAACTGTTTTATTCAGACTGATAAAATTTGCTCCGTACTGGCAGAACATGCTAAGTCATCACGCCGAATGACTGACAAAATTTTCTCGTTTTTAGCAACTCTGAAACCATTATTTTATTTAGGCCTAAATGGGTTGGAAAAATTAATTTGGGAATTGAAGTATGATGAAAACAAGTTATATTTACAAAAATAAGGAAGATGTGTACATTTTGTATTTTTAAAATAGAAATGACAATAATCAGTTATATTTCAATATGATAGATTTCAGCCTCACCCCTAGAAAGAATAAACTTACCGTGACCAGGCTACGCTCAGGTCACAGTAAGAATTCATCACATATACTTGCAATGTAGCAGCCGCGAAGCAGATCAGCTTCGCATCGGTTTTAAGTCTGTTAAAAATAATCTGCAGAGGAAAAACACATTTTTATACATTACAAACCTTTTTGAACATGCATATGTAGTTTAGTCCTCAAAATATCCATTTAATAAGTCATACCAAGGCATTTTTTTAAAATACGCGTTTGAATTTGCCTGCCATTTTGTCAGAAATCGCACTCGGAATGTCTCGAATTTTATCTTTAGCATGGCGACCATAAACAGTGAATTTTCAAACGTGATGTTAAAAGTGGCAGCAATTTCGTTGCAAAAACAGTTAATGTGGTAAATATGGGATTATAAAAGAGCAACATTGTAGGTATTTGAGACCAATCATATGAAAATTTAGGCGAGCTAAAGCGCGATTCATTTTTTTTATTTCCTACGAAGCGAGTATATGGAACGAACTCTATCGTTAAACTGGGTCTGTAGTACATCTGTCATTTTAACGAAAGAACATTCTATCTACCTCACCCTAGAAATAATAATCTTACCGTTACCAGGCTACGCTCATGTCACAGTAAGAATTCGTCCCATATAGTTGCAATGTAGCAACCGCGAAGCGGTTCAACTTCGCGTCGGTTTTAAGTCTGTTAAAAATAATCTGCAGAGGAAAAACACGTTTTTATACATTACAAACCTTTTTGAACATGCATATGTAATTTAGTCTACAAAATATTCATTTGATGAGTCGTACCAAGGCATTTTTTTTAAATACGCGTTTGAATTTGTCTGCCAATTGGTTGGAAATCGCACCCGGAATGTCTCGGATTTTATCATTAACATGGCGACCATAAACAGCGAATTTTCAAACGTGATGTTAAATGTGGCAGCGATTTCGTTGCAAAAACAGTTAATGAGGTGAAATGGGATTATAAAAGAGCAACATTGTAGGTATTTAAGACCAATCATATGAAAATTTAGGCGAGATAAAGCGCGATTCATTTTTTTTATTTCCTACGAAGCGAGTATATGGAACGAACTCTATCGTTAAACTGGGTCTGTAGTACATCTGTCATTTTAACGATAGAACATTCTATCTCACCTCACCCCTGACTGGCTATTACAATAGTAAGTTATTAGTAACTCTGAGAGAAATTTCAATAAGTGACTACCAGTTTATTTTATTACAAGGGAAAGCAGAACCTTAAATATATGCTAACATAAAAGGTTTGGCTGGACCATTTTTGCTGGGCGGACCTTAAATTATATGACACCGGACCATTTTACGAGACGGACCTTTCATCATATGACACCATTCATCATCATCATTTAAATTATAGTTAAACCAACTATGCAAGCTATTTTCTATAAAACATGTGACCTGTTCCAAATCACTAAATCTCATCCAGCATCCGAAACCTATGGCTCAGATTCAGCATTCAAGCCTGTCAGGTGCAGCAGTATCATAAGACGCAACATCCATGCAAGTTTAGTGAAGTTAGGACCAGTAATAACTACAATATCATCATCAGAGGGCACCTGTTTCAAAAAATTTTAACCAGTTCTTAAAACCTCAACCTCCCCCCAGCATCCGAAATCTATGGCTTAGATTAAGCATCCATGCCTGTCAGGTGCATCAGTATCATAAGACACACCATCCATGCAAGTTTGGTGAAGTTAGGACCAATAATAAAAAAGATATATTTTTTAGCATCCTTGATAATGGAGATCAGGCTTTGCATCTGAAGCTACCTCTGCGATTTATTTATTTTATAGTTAAATCAACTATGCAAGATTAAAATAGTACTAGTATCTATTAAACATGTGACCTATTCCATAAAACTTGGACTTATCCAGCATCCAAAACCTATGGCTAAGATTAAGCATTCAAGCCTGTCAGGTGCAGCAGTATCACAAGACACACCATCATTGCGAGATTAGTGAAGTAAGGACCAGTAATAACTAAGATATCATCACCAGAGGGCACCTGTTTAAAAAACTTTAACCAGCTATTAAAACCTTAACCTCCCCCAGCATCCGAAACCTATGGCTCAGATTCAGCATTCATGCCTGTCTGGTGCATAAGTATCATAAGACGCACCATCCATGCAAGTTTGGTGAAGTTAGGACCAGCAGTAACTAATATATAATCATCAGAGGGCACCTGCTTTTAAAACGTTAACCAACTCTAAAAACCTTAACCTACTCCAGCATCCGAAACCTATGGCTTAGATTCAGCATCCAATCCTGTCTGCTGCTAAAGTATCATCAGATGTACCACCCATGCAAGTTTGGTGAAATTAGGACCAGTAGTAACTAAGTTTTAATCATCAGAAGGCACCTGCTTCAAAAACTTTATCCTGCTCTAAACACCTTTACCTCGTCCAGCATCCGAAACCTATGGCTCAGATTCAGCATTCAAGCCCGTCTGGTGCATCAGTATTATAAGACACACCATCCATGCAAGTTTGGTGAAGTTAGGACCAGTAGTAACTTAGATATTGCTATCAAAGGGCACCTGCACCAAAAACTTTAACCTGCTTCAAAAACCTTGACCTCCTCTAGCATTTGAGATTCAGGATTCAGATTCAGCATCCAATTCTTTCAAGTCCATAAGTAGGTCCAGATGCATCATCCATGCAAGTTTGGTGAAGACAGGACAAGTAATACCTTAGATACAGTACCTGCAACATAAACTTTAACCAGGTACGGACGTCGGCCTCTACGCCGGGGGTATAGCATAAGCTCCTCTTGACTTCGTCTCGGAGAGCTAAAAACTGTGTTTGGTCTATATCTTTCTTATTGAGGAACATTGTAAGTTCTTACTTCACTTAAGAGTGTGTAATATGGAAAATGATTAGCTCCTAATCATTTTCCATTACATAGGAATTATGCATTTTTCAATCAATGACCTTGAAGCTGAACAACTGACTCTTGGTCAAGTTCATGACACATCCTTCGGTCATAAGCAATCTTTATATGAAATAGAAACTTCCAGTGTTTCTCCATAGGACCAGTATAAACAGACACAAATTATGAACTTTTTCTTTCGATGACCTTGAACTTACACAAATGACCTTGGGACAAAATCATGACACAATCTCAAGTAAAGTAAGAACTTCCTATTTTGTTGATTTTAAAAAAGGAGTAATTATCTGATGTTTAGTCACTCATTCATACAATCCAGACTAGGATTTGAACCTAGATATTCCATAAAATGTATGGTTGCTTTTCATTAAGCTACCTGGATTTGAAATGAGAAGGAACTGTACCATCAGAAGAATTAAATGCAAATTGCGACTATTTCATGTTTGTCATATTTGTAATGTTCTTGTTCGTTTCACTCAACTGGACATAAATTATTTACAATACAGAAAGAACACAGTAATGGGAAAAGTAGCAAAAAAAAATGTCATTTAATACCTAAGTTTTTCGAAACTGATAACTTTTCTTATAAATTTTCCCGAACATAGCCATCTTTGGCTTTATCGGAATATCATCTACCATCATGTTTCTTAAACAGTCTATAAGTAATGCCGTTGCTAGCAGCAGCTGTAGTACCCCCCCCCCCCGATCTTAGACTATGCAAACCAAAATTACTGGATTCTAAACCTAAAGACGTTAGTGCATCGAGCAATATTTCTCTTGCTCGAGTATACGATAATGGTTTATTAACATTTCTAAGTTTGTAAGACTTGGATTTCTTACAATAAAGTATGGACCTGAAAATAAATTCCTCGGAAGAAGGCAAACTATTTGCTTTCCGTAAATATCTTTCTAACATGGCTACAGGACATGTACCATTTGGAGTTCTTGAAATAACCACAGTGCTTCCTTCTTTGTATACATCAGTCTAGCTTCTTTCTAGAAACAACGAAACATGAGAATCAAAAATACAGATATCAGATCTTTTTAAATTTAACAGCTCAGAAAAACGCAAAAAATACAGCGAATGCTATTAAACACATGCAGCACAAGCTTATATCTTGTAAGGAATCCTATTCTTTCCTAATTTTTTTTCACTTATTCTGATAACACTTCTGGTGAAATTGGCTCTTTTTTCTTCACAGTAATTTGGCTGACTGATCTTATAGCTCCTTCCTTCACTGAATTGACAAGAGTGGAATCGCACGGATTTTTAAAACCTCCTAGAGAATGAGCCCAGCTTAAAGAATAAACAGCTTCTTGAATTTTAGCTACGGAATGGGATTTAGTCAACAAGTGAATAATATATATAGTTCAATACCGATTATGTCTGAACATAGCTTTGATGGTATTTGATTTGGTACAATTTGGAGTACTAGGTACTTTAAGGCTATACCACATGCATCTGTCTGGGTTTAGATCAATAGAAATAAAGCATTTAGTAAGTCCTCTCCTCCCCTTTGTGCATTTTTTATTATCTTACTAAAATCTCAACCAAATAATAAAATCAAGACCCCCACAAAATTATCAATATTAAGTTCCTACATAGCTCTATATATATACCGATTGCAGTTATGTCATCCAACATTGACCTCCAACTTTAAAGACTGTATGAGTACCTGTGGTATTTTGCAATTTGTGCCCCCCCCTTCCCCCCAATCAAAGAACTGTAAGTAAATCAAGCTTTTTAAACATAAATACTTAAAGAGAGAACAGATCATGTAGATAAAAAATTAAATGTACACTAAAAAGTTTTAAAGTCATAATGTAGATTTATGTCATGAAAATCATCTTATTTTTAAATATTGATGCTTTGGAACAAACATAGTGTATCTCTCAATTATAACCTTGAGCACATGCTTGCTCAACACTATGATTTGCATTACAGAATATAAACAAACACATTTGTGGAAAGAGGTATAGCGCCTTTTCCCATATTTTTGCCTACACCTGTGTTTGGACGGAAAGTACAAGTTACTAAAAATAGCTTTAGGTAGTACGTTAGGATCTGTAGAATTTGTTAGTGTGTTTATTGCTATATTTCGTATAGTAGCATATTTGGACAATGTAGAAGATAATGATCAGTGTTTTCTACTGACCCACACGAACAAAAAGGAGATGAACAAAGGTTTCTGTTGAACATATGAAGTTTTCAAGTACTACATTCTAAACGTAGTTGAGAGTGGAGAATTTGACCTATACGAGACCCTATATGATAGTATACGGGAATAGTTATGTTGTTTTTGTTTAAATATTTTTTGAAGCTTCTTATGGAGGGATTGTTCTGTAAATTGCTTGGTATTGTGTTCCAAAGTCGTATGGTATTGGGAAGAAAAAATCGTAATGTAGCTTAGTTCTTGCGTAGACTTCTCGTATTGAGTTAGTGCTTCTTGTATTATGTGATTCATTGGAAGGCAGATGAGTCTACAAAAGGTTTAATAGATAGTTGAGAACTTTGCCGTGAAACATTTTAAACAAAAGAATAAGCCAGTGGTCTTCCCGACGCTTAGATATAAATAGGAGAGTTTTCGAGGCTAGTCTATTATCTCCTGTCACAATTCGCATCGCTTCAAGCTGAATGTTCTCGATTTTTAAACTAAGATATTCTGGTATATTGTCCCACATAAAATCGCCATATTCCAGGAATGGTCTAATAAAGGAGAAGTACAATTTTTGAAGACTATTTCTATCTATATATTGTGATAGGATTATATTTAGCATGGTCACATGTCAAGTGCATGTTCGTCTATAGCTTAAGCAAAACGTAACGATAAATATGATTGGTTGTATTCGTTTAAGTATCATTCGGAAAGTGTCGGTGTTATTCATAATTGAGTTATAAATAAATAGAGTCGTTCTGATTGGTTAAGAGACCCCCCCCCCCCCTCCCAAAGCGCGGTGTATATAAAGTCAGGATTTGCCTTAGTCCGGCAGTTGACGTGGAATCTTCTCTAAGGTTCGAGTCAACTCACTTCCTCGGGTGGATGGGTTGGCCCCAGTCTCCGTTTCCCATCTCGTTCATTGCCTCGCTAAGTGTTTTGTTTATTGTCCCGTAAATTTCCATTGTGCAGCATGCTAGGCGTTTAGTCCGTGCTAAGTCAGGGTTGGCATTAGGTTTGGTTACTTGGACTTTAAATTTACTTTAAGGCAGGCTTACCTTTACCTTGTCACTTGGTAAGGATGGTAAAGGGAAGTTTAGTGTATATTTTTGTATATAACCTTTTGTACTTTGTTTCATGCACCATAATAAATCTATAAAAACTCATAACAAGTGTTTTTATTTACATGTAGCTGGAACTTGGAGTAAAGTTAGTTTGATTTTGAAATACTCGTAAATATTTGGCAGAGTGATTGAGCGTTGATATAAATTATTACCAAGAATTGGATTTAGACTGGGAAGACTGACAGAGTTGAGACTGACCAGAGACGTAGGAATATCATGGAACTCTTGGTATAAATAAATAAGTAATAACCACTATACGATTACATTGGTGCCATGACGTTACAATAACCACTATACGATTCCAATATATTTTACCTTGCGCATAAGACCGAATCTCGCGTATGCTTTAGATAAAATTTCATCGATATGCAAGTTCCACGATAGATTGCTACTTATATATACTAGCGGAAAAAAGAAACTGAGCATTATTTAATATATGAAAAAAACATTTAAAAATTACAATGAACAAATTGTATTTTTTGTAATACTGTTAACACATGTATTCGTAACAACATCTCATAACACATTAATGTCAACGTCGAATAACGTCAATTTCAGCACACTCGAAAGTCCTTGTTATTTGAAATTCAATAAACAAAATTAATAACGCGTGTGATCACCATTTGCCTTCACGCCTGCTTGACAGCGACGCCTCATTGATGCCACTAAAGTGTTCAGAAATGATTTAGGGATGTTGCTCCAGATGTTGGTTAAAGCCTGGCCTAAATCAGCCAATGTCACTGGCTGATTTGGTAAACGGCGTAAACGTCTTTCCATTTCATCCCAGACGTGCTCGATCGGCGACAAATCGGGGGAAACAGCTGGCCAAGGCAAGACATCGACATTCTTTTGAACAAACAAGTCCCTGACTACACGTGCAACGTGTGGCCTTGCGTTGTCTTACTGCAGAGTGATGTGATTTTGATTTCTCTGTATGAAGGATATCACATGACGCTGAATAATTTCATCTCGATAGCGTACGCCGGTGAGATTTCCATTGACAATTTGTAGAGGGGTCCTTCCACGTGCTGATATTTCACCCCACACCATAACGCTACCTCCACCAAATTGTCGACGTTGCACAACATAAGCGTCCTGGTAACGCTCCCCAACGCGACGATACACCCTACAACGACCGTCACTGCTATCCAAATGAAATCTGGATTCATCAGTGAACAGAATATTGGCCCAGTCCGGTATTCTGAATCGCAGATGTCGTGTGCACCACGCTAGTCTGGCGATACAATGACGTTGAAGCAGTACTGGGCGCACCGCTGGACGTCTTGGTATGATGTTTTGCTCGCGCAGACGATTACGCACAGTTCTTGGACTAATTGGTCGAAGCCCTGGAATGCTACGGGCAGTCAAACTTGCTGTCTGGAAACGATTTCTCAGATGCACAAGTCTAATGTGGTTGTCCTGTTGACGTGACGTCACACGAGGTCGCCCAGAGCGCGGTCGATCATGGGTGTTGCCAGATTGTTGAAAACGTCTCCATAATGACTGGATGGTGTTCCGATGAACTCCAAAGTGTCTTGCTACAGTATTTTGTGCCATTCCAGCTTGCAGCATCCCAACAGCACGATAACGTTGGTTTTCGTTGAGTCGTGGCATGACATAGGGGTAAATTTGGTTAAAACTAAAGTGATTTCCTTAACAAAAAAAAGTTTAAACAAATCCTTTACAGTTCTTATTCCAAAATGTATTGGCCCGTAAAACTCGTGCGTACAAATTCTTCAATAAACTACAGGTGCTCACTTACCATGAAAAAGTCCGTGCACCCGGACGGTTACCATCCGATATTGTCAAAAACAATACCATTATCGATTGTTAAAATTTTATAAATACAAACAATAGATATAGAAAAATTATACTAAATTTTATAATGCACAGTTTCTTTTTTCCGCTAGTATAGTTACTCCGAGGTGTTTATGCGATTCTACATCTCTGAGATGGACATCGTCGAATATTAATGAGGCAT
Organism: Magallana ariakensis; assembly: GCA_020458035.1. NCBI lineage: Eukaryota > Metazoa > Mollusca > Bivalvia > Ostreida > Ostreidae > Magallana > Magallana ariakensis. Next base: position 15,919,817 of record CM035811.1, on the reverse strand, counting down.
GAAAAGGTTTCTTTAGTTTAAGAGAAATAGTCATACATTCCGTTTTGTTTGGATTGAAGAATACCAGCCATTTTTGTCGACCACTCGTTTATTTTTTCAGGGTCAGAATTTAGTATAAAGTTCCAGACGTAAATGGATTTTCAACGGATATGTAAACTGAAGTGTCGTCGGCAAAAAGTTTGATGTGCATTCGATTATCAACCACAAGGTCGTTTATGAAAATAAGGAAAAGGAGTGGGCCTAGAATGCCGCCTTGTGGAACTCCTGCTTTGACGTTCATAAATTCTGATCGAGAACCGTTAATAACAACACATTGTTTTCTATCATGGAGATAGATGACTGTAGACAAAAATATGTATTGAATATATTTGATTTTCAAAATCGTCGCTTGTCAGTGTACTATTTTCATTTAATTTGATAGGAGGATAAGAGGATTTGTTAAGTTTTTTTAATATTACTAACTCTTTTCAGTAATGACCACCATTCTTTTTGTCACAAGTTTTTTGATTTGATTTGGTTTGCTAGTTTTAAGTAGTATGTTTGTCTTGCATTCCTTACTTTATTTACACATTCATTTTTAGCTTTTCTGTACTTAGCCTAGTCTGCTGAAGATTTCGTTTTATATTTTTTGCTTTTTTGTGCAATCGTTTGAGTTGTATTATTGCTTTGCGGACTGCATTGTGCAGTCACCGGGGGGGGGGGGGGGGGTCGCTAAGGCGATAAGTGATTACCTTTTTTGGAATATTTTCTGACGCAGAATCTAGTATTTTATTTGTAATTTCATTACAGACTTGATTTATATCGTCCCAAGTTAAACCATCCCAATCTTAATTTTGCAAGCTGGTTTTATAATTGTTAAAATTTGTTTCAGCGAACGACCAAATTTTCTTTGTGAATGTCCTAGGGTATGATTTGGGTAGTTTTAATACACAATATACAGGACAAAGGTAGCGTGTAGTGCTAGGAAGTACATTTTCACCCACCCCAAAGAAATCAATCTTTTCCATATCGTTTACGATTAACAAATATCCAATATGGTTTCGGATTTTTCCGTAAAATTAGTTTGATTTGAGATTAATTGAGTCATTCCAATGTCTTTAATGTCACTAATTTTGCAATTTTTTGAGTTACGGAGATTGTCATTAATATCGCCCGTGATAGATAGGTACATCTATATACTTATAAATTAAGACATTTTGCAAATAAACTACAAAATGCCTGCACCAGAGTACTTGCTTACACCTTTGGTATTTCAACACATGTGAGATGATGTCCGTAAGGTATGATTGGATTTTAACTGATAAGTTATTATTGTAAAATTATTCAAAAACCTACTTTGATTTTCGATAAACATAGAAAAAACATGAGAGTAAGGTGGTGGAAACGCTTTGGCGGATCAAAGTCAGGGGTAGTTTCGATCAAAATATATACTTGCAATGAAATAATATTGACTGATTACGTAAAGAGTAAAAATATTTACCGTGAGCCTATTTAGAAAAAAAAATAGAAGTAAAGATTTATCAAATGTTGAATAATTAAAATGAGTCTATTCGTTTCTTCAGTGGGTGATTTTAGTTTTGATGCTCATTCGCTTGCGAACCTCTGGTAAGAGGTGAGAGAATGAAATAGAACTTTCCAGAACGGGGTAACCAAGAACGCGGATTGATTAATGAACGGAAAGTTTAGGACGAGTTCATCATGCATCGCGGGGAGATACCTTGGATCGGACTTCGATTAATACAAAAGGTTAATAAATTAAATGGAGCAATTAATGTTATTTTAGTATTGTTGGAAAGAACTTTTCAGAAAGGAGTGCCAAGAAACAGGTTGACTAATTGACATCATGGCGGAAAGTGTAGGGCGAGTTTACTATCGGGCAGATACTTTGAATATGAAAACTTTGGTTTAAAATATGCAAATAAATATGCAAAACCTAGCGTGTTTTAATTTCATACATTTTCATACAACGACAGACTGGTAGTAAACCTTAGACATTAATTTGTGAACATGTTTTCATGAACAGATTAAATGATGTATGCATAAAACGGTGAAGAATAAAGAGGATGCCCCGCCCCTTCAGATTGTTTTTCAAAACAGTCTTTTATCTGAAATTCTTATTTTGGACAGTAATAGAAATTTTATTGAAATACACTAAATACCAATGCACTGGTTTGAAATAAACACGATTTAAAAAAGTTTATTTTTTTCAGTCACCTGCAACAAACAGAATTAAAGCAACGTACATGTTTTTATTATCCATTTCAGTTTTTTGATTTTCCATCTTTGCCCGCTCCTCTAAATATCCAACAATGCATTTTTTTAATTTCAATTTTAAATAATAATTTAAGGAAAAAATCGGACAAAGTATATACACAAAATAAACCACCCCATAAATATGGTTCAACATAATAATCATTATATCATATCAATGTGTAAAGTGTTAATTCCCGCGCTTGCGCGGGGTATCATCTAGTTTTCTATATTTGTATTTTTGGCTTTTCCATGGAATATGCTATGAAATTCCATTTTTCCCTATCGGCATTCGGTGGACGGTAAAAAGTTCTTGTAAATAAAGCATTCGACCCAGATGCATTCGATTTGGTTAACTTCTAAATCTGTTCGGCGTTTACAAATTATATTACGATTAACATATATCATCACGCCACCTTATCTATCGTTTTGTCTATCGCGCCTAAATGGCTCTTGAGAGCCTTGGATCATTAAAGTAATTTCAGAAGTTGTATTATTGTCTAACCAAGTTGCGTTTAGCGTAATAATGTCGAATCCCCCAAATTATGCTTGGATTATATCAACCTTGTTACATATACTTTGAACATTGAGGTGTATAAGAGTAATTAATTTCTCTAGGTACATGTGTATGCATCAAGAGAGTCTAGAGAGCTGTCGTTGTCATGGTTTATCACTGGGGGACCTGGATTTTGTTCAATGTCGCCGCACAGTAAAAGTAAAATATTGATAATTATTGACATAATTGTCATTGTCCATGTGAGTGATAATGTATATTTATGTGGGGGCATGTGAAGGCGGGAGTCGTAGTATTTCGGTTCTTTGTTTGATTTTGGTGAGTATTGGTTATTACGTGGCATTATGGTCGTGTATGTAGGTAATATGCATAATATTAATATGATTAGTCATATTCACTTTGGTCGAAACTTAAGTGGACGTTGACCATCAAAATAAGAAACTCATTATTCCTTTTAGCACCATTGTATAACCCTGAGTGGATCCTGTGTGTGACACTGTATACTGGCATGGTTTAAGTAATTGGTGTAAACAATACATATAACAATAAAAAGAAAACGGGGGGTGGGGGTTTCACAGGATCCAGAGCTGACAAAAACGGGAAAGTAATACACATTTGATATGAAGAACAGTGATTTCACTGAAAGATGATATTCTAGGTTTCCTTTGGTTATTACAGTATTACATAATTTCCCATACAAACCAATTATCTTTGAAAGTTATAGACCTTTACCTATTTACACCAGCAGAATCGATTTGTGTGTGACACAAAAGATTATTTAAAATGTACATATACCTATCTTTGATATGCCGAAGCATTTTTCAAATCAAATTTCCTTATTTTATAGCGGAATACAACCATATCCGCCTCGAAGTCGTGGGGGGGGGTGTCATTGAAATATGGTTTAATTTATCGGGAAACCTACTGTAATGTCTATTATAAAACTACTGCAATGTCTACTGTAAATTCCTTATTTTACGCGAGTACTTAATTCCGCGATTCCACTGTTTTGTATTTTTAAACACGTACTCTCCAAAACTTTAAGGTGGAATAATACATCGTCACAAAATGTCTGACCTCTAATCGAAACGACATTTTGTTTTATTAAAATGATTTTATCGACAGCAACATATAACTTACTCCATAGCCGAGTGGATAAAGTGTCGGCCTTGTGATCCGCACATCCCGAGTTCAAATCCCGCAGGGGCTTTTGTTGTTACTTACTGAATCAAATAATTTACTGTTAATTTGAGTGATTTGTTCCAAGTGTGTTATTCCACCATAAAAGTGTAAACAATCGTTTAAAAGCGTACCCAAAATTTGATACACATATAAAATCCGACAAATTAGCTTTAAGGATTACAATTACATGTATATGATATTCACGGCTGGTCATTTTACGGGACATGTACATTGCATTGTGTCAATAATTCTATGTTGTTCACTGCTGGACTATAATCAAAAATTAAATGAAGTTCTTACGTTAGAGAAATCATGTGTATCATGGAGTGGCGACATCTTAAATAAAAAAAACCAGAAGTACTGACTTTATTGATTTTTATTTATTTTGATATCAACGATTTAATAATAAATTTCATTGAAAAACAATGCTTATAAATTACAATGCATTGAATGCATGGATTATTTTCAAGTACTACGTTTTGTCAGCGGTGATGATTTGTGCTTAGGTCCAAACACTGTTTTACTTCCTGTTTGTCAGAGTAACTGCATAGGAGAGTTGATTAAAATCAACCCCCCCCCCCCCAAAAAAAAAAACCCCAGACTATATATGTTTGCTGTTCAATTTGATCTTTTTCAGGAAACTTGGAAAATAAAAAGTTATATAACTTTATGATGTAATAATGGTTTAACCAAAGTTCAATCATGTTTACTGAACATTACCAATACGAAATCAAAGTACTGAAAGTACTCATGGGAGTTGAACATTGTGTAAACTCAATTAGAATCGATATCACTCGGGCTGGGAAGTTTAGTTTGTTGATTAATAATTTTCACTTACATGAAGAGGGATCCACTTTCCGGTGGAGGGCTGCATTTATACCTATACTCGGCACAATGACGTGGGACATATTTGACCCATCACTATGTATTACTCTGGGTTAATAATTTGATTATTAAGGACTAAACACTTGACACCAGAGTATATGGATAGACCATCAAACAATAATCATTACTCTGGGTTAATAATTTGATTATTAAGGACTAAACACTTGACACCAGAGTATATGGATAGACCATCAAACAATAATCAATCTATGAAATCATACTGAGATAAATAATCTAAAGTTATATTAAGTCTTCGATAATGTTAATAAGAAACTATTATAACTCATCACTATAAAGTACATGTCCATATATGGATAATATACGCTCGGTTGATAAAACAAAGTATTATTAACTTCTATCCTAATCCATTCATGGAATCTTTTTCTCATGATTTACTCCGAGAACAGTGCATGTGGTATTGTCAGCATTTACATATAGGCGGTCAGATAAATGGTCACTTCACTGAAAAATTTTTGCCAATCCTCTGTAAGCAACAATTTTAGCACAGGTTATAAACATGTAGTTCGTTCAATTTTTGTTAACATCACAAATAACTTAAGTATGTATGCGCCATTGGAATTTTCCCCCTTGTATTTCTTCAACAGAAACGACAGCACACAGTTTAAATCAATAACTGGTCTCAATAATAGTTGGCCTGCATTTTCTCTCTAAATTGTACTGACAGCACAGAAAATGCACAATTGGTCCAGATATATGTCATATCCCTGAAAAAAACCCAGTGGTTATTTCTTAGAAGTTTTATATCATTCCTCGGTGAACTCTATGGAATCGTGGGTTACACAATACCCAAGTAAAGAAGTCGGCATTAAAGTTTGTCTGCTGTAGAAGACATGGCCAGTTTACAATAAACACAATTTATTAATGATTTTATTTGTAAATATTTACATTTTCAACTGTCTTTGTCTGTGATAACATTACGAATCAATTTTGAACCCTAAAACCCAATAACTTCATGAAACATAAGTGACACAAAATGGGCATGTCTTATAGCATAATTGGTCAAATCTATCATAAAGCCCTTCGGGCTTTTTTGGATTTGACCACGCCCCGACCGAAATTATAACCTAATAATACAAAAAGAATGATTCCTTATTCCTTAATAAAAACCAAAATGACTTGCTAATAAAAAAAAAAAACAAGTAGATTTTCAAATTTATAACAATGGTTGATTTTTTATTTTATGAACATTCATTAATTAAATTCAGATCAATATTGATAACAAACAGTTTTTAATTTGATAATCACAAACACTTTTACTTTTAATAAAGGTTCATCTCCCAATTATTTTCAATAATTAACAAATATACATCTTTGAGTGATATTCATTATTATTGTAAGTTCACATTCAACTATTGTTGCATTTTAGTCCATATAAAGCAACATGAGCCCTTGTTTGGATGATCACAAAGTGTGAAAAAGCAGGAGTCAGTATTACAGTCCATGTGAATTATACACAGGTCAAATTCAGCTGCAGATGTTGAACAAAGTGACAAACAACATGTGTGGTTTTCAGAGCAGACTAGATTTTTACAGAAAAATTTACAACCTGTCAATATCCAAGCTATCTTCATTCTACAGCTGGTGTTAAGCTGAACAAGGCATCCCCATCAGAACGGGGTGTGTGGTCATCTACAACAAGTTATTAATTAATTGATAGCTTGATTATACTATATCATATCAATAAAACAGATACTGATATTTATTACACATGTTTCTATTACCAAAAACAATTGATACTAATAGCCTTATTACATTTATAGGTACCTAGATATATATTTATCTAATAAACCTGTTAAAATACAATGGTTTTAAACATTCACTTGATATACTAAAAACTGCATTACCAATAAAATTTGACATTAATGACAAGACACTGTATAATTAAGTACTATAATTCTACCAGTTATTTCTGAATTGCATAATAATATATTATGCATAATATGCTTAAAAAATACTAAAAATGGCAATGAAACAAGTTATACATTTTGCGGCGACATTTAATTTGAGATAAAATCATTTTTGTTTAATCTGGTAGATTTAGCTACATGTAATATAAATCCTGTCACAATGAGCTATTTGTATTGACACACAATCCCACAGATACACATGTCTTACATGTATCTTATTGACTGATAATTAACACGGACTGTGTGTCTTAGTTATCTATATCTAATTAATGTGAAGATAATGACTCAGACTTACCTGTCAGAGTGTCCTGTCTGGTGATATACCTGTAGACACACACCTTGTTGATGTCCCCTGATCCGACCCAGAGACGGTGAGTGTTGACATCATAACTCAGGCCGCGCGGTTCACCCATCTCTTGTGATTTTGTCAGTAGATGTGACAGGAACTGACCGTTCATATTTAACATCTGTACTGTATTGGTTTTACTATCACACACCACGATGTGTGACAGCGCGTCAGTACAGATTCCACATGGCTGTAGTCCTGATCCTGATGGATGTCCTGTGTAGGAGAAACGATGTCTTCCTCCACGCTCTGTCACCACTACAGCACCTAAGTCAGTCACCACGACATCCCCATTGTTGTTCTCTGTTATATAGTTAGGTTTACTATACAGTTTCAGTCCTGTGTTGTCGTATTGCATGGTTTGTGTCAGTTGTTTGCTCTGGTTGTACCGGGTTACCTTGCCTGTTCCTGGTTCCTTTCCGATCGCCAGCCCAACCAGTAGATCCCCAGTGGACAGGGACCAGTACACACACCATGGTATACATGAAAAGTCTGTTCTCTCTATAAATGTGGTGGTTGTTTTCAAATCCTTTGACAGTTTGCTGATGTTATAATTCATATCTACATAAATCAGTTCACTCTCACTATTCACTGTGTGCAATCCTAAACCTCTACATAAATCCTCCACACGATGTAGAGAGAGACCTGTTGTGTCTGTCAAAATGAGATTTTTTTTTATATCACTGACCCAGATCCGGCCTGATGTCAAGCAAGAAATATGAAAACAACCACTAACACCTGTCACTGTGAGAGAGGGAAGTAACTCGGGGGGAGACATTAGTTTCAGCAGACACTGGTTTCCTTGCTGTGGTTTTTCTGTCCCTGTGGTCGGGATTTTACTCAGTGACTCCACCACATCAGCAGTGGCTGGATTCAGATCTACACACATCAGATATAATCAGTTTAATATCATGTAATGTTTAATAAAATTAAAAATATATATTTCTATTTATTTCATATATATTTCATTAATTTTATATTTTCATTGAAGCATTACGAGGGTTGTCCAAAAATAGCGTAGACAAGTGGCGTTATTCAGTGTGATACTGGTGCAACAAATGGTTTAAAGCTGCTTGGTCCGATTTTGTTGGTTATTACAGTATCAAATAATTTTACATACAAACCTTAGACTTAGAAATTTATAGACTTTCTTCTATTTACACCAGCAGAATCGGTCTCCTTTCAAAGTTAGAAATATTCAAAGTAAATAAAAATAATTTCTTTTTGGGCAAACGAAAAAACAAACCAAAATGCATCATGGGAATCTATAGAAAAGGGAACCGTTTGGTTTCGTCCCCCGAATGATTAAGTTTATTAAACCCGGATGTTGTGCATCGATTGTAAACACAGCAAACTTCAGAAATATTAGCGAACAAAATGTACAGAGGTTTATTTTTAGTTTGCCTGAACATTATGACCTTTATTTATAGCGATGTCAAAGTCGTAATACAACCATTTCGGTCTCGACGTTGGGGGCAAATTATAACATGAGGTGAAACAACGCGATACCATTTTATGTCGTTTGTTTTGTTGAAAAATTTTGAGTAAGCAATGCATCATACCCAGGTGGGGGACTCAGAGACTCAGGACTCAGAGATTCAAATCCTGCATCCATACTCTTTGATAGGCAGTTTTGACAGTTTCGTTACTTTATTTAGAAATAAAATATAATTCTGGAATTTGAACACTAAATGTTCACTCATGATCATCGAAGATGGGCCGAATTTGTCAGAACTGTCCAGCATAAGTAAAATGTTATGTTTACTCATGTAAAATGATGTTAAGCAGATCTTGATTTTTTGAGGCCTAGAATTTTTATTTGGATTTGAAATTAGATTCTTTGATTTGGGCTGCTTTTAATTGATGTAATTTTGACTATTAATACGATCACGCTTGTTAATAAACTGATTGTTAAAGAAGTACTGGACTTGGTGATACTTACTAAGTATGAGCTGACCCATAAGACGGAATGGTTACAAAAGGACTTAAAAATGTTGATGTTGCAATTAATGGAGCCGCCAGGCAAAATATGTTGTTACTAATTATTCTTTGTTTTTTTTTTCAATGAATAAAATAAAAGTTCAATGGGCCACATCGCTCACCTGAGGAACAATAAAATCAGCTTAATGGTGTCATAATACATCTAGATAATTATGTACAATAATACACATTGAATACATGAAGATCCTGTATAAATAAAATCCATTTTCCCCCTAAATTTATTCTTATGTTTATAATCATTAGTCCCTTTTCTACAAGATGATTTTATAGTCACATGTTCAGTATTGCTGTTCTCAAAATGATTCTTAAAGTGACATGGTGACTCAAAACTCATGTTTAACTTTTTGAATATGACAGCGGAAATAAAAAGAGCTACTCAAAATTTCATCACACGAAAGGTTTCACGCATTATACATGTAAGTCATCACCTATCAATTTACAAGTCATTAAAATTCATTCGGAAAATGCACATGTAAACAAACCGAGTTGTTTTGGACATTGGTTTTGTGTCACGTGATTGCGATTTCTGTCTAAAAATAGTTACAGTGGGATTGACACACTGAAAAGAAATTTGAATTTGAAGCTATTGGATGTTTGTTGTAAGAAATAATGCATTAATAGAGAATGCATCATAGTAAATATATAAACAAATTGTGTTTCAATGAGAGGCTTCAGGTTCATGATGTATGCCACGCTTCAGTATTTACATTCGCCTGCGCTTGCGTGGCTATGAAGCGGAAGGAAAACTAGTTATTATAATTATAAAGATTCATCTGGCGGATTAATTTCTGAGAAGAAGAGTTTTAAAGATTTACTCTACATATTCCTATGTAAAACTTTGATCCTCCATTGTGGCCCTATCCCACCCCCGGGGGTCATGATTTTCACAACTTTGAATCTACACTACCTGAGGATGCTTCCACACAAGTTTCAGCTTTCCTGACAAAGTAGTTTCTGAGAAGAAGATTTTTAAAGATTTACTCTATATATTCCAATGTAAAATTCGACCCCCCATTGTGGATCCACCCTACCCCTGGGGATGATGATTTTCACAACTTTGAATCTACACTACCTGAGGATGTTTCGCCTTCCATATAAGTTTAAGCTTTCCTGGCTGATAAGTCTATGAGAAGGAGATTTTTAAAGATTTACTCAATATTTTCCTTGGTAAAACTTCGACCCCTCATTGTGGCCCCACCCTATGCCGGGATCATGATTTTCACAACTTTGAATCTACACTACCTGAGAATGCTTCCACACAAGTTTCAGCTTTCCTGACAAATTAGTTTCTGAGAAGAAGATTTTTAAAGATTTACTCTATATATTCCAATGTAAAATTCGACCCCCCATTGTGGATCCACCCTACCCCTGGGGATGATGATTTTCGCAACTTTGAATCTACACTACCTGAGGATGCTTCACCTTCCACATAAGTTTAAGCTTTCCTGGCTGATAAGTCTATGAGAAGGAGATTTTTAAAGATTTACTCAATATTTTCCTTGCTAAAACTTCGACCCCTCATTGTGACCCCACCCTATGCCGGGATCATGATTTTCACAACTTTGAATCTACACTACCTGAAAATGCTTTCACACAAGTTTCAGCTTTCCTGGCTGATAAGTCTATGAGAAGAAGATTTTTAAAGATTTACTCTATATATTCCCATGTAAAACTTCGTCGCCCCCCCCCCCCCCTCACAATGGTGGCCCCACTTAACCCCTGGGGATCATGATTTTCACAACTTTGAACCTACACTACCTGAGGATACTTCCATAAAAGTTTCAGCTGGCCTAGCTGTTTAGTTTATGAAAAGAAGATTTTTAAAGATAAACTCTATATATTCCTATATTAAACTTCGACCCCCAACTTTGAATCTACACTACCTGAGGATGCTTTCACACAAGTTTCAGCTTTCATAGCTGATTAGTTTCTAAGAAGAAGATTTTTTTACCCTATATATATTCCTATGTGAAACTTTGCCCCCTCCCCCCTTGTGGTCCAACCCTACCCCTTGGGGTCATGAGTATCACAACTTTTAATGTACACTATACCTGAGGATGAGGACAACAAAGTTTCTGAGAATATTTTTTAAAATTTACTCTATATATTCTTATGTAAAACTTTGATCCCCCCCCCCAATTGTGACCCCACTCTACCCCCGGGGTCGTGATTTTCACAACTTTAAATCTACACTTACCTACCTGAGGATGGTTTCACACAAGTTTCAGCTTTCCTGGCATAAATGGTTCATAAGAAGAAGATTTTTTAAAAATTCTCAAATTTTTCAATAATTTCTATATATATCCCCTTGAAAAAGGCATGGCCTTTAATTTTCACAACTTTGAATCCTCTTTGCCTAAGGATGCTTTGTGCCAAGTTTGGTTTAAATTTGTCCAGTGGTTCTAGATGTTGAAAATGTGAAAAATTTACAGACAGACGGACGACAGACAAAATGTGATTAGAATAGCTCACTTGAGCTTCCAGCTCAGATAAGCTAAAAAGGAGATTTGATTTTTCAATACTTTTTAACCATAAAAATGTAGTAGGCAGTCCAACATAAATTTTTTTGAAACCAAAATGCGTCCAAATTCGAGAATGTGCTTTATTTCCCGAGTAAAAATATGGAGCTCGTCTGACATGTCAGCCATTTTCAGGACCGTGCGCCTTTTTAGGATTTAGATAGTTCCCCTCTAGAATATTCTGTTTATGATATGCGCTCATTGAAACACAAAAAAACCTCAACCTTTTAATCTTAATTAAACCTTTCATGGTTTAGAATGCGGTAACAATCGACTGATTTTCGATTATAATCGATGATTGGAACATAACTAGGTGCATTAGTATCATTAGACGCACCATCCATGCAAATTTGAAGTTAGGACCAATAATAATAAAGATATATTTTTTAGTATCCTTGATAATGGAGATCAGGCTCTGCATCAGAAGATACCTTTTCGATTCATTTATATTATACATGTTATAGTTAAATCAACTATGCCAGTTTGAAATAGTACTTTTATCCATTAAACATGGGACCTGTTCCAAAAAACTTAACCTCATCCAGCATCCGAAACCTATGGCTCAGATACAGCATTCAAGCTTGTCAGGTGCATCAGTATCATAAGAAGCATCATCCATGCAAGTTTTTATGAAGTTAGGACCAGTAATAACTAAGATATAATAATCAAATGGCACCTGCTCCAAAAACTTAACTAGCTCTAAAAACCTAAACCTCCTCCAGCATCCAAAACCTATGGCTCAGATTCAGCATTTAAGCATGTCAGGTGCATCAGTATCATAAAACGCACTATCCATGCAAGTTTGGTGAAGTTAGAACCAGTAATAACTAAGATATAATAATCAAAGGGGCACATATGGTTCCTCAATCCTCATTATGCAATTAATAATGATAATGACACAGACTTACCTGTCAGAGCGTCCTGTCTGGTGATATACCTGTATATAACCACCGTGTTGTTGTACATTGATCCAACCCAGAGACGGTGAGTGTTGACATCATAACTCAGGCTCCATGGTCTGAATATTCCTGATGGTCTTACCAGTAGATGTGACAGGAACTGACCGTCCATGTTTAACATATGTACTGTGTTGGTTGTAACATCACACACCAGGATGTGTGACAGCACATCGGTACAGATTCCACGTGGCAGTAGTCCTGATCCTGATGGATGTCCTGTGTAGGAGAAACGATGTCTTCCTCCACGCTCTGTCACCACTACAGCACCAGACTTAAAATTTATATAGTTGGACACCACGACATCCCCATTATTGTTCTCTGTTATATAGTAAGGTGTATTATAAAGTTCCAGTCCTGAGTTGTCATATTGTATGGTTTGTATCAGTTGTCCACTCTGGTTGTACCGGGTTACCTTGCCTGTCTGTGGTTTCTTTCTATACATTGCGACCAGTAGATCCTCAGTGGACGGGGACCAGTACACACACCATGGTCTCCATGTAGAGTCTGTTCTCTCTATAAATGTGGTGGTTGTTTTCAAATCCTTTGACAATTTGTTGATGTTTAAAGTCCTATTTATATAAATCAGTTCACTCTCACTGTTAACTGTGTGTGTTCCATTACCACAACGTGAATCCTCTACACGATGTAGAGGGACATCTGTTTTGTTTGTCAAGATGAAATTATTTATAAAACCACTGACCCAGACCAAGTCTGATGTCACACAGGTAATGTGATCACAATGATCGACACCTGTCAGTGTGAGAGATTGATGGAACTCAGGAACAGACATCAGTTTCAGCAGACATTGGTTTTCTATGAGTCGGTTTCTTCTCTCTGTGATTTGGATTGCACTCAATGACGCTATCACATCCTCCTTGTTGAGTGACTCAGTCATGGAGAGCTGGCTGGTGTGGAGTGCAAGATGTATCTTGGGAAGGGATGTCTTTATGAATGAGAGGAATTGTAGCGCGCTAAATGTGAATGTTTTCTGTTCATATATGTGTACATGTCTCTGTAGGCTGACAATATGTCTGCTCATTTCTATCATCTGTTTTAAACATCTGTGTTTGAAATTAAAGTCACAAAACACATAGTTTAATAGATCATACAGCACTTTATCAATCAGATTCTTCAGTTTCTGAGCCTTTGTTAACATCTCTAATTGAAAGAGAGAGAATTTTGTGTGACAGGTTTTAAAATCGGCTTTGATTTGTGGCAGGAAAACGGGTCTGTAAAAGAGAGCCTCACTTCTGATGGTGTGAATGGTTCCTCTGTGTTGTTGTTGCTTTGTTTTATAGGCTGTTCTAACATCTAGTTGTCTGTGATTTCTGTGCTTCCTGCAGTGGAAGCAGACAGGGAGTTCACAAGATTCACAGTACTTTCTATAAACATGGCTAGGATGTCTCACACAGATCTCTTGTGTTGGGATGTAGTTGATTTTATCATCGGGTGACACAACATCATGGTCTATTGTTTTCAGATCTTTTACATGGTTCTCTTTACACTGGGGACACAGATCACATGGACACGATACACAATAGTACTCTGTGTCCCTCGGACACTTAGAACAGTGATGTACTCTATAAGGGGAGCTTGCTGTGTCCATGATGTGGAGGGTCAAGTCCATTAAATCACAACCTGTTAAACAGAAAATAAAAGGTTACATTTACACTCTACTGTGTTTTTTCATTAAATTCTTTAAATGCCTCTAAATGTAACAACCTAATCATTGCGCAATGTATCACTGCGAATATAATTGTACTTTAATATGTTTAACCAAGTAGTTTCCAAACATTGATTTTTAATGTTATCAGTTTAAAACTAGAGGTACTGTGAGCAAGCAAGCTCACTAATGATACCCCAACCAAGAAAAAAACTATATCTCAAATATTTTCTATAATAAAAAATGATGGATGCTATCTGCTTAACCGTCCATGTTTTATCAATAACAACTCTTCTATTTTTTTTTTATTGTTAACGCTAATGTGAGTACACAAACAAATTTCTATTTTTTAAATTCCACTTTATTTCAACTTAATTGTTAAGGCATGAAGACATCTGCATCCCTTTGACAACAAACATGACTGGAATCAAACGATAGTCAACATGTCAAGCAGCCATTATATGTTTTGATATTTGGATATACCGATCCTGATTTTTTTTTAAAAACTTTTTTCCACAATTTAAAAAAAAAAATAAAATGCAGGCCATATTCAGAGGGATGGGGATGATAATCTAATAATTAATTTTATGTGACCTGACACGAGTAAGCTTCAAATTTTACCTTCTAATCATTTTATTAACAAGACATGACACAGACAGGAATAAAGCATTTTTATACACAATCACATTGAACTTGTCCAAATGACCTTGGGTCAAGGTTATAAGCAATCTTTTATGTGAAGTAAGAACTTCCAATGTTTCTCTATAAGAAAGATATGGACCGACATGAATTTTGCACAGACAGACGGACGGACGCCGGACAACAGGTGATCAGAAAAGATACCATGAATTCTATGTCCAATTAAACTGTAAATATCACTGAAATCAAAGCAAAATATTGATTACATAAGAACAAAGGTCAAAAAATGAAACCCAAATTTTTCGTGACCCAGGAAGAGTTGTTGTTGACATAGTAGTCTCCCTTTGAATATGAAGACTGCATGTACATCGCTAAAAGAAGAAAATCCTAATATTATTTCACTCCCAATGATATAATACTGTATATGTCTGCTAAGTCATTTTTACATTGTCCATGTTGTCGTAAGAACACGGGAAATTGTTAAGGCTTCCCACATCATTGTGTAGAAAGTCACTTCATACAATATGACATCATAATCAACTTTGACGTCACGATCTGCATTCTATTCCATAGTTCTCAGGGAACATATCGTAACGTTAAAAGTGAATTATATTGAATTATATTTTTAACACTCTTGTGTACAATTTTAACATCATGGCCGGCAGGATAAACCGCGCCATGTTGAAAACTCTCGATCACCCTGACGTTTGCATTTACCTTACTAGAATATAAAAGCGAACATCTGGCCGGCTGATGCAGACAAGATCACGGACTAAACAACTAAATTTTTTTTAAAACGGACAAAAACGGAAAATGATCGAAAAAAAGAAAGAAATGGCATATCGGAAAATACTTGTAGATATCTGATTCTTTGATTCAAATTAGCGGAATTCCGCTAAATATCAGAAAAGAATCATCACTGAAACCAGGTATTGTCATCGTGAATATTGCGGACAAAAGAAATCAAATAAAATACAGCTTATTGAGCCTTTAAAAGCAAAAACCATAACCAGAGACATACATGTTTGTACTAAGTAAACATGATATATCATTTTTTTAAGTGATCTGGTTAGACCATCGCTGGGGGGGGGGCACTGTACTCAAGCACTTGTACCTTAACTTGTTAAAAGCACCGAATGTTTTACCAAAGATCACACGTGTGTTTCTTTTAAAGTTTGTTTACAAGCGCCTGTTTTATACACTGCGATTGGATCAGCTCCTCGCAGCTGCAGCCAATCATGAAACGGAGCTTGTCACCGAGGTTTCGTTATGAGATCTGCCAAGGGTTTTTTTGAAGCATAATTGACCGAAAGCCCTTGGCTAACAAAGATGGGTAAACCTGTTTTGGGGCGCTCATAAAAAATAATTCAAATTTATGTGAAAGTGGTATTCAGATTTAGGTTTTACAAATCATAAGCACCAAATCTGTGTAAATAATCTAATACTGAACTTTGACTGCTTGTGAAATTACAAATCAATTTTGGGGCACTCATGAAAATTATTCAAAACTTATTGTAACAATATTTTTCTTTTGGGGCTCTTGTGAAAGATATTTGGGGCGCTCATGAAACGTAATTGGGGCCCTCAAAATAAAAGTTGGGGCGCTTATGCATGGACCGCTTTGGTTTTGGGGCGAAACGACACCATGAACTAGTATACACCATATGTAATGTACGTATAAATTGTTTGCATTCAGTATTTTGTATAAAATATGACTGCCGTCATGAGAAAATCATCTTATCTTTTGACGTCACAATGCTCAGAAAACGACGTCCTAGTAGCGGCATTGTAAACGCAGTTTTTTTTATTTTCTGTTTCTATTTTTTTTATGCGTCTGTGTTGTGTTTTTTTTAATAATAAGAGTATGGCCTTGTTTAAATACCGATAATAATAATTGATAACTAATAATAATACATAATAAAATAATTAAAAAATAATTAATAATAATAAATCATAATAGAATAATAATTGGCGTTTGTGACGTCGTGTTGATTTCGACCAGCTACGGCAAAGTCGTCGTAACATATCTTACTAAAATTGTCATAAAATGCTTAAAACACATAAGATCTTGGATATCTTTGTATATTTGTATTCAGAAAGAGTTGACTAATCGGAATTGAGAAAAAAGCGAGTTTGTGAAATTTTGACCTTAAGGGCCCTTTTCTCGTGACGGCAGTCATATCAGTAATATAAGCACGCCAAAACCAATGCAATGATAATTTTTTTTAAATTTAAAAGCGAAAGTGATTTTGGGGCACTCGCAAAAAAATATCAACCATGTTAACCATTTTGAGTACTCTGAAAAAAAAAATTAAAACCAGGAACGAACATTTGGGGCGCCCCTGAAATGTACTTGGGGCGCGCGTGAAATGTAATTGGGACGCTCCAAAAATATTTGGGGCACTCGTGCATGGGGCGTAATAGTTTTGGGGCGGAGTGACCAGCACCCAAATTATCCTTCGCCCCCACCCTCCCTGAAAAATGTATCTGGATCCGCGCATGCCATGATTGAAAATATTGAATCATTGACTCTGAGTCATGTGAATGCAAAAGTAAACAATTCAAGTTCAATATTATCTTGTTTTATTACAGTCGTTTGACCAGTTCCGAATAGGGTACAGATTTGACGGTGCTTTAAATGTTACCAGGTGTTATTTTTAAATCTGATTTTTTGGCCGATATACACCATATCCTTGTTTATTTTAATGCAATATTGCTGCATTTGAATTTTTTTAAATAAAATTTTATTCTAACAAATTACGCGGGAAGCCATTTTACCAGTTGCGAATAAGCCGATGAATTCCGAATAGCATAACTGTTTCTATACATATCGAATGTAGATAAAAAAGTTTCGGCCCTAAAACCATCGATTGAACCTGTTGAATAAGATTTTTTCAAGAGCCCTTTTCACCCCCCTTTCACATGCCCTTTTCAAATCCTAGATTTAACACTGAAGATACAACTATATTAATTCTGTATTAAAATAAGGCGAACGGACCTTGGGCGAACGAAAACTAGGGCGAACAGCGTCAAGGGCGAACACATTTTAGGGCGAACGAACATATGTTCATACTTTTGAATGGGTCATACTAAAACACGCCTGCCGACGCCTGCCGGGGAAAACACGCCTGCCGAGAGAAAACCACACGCCTGCCGTTTACCTGGTGGATAATTTTAATATTTTCTTTGATATTTTATTTAACTTAACTAAATTAATAATCATAATAACAAAAAGTTGACTTTATATTGAATATTTAGCACAAAATTAGCAAAAATGTTCAATGTTGGTAAAGATAGATAACTCTTACGTAGAATCCATACGCCTGCCGAGGAAATCTAGACGCCTGCCGTTTATTTGATGGATTATTTTAATTTTTTCTTTGATATTTTATTTCTTTTAACTAAATAGATGATAATAGAAATAAAAAGATGATTTTATATTAATCAATTAACACAAAATAAGTAAAAATCGGGTAAGCAGCTAGCTCTTACGAAGAATGCATATGCCTGCCAAGAAAATCTATACGCCTGCCGTTTATTTGATGCATTATTTTAATTATTTCTTTGATATTTTAGTTTACTTAGCTTAATAAATGATAACAGAAATAAAAAGTTGACTTTAAATTCATTAATTAACACAAAATTAGTAAAAATCGGGAAAGTAGATAACTCTTACGCAGAATGCATACGCCCGCCGAGAAAAGTACACGCCTGCCGCTTACCTGGTGGATGATTTTTAATTTTTTCTTTTATATTTTATGTTTTCTAACTAGATAAATGATCAGATTAATTAAAAATTTACCATATTTATTAATTAACACAACATGAGGAAAAATCATGGGTAAATATACGTGGAATCCATACGCCTGTCTTGAAAATCTATACTGACGCCTGCCGTTTACCTGTAGATGATTTAATATTTTTTTTTACGTTAGTATTTTATTTTACTGTACTAAATAATAAGCATAGATAAAAAGACTTAAGAAAAAAAATTGCGAAGGACTTAAAAATAAAGGGAAAACTCTTACTTAGAAATCTTACGACTGTCATTTTTTTTTTTTTATTTATGTCACACATTCTGCAAACATACAATGCATAATTAAGGTGCTTCAAATATAATAATTCAGAAGTGCTAATTTTATTTTAGAGAATTGGGAGAGAGAGAGAGAGAAGTCAAGTAAAAATTGGATTCCAGATGTTACACTGAGTATCAAAAATCTCATTTTCACCATTTTTATAAAAAATAAATTTATGTGTTTCATAGAAGAGCTTTAAAGACACTGCATAAGCGACACTCAACTGTTTCTCAGTACACCTTGCTGTGTAAATATAGTACTTTAACCAAAGAAAAATGATATTAAGGATATCTTTACTTTTACCAAGAATGCCTAGAATAAAAGTTTTTTTGGTAAATGTAACCTGAAAATTTATTTTTTCTTCTAAATAATGTTTAAAATTTTCTAAAAAAGATTGAACACAATCACAATCCCACAATATATGTTCTATGGTTTCCTCTTTTCTGTGACAAAAGGTACACATTTTGGAGTTAACTTTTTTGATTTTGAGTAAAAAAGAGTTTGTTGCTAAAATTTTGTTAATTATTCTATATTGGAACCATTGAAGTTTACAGTTTTTTGTTATTATGAAAGGCAGTTTATGTATTATTTTCCACTCCATGTCATCTATATCTAATAGTTGATTCCACCTTCTTTTACCTGTTGTCACAGAGGTATTACTGTTTAAAATATCATAAAAGAACTTTGATTTTTTACATTTCATAACATTATATATGTTTTCTCTAATCAATGGGTTTACTAATTTTCTTAAAGTTTGGTTTTCGCCCAACTTTCTGATGTAGGTCTTTGTAGCATGGATTATGCTTGCATATTCTAAAAAGTTGACCTTTACATCTGTATACATATCACAAAACTTATCAAAACTAAGAAAAGTACCATCTTCTTCAATGATATCATTGTTGTATCTAATATTATTGTCAAATAGTTGTTTGTTAAAAAAAAGATTTTCCTCCAATATGGATCAAAGGGTTATAAAATAAAGGTGAGTTTGAAGTAACACCAGACTCTAAGGTGGCACGGGACAGTTTTTTTGATACAATTCATTGTAGCCAGGGGATGCGTGTCTTCGGAACTCTGTAACTGGTAGAATTTCCTCAGTTCCCATTGAGCACAAATACCTATAATTCACTTGTTATAGAGTCAATCACTTATTCCTGAAGAAAATTACTAGTCAAAACCTGTAAAATTTTCTACATACTGGATTTTATGAGATTTTGACCCTTTCATATTTTGCTAATTTTTCATGATGTCTCAGCTTTTTAGACCTCCCCCACATAATTCCCTGCAAAGGGTTGACCTTCCGTACCGTGTGCATGTTGCACCATCACATGTCAGAAACTTACCGGTGTATAGTTTACAATGTCCCATCCACCTACTTTTCGTGTTATTTTACCTCCCGTCTGTCACTTGCAATTTCACTGTATAAAGTCAACACAACAGTCATAGCCGCGGTTTCGCATTTTACTTCTGATTCTCATGTACCTAACATATGGGGCCTACATATTGCATGTCAATTTCAACAAGAGACATCCCTCTAACTAATGATAATCATTATAAATAATTTCATGAATTTTAGCAACACTCATAAGCCTTCAAGTACAGCAACTCTCAATTTTACAAAAATATTGACAGGTACTTTATCCGAAACTGTCCCTTGCTACCTTTAACTTACACTAACATTCTCTGAAAAGTCATTTTATCTTGGAATTAGAAAGCTTATGCTATTCTGAGAAAAAGTATACCTCATTTTGCCAATTCCATTGAGGTTTAAGAAAAATATGACCATTTAAGTGAACCCGCCATTTCCACTTTCCTCTATTTAACACAGATTCACTGGGCTCTCCATAAGTAAAGCATCTATACCTAATGTTTTAGTGGTAAATTGTTGTTCAACCTTCTTAAATCAGAAACCTTATTCAATACTACATACATCTACATAATATTATCATGATAAAAGCATCAACTCACTTAGAAATACCCTTTCATGTATACCCTCCCCCTATCTTTTGATTTTCATAAGAAGCATTAGTTTGAACACTTTAACCTAATATTATGAAAATTGTGGCAATTTCCTTGAGTCATTTCTCACACATATTTGAAAACAGTCATAACTGATACTAAAAATTGATCTTTTTTGGTAAATGGATGATTTGTAGCATTTTTATTCACAAAAAGACATGCCGCCCTACATGTTATTTCTTGTTTTCATGAAAAAGTAAGCTTATTACTTAGTACTTTATCCGAAACTGTCCCTTGCTACCTAATATATTATGTTGGTCAACCCATGCTTTAAATACATCTATCCAGAACTTGTTTTTTAATGATTTCAAAAGTATATTAATGTATTCAATACCACATGATGTAAATTTATTTTGATTTAAATTAGGTATGAATTGGCTCAACCCGATAAGCTGTCTCAACCAGAATAATTTCATAGAGGATATAAACGCTTTGATATTTATCATCTTCAGACCACCTTCTTCATAGTTTAGAAGAAGAACATCCCTCTTTATTCTGTGAGTTGAGCCATTCCATATAAATGAAAAAAGTAACTTTTCTAATTCTTTACAATAAAAGACAGACGGGTTTGGGATAGACATTAGTATATGATTCAACAAAGGAAGCACTAATGTCTTAATAACTGTAATCTTGCCAATGGGAGTTAAATGTCTTTTCTCCCATTGTTTAATGATAGACTTAATTTTAACCAATTTTGGATCATAGTTAATACTATGCATATTTAGCAAATCAACATCAAAATTTATTCCAAGCAAGGTGAATTTCGTAGATCCCCAATTCATCTGGCAACTGATGTAAATTGTTTATATTATAAACTGGTACAGCATATTGTTTCTTAACTGTCGATTTAATATGCACGCCTGCCATTTTATTTATGTCATTTTTATTTGTATTAACTAATTTATGAATTACTTTAGATTGCTATAGATTTAACATTTTGCCTTATAACTACGTGCAGAACTTTACTTATTGCTGCAATTGATTTTTTATATTACATGAAGTCGGGTGATACGAGTATATAATCCGTATGTCATTCCTTTTAAGTTTGACAAAGTTTTGTTTTCTATCAGAATATAATATTTTGATTAATATGCCTGTCGCTGAAGCTTTTTATGATAGAAATACAGGGTAAGATTTATGAACATGTCTATAGATACGAAACGCCAAAGGAATACACTTGTGTACGCTTTTACGCTTGTTGAATACCTATATTAATGCATATTATTTTTTTTTTCATTAATTTTTTTTCTTCAGTCAACTGTGTACATGATCATAGAATAAGAATTAAATAAAACTTTGTGTGTTGTAAAGAGGGATACTATTAATTATTATCATAACTTTTCGCCTAACGCAAAAATTGATGATCTTGTATTTCCCAACAATATTTCATTTAACTTTACCAAGTAAACGAATAAAGACATAACAATTAGATTTTAATGATATTAAAACGTAACACGAAACGTGTGCATACAGAATATTTTTTTCGGGGGGGGGGGGGGGGGGGTAGTATATTCACGTTTGTCCGCGGGGGGGGGGGGGGGGGGGTGTCGAGGCAAATTTTTGGTAATTTTACTAGTATTTAAATAAAAAAAATGATATTTTCTAAGGGGGGCGGGCTCCACCACCCCCACTTCCGTAAGAAATTTGAGTTTTACCAGGGGGGTCGGGGGTCTCTACTCCCCCCCCCCCCGTGTAGACCAGCTCATGAAAAGCATGATATAAATCTAATGAGTTATACTAACATATATTTGTTATATTTGTTATATTTGTTATTAAATTGTTATTGTTAGCAAGAACATTGATATTTAAGTATCATAATCTACGACAACTTACTGATCACTAGGGTCGATCTATAAAACTGTTCCACGATCTTTTGGTCTATAGACCAATCCTGTTTTAAAGTTTTTCTAAATACTGGATGAAAAATCATCCATCCACTGTCCTCTTTCTTTCTCTCTTCATTAACGGGAACAATTCAAACATCAAGAGAAAAAAATACTAATAAATATAGTTGAACCTGCGTTCAATTGTTCAAGTACATGTATTTTTCAATAAAAATATAGAGAAAACTGTAGCGAGTCGGTAAGCGTGAGACATTCACATTCTAAATGTTCGACATCTGAACGCGGTGGTTTTTTTCTCGGTTTTAATTGATTTCATATTTAAGTAAAAATTTTCTGAGTCATAAATGAACACAATATTCTATGCAGATCGGTTGTCTTTGAACTTAATGATCGTAAAATGTCTTCATGGCGATTTTGATCAACCATTCTGACCATAATTAATCGTAGGTCGTGAAAGGTTTTGATAAAAAAAAAAAAAAAGAATGCATGCATTCGTAATTATTATTGATTCTTCAATGTATATAATTCATATCATACGGCTTACAATATCATTCGTTTCACTATCCCTCAAACGGTTACAAATAGGAAAACGGGACCACAATCTGAACATGTACTTGTGTACGTGTATACACGTGTTAGTTTCTTGTGTATTCTGTGTGAATTGAACGGTTTTTTGTCTCTTAAGAAACAATAGACCTTTACCTACCTGTATATTGGAAGACGACCGTGAATCACACCTTGTACACAAGCCCCCCCCTTTCTCTCTCTCTCTCTCTCTCTCTCTCTCTCTCTCTCTCTCTCTCAAATGTTCTAGGTGACTGAGAAAAATAGTTGTGAACGAGTCGATCTACCTAAGTATGTCTTAAGATACTATGTATAGCCTATGAACTTACACCTAATTATTAACCCAAAAGTATTCTTAAAACCTTGCAGTCCACTTTAATTATTCCAGTTGATAGAGCAATGTCATGGTTTCTGACTCCTATTTGTATTTTTATGTATCTATAAGAAATTGAAGAATAATACCACTTTATCCTTATATATGTATATATCATGTACAAGCACTTAATCAAAAAATATTTCTGATTTATAAGCCATCAGTTTTTAACTGGTCAAACTTCATAAAACGTGTATAGTCGATTCATAACCGTAAACATTTGTGTTACTATCTTCGAGAAGCTTATAAAATACAGAAAAACAAAACTTATTTTGTAGGGGAAAATATCAATCATTATTATTTACGAAACAGTCCAGGTGTATAACCAAGAATATTGACATGATTTGAATCACTTTACAACGTCAATCATTGAACCGGGGTACTTTTTTCTCCATTAAAAATTGAGACCAAAAGTCGTAAAAATTTTAACCCGGTCACATTTTTAAAAGCTTGGTACAATTAAACGAACTTAATACTGATAACTTCAAAATAAAGCATACACTGGACATGTAGCTGCAATAATTATACCGGTGTATTGATTGTGTTAAATATTGAATCAAACTACAGCTAGAGTTCTGCTTTGATTTGGTAATTGAATGCTCTATAGCTGAGCTTTTTTTCTTCTATGAACAGAATAAGTCATCACTGAAAAGGTTATAAGCTTGTATTGGGTTTCAAAAGTGATTCAGTCTATGTTAGATTTTCTTGTTAGAAGAAGACGGTTTTTTAATATTCAAACTGATAGCCCCCCCCCCTTTCCCTTGAATGAAATAATTATCCGCTACATTGATATCATGCAATGTAAAATTTTGCAACAGGCTTATCGACCTGACCTTTGATTTTAAAAACGCAGCGAAACAGAATCAGAATCTAGAGATTTAGATATAGTTTGGTGAACTAGGCAGTGAAAGTCTTGAGATGAAAAAGTTTTTCAAGATGTAAACAGTTACAAACATTGTACAGAAGTAATTGTGTACGAAAATGTAAATGCACTTTGCTTAAAAAGTCTAACCTTTCCCCATATACATTTACTAAAATTAATAATTTTAGAGCATAAATATTTATAAAATCTGGAATGCTTACACAAGTACGTTAGCCTGTTTGTTTTAGAAATACATTATATAGCCTTCATACATGGATAAAGGCTATGTCAGTCCACTTCTCTAAAGAAGTAAAATTGTCAAATTGCATCTTTTGAATTGATTGATTTGGTGTAAATATTAATTTACATTACATGTCTTGAATTTTGTATTTACATGTTCACCCAACACAAATTTTACAGTTTGACTCCAAACGTATTTCTGAACTTAGTATAACAGTGCATTAATTATATATATTCACACCAGTATACTTTCCTTCTTATTTCAGACACCACTTTTACATCGTATGAATATATAACATAAAATACTTAGATTATACGTAAAATACATGCATATTTTAAGGGTTCTTCGAAAAATTAGAGACCATCTATAATCTTGAAATTCGAGCAGAGACATACAAAAGTCATGTATATAACAGATAGTATATACGTCCTTGATTCGAGTTTGTAATATATATTTCATTAATTGCAACAAAAGAAGAAGGGTATGAAAACACTGGTACAGTATAACGATAACTATGTGAAAAGCTGAAGTTTTTCAAGAAATAAAATAAAAGACATGGATAAAAACATAAAATATCCAAGAAAAAAACATATTATCCATCATATAAACATGAAAAACGGCAGGCATATAGAATTTCTTGGCAGGCGTATGCATCCTGCGTAAGAGTTATCTATTTTACCGATTTTTACTAATTTTGTGTTAATTAATGAATTTAAAGTTATTAAGCTAAGTAAACTAAAATATCAAAGAAATAATTAAAATAATTCATCAAATAAACGGCAGGAGTATAGATTTTCTTGGCAGGCGTATGATTTCTTCGTAAGAGCTATCTGTTTACCCGAATTTTACATATTTTGTGTTAATTAATTAATATAAAATCAACTTTTTATTTCTATTATCATCTATTTAGTTAAAAGAAATAAAATATCAAAGAAAAAGTTAAAATAATCCATCAAATAAACGGCAGGCGTCTAGATTTTCTCGGCAGGCGTATGGATTCTACGTAAGAGTTATCTATCTTACCAACATTGAACATTTTTTGCTGATTTTGTGCTAAATAATCAATATAAAGTCAACTTTTTATTATTATGATAATTAATTTAGTTAAGTTAAATAAAATATCAAAGAAAATATTAAAATTATCCACCAGGTAAACGGCAGGCGTGTGGTTTTCTCTCGGCAGGCGTGTTTTCCCCGGCAGGCGTCGGCAGGCGTGTTTTAGTATGACCGCTTTTGAATATTGACAATTACTGAGGAAATTCGAAACTCTCCTATTCGTGTTCACTCATTAAAGACAACACAAAATATCACGTTATACATATGTACGGTCTAGAACAAACCTTCATCTTTCTTTTTTCTTGAACGGAGGAAAACATTTAGCTCTCTGTCTACATTGTACGTATCATCATATGTTGGATAGAAAATTTCCTTATCGCATGTCAAGACGGTGTATGGTCGTTTCGGCATCAACCAATCTAGACCCGATATTGCTGCAATATTGACTGAGAGTTGGAGGGGGGGTCTCTGCGGTCCTTTAAATGAGACTGATTAAACAAAGTTACTAATTGTAGTGTGGTGGAGTGTTGGATCCAGACATTGCTGAACAGTGTGGGTGGTGGATCCAGGAATTATGTACAGAGTGGATAGGGGATGGAATTACTTTAGAACAGTGAGTTGGGTGGGGGATGGAACCATCTTTGGAATACAGAAAAAAAAAAAAGTTATTAATGCCCCAGATACAATAAATGTTTCTTTCTTTCTAATTTTTATACCTTTGTTTAGGTTTAAATTACACTATCAATTAATTGATTTACATGCATAACTTAGACAGCAATTCAGGCACGCAACATCGAGTGGAAGAGGGCCTGCCCCCCCCCCCCCCCCCACTTTTTCTCGCAGCAGACATTTTTCTTAAATTTACATAGAAAAATTGAATTATCATGGAATTCCCCCTTCTCCTATTTTTGGAGCATGCGATAAATGGAGGTGAAAATGCATGAGGAAACCAAGAGTGAAATGTGAAGCTATTTTAAAGGGACTTAGACACGATTTGAGCTCAAATTTTTCAAAATTTATTTTTTCATTTTTAATGTCTATAATTATCAATATGGATGTTTTTAATGCTTTGTCAAAATTTGAAAGTCAAATATCGAGTTACAAGCGAGTTACAGAGGTTAGAATTCTTTGTTTTGTAAACAAAGCTCAGTCCTGTTATTGTTTACTTATGTGTTGTATTGGTATAAGTTTCAATCTAATGTTGATTTTTTTTTTTGTTGATAAAATTATTTATGAACACATTGAATGAGTTTATCTCATTTCCACAAGTTATTTTGTCAAAGAAATGGTAATTTTTTTACTTTACATTATTTGTAAACAAATATAAGACTCGAGCTTTGTTTACATAACAACGACTTCTTTCCTCTGTATCTCGCTTGTAACACGACTTCTAACATTCCAATTTTGGTAAATCATTCAAAATACACAAGTTAACTATTTTATACATAAAAATCAAAAATAAAATTTTCATCTGAAATCGTGTCTAGGTCCCTTTAAGGAATACTACACAACCACCCCCCCCCCCCCCCCACACACACACAGACGGAATAGGATTTCTGATGATTTTGAGAATTAACTGTCCTTTTTTTGAGGGGGGGGGGTGGGGATTTCATTGTCAAGATTTTTGGGATGAAGCTGCTGTCATGTTGTAAGTTTTGAATTTACATTTGTATTTACACCCACGCACCCAGTAAATTCAAAACTTACAACATGACACTGCCCCCTTTCAAATACGATGCTACGTTTTGCTAAACTGATCTGCCTCTATTGTTTTTTTTTTTAGTTTCGATTGGTTTCGTTTCGTTTCGTTCGGTTTCGTTTCGTTTCGATTTCGTTTCGCACTTGACAGGTACCCTCCTTATTACTTATATTTATATAATTTTCAAAAACTGTACGATTAAATATTAAAATAGTCATAAACGAAATGTATTGGACTACAAATTACAAAATCGATTCGTAGGGTTATCACAGACAAATTTAAGACACCGAGAAATGTAAATATATGAGAATAAAGGTGATAAATGAATGAGGAAAAGATATCAGAGAATTCGTACCCTGGATAAGTATTGATTGCAGGTGTCACTACAGTATTAATTTTTACTATATATTCTTACCAAAATTGCACAACTTTAGATACATATTAAAAATTCAAAACGAACTTCTGGGAAAAATCCTCTTGACATATTTTTAAACAATACTTCAATCTAGTAGCAAAATCCAGCAAGGCATGATACTTTGTTTACGTCGAAGTTACACATGTGCTTGAAAATCAAGCCCGGGCCTTTTCACCCCCCTCCGGAAACAACATGCATCAACAATTCAAATGACTTCGCCTTGTTACAAAACCTTGACAGTCAGACATCTTACACATTGTTTTTCAGCTCATAAAAAAAAATCAGCTCCTGTCTGGGGCGGAAACGCCCTAAATTCAAAGGGGAATTCGGGAATTATTTTGCCTCAGCCATGTTTTGAACTTTGATTTAATAGGGTAAGGGTTTAGAAAGGAAAACATAGCATTCTTAATTATCCTGTTCGCATATGTATGGTAGTACCTTACCTTATTATTATTTTTAAATTGGCAAGAAATTCTCGCTTGATAAATAACAATATATCGGAAATATATATGCTAGAGAAATTGAAAAAAAAAGAAAATATCTGTACAAGTCCCGAGCCTTCTTGTCATAAACCACCCACCAATATGTGTAAGGAAGACCCTGCCCGGCAGTTTACCATTGGGACGTGTATATCCCAGAGAACCGTCCTGATATATCTGACGTAGAGTACCAATATGTGTAAGGAAGACCCTGCCCGGCAGTTTACCACTGGGACGTGTATATATCCCAGAGAACCGTCCTGATATATCTGACGTAGAGGTTGCACACCACTATTAATTTTTACTATATATTCTTACCAAAATTACGCAACCTTAGACACGGGTAGCGAGTTTAAAACAAACTTCTGGGAAAATCCCTCTTTACAACTTTTAAAACAATCGTTCCTAACCAATTTAGTAGCAAAAAACACACAGCCATCCACAAAGGCACGATAGTTTGTTTACATCAAAGTTACACATGTGCTTGAAAATCAAGTCCGAGCCTTTTCACACCCCTGCCGAATCAACTGGCATCAAAAATTGAAGTGACCTCGTATTTTTACAAAAGTGGGAAAATCAGGCAGTTTACACGTTGTTTTTCATCTCAGAAAAAACTACAGTCCCTGTCGCTGGCGGAAAACCCCTAAAAACGAAGGGGAATTCGGGAATTATTTTGCCTCAGCCATGTTTTGACGTGAACCTTCGGAAAAATAGTGTTGTGAGACCTGCAAGTAATCTATTTTTTTACACCCGCAAAAATAAAATCTGCAAACACAAAAACATTTATTGTGGAATATATGTGGAAAGTTTTACAGAATTCTGTAGCTATATCAAAAAGTTATGAGCGGTTATTAAAACCATGGTGCTCGCAGTGGCCTCTGATTTATGAAAATATGTTAAAAGTTATACTGTATGTAATTTCACGGCGTGGTAATTTTGAATGATTTTTTTGGTTTTTAAAATTTGTGCAAATATGCATGTCTATTCACAATACAATGAAAACTTGTTAATATCATGGCGACCCGAGAATAGATACATGTACAAGTTTAGGGAACCCTGCCTTTTGGGGGAGGGGTTGAAAAACTGCCGTTATATCATTGAATTTTAAAGCATTGGCGTGCATTTTCATCTAAATTAGCATTGTCTGGTTCTAATAAAACTAATGCGGGTGCTGCATCATAGCTAAATTCATAAGTCACTTTAATAATGCAGCTTTAGCGGCACAATTTTATAATTTCTGTACACCATACAAACGTCTAAATAACACGAAATTCATATTACATAGACGGTTTTTTGGTTTACGACGATAAAGCCAACTTTCTGGATAAGCTGCTGTATTTTTTCGGGGCAGTTTGGACGGTCCGATACACTATAATCGGGTCGCTGTTTGATGTTCTACGAAATTTCAGAGGAAATCTGGGCTAATTTTGTATGCGCCATTGACAACAAAATAAGCGAGGTGCCGGCCAAAAAGGCCCATTGTTGGTAATTTCTAATCTACACACATCGATAGAACGCCAAAAACACCCCACTTTATGACTTAAAACACATCATAGCAATTTTTCCTGCAGTATCAATACATGTATATGTGTAAGGAAGACCCTGCCCGGCAGTTTACCACTGGGACGTGTATATCCCAGAGAACCGTCCTGATATATCTGATGTAGAGTATCAACATACATGTATATCGCTACCAGGGCAAACAGAGATGTGTAAGGATGGCCTTATGTATTTCCTAGACAGGTACGCGATTGACCCTTTTGGTGCAAATACTTTCAATTCTGAATTTTTCGTCCACTAATTGTTTTTTGGGGAAAATAGTTTAACAAATATAAAGTATATGACTCAAAGCCACTTTTTGGGTGTAATGAGTGTAAGTGACGAGTGTAAGGAGAAGGAGTGATTTTAATCAGACTGGACTCAACGCAAACTAACAAACATCAAAAATTATTTACATTTTCATAGGTTTTCATTTACATGTGTATAATCATTAGGGTGTCTCACTTAGCATAGGTACACAGTTTTATATTTACATCTACTGAGTTTGATTCCCTCTATTTCTTTAATTTATAGCTCTATAAAAACAGCCAGACTGAAATCTACACACCTCGTTTATCGATTGGTTGAAACCTACAGCGACCTAAGAAAAATCACGGACTGCACGAAATAATCATGATTATGTCAGACTCAAATTCCCACAGGCGGCGATTTGGCTGTTTCTTTTAGCTAACGTACTGATGTACATTAACAGTAATTTAGTGAATTTTACTTACTTTTTACAATCAATTTATTAATTTTGTTTAAAGAAAGATGTAAATATAAACAACAAAGCTTTCTTTGATGATTCATGCGGGATATGAAAGTATAGCGATGTATGCATAAAAAATTTACATAAACCGCTAACGCGGGTTGTAGTTCGAACTACTTAAAAATGGGAGAGGATTGTACATGTATACTGGTTGTGTATAGCGACGATGAAAAAAAATGCCTCTTATTGCTTTCTGGGAATAAGGGAGATAATTCAAATTATCAACTTTCCTCAGTTTATGTACAAATAGTTTCACTTCTCTTTCTTTTACAGGCCGATGTATATATATAGACGATTCTTAGATTTATGTTACACACCCATTCTCACTCTTTACTCCCGGAACCATGAGTGGAAAAACTCCGTGTTTTTGCAATTACTATAAAATGAGAAAGGCGAATACGTATTTTAACGCAAGTGCCAACACATTGATAGACAGACAGACAGACGGACGGACGGACGGACGGACGGACGGACAGACGGACGGACGGACAGATAGATAGATAGATAGATAGATAGATAGATAGATAGATAGATAGATAGATAGATAGATAGCAATTTAAAAGAAATAATTTTATTACTGGAATTTTAAACGTGTCATTAATATTTGGAAGCTGAAATTATTATTGGTCAACCACTGTAAATAAGTGGAAATGGCACCATCTCTAGTTTGTGAGACCATATTGAAAACACACTACTAGTATTCATCATAAGGGAATTTTAAACATTGGACTTGTACACATCAAAACCCAGACCTTGTGGTTATAATTGTAAGATAGTGTTGCTCAGAGTTAATTCTATGTTTAACGTCACCTCCTTCAAGATACCAAACATACGAGGGAGGGCGATACAATTAAAACAAACAAATTGTCAAATAAGTGGTTCTTATTCATTAACATTAATACAAATACATATGCAGTGATCGAGACTTTTCATATTTCTACAGATTGCAGTATTTTAGTTCGATTCAAACTGGAAAAGATAAAATTGGAAAGGAGGTTTATTTGTTTCCTAAACGACGATTTCTCCTAAACCTACCCGTACCGGGGAAATTAAATATAGAATTAACCTTTGGACAGCTTAATGTATTATCTTACGCACAGGACAAACATAACTCAATAAAAGATATAATTATTATTGCCGAAACCATGCCTTTCTACCGCCCTTTTTAACCTTTAAGATTTTACTGACAAAGAGCATGGAATAGAGTGTCCATCCCCTGGATTGGACAGTCTTTACCCACTTTTCCAGAGATTCTTTTCATATGGTTTAAAATTATAGTAATTTTTCCACATGTTTGATATTTTCTCTTTTTTCGACCGCTTTTCGTCACAGCTCCAAACTCAATTTTTCAAACTAAAATATGATCCAACCCCTTCTACGCCACTGCAAATGGTATTTCAGAAAAAATAATACGGTGTGCAGAGATTGATTTTATGTATTAAACATATAATAGCTAGCCCCCCCCCCCCTTCAACCACCCAAGAATCCCCAGTGAATGCGTGCATTGATTAATTAATTATTAATTTTAAAGAAACCGCTGAATGATGCTCAGTCTTAGCCATTCTAAAACAAATCTTTGTATTAAGGAATAAGGAATCATTCTATGAGTATTATGAGGTGATAATTTCGGTCGGGGCGTGATCAAATCTAATAAAGCCCGAAGGGCTTTATGATAGATTTGATCACGCCCCGACCGAAATTATCACCTCATAATATTTAAAGAATGATTCCTTATTACTTATATTTATATAATTTTAAGACATTGTACGATTAAAGGTATATGTGGCGTATTTTTGGTGAATAACAATAATAAGATCTGATTATTTGCTTCATTTCTTTACTTAAAGATAGGACTTTCACACAAATTACGCTTTATAAGTCAATCGCATAACAAAGATACAAGAAATCAAAAACATATTTTTTTATTTTTTACCGGCACGGTAAAAAATACAAAATATTTTAATAACCCCGCCTTAAATGGGTCACGTGACATCCATCTTGGTCTATCAACAAGAATGGCGACGACGAGAATGATAGGTATACCGTTAAGTTTGACAGATTTGGCAATGAAAGAAAAAAGAGATAGACTGACAAGGATAGGAACAAAGGGAAGATTGTCATCGGAGACCATGTAGATTGATGGAACAGGAATTAAAGCCAAATTAAACTTAAGTTTCCATGATTTTGCTATAGTCAGGTTCGTGCTCCATGTGTTCCGTGTCTTTACTTTATAAGTTTTAAACCACAAGTGGATTTTCGTTTAGAGGAATTTTTTAATAAAGAATAAATAAACACTCTCAGTACATCACTACATGCATCCCTCAGGGAGAGGTACATGTATTTACTCCGTTTACCGTGTCGATGATGCTAAAATCGTGTTTCGTCTTTATTACACGTAATTAACAATTTATATCGTTCTACATTAATGAATATCGGAATAATAATGCTTCGAATATCATCTGATATAAGAATTATCTAATTTAAGACATGAAAAACGTGATTCTAATTTGTAAACAAACTCTTCTTCCATCGTGTTTTTCAATGCTAGGTTTTCCCGCACTCATGCGCAGTGGCGTTATAAATGGCGAATAACATTAATAATTATCAGACGTATAGCAAAGTTTAGAGACAAATAACTAAAGACAGAACATGTTTTATGGGCCTAGAGTTTGTGAAACGTCTAATTATAAGAAACATAATGTATATTTTTACTCAAACTCATGTCAAAAATTTTACTCCAAATACGCCACATATATACCTTT
This sequence comes from Magallana ariakensis, assembly GCA_020458035.1. NCBI lineage: Eukaryota > Metazoa > Mollusca > Bivalvia > Ostreida > Ostreidae > Magallana > Magallana ariakensis. The sequence goes on along the minus strand of CM035811.1, from coordinate 15,886,233 downwards.
AAATATTAAATTATAGATAAGCAAATCCCGCGGGCGCCCCAATTATACGCCATTTGAAGTTATGGGTTATATAGTACAAAATCGATACGAAGTGTTATCACAGGCAAAGACACTCGAAAATGTAAATATTTCTTAATACATGGATGAACAGAAAAATCCTTTGTAGAACTTGTACACTTAAAAACCGTAAAATATGGATCAGCACTATTTACTAAAAGCATATGTAAGTGGACGCTCAGAAAATTTTTAAAATTAAATCGAAAGAAAATTCTAATTAACTCTCAAATAAAAAAAAAAACACCATCACACGAATCGAAATCTCTTTAAAACAATGAGGATCCGAATCGCGAACTTCTCGTGAAGCGGAAGCTTAGTACCAAAAAAAAAAAATCAAATGAAAACTATCAATTTTAATTTACTAACCAATTGAAAAAAAAACCATTATACGAATCGAAATCTTGTTCAAATTATGGGGAATCCATATTGCGAACTTCTTTCCAAAAACCGAAAGCCAGTGCATGCGGGCATCTAGACCGATCAGGACCTTCCACCCCAGATCCACTTCATGCATGAAAACTGCATATATTTAGTTGTTGAATATAATTCAAAGTACTGAAGTATTGACGGGAGTTGATTTTATCGATTTTTATTTTTTTTTAAATCAACGATATGTTAATTTGCATGGCAAGTAGTTTCCTTTTATATATTTGAATTATGCACATTTTTTATAATATGAATTCTCTGACAGGAATTTCGTAAAAAACCTATATGAATCATGTTGTGTAATATTCAAAGAATTAATTCCATCAAACTACGTATCAGTAATCGAAATAGTTCTGAGAAATTGTATGGATCCAAGCAATATTGAACTCGAGTCTCGTTCAACCAGATCGACGCTCTGTTGTCTCCGCTAATCTCCGCCAAGCAAGAGAGACTCTCTGATTGTCGGAAATTTACGGAGACAGCCGAGCGTCTGGTTGAACGAGACTATATTGAACTCTGTTGTAGGAATTCATACAATGTACGACAACAAAAAAAATATATAAATTGTTCGTTCCATTTAAAATCTTACTATTTACAAGGTATATATAAATAAGTTTCCTTGAAAAACAATGCTTTAGAATATATTACACAGAATTTATCATTTTCAAGAACTAAGTCTTGTCAGCGGTGATGATGTGTGCTTAGGTCCAAACACTGTTTCAGTTCCGGTTTGCCCGACTAACTGCATAGGAGAGTTGATTAAAATCAACTCTCAAAACGTAAACTTAAATTCCATTTAATTACCCAAGTCCGGTCTCGCATAAAAGTCACGATTTTCTGTGTGCTGATTTATTTACTACTGTATAATAAGAAAAAGTAAATGGTATTTCATGCTTTAATGTCGTTAGCTTAGTAAAGCTGTTACATGTAAATAAATGAACAATAAACAAATGAAATAAACAATAAAATGAAGTGTAATTATATAAGTAGTTTCTTTCCCAATATTGTCACCTAACAGCTTAGGGCAGTGGGTTAGAGGGTTTACTACGAATCTGTAAGTCATAAGTTCGAATCCCGCTCAGGGTTTTACAATTGTTACATCTCGAAATATTTTAAATAGTTATTTTTTGGTTAAATATTGTAATATTTGAAAATTCTAAACCGGTGAAAGTTTTTCAATTATAATATACTTTAAAGTTTCTTACACAATATTTTTACTTAATAAAATGATTAATATCGACAGATGTCCTATACCACATTAAGCATTGAATGTTTATTTTCTTGATATTGTCGGTTCTATAAGACACCTTGCAGACAGCGTTAAAGGACCGACGATACCCCAAAATAAGCATTTAATGCTTATATTTATATTGATGTCTATTTGTATGAAATATTTTGTATCGTCGCTTTAAGGTCATTATATACGCCCTTTGTCAGGGATATGAATAATAGATGAAACAGTCATAAAACAAGTTGTTTACGTAAAAATATTGTGTAAGAAACTTTGTCGAAAAAACTCTTTTTATGGTCGAATAAATATCATTTAACGATGTCGAGAAAACTCTTTTTATGGTCGAATAAATATCATTTAACGATGATTGTTCTTAAGTACAGATCACATTGGCTACGTAACTAAACTTTGACCTTTTCGTTTAATCTTACATTAATAAATCTATTCAAAACGCGTGATGACGTTTGCTTGTGTTAATACGCCGTGATCAGGTTTGGCGTGTTCTTGAAAACGTCACAGATTTCCAATGCAAACATATGGAGAAATACATACTGAATGCAAATATTAAATCTTATCATCTTTACGAAGCGCTTGTTCTTTTGACATTGTATATATGGGTCATTACCAAAATATGCAGCCTTTTGAAAAATGTAAAACACGAGAACATGTTTACTGTAAATTATTTTGATTGTCAAAAACACATTAAACAAAAAATTAAGCATTGGATCATTGTGTGCAAACAAATAACGCGCGTTATAAAAATTTGTTGCACATTTTGTTGCAGTTATGATACTATATCTTTAAAAAATGAAGACTTACTGCATATATTTACTTTTTTAAAACTTATTGCCTTGTCTGCAAACGTGATTTATCATTAGGCTTATTGACTTAATGTCTTTTGATAAATACGGACGGAGATTATCGCTGACCAGATTAGTTCAATATTTTGCTAGATTTTTTTATACAGGATTAGATAAAACATTCTAAAATTTACGCTGTTATTTTTATTAAAACTGTTACGAAAATGTTTTAATCTAATTTCCTTTCTTAAACCTTAATCATTTCTTTGGTTTTCAACTAAACTTGTATCGTCGATTTCTTAAACATTGTAATCATTAATCGGTTAATAAAATAGGAAATTTATGAATTTGACATCGATGCTTAATCATCTCGAAATAGATATAATAAATCTCGCTTTTGGACAAACAATACATGTATGTAGTTCTTTGTAAATTATTATAAGCTTAAGACAGATTGTAATGATTATAAATGATAATCCCCTTGCAGCCTGTCGTAATGATGTTTTTTATCAAAAGTGAAAATTCAGACCAGTGTATTTCCCCAATGTTTAGATATGTTTATTCCTAGGCTCAAACACATATACACAAGCGGTCAGTTTTCACACCTTGTCGCAGTCACTCGATCGTGTGTATAGTTCCGTGTGTATACTTCGGAGGTTTTTCTTGATCCAAAACAGACAACAGATTTTTATCTGTACACATACACAAAGAAGGAGAAAGTACACCGTCTTTAATAAACATGACTTTTTAGCGCTGACTTCTAATAAGTAAGAAGACAATCATTAAACAAAGAATTTAAATCATTTAAATCCATGTACATTATCCCGTAACTAGAAATAAATATATAATTTTTGGACGCCAAATGTACATTTAGCCGCTTGCCACATCACTGCATGTTACCCGTAGTAGTTCTTATTCAAATGCTAAAATATTCGTATGTTAGAGAGAGAGAGAGAGAGAGAGAGAGAGAGAGAGAGAGAGAGAGAGCTTGTGTGTTAATTATGAAACTTAGATTAAAGTTTTATCACTGTACTTTATTATTTCACTTTAGGTTTCTATAGTCGGTCATTTGAGCAGGATTTTATTTCAAGACCGTGTCCACGTGTTTCGCCTGTTAATCAGTTTAAGTATAACAGTACAGATCACGCCATCCGCAGCGTGCTATTTGGCTCCTCCTACATAGATACATAATCGAATGAAAGGTTTATAATTTTATGTTTTCTTAAATCCTTATTCAAAAGAGTGTTCCTATTTGAAATTATTCAACAATAATTTCCCTCCTACTTCATGATTATAACTCATGTACTGGCGATCAGAGTCTCTTTCCCTCGCTGTCGTATTTTTTTGTTACTTAATAAATTCTTAACATATTTATCACATTCATTTGTTGATTACCGGGTATAGTTTGACGGAATAACAAAAACAAATAGTCATATTTTGACTATACACGCGAAGTGATGACGGGTTACATGTAGGTGTGATCTGTGTATACGAACAAGTGCAGAAAATCAATGAATCAATGTTTGAATAAATAAAAATCTGTGTAGAAAAACTTTATATCATTTGATTTCAAGATTTCTATACTGAAATTCATTGTTTATCTTATCATTAATTAGGCGTATTTTTACATCGTCTACTCACCATGGGAATTTGATTTGCAATAGTACTAGTACGCAATAAAGAATGATCATAAGAATTATGAATAAAGAAATAGGAAGGCGCTTTTAAAAATACCAAGAGGCCCATGGGGCCACATCGCTCACCTGAGCAACAATGGCTTTATATGGGTGTTCAAAGGATATATTAACTTCCAATTTCCTTTATTTTAGTTCTGCCCCCCCCCCCCACACTTTATAAAGCGATCAAAATATGAGAGCATATAGGTAGATTTTCTTCATTTTCTTACTAGTTATTGTATTTTATTTTAAAAAATCCTATATGTGAAAGAAGGAAATTTTACCTTAATGCGTTCAAATTAAAAAAACACTCAAAAATTTAATTGGTCTTCTGCATTATAAACAATTGTTTACTTGGCGTGAACTCGTAGGATGTTTTATATAACCTTACTCACTTGATCGATGAATACACTCGAATGAAAAAAAGTGTCATGTGATATGTTAAAGAGCTATTATAATTAATGCATAGGCGTCGAAATGGGGTGGGTGGGGGGTAAGCCCCCCCCCCCCACCTTTTTTGCAAAGTTAGACATAGCCATACTAAAAATCTTTTTTTTTTGCTTGTCAAGATTTCTGATAAGGTCTAGACCCCCCATCCATTTTCAATTTGCTTCCGACACCACTGCAATGTATTGACAGGATTTTACTAAGGCCCACCCATTATTTTCATCTTTATTCAAAAACAACAAATGGCTACAAACCGATATGATTTTCTGTAATATTTTCTTAAGAGTTATTATACATTTATCCCCGTAACAGTAATGTAAACTATGGAAACTGTTTTAAAGCAATCATTTATATTTGTGTCTGAAAACCATCAACGTTGGTGTATATTTCATATAATTCATCGTATTAGGAGGGGCCCAAGAAAGTAGTTGCAGCAAATTTTCTGTTTAGTGAGACATTTCTAGTGATCAATCAACATTTCAGCGTCAATCGTAAAATTATAAGCAAGATACAGAGCTCGTAATTCTGCTAGGTTTGAGTCAATTTTTTTGTTCACAAGAGTTTATTACATTCAACTTAAGATTTTTAAACTTGGTATTTCCTATTCAGCATTTAAAATGAAGAATAACAAAAGAAGAAATAAGAACAAAGCATGGCCTCAGCTCTGTGTGCAAACAGAAAATTGTGAGCAAACCTCTGTATCTTGCTTATAATTCGAAAGAAAGTAAATAAAAAATTGTAAACAATTAACAGAAGAAACGTGCACTACAACAAAGAAAGATCACAATTTATTTTTCATCGTATATATACCTTTATATTTCTAGCAGCGAAAACAATCTGAAAATGCTGAGCATTTTAACAAAACACGTTGCATTAATCAACCATTACGTAGAGATCGTACCGAATTACCATTGAAATGTATAGTATTTTATAATATGTTGTAAGTGCATCAGATTTAGCTCAGTTTGTGCAGATAAACAATCAGCTGTCTGATTTACCAAAGTCTATATTTGATTTGATACGTAAAAATTCCAAAATACAGGCGATAGTTCCCCTCAAGTAACGAAAATGAAACGAGAATCAAAACAAGCTAATACCAATGTCACAAGTTAAAATGTCAACGCATTGAAATATTTAACCTCAATTTACTTTACAAAATCGGCACAAATCGATGTTGCATGTTTCAAATATTCTCTTCGCATGTAAAGTTTTGCACAACCAGCAAATTCATCTTTGTCAGTTTAACCCCTAGCTAGGTCCCTCTGTCACGCGTTCATCATGGCTGCTTCGAACAAATTACTTCCGTTTTCGAGGTATGGAATACCGAACCCGAAGTTATAAACTGATTGACAGCTATTATTTCTTTATTATAACTTACGTTAATTACTCAAATTTGAAACTGAATTAGCCCATAATTTTTGCAATTTATATTTTCCTTTCCATAAGGATTATGTTTGCTAAATTACGTTGAATTTCACTCAGTAGTTTTTGAGAAGAAGATTTTTTAAAATGCACCCCCCTTTTTTACAGTTTCGAGGTTTTCTCCGCTTTGAATACAATCTGGTCTTTTATTTTTGCAATTTAAATTCACCTTCTTATAAGGATGCTTTGTGCCAAATTTGGTTGAATTTGGTCAAGTGGTTTTAGAGAAGAAGTTCAAAATGTAAAAAGTTTACAGACGGACAGACAGACGGACAGACGGACGGACAGACGGACGACGGACAACGGGTGATCAGAAAAGCTCACTTGAGCTTTCAGCTCAGGTGAGCTAAAAACTAGTCGAAAATCAAGACAACGATAAAGGAAACTAAAAAAATATCGGAATAAAGTCGGGACAATTTTTCATAGCAATTTTAAATGGATTAGAAATATTTAATGACTTCAATACAAGTACATGTATAGAAATAAAAACTTACTCAATTACTCAATTACTCAATAAAATATGTTTAAATTAAATTAAAATTAAATTAATTAAATAAAAACTTAAGATGCTTGTTAGAATTATCGACAGATCGCTGAATTAACAAAAATATATCGGATTAAAGTCAAACAGTTCTTCTACTCTATCGTAATAACTATATCAATCTAAAATCAAAATACGAATAATAGCAGACTAATCAAAATTAAAACTACCCTCCGCTTCCCGGTTTTCAATGATTACACGTTTCACGCAACGTATCAAAAACGGGGGAACGGATGGAAGTTCCGATTTAGATTGAAATACATTTATAATATATCATATAAATAATAGAAATACTTGTCATAATTACCACCTTGCTGAAGTTAATCGGGCAAAAACTAAACAAAATTATAGCTAGAAAAATCAAAGCGTTCAGGCCACGCCGACCTCATTAATAAAGCGCGCAAACTGTTCACAAAGCGTGCAGCTAGTTTTAGCAAAGCGTACCGTGCAAGAAGCGAACCGTAGCGTTCACAAAACGAACCGTACCGTTCACAAAGCGAAACGTACCGTTCAAAAAGCGTACCGAACCGAACCGTGCAACTGGTGTAGTAGCACGTTTCAGGGTCTGTATAATAATACTGTGAAATTTGGCAAAGAAAGAGAAATGAAACACCTGAGTTAACTTCGCTGTTGGAAAACAAATTACATGTATTGTCATAATTTAAACAAGAGGCTTATTATCTTTTAAAAATTTTATGCCATAAATGTCTTGAATTGTTATTGAATTTTCTTTAACTGATCTTTTTTGTTTCATATATCTCTTCAGCTAACGAGGATGGATGTTGTAGATAAAGTGCCAGGTGCAATAACGCATTCCTTAATATAAGCTTATATCTTTAATATAAGCTTTTTCTTTAAAAAAAATAAAACAACAAAAAAACGGAATACATTATTATTACACTGTGTTGAAACAAAAAAAAAATCGTGGCATAAACGGTTTCAAAATCTGTTTAGACACTTAATCTGATTAAAAACAGTTCCTCGATCTGCTCATTATTATTCTATTGTCCCTCGTGTAGCGACAATAGAAAACCAAGAAGTGGATCTAGGATCTGATTTTAATCAGATTGTTAAGACACCCGTTTTCTTTTAAAAACTCTCTCTTTATGCAACATTTATTGTTTCATTTTTTTTTAAGCAAACGCTTGGGTGAATATCGTTTCTGCACTGTCAGATGCGATGTTGCATTCTAAATGTAACTTAAGCTTTATCTGTTCAAAACTGTACAGAATAAATCGCGTGTATCTGTGTTCCATATGTAACAAGGTTGGTTAAAAACAAAATTTGAATGCGCAAACAGTAAACAGTTTCAGAATTTGCTTTATCACAATATTGTCGCATAATATTTTTCTAAAGTTAAAATGTCAACATTAAATTTAATATAATATTTGATAAATTTTAAATTTGTTCAAGGATATGAGAGAGAGAGAGAGAGAGAGAGAGAGAGAGAGAGAGAGAGAGAGAGTACGTATATTCAAATACATGAATTTATGTGTATATTTAAGAAAATGTATATTTCCAGAATAATAGGCACAATAGTAGCGAAAAAAAACACAAGAAACTTTGTACACAGTTTTATTATAAATAGAACAACACTCAACACATGACGGTAGTGTCTGATCTTTACAATTAAGAGAAAGAGCCTGTCATATGAAGTACAGAACACGTGTTAACAGGGAAGATAATGATACACCATTTAAAAAAAATGTTATTCAGTTCAAAACCGATACGGTTTCATAAAAAAACATAATATCGTATTTCGGTAGTGAAGTACAATGGTTCTTTACTTTAAAGTAGAGGGCGCACCTTTTAACACTGATGTTTTGTTTTTTTTATTAAAGGAAATTTAGTGTATGTTAATCATTGTCAACACGAATTATCTTCCCCTTGTTGCAACACGTGACCATACGCTTGATGAGATGTGAATACATGTGTATGATAAGGTAAAAACAAAACTCGAATGAAAAATTAGCAAAAATAACAACTGGAATAGGGGCCCATTGTCTCCTGATTTATTTCATTCCTGAAAGATAAAAATCAAATGAATAGCGTAAGTGCATTACAATGCATGAATTACTATGTATTCTCGACGACTCTTAAATAGGAAGAAAAAATCTGACTACAGGTGTGTTTAATAAAACTTGATATTCTTTAGGTTTTTAAAAGAAGAAGAGAACCATTACTACGATTAGATAGCCGAGTCAATTATAGCCAGATCAGAGAATAAATCTTATTATTATACTTTCATGTTAAATACTGCAATCTGATTGGTTTAGACGCAGTTGACAATCCGTTCTCTCTCCCTCGCACGCTTAGCAACGGGCCGATAGAACGAATTGTTACATGCGCGTTAATTATGCGCGTACGGTTCGCCGTAGAATTCACGTCTTTTCTATATAAAAGCAGTAAAATTTGCTATAAAAATTAAGACATTCAGTATAATAAAATAAATAGTGCCTGTTTGGGAGGGTACCAGTTGAAATTGACACCCCTCGAAAACCATTGCGTCGGTTGACAATGGTTTTCGAGGGGTGTCAATTTCAACTGGTACCCTCCCAAACAGGCACTATTTATATAATGTAATTGTAACTCATAAATTGTATATGAACCTAACCTGTGAAGAGCATAGATTTGTTGGCGTATTTTATGTGAATAAAAATCGTACATGTAATAGTTAAGGAATATAGAAGAAATTGTTTACGATATCACGTAAAGAAAATGAAATTGTCAGACTAGATTTACTATATGTGTATATACCCTTATCAGAAAGTAGAGATGCCAGTATGATTTTTATGAATATATTCATGCTAAGCGGGTTTATACATTTTTATGAACCTGTATTGTGTACTTAGAAAATAATATTATATATATATATATATATATATATATATATATATATATATATATATATATATATATATATTATACTCCAATATAGGCTATTTTTGGCCCGTGTATATCGTCCCTCTACAATTCAAACGGTTTCGCCTTATATTGAATTAGGTCTGAAGAGTTAGTAAAATATTCTTTTTCTAATTAACAGAGTTATTTGAAAAATGTTTTAAATTCGCCCAGTCTACAATTCGCCAACTCAGAACGAGAGCAAAAGGGGCGTTTATCCAGTTTGAAATACCCCCGCTGACAACAAGGGCAAATGTGGCGTGAATACGGTGACGAATATCACAGAATGAATCTCTGCCGTTCAGTCCACCGAAATGTGACTGAATGTTTACTGAAAGGTGACTGATTGGCATAGCTGTGCCATACAGTAACCTTTCCAGACCATTCAGTGAACACCCAGTTAACTGAATAGCACGGCTTCATCCTGTGTATGTTCATTAATACAGTATATCAATCAAATGCACGGGTCATTGTAAAGAGGAGAGTGTTCAGTGATGTGTTGTACCTGGTAAAGCTCTTGTTCCCACTCCCATTGATCCCATGGATCCCATGGATCCCATCATTGACACTGTAAAACAATATATAAGACGTGCAATCATAGATAGATAGATAGATAGATAGATAGATAGATAAAATAGATCCCATCATTGACACTGTAAAACAATATATAAGACGTGCAATCATAGATAGATAGATAGATAGATAGATAGATAGATAGATAAAATAGATCCCATCATTGACACTGTAAAACAATATATAAGACATTGTTTTAAAAAAAACAATGGACAGAGACAGGTAAAATTGTTAATTTATTGGACGGCTACAGGTAAGTGGGAAACAAGAATAAAGACATCACATTTGCAAATAAAGAAACATATTTAATGTTTAACACACTGAGAGCGATACAGCGGAATAACACAAAAAACTACTGAATAATTCAGTATGAAATGCATCTATTTTAGTTTTTCAGAATAAAGAATCAAAATTAATCCACTTTACATATTACTTATTTGTAACCACAAATCATATATGTTCAGAACGTAGATTAAGACAAATTTTACTGCACTATATAAAAATCACATTCTTCACATATCTAAAAGCTAATTCTCAATCATCCGGATTACATTATCCCAGGAAAAAATTAAAATTAAACCTAGACCGTCAATTTCCTTCACACCCTGACAAAAATTGTGCATTTGAGCCTGTTTATGCATTCTTTGTTTTGATTGGCTTAATCTTTCATCAAATGACTTTGTAAGTCATATCAAAATTGGTCACAGCATTCCCACCCTCTATATCTAGAATATCACTTAGAACAGCGAATTATTATATTATTAAATATTATCAAATAAAAAATGCTCTTCCCAATTGAGAATGCGATAATTGTGTTGCTTAGTAGAAGAGGGAATGAATATTAAATTTTCCCAGCATAGCTTTATAAACCCCTTGCACATACCTAAAACTGTCCATTAAGTGACAAAAGAAAATTCTACGCAAGACTTGTTTTATTGTAAAAAGTGAAATAAATATATATTAATCAGCATCGTCAAACAGGTTTACCTGATACTGTTCATTCTTAAAACAAAGAAGGTAATGTTTTAAGTCGGATATTAGCCTCAAACTGTGCATTATGTGAGAGAAAGAACTAATAAAGGCCCTATTGGCTTCGATCAGTTCTTTCTCTCACAGAATGGACAGATTTCGGCTTTTATCCTTTATATATGACTTGTCAGCATATATATATATATATATATAGAGAGAGAGAGAGAGAGAGAGAGAGAGAGAGAGAATCCCATCATTGACACTGTAAAACCCCGCAACTACTGGTTTCTCCAATTTCAAAGGATTATTTTAGCTTTCACATGCAATCTGCGTAGAATATACATAAGAATGAAAATTTATACGACCAAACACGAAGAAAAAAATTCTGGCAAAATCAAAATTATTTAAAAAACATACTCAGTTGGGAGTGTTCGATTAACTTCGATCTTTTGTATGTCCCTCCCCCCCCCCCAAAAAAAGAATAATTCTTTCTAATAAATATCTCACTAAAATGTTATTTATATCTAATGACTCTTAATGTATATCTGTTCTTACTTTGGGAAGCCATCTTCATTTGTGCTCCTAAAAGTAAAAAAAAATCTTTATTTACACAAAAACATCTTTAAAAAGTCATAATAACACTTTTGTCAACAATTGTAAGTTCATGTGAATGATATCATTTTATGATATTATTGTAAACAACATTATAATGAATAAGAGGTTTGTATAACTTACTTCTAGCTTGCATGACATCCCCAAGATTATCAGCTATTAAAAAAAACACAAAGCATCAATACATTTTTCAAATGTTTGTAATATAAATTAAACGTAAAAGAATATTATATATCGGGACTAGATATTAACTTTTAATTGTTAAACTAAATGATTATTAAATTTAAAAAATATGAGCAAAAATGTCAGTCAATCATCAGTATGATTTAAGAATCTACAAACCAATCTGGTCTGGTGTCATTCCAGCTGTGAAAAAGATGACAACATAACATTAATTTATAAATTAATAAACAATTTGATATTATTCAAGCTTTAGTATATGTTTCTTTTTTACTTTTATCTAGAAAACATTATTATTAATGGTTTATCATTTTAAATCAAATATTAAATTATAGTTTAATGATAGCTTTCATATTAGTTTTTTTGACAAATCACTTACTTTGCCTCATGGCTATTGCTTTCACTATAAAGAAGAAAATGCAGAGTGAATTACAGAAATGCTTAGAGTCGTAAATATTAAAAAAAGAAATAGGATGTCGTATGAACTATTGTTTCTACGTTAAATATATAGTCATAATTTATGTACAATTAACAAATTGTTTTAAAATATGCGATAACGCGTAGAAGTAAAATATGCGGTTAATTTGAAAGTACTGTTTTCATTACTACCTTATTGCTGAGTATTTAAATAAGAGTCATGTGAACTACGTTGTGTGCAAATTTATCATCAATACGTCATATGCACTGCAAACGATGACGTATTGCTAATGACGTTTTCTGCTTGTGTCCTTAATAAATATTTAATGTAAAAATATATATTCATTTTCTTTTAATTCTAGATAAAAATGAAACTGTGCGAATCACTTAGATGAAACGCCTTACATATATTGCTAGACAATACTTTTTTTTCCCGAAGCGTATATTATAATTAGTTCTAATGAATAAAGATGTCATTATGTAAATATAATGAATAAAGATGTCATTATGTAAATATATTATAATTAGTTCTAATGAATAAAGATGTCATTATGTAAATATATTGAAGAATGTTTCTTACTTTTTATATCCAAAGGCATTGTTGCTAAAACAAGGGATAAAACAAAAGTTAAATGTAATATTTTTGTAGATTTGTGTTAACTTGAAAACAAGATACATAAATTCAAACTTTACACAGTATGTAAAACATATCAATTCTTACCAGCACTAGTTGAAGTTCCGCCCATTATATCAGCTAAATCAATAAAAAAAAACACTCGTTAAGTAGTTGTTCACATGTTTTCTCTTTAATATATACATGTAGATAATGCTATTTTTACAATTCAAGAATAACTAATAAATAAATCAATAAAAAGTAGTATTCCATTTACAACATAAAAAAAGACTCATTGCCAATGTTACCTATTTGATCTGGAATAAGTCCTGAAAATAATACATAGAAATTATTATATAAGATACATACGTGACCTAAAAAATTAACATTCTGCGTAAACATGAAATACATTATTAAATGTAAAATTGATGTTTAATATGAATTCACATCTCACCAATACTGGCAAACAGCATGTCTGTGTTGGCTCCATTTGACAACATTTGGTGAAATTGGCTAGGTCCACCTGCTGCTCCTGTGGCGCTGGCTGTGGATCCTGCAGCACCAAATCCTCCCATGTTTCCAGAACCACCCACGCTCCCAACTCCATGCATCATTGTTGTTTGACCTGAAATTCCCGAGGATGGAAACATATTGGCGCCATTTTGGACTGTTGACATTGGATCTACAGGATCCGCACCTTATGTGTAAATATAACGACGTCATAATGTATAAATATACTATCACGTCTTCACGAACGAATATACCGAAAGTCATCATCGCAAAGATAACAAAAACATTAATACAAAAAACAAAAAACAAAAAAAAAATCATGCGCGGTTGATGAACTTACTTGTCCCCTCTCACACTTCACAAGATCTTACACGTACATAATGATGACAACAAAAAGGACATCACCAACATCAAAAACAAAAAAAACCCATAAACATCACAACTGCAGAAATAGCAAAGGTCATTACAAACATAACAACACAGAATTTCGAAATTAGAGTATGATGAAGATCAAAACGTTGTGATATAATGGCAACGCACATTGAAACACGAGAATATAACTAAACAGAATGAAAGATGAAAATGTAATGATTTAATGACGTTACAAATAGACAAAACAAAATTACAGAAAATGACTATGGAAAAGGTGGAAACTTTATGATTAAATAAAAACATTTCTTACCAAGTCCCAAGCCTCCGAGCCCGAAGCTTCCCATGCCCATGTCAAACATATTGTTCATTCCGGTTGAATCAAAGCCAGCCTGGGTCTGTGTCGGCATTGGATTCTGAAGGAAGCCCATGTGTGACATCTGCCCTGCGGTGTCATGGGGTGTCAGTCCGAAAAAGGAATCTTAAAGAGAAAGGAATAACGTGAAGATGACTTCACCTTAGCTATATTCTATGAATGAGGTAAATAATGAGGTTAATATATATTAATATAATAATTAATTTACAATTCGAAAAATTAACTGATAGAAATACTAGTATATGGGTAGAATTCAAAACGATCTTAACGGTACCTGTCGTAGCGATTTGTGGCGCACTGGTGACAGTTGGTGGGGAAGCTGTGGTTGTTGGTATCATGTTTGGACCAGACCAAGCGTTCAGGTTATTTTGAACAGTCTCTGGCACGTTCCAAGGTGACGCGCTTCCAACCTGTTTGTTTAATGTTGCGGAGGGAAGGGTTTTCTCTAATGTATTTTTGGATGATTGTGCATTTTTCTTTTGGAATGTTATATCCAAAGGTGCGTTTTTCAAGGTGTTTGAGTTGCTTGGCTCTTGGTAATTGAATTGTTGAACATTTCCCGTTTTGGATCTTGCAGATTTAAACGGATCCGGTGGAGGAATTGCTAAATAATACCATACATTTGATTAATCCATGGAATAATTAAAAGTGTCAGAACTGTGGATTGTACTCGAATTAAAAATTCAATTAAATAACAATTATGACATGAATTTTTAAATATTAATAAGCCTTTCTTGAATTTATTTTGACAATAATTCGTTTTCCAACAGATAGGTTTACTCAGGTTTTTTATTTCCCTTACTTTGCCAAATTTCATAGTATTATCATCATCTAAGAAACATTATAATTGTTTCTATATGTCAATTAATTTCAAAAGAAACAGCATGATGGTAATCATACGTTGTACAAAGTTAAAGCATATTTTTTTAACAGAGTTGTAATGGGAAAGTAAATATAGATACTTTAATGGTATGTCCTATTTCTAAACGGAGGGGTAATCCTACATAATTCACACTTGAAATAGTGTTGTTTATGTGATAAAAATAATTGGGAGTGATTATTATCCATAGAAAGATTAATATCATACGTATATTAAACGGCTTTGACAGCGATATATCAGATTCATTTCCTCGAGGTGACACGAAAACCCATTAGTGTTTTGTCGCCCGATGGCGAAGGAAAAACATTCTGGTATTGCCGCCTGAGGAGCCATGTAACATACGTTAAACAACCTATGTTCATAGCTTACAGATTTAGGGCTTAAGTTTTGTAAACGTCAATCGGTGCTTATCAGTTAAAATGAATTGAAAAATGACAATGGGCATTTACGGTGCTGTTGTTATAATGTATCGTTGGGGCTGGCTAACATTTCAGAAAAATGTTTTCTTTTCCCCGGCCAAGGTTGCCATTTGTTGTTTTCAGTACGCTGTCGCTTAAACTGATAATTCTCATAGTATTTTCCGATCTTTTTCCATTAATTAAACAACGAAATTTAATAAAACGAATAGCAAACTTCGATTTTTTATGAACGTTTAACGTTTGTTTAGCAACTGTCTCTTTCAATTTCAAACCCGGTGTAATTAATTTGCAGAAATATTTCAAGCTAGCTAATTTTCTGTGAAATATAGCTGTTTCCAAAAGGACAATATCATTGTGTCCGATGTGATTAAGCAGTTGTCATGGCATAGGGTTAAAATTATCCGATTTGTGACATAAGGAGAAAACATGCTTTAAAATGTTATATTAATGAATCTACACATTCTACACATACCTGCACATAATCCAAAAATATATACATTTAAGACACACGGCGTTCTGAGATATTAATTACTAAGATTCGAATTTGCTAATTATACCGAGTTTCCAAACTAGTAGCATTGTACAACCAATCTGCCTTTTTAAGGGAGAGTCGTATAGTTTATAATTGGTGTACCTTTCTGAAAAATACAATGAACAATGTAATACTAAGGTACCTTTCTAAAGCAAAAGTGCTAGCAATGGACTAACTAACCATAATTTTTTCCGATACAGTATTTTTTTTAAGTTCAAAAGTGGCTCTCCTTGAGAGACAGTAATAGTTTTGTTCTTCCCTGGTAAAAGCAACATACCACCAATGTCCTTCATTATGAAAAACTGCAGCATTGTTTTATCAACATACTTCAATCAGAAAAGAAACAGCATTGTACTCTCAATGTACCTCTTTGGGAGACAGTGTCCTTCACGGATCCACTTCGTCCAATGGCGACAGAATTGCCAGTGATGTGACTTTTGACCGGAGTGAAGGTGTCAGAGAAAAGGTCCACCGGAACCGGGTCCCTTCTGCCACCGACGGTGAAGTCCGTATTCCGTCTTCTTGAACGCCCACTGTCGGTGGTTTTGGTGTTTAGAGTTGATCTTTTGACCATACCACCTAATCCGCCCAACATGGCTGCCATTGGGTTCATTCCCATTGAGCCCATTCCACCTAAAAAAACATAGTCACATGTTTAAAACAAAAAAGAAAAAATGGAATTTTCATGAATGGGGATCTTTTATCTGGTTAGAAAAAAATTATGACTAAAGGCGATATTTGAAATAAACAGGGAAAACTTCCATACTTTTCAACATAAAACACGCTATACTTGTATGTATTCTAAAATAGTCTTTTTAAGAAAATCAACTTTTTCATTAGCAAACTTTAACATGAGATCAACGAGACATAAAACACGTTCAAAATATGTTTGCTGTTATTGTTCGTAAATATCAGATTAAACCAACGCAAACACTAATTTGATTCCTAACTTCATTTATTTCCAGCGTCTAACAAGATCATAACGATTTACACCTATTGCATGTAAACGTTTATTGCCTAGCAAAGAATGTGTTTCACATACAAAATTTGGCATTCATGCACATATAAGTATTTTTTTTTATTCATGATATAATATAATATTTAATTTTTAAAGTATGAATTACAGTTACAAGTGAATTCGGATATAAACCTTTCAAGGAGAGTTAAGATTAGTAAGAATAATAACCATTAACAATTAATAAAGGATTTTTGAAAATTTTGTTTTCCATTTTTGAAGATTGTTTTTCTGGTAAATGATGATTACTTTCATATTTTTTTTTACGGTCGTTATATTTCAGATATGTTATTATCAAAACGCAAACCCTGATGGAAGGAATTTTAAGTATTTATTTTAATATATTTTGAAGATAGATTGTAATCAAATTATACAAAAAAAAAAAGAAAAAAAAAATATTATCCCCATTAATATATAGGAATGATTATATGTACACACTATCTAGTTTCATGCAAACTGCGCGTCTACCAAGACGCATGCGCAGCCGTAACGTCACTTAATCTTACCTCTTCCGCCCATCATTCCTTTAAGGTAAATACCATTTTTAAAAACAAGTTCACCGACATTTAACAACTTTTCATTAACACTGAAAGCTACTTTCGAAAAGGTTCACCACAAACAGAAAATCACCACATCAATACATTTGCTTAGGCACTAAAAACAGCACAGTGAGGATACAGATAGATAGACAGACAGAAAGGTAGAAAGAGAAAGCGAAAAAGGAGACACAAAAAGGTAGGGAGAAATAGAGTCCTGCTTAGATTATGAGATAGACAGAGAGATGGAGGGAGACAGAGAGATAGAGAGAGAGACAGACAGAGAGATGAACGGAATGTAGATTGATGAAGATCGAAAAAAAGGAGAGCGAGAGAGGGACAGAGAAATAAAAGGAAAGCTAGGAAGGAATGGGAAAAATGTCAAGAGCTGTGCATAAAGTGAATGTGGAGAACAGTTAGGTGAGCACTTATATGACAGTGGTCCTGATAGGTAGGTGTGTACATATATGACAGTGATGTTGATAGGTAGGTGTGTATTTATATGACAGTGGTGTTGATAGGTAGGTGTGTACATATATGACAGTGATGTTGATAGGTGGGTGTGTACATATATGACAGTGATGTTGATAGGTAGGTGTGTACATATATGACAGTGGTGCTGATAGGTAGGTGTGTACATATATGACAGTGATGCTGATAGGTAGGTGTGTACATATATGACAGTGATGTTGATAGGTAGGTGTGTACATATATGACAGTGATGCTGATAGGTAGGTGTGTACATATATGACAGTGATGTTGATAGGTAGGTGTGTACATACATGACAGTGATGTTGATAGGTAGATGTGTACATGTATGACAGTGATGTTGATAGGTAGGTGTGTACATACATGACAGTGGTGTTGATAGGTAGGTGTGTATTTATATGACAGTGGTGCTGATAGGTAGGTGTGTACATATATGACAGTGGTGCTGATAGGTAGGTGTGTACATATATGACAGTGATGTTGATAGGTAGGTGTGTACATATATGACAGTGGTACTGATAGGTAGGTGTGTACATATATGACAGTGATGTTGATAGGTGGGTGTGTACATATATGACAGTGATGTTGATAGGTAGGTGTGTACATATATGACAGTGGTGTTGATAGGTAGGTGTGTATTTATATGACAGTGGTGTTGATAGGTAGGTGTGTACATATATGACAGTGATGTTGATAGGTGGGTGTGTACATATATGACAGTGATGTTGATAGGTAGGTGTGTACATATATGACAGTGGTGCTGATAGGTAGGTGTGTACATATATGACAGTGATGCTGATAGGTAGGTGTGTACATATATGACAGTGATGTTGATAGGTAGGTGTGTACATATATGACAGTGATGCTGATAGGTAGGTGTGTACATATATGACAGTGATGTTGATAGGTAGGTGTGTACATACATGACAGTGATGTTGATAGGTAGATGTGTACATGTATGACAGTGATGTTGATAGGTAGGTGTGTACATACATGACAGTGGTGTTGATAGGTAGGTGTGTATTTATATGACAGTGGTGCTGATAGGTAGGTGTGTACATATATGACAGTGGTGCTGATAGGTAGGTGTGTACATATATGACAGTGATGTTGATAGGTAGGTGTGTACATATATGACAGTGGTACTGATAGGTGGGTGTGTACATATATGACAGTGATGTTGATAGGTAGGTGTGTATTTATATGACAGTGGTGCTGATAGGTAGGTGTGTACATATATGACAGTGGTGCTGATAGGTAGGTGTGTACATATATGACAGTGGTACTGATAGGTAGGTGTGTACATATATGACAGTGATGTTGATAGGTAGGTGTGTACATATATGACAGTGGTGTTGATAGGTAGGTGTGTACATATATGACAGTGGTGTTGATAGGTAGGTGTGTACATATATGACAGTGATGTTGATAGGTAGGTGTGTACATATATGACAGTGGTGTTGATAGGTAGGTGTGTACATATATGACAGTGGTGTTGATAGGTAGGTGTGTACATATATGACAGTGATGTTGATAGGTAGGTGTGTACATATATGACAGTGGTGTTGATAGGTAGGTGTGTACATATATGACAGTGGTGCTGATAGGTAGGTGTGTACATATATGACAGTGGTGCTGATAGGTAGGTGTGTACATATATGACAGTGGTGTTGATAGGTGGGTGTGTACATATATGACAGTGATGTTGATAGGTAGGTGTGTACATATATGACAGTGATGCTGATAGGTAGGTGTGTACATACATGACAGTGATGTTGATAGGTAGGTGTGTACATATATGACAGTGGTGTTGATAGGTAGGTGTGTACATATATGACAGTGGTGTTGATAGGTAGGTGTGTACATATATGACAGTGGTGTTGATAGGTAGGTGTGTACATATATGACAGTGGTGCTGATAGGTAGGTGTGTATTTATATGACAGTGGTGTTGATAGGTAGGTGTGTACATATATGACAGTGATGTTGATAGGTAGGTGTGTACATATATGACAGTGGTGTTGATAGGTAGGTGTGTATTTATATGACAGTGGTACTGATAGGTAGGTGTGTACATATATGACAGTGATGTTGATAGGTAGGTGTGTACATATATGACAGTGGTGCTGATAGGTAGGTGTGTACATATATGACAGTGATGTTGATAGGTAGGTGTGTACATGTATGACAGTGGTGTTGATAGGTAGGTGTGTACATACATGACAGTGATGTTGATAGGTAGGTGTGTACATGTATGACAGTGGTGTTGATAGGTAGGTGTGTACATATATGACAGTGGTGCTGATAGGTAGGTGTGTACATATATGACAGTGGTACTGATAGGTAGGTGTGTACATATATGACAGTGATGTTGATAGGTAGGTGTGTACATATATGACAGTGGTGTTGATAGGTAGGTGTGTATTTATATGACAGTGGTACTGATAGGTAGGTGTGTACATATATGACAGTGATGTTGATAGGTAGGTGTGTACATATATGACAGTGGTGCTGATAGGTAGGTGTGTACATATATGACAGTGATGTTGATAGGTAGGTGTGTACATGTATGACAGTGATGTTGATAGGTAGGTGTGTACATGTATGACAGTGGTACTGATAGGTAGGTGTGTACATATATGACAGTGATGCTGATAGGTGGGTGTGTACATATATGACAGTGGTGCTGATAGGTAGGTGTGTACATATATGACAGTGATGTTGATAGGTAGGTGTGTACATATATGACAGTGGTGCTGATAGGTAGGTGTGTACATATATGACAGTGGTGTTGATAGGTAGGTGTGTACATACATGACAGTGGTGTTGATAGGTAGGTGTGTACATATATGACAGTGATGTTGATAGGTAGGTGTGTACATATATGACAGTGATGTTGATAGGGAGGTGTGTATTTATATGACAGTGGTGTTGATAGGTAGGTGTGTATTTATATGACAGTGATGTTGATAGGTAGGTGTGTATTTATATGACAGTGATGTTGATAGGTAGGTGTGTATTTATATGACAGTGGTACTGATAGGTAGGTTTGTACATATATGACAGTGATGTTGATAGGTAGGTGTGTACATATATGACAGTGATGTTGATAGGTAGGTGTGTACATATATGACAGTGATGTTGATAGGTAGGTGTGTATTTATATGACAGTGGTACTGATAGGTAGGTGTGTACATACATGACAGTGATGCTGATAGGTAGGTGTGTACATATATGACAGTGATGTTGATAGGTAGGTGTGTATTTATATGACAGTGATGTTGATAGGTAGGTGTGTATTTATATGACAGTGGTACTGATAGGTAGGTTTGTACATATATGACAGTGATGTTGATAGGTAGGTGTGTACATATATGACAGTGGTGCTGATAGGTAGGTGTGTACATATATGACAGTGGTACTGATAGGTAGGTGTGTATTTATATGACAGTGGTGTTGATAGGTAGGTGTGTATTTATATGACAGTGGTACTGATAGGTAGGTGTGTACATATATGACAGTGGTGCTGATAGGTAGGTGTGTATTTATATGACAGTGGTACTGATAGGTAGGTGTGTATTTATATGACAGTGATGTTGATAGGTAGGTGTGTATTTATATGACAGTGGTACTGATAGGTAGGTGTGTACATATATGACAGTGATGTTGATAGGTAGGTGTGTATTTATATGACAGTGGTACTGATAGGTAGGTGTGTACATATATGACAGTGATACTGATAGGTAGGTGTGTACATATATGACAGTGGTGTTGATAGGTAGGTGTGTACATATATGACAGTGATACTGATAGGTAGGTGTGTACATATATGACAGTGATGTTGATAGGTAGGTGTGTACATATATGACAGTGATGCTGATAGGTAGGTGTGTACATATATGACAGTGGTGCTGATAGGTAGGTGTGTACATATATGACAGTGATGCTGATATTGCTAATATTTACATAGATCGTGGATTTTTAATAATGATATTGTTATCGATACATATCGTTAGTTCTTGTTTCGTTAATATCGATACATTTACTACATCGCTTACCTCCTCTTGATGGCATATCTGTTAAGGACACACGAGACGTTTCTACACTCAAGATAACTTTCCAGGGAATATTTTTATTTACTTGCATTAAAACCAATTTCTTCAAACGGCTTGTCACAAATAGCATATACTGTTTTTTGAAAAAATGTT
The DNA here is from genome assembly GCA_020458035.1 of Magallana ariakensis. Classification (NCBI taxonomy): domain Eukaryota; kingdom Metazoa; phylum Mollusca; class Bivalvia; order Ostreida; family Ostreidae; genus Magallana; species Magallana ariakensis. The sequence continues at coordinate 15,864,035 of CM035811.1, read as the reverse complement.
ACTTTGTAACCGAAATTTCTGCAATTCAACGTTTATTTAACAATTGAAGGTTATTCACCATAAAATAATACGAAGAAAAAAGCAGTCGCATACCTGGTAGATCGCCTCCGAGGGCTATAATAGGAAACAATTAAAATAATTTATAATAATCAATGTAACATTAGTGTTAGTCAAGAAAATATCATAAAAAACTATAGATGAAAATTTATAACAATATGTAAATAATCACACTATTAGAATACTCTTTTGAAATAATAAATTACAGACTTTCCAGTTGACAGCTTAAATGGATAAACAACTTTTAAAAAAGTTGGTTGTTTACCTGCTAGAGCACCGAGACCTCCCATTCCACCGCCCATACCTACAAAACAGACGCGGGTATTAAACAGATTAAGGTGACTCTATACACAACTTTTTGATGACGCAGTATGCAAAAAGGTACTGCCTGATTTAAATTGAGACAAATTGTATGGGAACCGCTCTTTTGAAAAAGGAGGACAGAAAAGGTTTTATGGGATCTAAATCTTTAAAACGTTTTTTAAAGGCGCGGATCTCCCATTCTGACGCCCATACCTGCAAAAACAGACGCAGGGATTAAACAGGTGGAGACCAATTGCGCAAAAAGTTATGATAGCTCGTTCGGAATATAATATTATTGATTGTAAATACCTTTTAACTCTTTTATTTGTTTGTTTGTTTTTTTTTACGTTGATAATGTATATCCCTTTTGAGATATAATGCAAACGGACTATTATACCTCATTTGGGCGATTGATTCAAAACCGTTTAAGACCCTTTATATTTATGTGAAACATTGATTTAACACGTACTGGTTATATATTTGATTTACATGTATAATGAAATGCATGTTATAAAAAATTATATCATAGTATTTCAGATAAAACAAATAATAAAATAGTTATAGTTACCCATCATGCTGGCTAAAGCTGAAAAAGAAATAGAAAATTCTACAGTAAAACACGCTTATAACGAAGTCCAAAGGACGGGCAATTATAATAAAAATAATATGATAATAAATTATATAATAATATCAATAGAAAATTATACAGAAAACAGATACATTAAGTGGCTGCTTGAGTTGACGAATAATGAAGATATAGTTTGAATTTTAATTCAAATTTTTATTTTTTCAAATTTGTTTTACAATCAGATACTCAACTGCATTGTGTGTTTGTGCCAAATATGATTCACCAACTGAATTTAAGTCTTAACTTGTTGTGTCAAAGCATTTGAAGAGATTGTTAAACTTCACTCACCTCCCAAGTTACCACCACCGCCCATCAAAGCCAAGGGGTCTAAAAAGGAGAAACAGATCATTATATTTTAAAATTATTACAGTACAACACGCTTAAACGAAGTGCCAGGGACGGGCGATTTTGCTTCGTTATAAGCGTAATTCGATTTATGCGTCAAGTTTCAACATGAAATAAAGTCAACAGGAATGAAAATCAATTCGTTGTAAGCGTCAATTCCGTATTAGCGCGTTCGCTATAACCGTGTTAATTTGTATTTGTATTGAAATGTGCATAAAAAGAACACATTGTGTATTACAACGCATTTATTGCCAATTTGTATTCAGCTCTATTAACAACTTTTAAAAAGCATGTTTATGTTAACTCATTTTCGCACGGAATTCACTCTTAATAGTTATTGTAATGAAATTAGAGGTTTTTTACTGGATTTTTTTTAAGATCAACTTACCATCTGTTCTGAAGTATATACATGTATGAATTAAAAATAACGATCTTGTAAATGTAATGAAATGTATATTAAGCTTACATCGGGTTTTGGGTCTAAAATATTATTATTTCATACAATTGCTTGTAAATGTGTTGAGTACATATAATTCATTTGTCCTAACTTTGGGTTTCTCTGCATTTTTTATGATTTGAAAAAGAGTTATTTAACAGGTTGAATTTCTGCTTTAAAATAAAATGTACAGCATTTTAATTGTTCATGGTTTCACTCTCTCTTGATGGTTTTTAGTAATACCTTTCTATAAAATAAGTGTTGTGTAGTGCAAACGTTTTCTGATGTTTCGTGGTTTTAACGTTTGTTATGTCTGTATTTTTTGTTTTGGTTTCTATTTTTTTTTTTAATAAAAAAAAGTGTACCGTAGTGCAAACTTTTCACGTCAATATTCTCATTTTTAGGGGGCAGGGGTTCTTAAAATTCTTGTTTAAAATGTAGTGTACTGCAACCTTTGTCTGATAATCTGTGATTCTAACGTTAATTTTTCCTGTATTTTTTATTTTTTTATTTTTTTTGGTTTCTAAAAATGAGATAAAAGTCATTTTTATCAGGTTATCACCAGCACCCAAACTTACTTAATCCTCCCATTCCACCCATTCCGGCCATCATGGCGTCAAGACCTAGACAAAAAAAACACAAAAAGAAACAACTTTACATACATACTCACTGCAGTAATACGCTGAAGAAAGCACTCCATACTACAGTTAATTTACAGCTTTTCTGCTTGAACATGACCATCTCTAGAAAACTACACTCGTTTTACAAATCGCAACTTTCATTAAAGACATATACTTTTTTAAGGATCAGCGTATATAATAATAGGACTTTGCTCGCTCATCTATAAAATACCCGGTATTATTTTAACTTCTTTTAAAAAAAACAAACTTGATTTTCAGTTGTATCGCAACCTCAAAGTTTTGTTATTTAAGATGTCTAAAAGTTATAAATAAGTATAAGAAAAGTAAACATTATTAAAAGTTTATTACAGAAAGTGATGTGTTTTTGTTAAGTAAAACTCGTTTAGAAACAAAACATACAAAGAATAAGATATAACTTTAAAGTTCTTAAAATCTACCTCATACATGTAAAAGTTCCTAATATCGGACAAGGTTCTCGAATTGTTTGTATTTCTTTTTTGTTTTTGCTTTTAGAAATAATGAAATACATATAAAAGATATCTAAATTACGACAAAGAGCACACGGCGGGTGTGACCGGTCAGCAGAAGATGCTCACTCCTCCATGGCACCTGATAAAAAATGACAATAACAAACCTTCAACCATCTCAAAAATCCATAAACGAAAGACAAATTCAAAGCAGAGCAACACAGACCCCCAAAAAGATAGAGGTAGGATCAGGTGCCTTGGAGGAGTAGGCATCCTCTGACGACCGGTCACACCCGCCGTACGCCCAATGTCATATCGGTAAAAATGCCTCTCTCTTTCATAATCGGGATAGACAGAGAAAAATCCCTCGACAATTCGGTACTCAAAAAATATTTGAGAGCGGAGCAACACGGACCTCTAAAAATATAGAGGTAAGATCAGGTGCCTAGAAGGAGTGAGCATCCTCAGCTGACCGGTCACACCCGCCGTGTGCTCGTCGTAATCGGAAAAAAACGGAAAAGTCCGTAGACAATTAGGTGATTAATTATAGTCTAACAATTAGTATGAACAACGTTAGTCAGCATGCGACTCAGTGGAAGACTCTATCTCTTTTTTTTAAAAAGAGGTCCGTGTTTGCTCTGTTCCTGTTTTGTTATTTTCCTTTGGACTTTTGAATTTTAACACTGTTTAATATCACCACATGTCAATTTTAAATATGATCATTTACGTAAAGTAAAAAAAAAATATATTTGTTATAATTCCTGATACCTGTATCTGGAGTGGGACTAGGTTCCGAGTTTCCGGCGTTAGAAGAACCACTGGACTGAGATTTGGAGGCTGTTGAGTCAAGTTTGGTATATGATACTTAAAAAGATATAACATACAGCATGCACTAGCTACAGGATGGTGGAAAGAGGAGAAAGCAAAAAAATTGAAAATGGAAGGTAGGCGGGAAAAACAGGTACCCGAATTGCTGGATTTACCAGACGAAGAAGAAGATGATGACGAAGAAGAAGGTTCATTCATGGATGACGATGCAGCGTCTGGTCCGGATCCACCGCCAAACATGCTCATTGCTTGGGCCATGGCGGCCATGTCTAATCCGCTACTTCCGGATCCGCCTCCTAAGGCTGCCCCTAGTCCTCCCATCATATCCCCACCCCCGCCTCCCAGGAGAGAAGCTAATCCTGTCAAAAAATGTTTTGTTGTGATATACATGCATTAGCTCCCTTCTTCCTTAAAATAATCCTTTTTTTTTGTTTAATTTTTATTTGGTACCAATTACACTGAATAAAAGCCCCTTCATTTGATTGTATGTTGATGCCCTTTAATCTGTCATTTTTATATACCTTTACCATAGAAAAATCTTCCTTAACCATAACGCACCAAAAAGCTATCTTAGTTGCAAATTGCTTCCAATTATTTCAATTGACACATCATTTACATATCACTGACCACAATATGGATATTTTTTTACGTACCTCCGCCTCCACCTCCGCCCAGTCCGCCGGACAGAAGACTGGCCAGTCCGCCACTTCCGCCTCCGGCCCCTCCTCCCATGGCTGAAAAGATTAAAATAAAAAATTAGAAGGCATCTTAACTAAATTTTTTTAAACAACACATTCACTATCTATAGAGTAAACAGATATTTCAAAAAAATGCCTGGCATTGATAACGTGCTTTTAAACTTATGATATTTCATGATATTTCAAGTGTAAAAATAACGTAAAGAACCCATACCCATTAGCATCAAGGGGTTCATTCCTAAAATAAACAGAACATCATTAATGAAATTATTCCACTTATACTTCATAATGTATACAAATCAATGTATTATAGCGTAAATCATGACAAACAACTCACAAGTTAAAATTTATTTTGTTTTCAAAAAATTCTAACATTAAAATATGCATTCTAATCTAATATTTACTCTGTTTACAATCTGTCACATTTAATGTATATTGAAAGATTTTCATCCGAATTGTGATTAGATGACATAGGTATGCTATTTAGTCACATTGTTAAAAAAGGTGGGTTACTTTTACCCTGTGATTTTCCAATTGCTATTGATAGAAATAAACAAACCTCCAGTCTCCCCAGCTGTTGGCGTTTCTGGAACCTCACCGGGGTCAGTCGCAGTGTCTGTAATCATCGTTGATCAAATGGTGTTAACATAATTAAGGAGAGGTGAATTGGCAGTGTTACATTTATTGGAGATATCTTTCCTTTTTTGTTAATATTTAATAATTAATCATTGTAAATAATGTAAGTAAGAATCTGAATGACAAAAAGAGTTATACAATTATGTTTATTATATAAATCAACACAACCAAAGCAGGTTTTTGTTTACTTTGAAAGTAATTGCAAAAGTTAGATAAAAGTTGCTGAAAGTTGACTTTTAAAACTTGGTTCAAAACAGATACACTGATCTTGCTGAAAAATATCAAATTATCATAAAGTACTGATTATACTCACTGCCCATGCGCATGTTTCGCATCATCATTCTTCGCATCATTGGGTCTGAAAAAAGTAAGAAAGAAAATATTATCTGAATTAAAAACAACTTTTAATAATTTTTTCCTTTCTTTTCTTTTTTGCGTTTTCCACAATAATATAAATAATTTATTAGAAATTCCGTTTGTTGAGCAAGTACAAACTAATTTAAAAAATAGATAAATCAGGATTTTACTCACTCATTCCTGCCATGCTCATGCCTGTAAAAGATAGAAACAAATTATGTACACTTATCTGAGCTCCAATCATAATATCGTATTATTTTGCGATTCAATATTCAAGATATATATGGTTACTGTCACTTGTGTCAATTTGTGGCTATTACATACTCAATTTGGACTCAGGTAAAACCTGATTACGATTAGAAATGCGATGGTAAGAGTAGGGTAGAACCTTATGATGTGAGCAAATATAGCTAATATTTATAATATTTAACAACAAAAAAGACACATGTAAAGTAAGGTAACTTACTCAAGGGATCGTTGAACCGACTTGGCCGTCCACTGTTTCCACTTGAGGACTCTGCAACAAAACCGTTGTATTTAGGGAAAAAGGAAATATTTGAATATAATGGGGTAATCATATATGGTAGTGGTGATCAAATCCATAGATACATTGGATAGATTTGATCACGCCCGACCGTATTTGATCACCTTATAATATTCAAAGAATGTGTACTATTTATATATATTTATATATTCTTCAGCAGTTGTACGATTCAATATTTAAATTTTAATTGGTTGCAAATATTTACCTTTACATTACCACATTGATTTCGTAGTGTTATCATTGACATACATGCCGGTAAATGTAAAATCATAAATGTGTATCAATATGATTTAAACAGTGTTTTAAATTAATTGACGCTTATATTAATAATCGTAACCCTTAAAAGCATAAGTAAGGAATTACAGAAGACGATTTGATTGTAAATCATATATAAATATGTATGTGTATATGTAAATCATATATAAATATATATGTGTATATGTAAATCATATATTAATATGTATGTGTATATGTCAATCATATATAAATATGTATGTGTATATGCAAATCATATATAAATATGTTGTATACAATTACCTCCTGCCCCTCCGCCCATCATTGAAGCTTAAAGAAAAGAAATAAACATCTTATCTCTGCACGTACAGTATAATACAATACAGTAAAAATAAATGTATTTTAAAAAAAAGTTAAACATACAAAAGAGATGTTAACTGAAAGGTCTGGAAAGTTGACTGAATGGCCCGGATACGCCATTCAGTCACTTATCAGTTACCTTTCAGTCATATTTCAGTTGACTGAATGACAGAGCTTCATCCTGTTGGTAATATTTCAAGCTTTCAAATATTTGCATTGTCATTTTCTGCCACATAAAAGTATCAATTGGATTTTATTGTGCATAGTAACTCTATTAGGTCGCATGTTGGCTGAAAAGGCTTGGCAATACAATTAACAATTTTTCCTAATCTTAAAACCATACAATTTAGTCAACTGAAAAATGACTGACAGTCAACTAAAAGGTGACTAAATCCATGGATCAACTTTTAAGTCACCATTCCAGATATATATTTTAACAGTCAGTCTGCTGAGTTGCACATGTTCATCTTTGTTCCACGTGTAGTAGATTTGCCATTGTACTCACCCATTAACTGGCTCATTGGATTGGCTCCGGCGTCAGGATTCATTCCTCAAAGATAAACAATAGAAGGTTAGCCTAACTGATAATTAACGCGTGAAAGGAAGATAAATAATCATTGCTACCGCTGATTTATTTTGGTACATATTTAAAACCTTGTAGTAGATGAATAGTTGTTCCTCAATATCTACAACGGACATATTTGATATTTAGATAACAAACGTGTGATTTTGTTAAATAGCTTCAACTTGTAATGCTTACAAAACATATTTTAAGCTGGCATGATCATACGAAATTCATTTAATTTCACACACAACACTGCGTTATTTAGAAATTTAGCTAGCAATAACGACATTGTTGATTTTAAAAAGTTACATGTAACATAGGATAGAACAAAATCTTTATTTCAGACAAGCAATGACTATATAATTATCAGTTGCAATGTAGTTGCCCATTAGCAATCTATCTATCTATTGTTTTTACAAAGATATGCTACATGATAAATACACCAAATATTAAAAGCAAAATATATAATCCGCATATATGGCGTAGAATTAATCATCTAATTTAAAAATAAAGTCTTGGAGATGCTCTGAAATGTCATGAATGAGCGTGAACCTATGATACGTTGAAAACCTTAATAATTCACAAAAAGTGTAAGATTTGGAATAATGAAATCAGCCCTATTCTCACAAAAAATGTTAGTTTGTATATGCTTGTGATTGCGCATGTCTGATGATAAATCCCCTGATGCTCAGTACCCGGCTACTCACCACTCGTCTGCATTCCGCCATCTAAAGAAGCTGAGCGAGAACAAATACCTTATTCTCAATGATACTTAACCCGTTTTCTTACACTTTAATTAAGATTGAAAAAGAAACGTCGCATAAGTTGTTGTTTTTTTTAGATAGACTTAACGCTTGTTGTGGTATTTCACAAAAAAAAAACATTAGAAAAAATTATTTTTCGATGTTGCTGTCACATATAATCTGATATTAAAATAATATAATTATCTATAATTCTTAATAATTAAATTCCCTTACCCATCATTTGCTGAAGTTGGTCTGGGGTTGGGGAGTTCTTAGAGTCTAAACAAAAATCAAAATTGGAATTTTGTACGCTTCAATTAATAGATAATGAATAATTTATTTAATCATCCTGATAGATAAAGTAAACAAATCATTAATATTATAAGTTTATTTTAAAACAACATTGAAATTTAGTTGAACGGTTAAAAATGATGCACAAAAACATCACAGAATTAACCGTCGTTTTAAATTACTATAAAGCTTATACTTCTAACTATTTTTGTCAAGACAGATATGTAGAGTTTTAGCCAGATATAGTGATAAATAATTAAAATAATCAATTCAATCAATTGAGTTGTATGTTAACTGAACGACGTTAACTGTCCCCTTTAGCAATCTTTCAAGAGTTTGCGTTGGCTCTGCTATTTATAATCCTTTCAAGACTTTTTTAATTAGCATTTTGTTTTTATGAATGCGAATAGCAGAGTTTTATCTTATCATTAATACGTATTCACAACTTTTGTTGAGTAAATTAAAGATTTTAATCCTGAAATACATATTGTATGCAGTCCTTCCTTAACCTTTGAAGACATCTTAAACCAATAATTTGTTTACTGAATGCCAGAGATCTACCCAATCAGTGATACTTACTTAGACTCTGAAGCATCTTCTGGGCAAGCGCACTGAAGTCAGGTGGTCCCTGGACAGGTGGTGGTGCTGGTGTGGTGGTTGTGGTGGTGGTAGTAGTCGTGGTAGTAGGGGGTCGTCTTGGCGCTTGGAAGTTGTTGTTTGCTCCTCCCCCTGTAATTGTAGAGGCACCGATGTTGTGTATTAGTCCAATAATATAATTTAAAAATGACAGTTCTAATGAAAATATTTAATTTTGCTTGAATTTACCGCTTCGTGGTTTATAAAGCGTAAACTGTCCTAAGTTATGTTAAGATGAGTAAAGATAGAAACCACCAAAAATAAAAAGGTATACTGCTGGTGCTTCAAACTTAAAGAACAAAATTGGTTAATATTGCACATCAAATCATCTTTGGTAAATTTTAACATCATTGAAACTCTTCTCGACTGCGTTTAAGTAAACACGATGAATCGACAATATATATAGCAAACAACGTTTGTAGAAAGTCTTTTCTATCAGCTTCACAGTGCAATCTCTTTTTTTGTTGATTTAAAAAAGCACCTTGCAGATTCAACATTTACTGAGTATTTCTTTAAATAAAATACTGAGGGTTTTTTTTCAAATTCAAATAACAAATTAGTTAGCTATATTCCTTTTTTAAATTTATCTTTAAACTTGTCATTCTTGTTATCAAACTTAATAATTTTATTAGCAAATTCAAAATGAATTTCACAAGATTGTATGAATATATCATTACACTATAGAGTTTGAACATATTTTATTGCATAAACATATACAAATGGTTCGAACACAAGTTCTAGCAACTTACGAGGTTCTTACCAAGTATAAAAATTTACAACTGTGTAGTAGTTTAGAATGGAAAGTACATAAAAATGGATAATATTAAAATGATTTAATTATTGAACAAACGTACATGTATTTATAAACAGTTCTGTTTGAAATCGGTCTAGGCAGTGAGACTAAAATTACGAGAATCTACCACAATCTCTGATAAATTTTTGAACAGCTAAAAAAATACGTTGGTTTAAATTGACAGTCAGAGATTCATCTCCCCACAAAAGTAAATGACAATTAATAATGTTCATTTGATTTAAATTTAAAAGGTTTGAAAACAGTTCATTTCGTGCATTGGTATATTTCTTACATCCAAAAAACAAATGATAAGAATCTTCTGGTAATCCACATTGGCAATTAGGGCTTTCAATAATATTTCTTCTGAAAAGGTCGAAGTTTAAGATACAGTTATGTCTAAGTTTTGTGTGTATAATGTTAAGTCGTCTCTTGCCGAAACAAAAATAGGACGGGGGTTTAATTTGGTTTAATTGAATACTGCTTTTGAAACTTGTAAACGAGGAATTATTTCTGGTGATTAAACTTAAACTGTTCCATTTATTGATCGTGTCAGGAACAAACGATTTCTTGAATAGTTCTAGTCTACATTTCGGAATAGTATAGTCTTCTCGATTGCGTGTATTGTAATTCGATTCTAAGGACCTGGTAGAAGGAAAAATATTTTTTAGATATTCCGGTACCAAATTATTATGAATTTTATACATTGTGCTTAATTTTGCTAATTTTCGTCTCTCTGAGAGAGGCGTCCAACCTGTTTCTAAATAAAGAGACTCTCTTGAAGATAATATGGGTAAGCCAGTGATGATTCTTGCTGCATAGAGTTGAACTTTTTCTAATTTTTCGACATCTTGAAACGAACAACCATCCCAGACAACAGAGCAGTATTCAATTAAAGGTCGAATAAAAGTCATGTACATTTTTGATAAAGTATTTCTACCTATGCTAAATTTGAGCTTCTTCAACAGGCCTAATCTTTGGTATGCATTTTTAACAATATTATCGATATACTCAGACCAACAAAGGTTCTGACAAAAAAGTAATCCCAGGTGTTTGTGTGATGAAACATATTCTAATCGACTATTTTGGAATTGGAGTTTGGGAATGTAAAAATTTGTTTTAAGTGTAAAAAATATTGCTTTTGTTTTGGATGGATTAAATTTTAACAGCCAATTGGATGACCAGTTTTCTAGGACTTTTAGATCATGATTCAAGACATATTCAATATTGGCAGCATTGTATGAAGAAGATTGTAAAGAATTATCATCAGCAAACAGTCTACACAGTGAAAGCATATTTTCTGACACATCGTTAACATAAATCAAAAATAAAAGAGGGCCAAGAACTGAGCCCTGTGGTACACCAGCATTGACTCCTCTACAGGAGGATAATATATCCTTATACATAACTTTTTGTTTACGATTACATAAATAGCTTTCGAACCAATTAAAGATATTGCCACATATACCATATGTTTGTAATTTAAAAAGTAGACCTCTATGCCACACTCTGTCAAAAGCTTTTGACAAATCACAAAATACCATACAGCAAAATTTCCCTTCATCTATAGCTTTTACAATACTGTGATATGTTTCTAGCAACTGATATAAAGTTGAATGGCCAGGCAAAAAACCAGCTTGATATTTATAAAATAAATTGTTTTTAATAAAATAATTGTAGACATGTTTGAAAATAATTCTTTCCATAATTTTGCTAACACAGCTCAAGAGTGATACAGGTCTGTAGTTTGTTGCTACAGAAGGATCGTCCTTTTTAAACAGTGGTAATACATGAGCAATTTTCCAATTATTTGGATACACATTTTCAGTCAAAGATTTGTTAAATAACAGACATAGTGGTTTGGCGACAGATTGTAAAGTAGATTTTAACATTTTGTGACTTATTGTATCGGGACCTATGGCTTTGTTAACAGGGAGTATTTTAATTATATCAATAACTTCTTGCTCCTCAATATTTACATTGTTTAATTTGTCATTACATATGTGATACAATTGTGGTAGTTGATTTAAAGTGTCATCAACGTTTGAAACAGATGAAAAATATTTGTTTAATACATCAACTTTTTCTGTATCGGTAAAAGCAATATTAAATTCACCCGTATCAGACGTATATTGTATCGGTGGAATGTCTTTCGTCGGTTTTGCATAAAACGCGTCTTTAATTAACTTCCAATATAATTTGTTATTATTATTCGAGTTCGCGTCCGACAACTGTAGGTCAATACTATCATAATAATTACAAAGTGCATGTTTTTTCATGTTGTTGACTTTGTTTCTAAGTCTACGATAATTTATCCAAACAGATTCATTCTTTGTTTTTAATGCTTTGTTTCGAAGCCGGTTGCGTATTCTAATGGTTTTTCTAAGTGTTGAGTCAAACCATGGTTTGTCCTTGGGTCGGATAGTGACCGATTTTTCTGGTATACATTCGCGTATAAGCTTTAAATATTGTGAAGTAAAGTTTTCAGTTGCTGTATTGACATTTTCTGCGTTGCTTATTATGTTGCGCCAATCGCAGTCATTAATTAGTTTGTTGAGTTTATCAAAATCCGCATCTTTGTATCGCCAGACACTACGTTTGTATGCACGATTAATTTTGTAATTCATAGTAACACACACATAGGTTGCCTTGTGATCGCTAAGCCGCGCCTCTACGTTTAAAGTTCCGGATTCAGTTACGTCAATGTGTTCTGTTGTAAAAATTGGGTCAATAAGTGTTCGTGAGGAATTCGTGATTCTCGTAGGTTCATGGATTTTGTTGACTAAGTGAGTGTTGGATATTACATCGTATAAAATGTGTGTATCAGGAATAGTAAGAAGGTCGACGTTTATATCACCAACTACTATGAGTTTGTCGGACAATTCACTGGCTTTGTCTAAAGACCACGAGAAATTTCTCCAAAAAGTGGAATCGGCATGCGGTGGACGGTAGACGCAGCATAAGAGTAGTCGCGAGGTGAGATTATCAATTTCTATCCAAATACATTCAGTATTAGCTGGTTCGAGATCTATACGTCTTCGAGATCGTATATTGTTACTAGTATAGATAATGACCCCACCCCCATAAGAATTTCGATCTTTTCTAAAAGCGATATCAAAACCGTCTAGCAGTATGTCATTATTTGAAATTTTGTGGTCAAGATGCGTTTCTGTAAAACACGCAATATCGAAATCACTAACTATGGCGTTAAGGGAATCTATTTTGTTTCTAATACTTCGAACGTTTAAATGAATAATATCAACTACACTTTCGTTAGTAGGGCCTGGATTAGTTTCAATGTCACCTGATAATATTAGAACTAATGAATAAAAGTACATGAACAAAAAGATGTATAAAGTGATACCATAAACTCTATGAAAGCTACTAAAACTACACATTCTCATCAACATATTAATAAATGACAAGATATGTTGTAATTTGAAAAAAACGAAAATTTCTGAACGGATAACCTGCCTACACGCAGAGTAAAAATTACCTATTGCGGCTCGATATTGCTCAATACAGTTACCCATTATCTAGTGTCTTTGATTCATTAATTACTTTATTGCCGCAACAAGGAAATTTTTGAAAAACATGTACATAATATGATTGAGCTAATTCCAAATAAATCAAATATTGTTGACAGTTGCTGTTATGAATATAACTGAAATAAGCAAAAAAGTGCAAAATAATGAAAAACATTGAGAGTATGGAAAAACACAAAAACAGATCAACAAATAATTTACAAGTGCCGTAAAGTGGGTGGAAAGTATTGCATGTCCTCAAAACAAGTGAGAGTAGGACATCAGTACCAAAAGCAATGAAAAAAGTATTAAATGAACAAGAGATAATAGAGATCACGTGCAATATCTTAAGCATCTGCAAGTGAAAAGGTATGTACAAGAGAGACGCATTTTTTATAAACACGTACATGTACCTCATAAATGAAAAAGTAAAGAGGTAAGCACACATGTGATAAAAGACAAATACAATAGCACACGTGTTTGACATTGTAGGAACATCTAAGCAAAACATGATTGAGTTCTGTACAATTTCTATAAACAACTGATTGGCTCTGAACTTGGTTTGGTTGACATAGGAAGGGAGACATAATGATATTAGATTTTCACAGTCTGTCCGAAGGCGAAGCGCGCACTAGTCGGTGTTGCAAGCGGCAGCGGCAGCATAGCTTGAATGGCGGGTTTTACCTGTTGCCGAAAGTTTATTTACATCATCTTCGGAGCGAATGGTGATTTTCTTATCATTGTTAAGTTTAACAATTATTTTCCCGTCATTAGTCCAGCAAGAAGATGCCAGGCCTGTTTTGACAGCTACACGGGCCTTCTTAAACAGCAGGGCCCTGCGTCTTGTAAGAGCCTCGTTAACGAATATTTTGTAATTGTTCGTCGGGTTTGTGTTGAAGCTCTTTAAGTTCTTCTTATTCTTAAAAACAGCGTCACGGTCTCGATATCTTGTGAAGCGCACAATGATGTCCCTAGGTCGAGACTTCGAACCTTGTGGAGGTCCCAAACGATGGGAATTACTAATCGAGTATCGATCAAGAGTAATTTCAGTGGATTTCAGAATGTAGTTGTTGGCAGTATTTAGAACAAGTTGGTCAGTATCTTCATTGTGTTGTTCAGGAATTCCAGAAAATTTCAAGCAGTTTTTCCGGCTGTATTGTTCGAGATCGTCTACTCGGGTTTCGAGATAATTAATCTTTTGCTCAAGATCACCGATTCTAGCTGCAAGCCTGTCAACGATGTGGTTTTTGAAAGCTGAGTTTTTAAGAATGATACTTGTCGCTTGTTGTAGCGTTTCCTCGTCATTTGACAGGTTTTCTAATAAGGAACTTAGGTCTGACAGGTCCTGAGTCAAGTTTTGGGAGGAATCTGTATCAGAGTTTGGCCTCTGACGTTTGTTTGATTGGGACCTTGTTTGGGACTTTGATTCGTCTCGTGGTGACGAGTGGGATTTGTTTTGATTATGTCCACCCATGTTCGTTAACTTGATAACTGGATATTGGATGTGGTAATTTCGAATATTAACGGAAACAGGCGGGCTGAGATTTTCGTTGTTGAATATTGTCAGAGAGTAAACATATATTATAGAGTAAATATTGATACAGAAATCAATGTGTCATATTGTCTACGGAAATTGCATTGCAATTTTAGGCACCCACTGTTTCTTACACCGAAATAGAACATAATGATTTGAATGGGGTATAAAATATTCAATTACTGAACAGTAGTAAGTAAATTAAGACATAATATGGTACATTTTAAAAACAGCATTACCATTACCTCCAAGTAAAGACTGTAGTTGTAGCTTCTGTTGTGGGGACAAAACAGCTGAAAAGGGTAAAATATAAATAATTGTTTTGCCTCGGACTAGAATGTCTCGACGTCATTGGATGAAACGCGTCACGTGATTGCCTTACAGATTTCTTTAAAAGGCAAGCGTCAAAATTTATAAGGCAACATGGCGGACGTAACGTTATTTGAACTGATTAACAAACCTAATAAGTAATATTGAGACGAAGGACATTTTTAATTGCAATTTTCTTCATTATCATACAAAAAATGAAATCAAACGAAAATCATTTCATTAAGGTTATATATTACCAAGGAATGCGCTCATTGCGTTGTCAGGCATTCCATTTGTTCCCGATTGTGCGGACTGTTTATTTTCTCCTGAAAATAAAAATCATGAAAAATATGAATTATAATTGGAATCTATATTCTGTTATTATGTATAATTGCATCGGTATTGATATTACGGTATTGTCATATCTGAAAAATATATACCATGGTATATATGCTGTGCATATAATGTTTTCTTTCTTTTTTTGTGTGGGTATTGTTATATCAAAATACCTTTGCATGTGCAAACTAGAGGTGCATTACAGTTAAGTCAATATTCCAACAATGTTGAAATCTTAAAGGATGTGGGGATTGTTTTTCTACACATAGAAAGCAGAAAAAATTCAACATTGACTGCTGTTTTAGTATATCTAATTCTGTTAAAATCCACAACCGACTTTGAAAAAAATATAGTCTGAAAAAAAATCTAAAGCATTATGCTGAAATAAAATATTTATAAAAGTTACTTTTGACAATGTGTCAAGCAATATGTTTTGATAATTACACAATACAATGGTAAATGAAGAAATAAATTCATTTATTCATTAAAATAAATAATTAGTGTTTTTTAACGATTTTGTTCATTAATTATATCTAAACCAAATATTTATATGTCTTACTTTTATTTCAGTGAAAAGGAAAACAAAGCGTTATTCTTACTGTATTCAGACACACCATGACCTTGACCTAATCCTGTGAAGGTCGCGTCACGTGCTGAAATAAACAAAAAAATATCAATATTAAAATCTTTTTTTTTGTAAATGTTTTGTTGCAATAATGATTATTTTTTTTAAATATAAATCATAATTCTGCGGATTTGTACAAGGTAAAGGAATAGTAAACATGAACTATTATATTAAAGAGTGTGACCCTGATGTAGCATGAGTTTATTTTGTCAATTAATTATTAAGATAGTTTTTTTTATATCTAAAGATTATATGTAACTTTTAATAAAGGAGAACACATAAATTCTTCACTTTGTATTTTGAAAATCAATAAATTAAATTAGTCAACTCAATAATTAGTATTTACTTACCAGAAGACGACATTGATAAACTTGACGATGATGATGACGTCGCCGGAGCTGTAAAACGAGTCAACACTTTTTAAAAGACACAATACAAAGTTCTATATAAAAATGTTATCTACGCTTACATTCTTAAATAGATCAATTGATTTATAAGATGAAAATTCTCTCATTCTCTCAAATGATCATTATATTGTTTTTTAAAATAAGAAATGTTTTATTTTTTTTTTATTTTAATAAAATGTATTTTATTAAAAAAACACAACATTACGTGTGAGAATGGGAGGGCTAGATAAGTCATTTATTGCTACAGGTACTGGTTCAGGAAGGGCGCTTTGCGCAGTCGTCGTCGGATATGACGCAGTAGTGTTAATGTCCATATATTCTGTTGAGTTGGCTAGTATTAGGTCATCTACAGTTGTATTTGTGTTATTTGATGATTCTAGTGAGAGAACATTAACGTGAAGGTGTTAGTAAGCTATAAGATTGATACACATTTTTAAAAGAAATAATGTTAATATACATATATAATTTGTGATTAAAACATATAAGGGTACAACAAAGTGTCTAGTGAATGATACTACCATGCCCCTACAGCCACAACAAATAAAAATATACCAAACCAAAAAATTGAATTAATATAAACAACCCCTTCATGCAATAGAAACACAAGCTTGATTCATTTACTTGTATATCCGTGTACGTACAAAAAGTTAAAACGATTAAAGCTGTTAAATATAGTTTTGTTTAATGACATACATATGTTATCACACATCAGCTACACAGTTTTAGCCGTAATCTTGCCTCTAGCTTGATCATGAATCATATCATGGACCATCGCAGTTCCATGGCTGTTTCTTTGATTGCCAGAAAAGTCTGAAACTCTGGAAATGTCGCTCATTCTTTGGTTGTTTCCGTGATTATTGTTTATAACATCTGATACTCGGGACATTCCCATCTGTTGTTGATCCTCAACTCTCGACAAAACAAATCCCCCACTAACATCGGAATGAGGAATGGAATTGGACAACAGGCCAGCGGTCTTTACCCGTGAGAGGTCCTCCGACGTAGCAAGGCGCTGAGAGATGTTTTCGCTTAACGTTTGTTTTCTCTCGCGGGGAGGTCTCCTTTGACGGCGTGACTGACCATTCTGACTAAAGATTACGCGGGCTTTATCGAGGGGGGATGTGGGGACGGGTTTGGGAGGCGGAAGTGGCGCCGGGGTCGTAGTAGTGGTGGTCGTTGTAGTAGTTGTAGTTGTAGATGTGGTTTTCCTTTTTGTTGTTTCCGGAAAAATGATTTCCGTGATGGGTTCTTGTGTTACAAATTCATAGACGTACGTTGTATCTATCGATATTGGTTCTGAGGTTGTTTCCGGTTTCTTTAGCTTGATTTCATTTATACTCACATTGTTCATAGAGTCTGTTCTTGTTTGCATTGCCTCTGTTTGTTGACCTTTTTGAACTTTTGAGATTTGTTTTACTTTATTAGCAGTTTCAAGCTTCCGAAGTTCATTTCTCTTTTCAATTTTTATTTCTTGTTTGATTTGTTCAATCACTCTCTCACTAGCAGTTGGTGATACTGATCTTGATAAAGAAGTTTTTACATTTTCTGATGGAATTACGACTCTTTCCTGTGGCTCATTTATAATAATCCTCGATGAGTCTGGGACTCTTTCTTTAGCTTGGTCAAGTTCGTTTCCTTTACGTGTCCTCGGCAATTGTTCTGACAATCTAGATTTAATTTTACGTGACTTGCGTTTCATTGTTTTCTTGCCTAGAACGTCAAATTTGGACGTTTTAGAAAGTATTTCCGCTTCTTTTTTTATTTTACTGCTAGAATCTGGCAAAGTCTTAAGTTTTGTTTTCACTGTGATATTTAAAAGTTTCACGGACGGGTCATTGTTTCTGGTTTTATGTATCTTCGTCAGAGCCTGAACTATGTTGTTTGCTGTTTTGTTGTGCGTTTCTTTAAAATACCCCGTCAGAACGTCCAACATACTATTTATTTGTTCGACCATTCTGTTTTCACCTACAGCTCGCCTCCTTCTGACTGTTTCGCCCGTAGTGAGCCCGACGTCTGCATTTAAGCCTGTATCCATTGGGATTTTTGAAGTGGTTTCTGTATTCTTAGCTGCCATTCGTTCGGAGTTGAAAAGCACTGGATTTGATAACCCCATTGTAGTCCTAACAGGAGAGGTTGAGCTTACTGATTGGCTTGTAGTGACACTTCCGATTTCTCTTCCAAGAATACTGTCAGTGCTAGACAACGGACTTCCACTTCCGACTTCTGTGTCAAAAGTTACTGAGTTGGCGTTAGAGGTGTCGGCGCTGCCCGTACCACTGACTGTTTCAACAAGTGTTGTCCCTGAACTCATACTCTTACCCACGCTTCCATCTGCGTTGATAGATGTTTCCCCAAAACCTCCAGATACGTCACCGACGGAACTAGATGATGCTTTTTCTACTCGAGTTTCTGTTGTTACAATTTCTGTACCAGGTCTCTCAATAAACCCGTCAGATCCCTGGATGTTTGTATCAACATTTCTCAAATTAAATGACTCTTTTCTTCTTGATATAGTACTGTCAGTCTCAGTAATGACTGGAGTCTTAGCTCCTACTTGTGTGCTCGAAACTGTCGCAGTTGAATCCGATGTCACACCTGGTTCAATGAAAAAGAGTATAGCGCTGTTTTGTCTATTCATTCCTGGAGGTGTAAGGGATAATGACGAGCCGCCAGCAAGATCCCCACTTGCTATGTCTAGACTCCCAGACACACCTGATGGACCGCTAACAATTCGACCGGGCTGTCGTGGTTTGATTATATTTATACCACTAGAACTTGAACTCGAGCTTTGCGAAGATTGAAAAGACGAGTTTTCTGAGGTTGTTGATGAAACTCCTCCACCTGCGTTAGATTCTATTATTTCAACAACCTCTGTCACAACTGACCCGTCCTTTTGTACGGTGGTTTTTGTTTGTGGTTTTATCGTTTCCCCATGGCCTGTGATAATTTCTTCTGTCACTGTTGTTATTATCTCCTCTACTTGTTGTCTAGGTTTGGGTGGCGATGTTTCTGTGTTAAGAAATATCAGGTCAAACCCGGGATTTGAATTTGTCATTGTAGAAGATGACCCTTCTGTCATTGCGACGTTACTCTCAGTTCCAACTGCAGGCTCCCCAGTTGTTGCAATGACATTTTCAGAAACAACGTTGCCAGAAGACGAATCTCTTGTCACACCATTCGCGTCTAGTGTAAATGACGTTTCAACAGTTCTAAAATCATTTTTGCTATTTGAAGATACAGAAGATGTTGTTTCGTTATATGTGTTAACGGCACCAGTTGTTGATATCTCACCGGCAGTTGGTGTGGTTATATTTTCAATTATAACAGTTTCCTCTATAATGATTGTGGAATCTCCCTGGGGACCTCGAATTGTGGTATAATTTGTCCAAGAGCTGTTTTGCAAGGAAGGATCTCCTGTTATGCTTGTTTCACTTAACGAATTTTGTCCGGTTACTGATTGACTACCGGATATTGACTCACTGAAGTCAATCTGCTCAGTTGGTAAGGGAACAACCACTGGATCAACGTTCGGTCCAAAGTCCACCGTCTCTGAAGGAAAAACATCTGCAATGTTTGCTGAATCTACCACCGGGAGCAATGAATCCGTTATTGTAGATCCCGATGTTTCCAACGTCGATGACGATGTTTGAAATGACGATGACGAAGACCCCGTTACTGATGTTTCAAATGCGCCTCCCGTATTGACGTCAGTAAAATCGCTCGTCGTTAAGGCTGATTGGCTACCATCTACAACTTTAACTGGAGTTAGCCCGCCTTTTCCATCGGTCACAAAGGTCTCCGTAATTATTGTTTCTCTGATGATTGTTTTTCCAGCCGGCAAAATATCTTGAGTTGTGTCAGTTGTATTTATAATTTCTCTTGTGACTGTTATTTCTTCTGGAATGACAACTGTCTTTTTCGATATTTTTGGATTTACGACAGATTCCGTTGCAGTAGTAGTTTCTGAGACTTCTGGGGCTCTAGTATCTGTATTTACGGTAGTTGTATTAGTGACTGTAACCACTGTTTCTGTTCGCCCGTCTTGTCTGTTGAAATCTACATTTCCATCTACGTTATTTGACACTGAAATTGATGATCCTCCGGTAGAATCGATTCCAATCGTTGTGTCTTTTGATTTACTTTCGGTGATGGAGATGGATCCTGCCCCTGCATCAAGAGATACAGATGAACCCACATTTCGATTTCCAGATAGGGTTCCAATGTCTGACGTAATAGACGCTGATTGGTCTACTGTCCGACTTGTATCAATGGACGCCCCATCTGATCTGGTCATTAGATTTGAACTATCCACGTTTCCATCAACATTATTCAGATTTTCATTACCGATAACTGTAAAAGTTTCTTCTGTTATCGAACTAAGTGTAGGATCAGGAAATGTATTTTCAGGTCTTATAATTGTTACAGAAGCGTCTTTGTCACTACTTTTACCTACAAAAGATGCATCAACTCCCTGAGTGTTGTCAGTAAGGACGGAAGCTTCACTGTTCTGATTTGATCCTGTAATTTCTAATGCTGGTTGTGTCGTCCCCGTGATGGTTACTGTGGCATCTCTGTCTCTGCTTGTTCCTACAATGGCAGATTCGGTTAGTCCTTGATCGGTTACAGTCACAAAAACATCTCTGTTTTGACTTGATCCAGAAAAGTCCAGCGCTGGATCTACTACAGTGTTACCTTCACCGACGATCGTCACAGACGCGTCTCGGTCTCTACTTGTGCCGGTTACAGACCCACTTAAACCTTCATTTGTTACTGTCATTGAAATATCCCTTCCTTGGCTTGAACTAGACATTTCTAGAGAGGGATCTGTAACGATGGTTTCTTCTTTTATTATAGTTACTGTCGCACCTCTGTCACGACTTGTACCTATAACATTACCAGTTGTTCCTGTACCAATGACTGAAAAGTCGACACCCTGGTTTGACACTGCGGCATCTACCAATGGGTCAGTTACCACATTGTCTTGACGTGTTATTGTTACAGATGCGTCTCTGTCGCGGCTTTTTCCAATAACGGTTCCTCCCACATCGATACCCCGATTATCTTGACCAGTTACTACAATTGTTGATTCTACATCTCGGCTCGTGCCTAGCTCATTTCGGTTCGTTATGGTAAGAGTGGATCCAACGCCTCGGCTTGTTCCGACTTCACGCCCTGTTGTCGTCACTGTAGGCCTGGTCTCTCTGATGATTTCGGTGTCTGGCCTGGAATTTGTTGAAACAATTTCTTCTACAACAGTCACTGTTTGAACGCCTGTTCCTTCTACTGCCCCGATGTCATTAGTAACAACACCTCCAGTATCGCTATAGTTTGATTGAACCTCGGTTACCGATCTTCCAGGTTTAACAATTAGAACATCAAATGGAAGACCATCTGTAGTAATGGTGTCAACAGTGTCATACAAATTAGTGTCAACATTACTTGATACAGACGAGGAAGATGATGTCGATGTCATTGAAGAAGACGTTGAAGTTGACGTTATAGAAGAGTCAACACCTGTTCTTCCTTGATCAACTCTTTCAGTAACAGTCTCTACTACTTTCTTTGCAGGTCGGTTATCAGCTATCGTTTCAGTTATCGTTTCTACAACTACTGGCTGAACATCAATTGGTCTATAGTCAATATTATCATTACGAGTTCTTACAGTTTCGACAGTTTCCTTGGGGATAATCATTGGTGGAGGTTCAACATTAACCGTTCTTACAGTTTCTTCTACAGTTGTAGAAGGACCGTAATCTATCATTATAGGAATACCGTCCGTTGATCCGGCAAATAACGTTGTTGATGCAGAAGATCTAGATCCCTGTGTCCCACTGGATTCATAGTTGATAGTTTCTTTCAAATCAGGACGAGACCGGTCCTTAGTGTAATCTATGACTGTGATGTTACGAATGGTAACAGACTGCCCACGACTTGTACCTCCTGATTCAGGTAAAACGTACTGATTTGAAGACGATGTGCTTGTGTCAACAACGGTTCCCGAGTCAGTTGATCTTGTATTAAAAACATTAACTGAGGCATCCTGTGTTGTATCTGAAAATCGACGAGAATCTACATTAGTTCCTCCAAACATGTTGGTGCTTGTGGGTCTTCTGTTGATTTCTCTGCCGCCAAAAATAGTTTCGCTAGTTACTCCGCTGCTATGGGCATCAGAAATTGTAATTGTATGTGGCTCTACTCCGCCGGCAAAAGTTTCTCTTATAATGGTCTCTCTTGTTATCAGTTTTTGACCACCAGGTCCAATACTTTCCGTTATTACTACATCACCCACTTTTGAGGTAGATATTTTCTTCATTCCAGAAGGATCGGAGCCTGAAACGCCGAACATATTGGAAGATTGAGATGAAGCATCTTTGCTTGATGTGACAACTGTCTTGGTTTCTGTTCGTTCGTTAGTTGGAATGAAGACGAAATCTGTAGAACTAGAACTCCCAGTGGTGTCTGCTCTAGTAGTGATTGTTTCCGTTGTTTGTGTACGTGGACGATCTCCAGTTACCACTGTTTCTGTGATTGTTTCTGTAACGATGTTTTGATTTGTTGGTTGAAATCTGCTATCGGTAGTGGAGGATCCAGACATGTCAACTGTTGGGATACCAATGCTTGTCGTCCCGCTGTCTCTTGATATGTCTACTTTGGTTGTACCAGTTTCAATGAATTCATTTGTTCTTAAGGTGTCCGTAGATGTTCTTGTATCTCCTGATAAAGACGTATTAATGTCCAAAGTAGGATCGGTGTTAGTGGTTTTTATAGTTTGCGTTAACGTATCACCTCTGACAACAGGGACCTCGCTAACTCTTATTTTTTCTCTAAAGTCCGGTTGTGTATTCCCATTCAACAAGATATCAACTGATGAACCGTCAAAGTTAGTTGATGAATGCGATTCCCGGAGAATGTTGTCAATTTGTCTGTTTCCAGAAGACACGGTGTCTGTTGTCAAGGTTCCTTGTCTGTTGGTTTCTGTACTGACCGTTCTTGTTTCTGTTATAGTGGACGGTAAGATTCGATCCATATTTGTTCTCTCGATTGTGACATCTTTTGTTGCCTTTGATATATCTACAGTTCTAGGTGACTTCTCCAGTGTTAATGAGCCGGCCCTGTCGGTGCTAGTCACCCTAATGTTATTTGTTGATGTATCAAACACTCTATCTGTTGTCTGTGTGGCTGAAGACGACCCCCCACCAAACTCGTCTGATGAAATAATCTTTGTCTCGTTGATAATCGTGATGGTTGTGATTGTTTTGATTATATTACCGTTTGGATTTCTGTACGTCTTTGTTATCTTACTAACTCCATTCGGTGATCTTTCAGTCACGGTTGTACTCACTCCACCTTCCATTACAAATGGGTCTGTTATGCTACTATCAAATGTACTAACTGTCTCCACCGTGTTTCTTCCCCCAGTCGTCGTGGATGATGAGATATCTTTATTCACCACTTCATTTACTCGTCTCTCTGTGGTCTTTTCCACGTACGTTTTATCATTGATATTATTAATTGTGTTAGAAAAATCGATATATCCTCCGTTTAGATTCCCAGGATTATCTGTGTTTTTATTAACTGTAGTTGTTGTCTTTGTTATCGTTGTCTTAGAACCCCCAATTCCTTCTGTTCCCAATGACCCAGCAGCCATCGTGTTTGTTGTTCTCTTAGTGGAGATCAAAGAATTATCAATGTCTGTGCTTCCACCATTAAGGCGCATCCTGCTCCCTACTGAGGTATCAATCCACCGTGGGTTAATATCGGGCTTATTGAAATACGTAGTTTCTTTTACAACCGTCTTTCTCGCTGCTCCAGATCCAGCGTTTCCATCTACGTTAACATTTGTGGTCACAGTTTTCGATCCAGACGTCCGACTTCCCGTATCGGTTGTAACTCGATTTAGATCCCACCTCGTATTTTTCCCTACACTAAACTTATCTCTTCCAGAACCCGTTCCATCCCATTTTGTCGCTCCGTCCCAGTTAAGTGTTCCGTTCCAAGTGAGTGAACCAAGATCTGGATTCAGTGGTTCTGATACCCACATCGATGCCGGAATTCCAGAATGAGTCGCAATATTTTCTATTAAATTAACTCGATTTTTGCCACTTCCAGCTAAATAATAAGGGTACACTGGTGCCAAAGTTGGCCATATTGGTTTCATGTTTGTTGGAGGCCACCTAGGGGCTAATGTTCGCGGTTCTTGATTTGGAGATGGGGTAGTATACCCTCGGTAGATATTTACATCACCTTCTCCTGAAACAAAGAGTTTAGATGTGATGTTGACATCGCCTTATCTACAACTCCATTTATTCCTCAGAAATGGCTGCTCTTACTTACAACAAGATACAATATCACGTTCAAAATATGTATTTTAAATATTCATACATGTATCTCGACTTATGTAGGAAAACGAGAGTTGTGTTTTAGACAATTTACCTTTCAGGGAGATAATTCGTTCTATTTTCTTTCTGATGTTTGTTGGGGTCTGTCGACGTCTTCTGATGGGATTTTGTGCGTTAACTCCATTGAATGCTGAGCGTTTTTCTGTAAAGTTGCAAAAACCTAATTGAGGATCCCCTTTTCTAATTTAGTCTCGCTAATCACATTTTAATGCTATAGTTATGGCGAAAAGCAAACTAATAAAACGCATCCATTTAAGCAAGTGACAGTGTTATGAAGCATTTCTAAATCACAACGGGAGGGAGTATGCCTACACTAGTGAATCTTTCTACAAGAGTATTACTTATTAAACTGTCGACTTTATGCATGGACAACTAAACTTGGTTTCGATATCATTTTAAAAAGGGGAGGAATCATTAGTCGTGTTATCTCTCTATTCGACGTTTTAGCATTAGTGAATAAGTAGGTACAAATCATCTACTATATCTTAGCAGTTATTATTATGTTTTCTCTAACAATGATCAAGGTTTGAAATATTAGCATTTAGATGTGCTTATCTACTTTTATTAGACTTGTTACAGTCAAGCAGAGCCATTGAATTAAAACTATGGTTGATAGTTAGATGAACTACAAGCCTGAAATAAATCCCAGATCTATATTAATAACTGACTATGCGTCTTCATCTGTATCTCGTCCATCCTCCTTTTTTCTTTATATTTCATCTACTTTTCTTCCTCTTCTTATAAACGTCGCGACATCTCGTGATAAAAATAATGTGTTCATCAATAAAATTATCTATACCGAATTTATGGTTGTTCGGATTCAGTCTTTTATATGAGTGTTATTATGTGACAGTTTTAAAAAAATGACTGACAGTTTAAAACAAAATTTAATAATAACGGGTAACTGTAGATCGCTGTTAAAAACTGATTTCAAAATATTGTGTGTGACAATGATTAATAGCTAAGAGAATGATACTCAAGTCATTTGAGAGAATGAGAGAAAGGATTGACAAACAAATTCGATTCGTTGGGTGAAGTTCATACGAACCATTCTTTTGTTTGTGCATCAGTTCTGCGTGCAATCTTGCTGTTCCTGTGAGAGGTGCCAAAGAATGTTGGACAAGTGCTAGGGTATCTGAAAATACGAATGCAGGTTGCCGGGGAATTTCCAGAATTGATAACTTCTTATGATCCTTCTTGGAGTCCTAATATTATTTGTACGTTAAATTGATATTTCATCGACATCCTCTGCATCGTTTTTGTAAGTCCTTTCCGAAACTTTCAAGAGCAAGTACTCAACACATACCATGTATTGATTAAAAGATAAATGAGAAAGAAAAGAAAGCTATTCATGTAACTTGGAAAGAGAAAAGCAGGTTACCTTGAGTGCGTTTGTGAGTTGGAAGAACGGCCCATTGACCTCCTCTAGACCTAGATGAAGGGGGCGTTTCCTCCCAAGAAGAGGGGCGTGCCGTGGACGATACTACCACCCATTGATCATTTGATTGTTTTTGATTGGTTGATGATATTGAGTGAAGTCTCTGTGCTTGAGTGTTACCTATGAAAAATTTAGAATAATTCTATTAATTCTTTTATCTCTTCAAAAATGAATGTTTTTAATAGCGTTGAATCTTGATTTTAAATGTATAGGCACGACACCGGTCTTACTTTTAAGCAATGCGCAAAAGCATATAAAGATCTATAATTGATTGGCCAATCAAATGATCACTGGAGGTAAAGTACCTTTAGTAATGAGGGGTAGTCATAATATAAGTGGAGTTTGACAATGTATTTTATTACTAGTAGCAAAATGTAAAACAAATGGAATTGTGATTTACAAATACCTTGTTGTGTGATACCGTCATGGGCGTGTGAATGTTGCGAAATGTGTTGATTAGGGGCGTGAGACATTGACACGTGACTAGTTTCATGACCGTGTTCCATCCATGTTGGATGATCCGCTCTAACTGGTCCGTTTGCAGATTGAATTTCTGTCCATGTACTTTCATGATGGGCAAAGTCAACTTGAGGCTGATTGACAGTTGAAGTGCTCATCTGAGACTCATGGGAGACAATATCCATGTTTCTTGATTCCATTTTACGGATGTGTTTTGCCTTATCCGATGAATGAGAGTTAATGTTTGAATTGTCAGCTCTTTTAATATCTGCCAACAAGTTAATTTTGGGGGGGTTTTCAGACTCCTTATTTTTTTCAATTAATGTCCGTACAGCTTTTGACCGTTGTACAGATGGTGACAGTTTGTTGGATGATCTTGATTGACTGTGATCAGTATTCATATTCGTTTGAAGAGTATTGGTGGTTCGCTGAGCTAGATTCTTCAATGATTGCTCTGCGTTCCTTCTTGAAGCAGCAAATATATCTTGTTCTTTGTTTTGTGTGGATGTAGCACCTGCAGTCATGTCAATATTAATGTTGAGAATATCTTTATCCGTTGGTAAATTTTTAGAGCGTTTGGTATCGTCGATTTGTTCTTTGAAGATCGTTTCTGGTTTATTCGAAGGTGTATTTGTGGATGTCTCTGTTAAATCGCTTGCTGATGCGGTGTTGCTTTGAACACTTGTTAATTCAACCGCATTTTTATTTTCTATCTGTTTTGTTGAATTAGTTTTACCAGACATTCCGGAGACCGCTTTCTTTAAAGATGTAAGCAGTTCATTATATATCCGTATCTGTTCTGCTTGAATTTCACTTTGGTTGCCTATTTAATATATAAAGAAGACCACATGATATTGTATTTTCCCTGTATTGTCTTATTTCAACAACGTCAAAGAAAAATGAGTTTTATGAGCTAATAAAATACAAACCAATAGAACTGGAACCTTGCACAGCTGTCTTTACAAGTTTGTTAAGCAGATTTTGAGATTCCGCTGGAAGTTGTTGTTCTACCTCAGCTTCAAAAAGAAGTGAAATTTTATTTTAATCCCCTCTTTCTTACTGATAACACAATGTTTAACAATAATTCGTTATATACAAACTGACGTGTAGTCATATCAATAACATAATGTTAAATTTATAAAAGTGTACCTGGTAAATTATTAGTTGCTGGTTTTGGGGGAGTTGGTTTTGGTTCTATTGTTGTAGAAGGTTTCTTTTGTACGGATAATTTTGTCTTTGGTCGTGGTGGTTTTCTTCGTCGAGTTGACTGTTTGCGACTACTGCCTGCATTAGTCAATGAAAAGTCAGACCTGCTTCTCTGGTTTATTTGAGAGTTAACCTTTTGCTGTTTAACAACCTTTTGAGTGTCTGTCTTCGTCAGACTTTGTGTCAGGTTTTTTGTTGTTGGTTCCCTAGTAGTTTTACTTCTGGTTGACGTCATTAATCTATTTTTGACAACTCTCTCTTCATTCGAAGTTTTAGTTGGACGAGCTACTTCTCCAATGTTTGATTCTCCTTGAACTTCGTCCTTTATTTTATCTTTCTGTCTCTTTCTCTTGTCTTCTGTTATTGTTTTGGTTTGACTTTTTGGTTTATCAGTTGTCGCAATTGGTTTTTCAATACCCATTGTATTGTCCGTCAGTTTAATTCGACTTTGCACTATGGTGGTATCCGCATCACTTTTGGCCTTAATGGGAACATTGCTTTGCTCTGTTTTGACTAATTCTCTTGACCTGGTTTCAACGCTGATTGTCTTTGCAACTGAAGCACCTATGTCTCTTTGTACATCATTCTGCAAATTCGATTCGACTCCATTTGTGCTTGCAACCGGAATCCTAACCGAGCCCTCATATGCCTTTCCTCTTACAGCGATTTTTCTTCGGAAATTTGCCGGGAGTGTGACACGAGGGGCTTTTGTAACTAAACTATCTGTCTGTAACATAGTTGTGGTCGTTTTGATTTTCGAGGATTCAATGTTTTCTGTATCAATATTGACTGTTCGCGTTCTCCCTGATGCAACCTTATTGCCACCTGAGACGACTTCCGATTGAGAAACGGCTATGTTAGCGGTTGGTTTTGAGAAATCAACTTCTCTGTAATTTGTTCTAATAGAAATAGATTGTGGACGTAAGTTTCTAAGACTTGTTGGTACAGTGCCATTTTTATCACTGATGTTTAAATTGTCGGTTTCTTCTAAAGGGAAAGCCAAATCAACCGCGGGCCGTGCACGTATGTCAATATTAGAAATTGGTGAAACACCTTTCTTCACTGTTCGCAAGACAACTGTTCTGTTTGTGGAATCAGGACTGGGGACGTTGTCAACAACCTTCCTAGTAACAGTCGTTATATGAATTTCAGTCACACCATTTTCATTCGTTCTTTTTGTTATAGTTTTGGTGACGATATTTTTTCCTGATCGTAACAAATGCATGGGAATTTCCGTTGAACGCCCAGCGATTCTACTCTGAACGCTTGATGTATAAATCGGGGGTGGTATTTCTTGTGCCCTTGAACCTTTATTTGACGAATTGCTTCTTGTAAGTGTGGTTGTTTGCTGAACCCGTGTAGTTCTCGAACCAGGAGAGGTCCTGCTCTCTGCCCTCGGCAAGCTTGATTTGGAATGTCCTTTTGAGACCTGACTGTTTCGCTTGTTCGGAGCTATTAGGGACGTGTCCATTGCTCTCCTCGATTCCACTGAGACAGCATCAACATTCAGCGTCTTTTTGTCGCTTGATGTTGGAAGCGGGGATGATGACACATTTCCCTTAAATTCTACAGGGTCTCCCAGTGATGAAACAGTGTGTTTGTCATTGGATGATTTCATTGTGTAATTTGCTGGAAGATTGGGTGTGAAACTTTAATGGAATTTTTTTTTTCCAGTCGTTTTTATCATTACATTAATATAAGGACAAATTTTAAAAACTGTCAGTCATTGTAAGGTAAAGCGTATTAGGTTTATTAGTTTTTTGTACAGATGTTATTTAAGAAAGGGGATATATAGTAAATATAGGGTTTTTATTGCTAATACTTTGAAATCTAAAGGCAGATATCATTAGAATTAGAAAGCAACAGAAAGTATTGTACATGACCGAAAGGATTCCTTAATCGCCTGATTTTATTGGGTATTTAGTTTATAGTACTATTTCTTACGTTTCTGCAAAAGCTGGTAAACACACACCACTTTTAAACAATTAAACGTCACATCCAACGATGCTTTATCAGCTGTTACATGTTATAGGCGCTCGCTTTTAAACATGTACAGAACGCGATAAAAACCTCTACACGCTACAAAAACCACATGGCATACAGTGCGCGCGAAAACGAGACAGTACAATGCATCTACAGTACACAACAGGATACGCTACTGGCTACAATAAGAGACATACAGTGCCTGCCAAACAAGACTTTACGAAAAATCTACAGTACACGACAAACGACACTGCACGCTACAGAAAACACAGAGAGATAAAGTACGCGTCGAAAATCCTTACCTAGCGTGAATTTACTTCGCGGTGTTATAACAGGAATGTTGAAGGAAATC
Organism: Magallana ariakensis; assembly: GCA_020458035.1. Lineage (NCBI taxonomy): Eukaryota > Metazoa > Mollusca > Bivalvia > Ostreida > Ostreidae > Magallana > Magallana ariakensis. Next base: position 15,833,904 of record CM035811.1, on the reverse strand, counting down.
GGAAGTCCTGAAAATCAAACTTTCTATACAATAGTATCACCTCATGCACAAATTGAGCTTCCGTTCCGGTGCAAAAAGCCGGTTCTGTAATACCGTGGAATCAAAGTATTTTGCAGGGCAAATTTGACTTTATAAGGAGTTAAACTTGATTATGATATTATTCAATACAGTTAGTAGTTATTTATCTGTTTATAAAGTTTCTCTGATCCACCACAGACCTATCTGATTCCACGGAACTTTGCAAGAAACACAGGCAGTCCACCTTAGAAACAAACTGTATATATAAGGTCATACACACATTTTTTTGAAATAGGGATGTAACATTTCTGTTTAAAGTTTGACAGGACTGCATGTGTTTTCCGGCTGATGTCAGTTCGTTAAGTTGAAAAGCGAACCCGATCAAATTTCTCCCATAGAATGACAACACGTTTTTGCAATAAAAGAAATATTGCATGACAACTGGGTGTTTCTACACACATTTACTTAAATCTTTGTCAATATTGACTTTCATTTTGCCAAATGTGTTGTCACTCTCTGTAAGTACTGGAGAATGAAGCAATGCGTTTCTTTATTACAAATTTCAACTTTTAGAGTTAGAGTTGATTAAACAGTGAAACCCTGTGAGTACATAATTAATGTGCAGTTTTGTCGCAAAGGCATATGTTAGAAGTACTAGTAATTACTATTTAACAAAAAAATATTACTTTTTAAAAGGAAAAAAAATGAAGAAACCAAGGGTGAAATTAGATATATAATATGCATACGTAAAGAGTATTGTTTGAAAATCCAGGCTTAACAAAGACTTTGTTACAGTTTAAAAAATCACACTTGGTGTTGTAAGGTAATCTTTTAATAAGATGATTATTGATTTCAATTATTCATTGAAATAAAGTTAATACTGAGTAGTAGTAACGGGGTGATGACAAATGTCCTTGATCACATATGCCCTTGCTATTCTTATTAAGATATACATATTATATTGTGAATACTGAGGGGACCAAAAAACAGAATATCATCAATATATATCATGTACTTATAAATATATGGCACAGTATATCTAGGAGAGATCAAGGTAGGCAGGTATGGGACGACCCATATATCTGATTAAAATGTTATACATCTTGTACTTTTTTTTCTTTGCTTGCTATTTCTATTTCCAGCATCTGGGGAATTCCAGTCAAACAAACAGGTTCTTGTTAATGACGTCACATGAGCCAAATCTATAAATAGACGTGGACTTACCTATTCCGGCACCTCCAAGATTTGCCTGCCATTTAATGTTGTTTAACTTGGATTTTGTCTGACTTAAAACTGCAAAGGAAAAAAATCCAAACGTTTACAACTTGCCTCTCTTCAAGATATATTAGTGGTCATTTCTAGCTTATAACGTACTACTACAAAAGAGGAGTATTCCATTTTGTTTCATGCATACTGTATACAATGAAATATTCGTCCCCGTTTTATTTTCGCCCCATTCGCCCTCCTTGTCAGCGAGACAACTTAAGACTGTGCGAATTAAAAACAATTTTCAAATAACTGTGTTAATTAGAACATTTAAAGTATATATTTATAACTTTGTCTGGGCGAATTTAAGTCGGGGTGAAACAGTTTGCAATTCAAGAAGGGCGGATATAATACGGGGCGAAAATAACCCTATTAAATCTTATAGACAGCAGACCATCACTCTGACCCGCAGAGTATATGTATAAATGTTTATAGATTCTTTATTTCAGATTCTTAAAAACCGTTTATGTGGTTGGTTATATGACTTGAGGTGGAATAACACATCATCACAAAATGGCTGACTCCTGATCAAAACGACATTTCGTTTTATTAAAAGAATTTTATCGATGGCAACATGTAACTTGCTCCAAAGCCAAGTGGATAAAGTGTCGGGCTTGAGATAAAAAAAATAAAGTGTCGGGCTTGTGATCCGTTCATCCCGAGTTCGAATCCCATTTTTGTTGTTACTTGCATAATTGATTTTTTTTTTATATTTGCTTTTTATCCCCAAATTACGATTGTTTTGCTTATTTGACATATGTACAGTTTGTTTATCATTATATCATTTATAATCAAATAATTAACTGTAAATTTGAGTGACTTTTTCCAGGTGTTAAAAGTAAATATGTAATAATGGTGACGGAATCTACTTTCATGCAATAATGTTGTTGACAAACAAATAATGTAATTAAATAAATAATAACGAAATATATACTATCTATACTTTATATTAAACTAATATATCTTTCCTTTGAAAATGTTCTTGATTTTAATTCACATTCGTTTATTTCGTATTCTTTTTCTTACGAGTGCTATTATTCTGTATTTGCATTACTTTTTCATTTATTTCCAAATAGAGTTTTGCAATTTTATTGCTATCATTCGTGTAAGCATGGCACATGTGAATATAAATAGTTTCATGCACTATACGGTGCCAAACATTGTCCTGGTGTTGTTCGTTGTCCGGCATGATATCGTTCGCGGAATGTACAAGCAAGGGGCAGGCACTTTGCGGTTATCAACACTTGTTAATTACATTAATGAGCAGTAATAATCGCACTGTTGACATCACAGATTATCGGTCACAAATGCGTTTTGTGGCGTGAAATCTATGTTTTGATGAAACAAACACCTATGTATGTCCCCCATTACCGTAAAGCAGACGAAAGTGTTTACGACATCGACCACGCCCCCTTTTCCTTCGTATAAACAGATAATGCGGTCACTTTCATTATCACACCAGGTACTAACTTTGTTGATAGTATTAATGGATGTGATACAATACTGGGCGACAAACAACAAATGTTCAGACCTTCCCAGTAATTTTTTCTTCTCTCAATTTTAACTTTACCAATTTTTTTTCCTGTTAACGTGTGTATATTGTCCTGTATTTATATGAAAAAAACAAACACACATCCAAAATTATTACAGTTGCTTCCAGTTTACTTATTTTAGATTGCAAGAACAACTCGTCAGAATTGAATTATCCTATTATTTTTCTAATATTTGTTCAAGTTATTATTGAAAAAAATTATTTATTTATTTATTTATTTATTTATTTATTATTATTATTATTATTTATTTATTTAATGTGTGTAGAGTCATGCTTTCTCCAGTATTTATTTATTTATGTATTTATTTATTTATTATTATTATTATTATTTATTTATTTAATGTGTGTAGAGTCATGGTTTCTCCAGTATGAAGCTCATATTTATTTACTCTTACATAAACCTCTAATAATAAAAAAAAAACATGCCGTCGATGTCGTTGGGATAAGCAAGACCCTCATTAGGCTTTGGTAGGCAGTTTATGCTACACGCTACCAAAAACACGATTCCTCCGACCACAAATTGCTGGCATTAAGTGTATAGAGACTATGTGAATCTTAACACTGCCTAGCGGTGATCGTGTGCTGAAAAGATGGGCGACCTTGTGTGAAAATATATCTATAATAATCCGTTTGAACTTTTGCCCTGTTTTCATGGAATGGCATTATGGACACTGTTGTTGTAGACATATCCCTTAAAACGTGCCTAAATATAATACAAATGAATCATTTACCATATAAAATTAGGCGCAATACACACTGTTGCTATAGATACGTATCCATTAAAACGTGCAAATAACCCTTATACAAGTGAATCATTAGCCTTAAATAAAATGGCGCAATGCACAGTACACAGTAAATTTCAATCCATTAAATAATACAATTCTGAACAATTGACTTTTCATAACTGCACGGTGCTTTACAAATCAATGCTCTATATCCTAGACATTAACCCTAGCTGAACTTTGGCCTTATATAAAACTGTGCTATAGTGCCAAGTAGAAATCATATCAAATTCCATAATTCCATGGTAATGGTTATGTTTCTTAGATTGATTCAGTAGTTATGCCCCTTTGTCAGAAATCTTATTTTCCTTTTTTGCATTTGCATTGACCTTTCAAACAGACACACTTCTATTCCTTTTTTTCACAGTGTTTATATAGTTTGTAGCGCGCATTTATTAACTGTATTTTTTTTCCTTCCCTAGAGTCCCAACTCATCGGGCATTACTTCCGGCAGAACTCAAAAAATTCATTAAAATCATTGAATTCATAAGCTAAATCGCTCGCAAATTTTAAGAATATTTGCTAGATAATATAAATATAAATCAATATCGTTAGAAATAATTAGGTTATAAAGCTAAGCTCCATCAGATCAATAGCCAATGTATTTTATATCTACTTCAATAATAACGAATAAAAAGAAAAATATATTCAATATCAATCAAGAATGCTTTCCGCTTCTCAGAGAGATCGGAGTATATGTGATTGCATAAAATTCTTTGCGTATTACGTCATCAGTGTTTGTGATTTTTCATTATATAGATTTTTAAACTTCATTTGCATGCAAATCGAGAAGAAATTCACCAGTTGTTTGGAGTTAATTATCTAAATTAATGTCAAAACTGGGTCTAAATTTACGTACATGTTTATATCCTACAAGTTATGAAATATCAACTGATAAATTAAAAAAAAAATGTTTAGGTGTACCCGTACACGTTTTAAATCTCAGCCTCTCTAATGAATAAGAAAGCTCCTTAACGTTGGGCATTACCATGACAACAAATAGGGTAAGTGTATTTTGTGTGCAAATAGTCGGATGTCCCAGATACGAGCAATTTTAATCGGCTGATGTAGACACCTTACGAACTCTTTTCAGCAACGTTATCTTCGATTTTTTAAAATTTATATCGGGCCAGCACCTACATAATCCGAGACGCTCGCTTTTACACTATTAATATGCTACAGTGTATTTGAAACGCATATTAATAATATTATGATTGAATTAAGTCGCAGTCGAAGTTGACTGCAGGTCTCATGTACCATCTTTTTTACTGATGCTAAAACCACTGTGTATAAACGCATAAAGTGGAATAACACACATGGAAAAAAAAGTCACTCAAATTAACAGTAAATTATTTGATTATGAAAGGTATACTGATAAATAAACTGTACATATGTCAAATAAATATCTAAAAAATTCAATTCAGTAAGTACCAACAAAAGCCCCCATGGAATTCGAACTCGGGGTGCACGGATTACATGCCCGACAATTTATCCAGTCGTCTATGGAGTAAGTTACATGTTGCCGTCGATAAAATCATTTTAATAAAACGAAATGTCGTTTCGATCAGAGGTCAGCCATTTTTTGATGATGTGTTATTCCACCTTAATGAATCGTATATAGGAACTCGTGATAACTGTTTTCTGTGCTCATTGGACTGTGTATGTCCATGCGGTTCTTTGGCTTTTTGAATGTAGCCTATTTTTAGACAAGATAAACAGAGTTCATTGGTGTGTATCATCATTCATGCTTTTAAATAGAATTGTCTGGTTTTGTGTTCAAATCAATTTGCCACGAATGGCACTAAGTCGGAAAGTTCGTTTTTCCAACAACCTAAAGGCAGAACAATCTATTTTTAACTTCTACCTCGACCAGTGACCTTTCGACAGACAATGACCTTTATCTTTACCAGCCACCCCTCTCCCCCACCCCCTTCTCACTCCCAGATTTTGACCAGTAGTTACTGGATTTTAGATATGGTTTACGTAATATACATTAATTGTCTACTAATATTTAGAACATAACACACTTTATCATCCAATGAGCAGTCGCTAAATATTCTATTAAGTGATGTTTTTAATCATTAAGAATTTTTCTAAGTTCACAGCGACGTCACATTTCGATTGACAGCTTAGAGAGCCGAAAACAAAAGAGAGATGATATTTTATTGGCACATAACTTTTGATCAGCCGATGAAAAAGTGTGTTATGTTCTAAGTAAGTTAGATCATATTAAGTAAAATTTACGCGATTAAGAAGGGGCTCGGTCGCTTCGCTCCCTCCGCCCCCTTCTTAATCGCGTAAATTTTACTTAATATGATCTATTACTTAAAATCTCGGAAAAGTTCAGTTATGCATTAAGTCGCTATAGATTTAGTTGTGAATGTTTGAATTTTATTGATTAAATCAAATGGATTAGACACAAGGTCTAAATAACTTAGGTAGTCTTCTCCTAATAATAAATTTTATAAATGAATGATTATAGCCGGGTTAAAAATAATTAGTAGACGTGAATATACTAGTAATAGTTATATTAACATTGATAACAAATTTTGGATATTGATCAACATTGCTAGTAACTACTTTTTACCGAAAAAAAGAAAGACAAGTTTGAACATGCTTTTTAGCCCTTGAAGGTCAGACTGTTGGATTTTTCTTTTCAATTAAACAATATTTTCCAATAAATCACAAACATTCAGTGAAATTAATGAAATTCATAAATTGGTTTTGTTGTGTCTCACATGTTCTTAATTTAAATTGAACTTTAATTGTAAAAAGAACTGAAAATGTTGTCTAGAGAGCCACAGAAGAATCTATGATAAACAGTCAGCAATATTTATATAAAAAAAGAGTTTCATATGATATGATATATTAAGCGTTTAATATACATTTACTGGTAATAAAGGATTTTTTTTGGGGGGGGATGGGGGGTGGGAAGAGGGTACGTCATATTAAAGCTTCAAAGTGGGCGAAAGTCTAAGCGAGTGAGAGTATACTAATACATAATTGTAGGTATATATTTATAAACGTGGATATGTTCCCCCGGGGTCAGGCATCACCTTCATGTCATAAAAATCTCGCCGTACGTCACATTTTACGAGAAGTCATAAAAACGCTTGACAAGATGTGAACGCATGTGGAATTGAGGGAAATAAATCTTGTTTTCAAACATCTTAATTAACTTGATTTACAGACGTAAATAGGTGAATGTTTATATATACGGTAGTACTATTTCTTACTGGACTATTTTATTAAACTTAAAAAAGACCATAATATTTTATTTTCATTGCGAAGTTAAGATGTTAGAGACATTTTTCGATATGCTTTCACCGTAATAAGTAAATATGTTTACACATGTATTTTGATTATAAGTTCGGAAAAGGAAAGTGAAAGGTATAATGAAGTCAACGGAAAATCATTTCAATCAAATAATAAATAAATAAATGAAAATATAAAGTTTAAAGAAGCGGTAAAATTTCAGAAGATAAAAATAATTCTTTTCTTTTTTCCTTGTTTCTTGCGGAACGATGTTAGGATTTTAAACCCGGCGAGTGCCATTATTTTCCATACATCTAACACTGGCTGTCAGAGAAAAAACATTTCCCTGTCAGGTTGGGCGGACTATTTTCAAGGCTAGTTAGAGCCATCACGATACTGTACGTACGTCAAGTTCATGTCTTCATACGCCTGTAAACCTTACGTTAACTCGTCGCCCTTCTTTGCGTTTTAACTTTTTTTAGATGTCTTTTTTGACAAACAGAAGAACACATTTTTGTTTTCTACCGTAGTCATTTTCCCCCGTGAAAATTATAATGCGTGTTTTTTTCTTGTTTTTTTTTTTTGTTTGTTTGTTTGTTTGTGTATTGTGTTCTTTTTTATTAAGATATGACATAATTATATGTCTTTCAATTATTATAGAGTAAAAAAACAAACCATATATCAGAGATCTTACATTATAAAACATTACATTATTTAAATTCGTTTTACATTTATGTTTTAATATTTCACATTGAGACAAGCTACGAAACAATGGAGCTATTTGAGGGTCATCTGTAGGTTCACTGGCATTGCTCATCATACACAGCGCGGACTCGGCCATAAACTTGACTTTGACAAGTAGAATTGACACCGAACCTGTGCCTCTTTTCTGTTCCTATGTACACTAGGGCACTGTTTTACCACCATGATAAATGACTTCTCCCAAAATAAGCCGCAGGCCGGCTGAAGAACACTGCCGCGCGTCCATTGTGACGTAACAACTCATTGTGATGCAGTGAACATTCACCTTAATGGGATCGTGTAGCAAAGAAACGATGTCCATGCATGTTTCTTTTGTTTTAGGGTCGCGTCAGTCAATCTTGTTTCCAAAAAATCAATTTGAGTTTTTTGATGATTCGTTAAAATAAATCTATTGATTAAAGATAAAACAGGTATGATGGTATACACACACCGTTCAAAAGGTCATGAATATAGGCCTTGCAAAACTTTTGATTTTGGAAATCTTAATTAAGTGATTTAATGATCCGATTGAATTTGTACCCTGCGGGCTATTTTACCCGTATTTGCTTTTTGTGTTAAAACACCTGTCCTTCGAAAGAAACTGGCTTGTTATTTATCTTTCTTCACTTCATTATTTATTATCTTTGGGAAAAGAATTTAGAATTGTTTTCATCGCTTTTTTGCAATATTCAAATTTTGACATTTATCTTTTTTTTTAACAATAAAAGTTAAGTTGTTCAACACCGATCAGCGAAGACGTAAAAAAAAGTAATCTTAAGAGGGCTTGATGGTCGTGGCCATTTTAAGACTCTATCGATCTCCTTTAAAAGAAGAATCCCATATCAAAATATAGGGAAATACCCAAATTTAAAAGGTTTAACATATGGTGTTTTTGTATTGAATTATAGTTTATAGCTTTACAAATCATATCTTTAAATTATAAGTAGATCTGATGGTTAATTTGTTGACAACCCAGCCTCCTTAACATTATAAATAAAAATTGTTTTTATACCATAAATATATTATGAAACGAAATAATGAAGGTAGACTTACCTATATTAAAACAGCACACTGAAACAAAGAATAGGAAACATAAATACATACTTCAATTTTTTTGTTTGTTAAATATTTTTATTTTTGTAGTAATTTTACGTTTCATTTGATGGCTAAGTTTAGTAAATTCGTGTTGCATTTTATGATTACGTTTTAAACAAAAATTATTTTTATTCACTTGGAAATAATAAAAAAAAAAGGATCATACCTGTTGCCGCTAAAAATAACAGATTCCTCATCTTATATCGGTATAAAATGACACTAAACAGCACAGTTTGTAAAATAAATGGTACAAAAATAAAACCAACTAAAAATACGAAAAAAAATAATAAATCCAAAGTCGGTACGGCTAAAAGCCGTGAAAGTGTCGAAAAATCGCCTTCACTGCGAGCTGCGTCAAGGCCGACCCGTCTCCTTTAATGTTGTGTCCGAAAGTAACGGCGGTTTGGTCTGCGGCGTTAGACAGAGGTGCCCACTCTCCCCACTCCGCTTCTCGTTTATCTGAAATCTGATGATGGTCAAACGGATCACGTAATATTTAGCTCATGTTGATTCATTTGGTATTAAATATTTGGGTTTTAAAGTGTAAGAAGTATAATAGAAAGAATTCAATAATTATATTTAAGAAAGCCTCTGAATCGCAAAACGGCTACATTCCCTACTCAACTTCGATCGAAACAAACAATACGCACAATGTCGAAGTTAAGCTTATTTTTGGGGGGAAATAATAAAAAGGGGGAATTATTATGACGTATTTGCAAACAACCAACATGTGATTTATTATTTGGAACCTGGGAAGATTTACGTTGATATGTTTCCGTTATAATATGGAATGCTTCAACTTAAATCGGGGCTCCTAGAGGGCATCGGTTCAGTTTGAATTCAACACGCTTTCTTCAACTTGCCAACCATGTTATTAAAATCAGTAAGTAGAACATGTTTAAAATAGTTAAACAAATCTATATCAATTTTTAAACTACATGATAACAAAATTATTTACATTACAAATCCGCAACTCTTATCCATAATTTTCCGATTCAAAAATTTAAACTTAAAAGTTTCGTATGAGATTTTGAAATCATTTTGAACACTATGTTCTAGATAATTAAAGAGATGCGAAATATACCAGTACATAAAATGTGTCGATTGAATATAATTCAGCATTTCTCCTTTGGGGAGCCCCCGTTCTTATGCAGATTAGGCATGCCGGTGTCGTTATGTGATCGTGAACAAGCCGTTTGTGAGGACGTAAATGTCAATTAGCAAGGAGAGAAAATGACCACTCTCATTTAGACATCCCACGACTCGATCTATAAATACTCTACCGGCAATGGCTGCGCCTGACCGCCCGATTAATAAAATCTAAAACGAATAAAAAAGAAAAGGAAAAAATACCATTCTAGAAGTTATTTTTATAAGAAACTGCGTCGAGGAGAAAAGCGTTACAGAGATCTACATGTATTTTCCATAAAGCGTTGAGGCTATAAGTGACCAGCAAAACCATACCATGCACGAATGATTATGTTGTTTATTAAGATAAACGAAATAGTTGTTTTGTAGAAAAGATTGCGATTGCAATATCAAAGAATTTACGCTACTATTGTCAACCGTCATTTCATATGTTTAGTATAGACTCCAGACTACCATTTAAACTTGTGTGTATTGAGATTTAAAATCTGCATTATGCAGGTGTACCATTCACCAACATACCCCCATCACCCCCCCCCCCCCAAAAAAAAAAAACCCAAAAAACCAAAACAAAAACAAAAACAAAAAAACAAAAACAATCAAACAATCAAGCAAACACAAAAACACTTTAAATACACAACTGCAAATATTATTTTAAAGAAAGAAGAAAGAATGCGATGTCCACAGTTCACATTTGTTTTATAAACATTTTTTTTTATTATTATTACACGATTGTATTTTTTTCTTGACTAATTGCCAGCAAAATATTCTGTGAAAATTGTACACCTCTCTAAACTGAAAAATGTAGGTCCGCTCCATTTACAAAAATATATGTATAGCGGAAGCTAAGGTCCATTCGCATTTCCTCGGGCATTTCCGATAAGCGGGGGAAAAAGGCATCGTGATTCTCAGATGATGCAACAATGACGGGCAGTGTAGATTTTGTTTTATCGTGGTAGCGCCTACTGGAATGAAAGATTAAATTACACGTAAAAATAACAGTATACAGTTGTTGACTGGGGTCGAGGGCAACAGTTGATTTTCGGACCGACTCGCAAACTGTTGCCCAAGGCCGAACTTTTAACGAGATGAAAGGATAAACCTATGCAAACTTTTCTTTTACGGAACTTTTTTCAAAATATATATTTTATGAATTTACCAAAAATACGCCAATTGTGATCCTAAAAAGGCCGGTCCTTTGGGTAATTTTATTTTCTATTGATTAAGGGCCTTAAGGGGTAAACATTATTAATGTTTCAGCGAATTCTGTAGGTAAATAAAATTATAAGAGATTAAATACTCTTTGAAAATTCGTTTCATTTTATCTCATTTGTAAGCAAATGTATCTATTCTTTAATAAATAAGCAAGTGTATCATGAAAGTATTGTTTTGAAAAATAAATTCGTTCATTTTACATAGGATATCAGTCAATAATGATTTTTCTGAAAGTCATAGTCAGGCTTAGGCTAATATTCTTAATGTAAGAAAAAAGTTCTAATTCCCGCAGTTGGTTCTATTTTTAGCAACGGTCCTAGCGTTAATGATACCGATGGACCAGTCAACTGGGTACAAATTATTAAGGATATATCCCCAGATACATATTTGAGAAATTTTTAAAAAATATGTAGGTATTTCAGTTTGTTGTGGGCTATGGACCATTACCTTAAACATTTTTTACCGGTGAAAGTATTTTAATAATAATGCACTCTAATTCATATTAATATCGACAGATGTTCCTTACCACCTTAACACTTTTATAACGAATGCATGTGTGTTGAAATAGAGCACAGCGAATGGTTTGAGGAAAATCTTAAAAGCGCCACCAGCGGGTAAGAAACTCTCGACCTTAAAGTCAATATATTTGTTCCCAGTGCGTTACCGTTACGCCACAACAAGTTACATAGATTTGACGACAAACAATTAAAGATAATTATATTTCCAAAAAAATCTTATTTAATATTGATGAAAATTTTAAACCTTTTTAACGCACTGATTAAATTGCTATGTTGGAATCTTAAAAACGGGTTTTTTTTTAATGACGTTTAATCAAGAATGTAAAAGAAAAAAAGAAAATAAAATTATACATGATTTTATTATTTATTTCGAAAGGAAATGCGTCACGATATGGAAGTGGCCCATACCACCATAAAATCAAAATTCATACACAATGTGTAACAATTGTAATATAATAGTATATTGTATTGGGAGTCCTCAAAACGACTGATGGGACTAATAAGAATTAAAGTACTAGTAGCCAAGGTAAATACACTAATTAAAGGTTTCACTCACACCCCTGCGAATGTTATTGTCATTTAAATTTAGACAACGTGGTTTTATTTGACCCTTTCAGTTTCGCAGTAAAAATCGTGCCTCATGTTTATAGTCTATTTCCTAGAATCTAGGTACTTGTAATCAAATATAAAATCTATACGTTTATTGATTTTAAACTTATCTTCATTAATTGGTTGATAAAATGAGTTCTAGAAATAAATGTGACAATAGAAAATATAGGATTTTTTTCTGCTGTTGCAACAATTAACATGCTAAGTAGCGACCTCCCTAAGGATGAATTTTCGATCCGCACCCGACCTAGTAATAGCATAAATCGTGAAACAGACTATATTATTTTATGCAGAATGTTACTTAAAAATGGCTCAATATACTAAGTTTTTATACAAAACAGACACCCATTCTCTTTTTAAAAAAGCATGGTATTGCATACCAAAAGCATAAAACATGGCTATAATTTTATCAAGCAAACCAATGTTTACATTTTCAATCACGTGTAGAGTGGTTGAACACGAACGATAACTTTTTTTCTGAATATCATCGTTTATAGTTTAAATAACCGCTAGATGATGAAATAAGACATATATCTTAATAGATTTTCATGTTTTAACATGAATCAAAGTATGATATGATATGAAAAACGGCCAGTACTTACGTTTTGTGAGAATATTATCCGAACACTTATATTTACCCTCTAATTTTCATAGGAACTGAACAAATCTCGGCGAAATCTCGTTGGAGATTCAGAAATTAAAACTAAGTCATCAGCAAAACACATGTGATTAACAGGCAATGAATCTAAATATGCTGGTAAAGTTTCTGAACTATGCAAGTATTCTAAAAAGTCATCAACATATAAATTAAACAGAGTAGAACTTAGATTGTCTCCTTGTTTTACTCCGCGGTTGGCTCTGAATGGTTCACTCAACATGTTGTTATTTTTACATGAATACATTGTGTTAGAGTACAATATCACATAGAAGTTTATAAAAGTTTCCACCATTACCTTTCTTATACATTTTATACATTAATGCAGACCTCCAGCTTTTGAAAAGTCAACATAACATACATATAAGTTGTCTTTAAATTTACATAGTAAAATTACCGAAATATGCCTCGGGCCACCTCCGTTATCCACCCAGCAAACTAAATATTCTTTGATCCTCCCAGCCATCTGAAAAAATATCCTGGATCCGCACATGGAGCGGACATTGCGAAAAGCATTTTCCGTTTATAACAGATATATAATAATTCTAATCATCAAATCTAATGAACAACAGATGTAAATACGTCTAACCTTCATATCAAAATTAGCTCGTACAATTTTAATCAACTAATTCTTTAATTTGTGCGTCAAATTGAAATTAAACACAGTTTAAACTGATACTTTCGAGGTAATTGGCGCGCGCCAGGGTGACAATTTTAACGGTACTTATAATGACACGATTATAAGTGGGAACAGTGTACTCGGACTTAATCTGCATATAAATATTCAATGCACGTGCGCGCGACCATTTGTTTCATGTATGGGTCTGTCAGCAATGAAGATCTTTGTTTTCTTCGTCAGTGTCTGCATCCCGTTCGCCAGTTCGCGTAAGTTGCATGTGTCAACCTGTCTGTCTTTTTAAGGAATTAAACTGACAATAACAAACTGTCAACCATCTCAAAAATCCATAAAGCGAAAAACGAATTTAAAGCAGAGCAAAACGGACCTCTAAAAGGATAGAGGTGGGATCAGGTGCCTAGGAGAAGTAAGTATCCCCTGTTGACCGGTCGCACCCATAATTCTATAGATAATATTTATACTCAAAATAACTACAATTTCCAGTGTCTTTGTCTGTGATAACACTGCGTAATTCATTACATTTCAGTTGCATAGTTTCATTTATTATGGCACGAATGACGTTCTATTGTGACGCAAGCGAGGTTTGCAAAAGGATATGAGATAAGCGTAAACATGTCAGTAATTTGATGGTACAATTGCTGGAATTTATATATAAACACGAGGAATAAAGAATAATTCTTTGAATATTATGAAAGACCATAACGGTGAGGGCTTGATTATATCTACCATCTTCAGGCTTTATCGGATATTACCCCTAGGTCCCGCTGTTTATGTTGATACTATTCTCTAGCCTACATCCACTTCTCTTCGCAAGCCCTCATATTTTGATTCTGGAAAACGTGTAAATGTCGGAACCGAAGACGGTTTACGCTTCGACCCATGTTTCGACTCCAGTTTCTCTGAATTTTCGTAACAGACCTATAATTTCCTCATTTTAAACATAAATGCACACATTTATCACAAAAAAATCAACACTAACCCGCTGTCTAATCATTTTCTCAACTTCTACATCCCGGGTTTAAATTTTGTGTATCGCATCGTTTATCTAGGTCAGTGCAGCTTAAATATTTGTGTTTCGGATAAAATTGGAAATATATTAAAGAAAATAATGCCAAAAATTAAATAAATCTTACAATGTATAAAAAACAGTGATTCACAAAATTACACAGTGGTATTTCTTTCCTTTTTAACCATCTCGTTTGGTGACATACCCAAAAATTTGCCCTGGATCTATTCTTAAACATTAAAACAAATTGATATATAGCAGGAAAGATTAAAATCAAGTTTTTTGTGTTCGTGACACAATTATTTTAGCTAATTTTTCTTTAAATAGTTAAACAATTCTTTATATCTCTTTAAATTATAAAAAGAATATGTTTTATCTAAAGTCTACAATCATACACGCAAAACAATATATTTTCCAATTTTTCCGACTTTAAATATTTTACTTTTTAAACCACTAATAGCGAGCGATCACATAATTCAAACCCGGGATGTAGAAGTTGAGAAAATGATTTGACAACGGGTTAGTGTTGAATTTTTTGTGATTAATGTGTGCATTTATGTTTAAAATGACGAAATTTTAGGTCTGTTACGAATTCAGAGAAACTGGAGTCGAAACATGGGTCGAAGCGTAAACCGTCTTCGGTTCCAGCATTTACACGTTTTCCAGAATCAAAATATGAGGGCTTGCGAAGAGAAGTGGATGTAGGCTATGCCTGTCCACTTCTCAAAAGAGAATAATGTTGATACATGTACATATGTGATACCAATGCGTGCGGTGCAGACAAATTGAATACCGCGCGTTAGCGCGGTGTGCTTATTCGTCTGCACCGCATTGGTGTGTCATAGGACCGACGACATCCAAAAATAAGCATTCAATGCTTATATTTATATTCATACTGATGTTTTGTTTATGTTTTTTGTTGGGTTTTTTTTGTATGAATTTTGTTTTGAATCATCGCTGGTAAGCCATTATATACGCTCTTAGTCAGGGATATGAAACAAACACGGAACAGCCATATTAACATGTTATTTAGTACACTTCAACGGCTAAAAATATAGCCCCAGAAACTTTGTAGAGAAAAAATCTTTTTAGTTAAGGAGGAGATAGGAGATATAATTTAATGATTATTTATCAAAAGTACATATCAAATTGGTTATGTAAGGTTGAGCGTTTCATTTAATCTTACTAAAATAAATATACTCAAACCAAGTGGTGACGTTTATATTTGTGCTCATGGCGCATGAATTAGCAAAGTGTATTCATGGGAAATTGAACGTCGCAGATTTCTAATGCAAACATAAGGGGAAATATACACTGAATGTAAATATATAGTATTTTAACACACAATATTTCACTATAAATTCAATAGCTATTTTAGTGTTCCTGATAAGTCAGTGTCCTTTTATAAATAAAATAATATAAGACGAATATCGTATCTAATAAATATATATTGATTTACAACAAACAGTGCGTAATGTACTATGTGGAAATGATTTCTGACGTGAGTAAAAAGAAAGCGTCATCTTTAAATTTCACATACATGAACATGTATAAAATGAACCTTTATGCATTTATTTTTTCATATTTTTAAATTTCACATTTAATAAGCATAATATTCACTAAAATCGGCCACTCACGTTATACCACTGAGAAAAAAAAAATCCAAAATCAGTGAAGTTAACTTGTAGCAATGGTATATATATATATATCAGACGGTATCAACGGAAGATTTCATCAATGGTTTTTTCTCTGTGAACGTACTGTGCATGTACTCAATATTAAAGTTGTAAGAGTTAATTAGTAAAACTTTAAAATAATGATTATAAAAAAAGACCATTGACCAATTGATGGATCTTCCATAAATAAGGGAAAATATGGAGAGAAAATTCATGTGGATTTCAGCATTTTTAAGAAAAAAATATATAAGAGTAGGCGCATATATTTAAATTATAAAATAATTACATTGAGGAAGTAACAAATCATCATACACTAAAAAAAATCAAAAACTAGAAATTGTTAGATTGATTTCTAAGTGGTGCGTGTGTGTTTCTACATGGCGCATTAAATATTAAGTATAGTAGTAAGAAATGAAACTTCCATACCAAGATTTAAGAATTCATTATATAAAACTAAAAACATAGCTAAATCTCCCTCCTTTTTTACACATGGTAAGCGCAAGCTTATAAAACATAATACATACCAAGCTAAGACACCATTGCATACTCAATTATGATTTACACAGAATACATATTATAGAAAGCGGCAATTGTCGGTATCGATCACCCGAAAATGCTTACCATTTTTTCTTCAAATGCAAAAATTATACTATCTCTAGAAATAATTTTTTTCTTAATCTGCTACAGCTAGATCATTTTCGTATAATTAATACTCATCTTTTATTATGGGGCGATGAGTCATTATCCCTTGAAAATTATTGCGCATGCGTGAAAAGTATGACACGGTGCGAAAATCAGCAGCGAGAATTTTGTGTTTAATTCCAAAATTTAGCCAGATTTGGCAATTTTTATGTCAACAAAAATTCCGACAAAAGTCCCGACTAGCCTGCCTAATAAATCTGGACCTGGAGCTGATGTTGGGAAGCGAAGGTTATCGTCGGACGGTCAAACCCCAAAGCCAACACCCAAGCAAGTCAAAATAGCGACCAACAGCTCACCGAACAGCTCACCGAACACACCCGGCAAGTCCGGTAGGTCAAACATTTCTAATGCTGATTATGAAACATTTGTGGAAAAAATGACTATCATTGCTGATGCAGTTGATAAGTTACAGAAAGGGCAATCGACTCTACAATCAATTGTTGAAAGCAAATTAGACAAGTTCAGAAATGAGTTCGTTCAGGGCATCGATGAAAAATTCAAAGCCATGAAGAGCGATATTGACCTTGAGTTTTCCATTCATAAAAATAAAATAGACACATTGTCACAGACCATTGACTCTATTATGGAACGACTTGAACTGGTTGAGAATGGGGATCGCCCGATTTATGAAAGTGGTGCGCTTGGGGTTGTACACAATCCCCTGGAAGACACAAATATCACAATTATTGCAACAAATGTCAAGTTTGAACCTAGCGAAGATATATTATCAGTAGCTAAAGAATTAGTTGCTCATCTTGATGATAGTGCCCAGGTTGTGGCGGTGGCTCGCTTAAAAAATAGAAAAATAAATAAACCGGGGTTGGTGAAAATCAGCTTTGCTAGAGTAGATCAGAAAATACGGGTCCTGAGAGCAAAACGTAAACTTGCGGAGATTTCAGGCTATCGCTCTGTTTTCCTACGTTCGAAAAAAACTCACACGGAGAGGCTGATCGAATTAAATGCTAGAACTATCCTGAATGAAATGCCGAACGGTAAAGACTTTAGGATAACTGCGTATGGCCGCATTGTAAAGAAAATAGATAACCAACCAAGCATTAGAGATGAAAGTTCAGTTTAGTGGGAATTCCCCCGACCCATTGAAAAAATAAGGATAGGGCACCTTAACGTCTGTGGTTGGACAAATAAAAATCATGATCTAAGGGTAGAAATTATCAAATATACAGATTGTGACATTGTATCAATCAACGAAACTCAGTTGGTTATCAATGGAAGGGTCTGAACCGATCTAACGTACACGTGAAAGCACCAAAAGGGTCTGGTGGAGTGGGACTACTGATCAAAGAACATCTATGCAAAAATTATAAAGTAGACATTATAGACAATTCAGTTGATGGAATTCTAGGTGTTAAATTTACAAACAAAATCTCGGACTATGTATTTGTTGTGTTTTCCTGCTATTTACCACCTGAGAGTTCACCATGGGGCCGTGACGCATCATCCTTCTTCTCCCACCTCCTTATCCAAATTTACATTCAATATGATACCGACTCTATATTTATATGTGGCGATTTGAATGCACGCATTTCGAATATACCTGATTTTGACAAGGATCTCGATACCATTCCTCCTAGGCTTAATATTGACAATGTTCACAATCAACATGGAAGCTCGTTTCTAGAATTCTTAAATGACTGTAAATTCTGTGTATTGAATGGACGATTTGGCAATAAATCAAATGACTATACATTTCAATCAACAAGAGGCCATTCCGTGGTTGACTATATATGCGTTCCTCACGATGTGTACAATCAGTGCTCAGACTTTCAAATAGTCTCTTGTAGTGACATTGTTGAAATGCTGGTCTAGTATAACGTAAGTATGCAGGGCGAAAACTGTAGAATACCCGATCATGGATTTCTTATATTTGATTTTATGATACATGTACGTGATTTTGAAAATGCACATCCGATTGAAAAAACTGACATCACGCATTAAATCACTATTTGAATCTATGAATTTGTTACATATTTATGATAATTTACTAGTCTGTGATGTTAATGAATTTGAAAACAAGCTGTTTCTTACCTATGAAAATGAATGGTTAGGAAAGATAAATCAACTACCAAAACTGCGATTGTATAAAAGCATTAAAACAAATTTTAAAACTGAAAATTACCTTGAATGAACATTTCAACATCTCAAAGATCTATTATTGCACAATTCAGATGTGGGATACTCCCAATTAGAATTGAAACGGGGCGATATAAGGGGGAATCTCTCGATGAAAGAATATGTAATTTTTGTGTATTAAATGAAATAGAAGACGAGAGTCATTTTCGTCTGAATTGTACAATGTATTCTGATTTTAGAAGGGAATTATTTAAAAATACCGGATATAATCCAACATTAGTAATGTCTAATTTAGACTGTATTACTATTCTGCTGTCAAATTTTCCGAGACAAACCTCTAAATATTTACTTGAAGCTTACCTTTACAGACAATCATTATTGTATAAAAAACGCAATGCGTAATACGTGTATATATGTTATAATTGCATTTGCAGTGACATATAGGCCCAATGGGCCTGGTGTTTCATTATTTAATTTTGTATTACATATTTGTAATTTGTTATAACACATGTCACTATAATAAATTATTTACTTACTTACGTACTTACTTACCCTTGAAATAAACAAGCAATTATTCTCATTAGTTGATTGTATATCAACGAAACTGGAAGATTTGTTTAATATAGTTTACAAGTAAAGTTCTTTATTCCGAGAGACAAATATCTCATAGGTTATACATGTAAACATACATTTCAAATACAATAGGGTAGCAATATACAGAGTGTACATTATCAATTTTGATTATTCACATTAATACATGTAGTTCGATGCTTGTTGGCATAATATAAATATATAGTTTATGTGCATGTTTCTTATTCTCGTATATATCACTTATTTTCATTTATTGTAATAACAATTTAAAAATAACAGTTGTAAGCTTTGTATAATTTTTCTATTTATGGTACAGACCAAGTAAGTTGTCAGAACTTGTGTCCGAACCATTTGTATATATACTTTACATATACAATAAAATATGTTCAAATCAAATCGATGGCGCACTATTACGTCATTGTAGCCTCTTTTTGACCAATCAATAGATTCCCTGCGGTCGTCCAATGAGTGCCCCACCCCAATACAGAGCGGCGTAGATGAGTGTTTCAAACCTAGGGACCCCTGTTGCTATCTGGGGACACGATTCGACCACAATGGATGCTTCATGGGATGTTATTCTTCCTGCCTCACTGGTGAGTTAATGAGAGAGAGAGAGAGAGAGAGAGAGAGAGAGAGAGAGAGAGAGAGAGAGAGAGCTTTCTCATACATGTATTTAGCATTCTTTCTTAATTTGTAGTCATCTTTCTAAATCGTTTTTGATTCTCTCTCTCTATCTCTCTCTCTTTCTCTCTCTCTCTCTCTCACCAACATCTAACCAATGCTTACTTTTTTATTGATTCCAGACGTTGAACCCGCTACCTGTAACACCTGCCCTGACCCAAGTATCAGCAAATGTCTCGTGAAGCCCCCTGGGTGTCGAATCATGACCCACGACTATATGGGCCTTCACTTCGTCCACGGGTGTTTCCAAGAATGCTCTGTAACATGTTAGTCGCAAAATAAAGGAAGGAATCAGAATCCAGCTTGTTTGTTTTAACTTTGCTTTATTTAAGTTGTTTCATTTTGAGAAACAAATGAAATGGAATAAAATATCGTGTTTATAGATGAATAAATGTACCCAGGCTTCAATAGAAAGTTCTTTGAAAACACGATGTAAACTCTCTAGCTACATATTTACACGCAATGTTTTAGAAAGCAAAGATAAAATCAAAAGATGTCGAGGAAAACTTCCGTATCTTATAGTTATACGCTTAGTTAATGACGATGAATTAAAAAAAAACCACTCACTATATATAAAAGGGGGTGTCATGGACGCCTGTGCAATGCATTCGAGATGTTTTTCCGAGCTCTGTCGGAAAGGCCCGAGAAAGGTTCGAGAAGATGCGATTGTGTTTTTCCGAGCTCTGCCGGACCCCCCCCCCCCCCCCCGAAAAAAAAGCACGAGAAGTTGAGATTGGGCGGTAAGGCGTCAACTTTAAACATACATATAAATTTCAAAACTACGAACCTTATACATAAGATTGATAAACATGGGGTTATCCGCGATACTCTACGTCACAGTTTAAGAACACACGACGTCCATCCTCGAACGGAAAACACGTGTACCCATGAATAAGAGGATTGTATTCTCAATCGTAACTTCTCGGGGTTTTTCTGACAGAGCTCGGAAAAACACCACGAATTTATTAATATTACCGCATGTTAGAATTTTATACAAAATAGAGTCGCTTCCCATCAGATTAAGTATCAGCTAAGCATCCTTGTACAATGTAAGTCTCTTCTGTGGTATATTTGATGGTATATCATTGGCTTTGATAAAGTCTAGCTCACATTTCAACAGATAGTAAAATGTTATTTTTTTTTTTTCAATTTATATAGTTTCATAAAAATGTGGGTTGTCATTATGGACGCCTATGCAATACATTCGAGGTGTTTTTTCCGAGCTCTGCCGGAAAGTCCCGAGAAGTTGCGATTGCTTTTACCCTTCTCTGACGTCCCTCCGTAGAAAAGTCGTACGAAGGATCGAGTGGGCAAACAATTACACGTACATGTATCCACTTGACACAGTGAAAATCACAAGCAATCTCTATCAGTTTATTGATATTCTCCCATAAAATATTTCATTAATCAAACCACTTGATTTGATACATAGGCGTCGGAACCGGGGGGGGGGGGGGGGTGGGGGCTACGGGGAGTAAGCCATCCCCCCCCCCCCCCCACACACACTTTTACTTTTTTAGCAAATTTATACATACCAAAGACCTTTTTTTTTTGCTTGTAAAGATTCTTGATAAGTCTAGCCCCCCCCCCCCCACTTTCAATCTGCTTCCGACGCCACTGTGATAAGTACATATACTGTAAATGAGCAAGACATATATTTGTAAACTTTTTAGCAATTGATCCGTTGATATGATTGTTTCTTCTTAATTAAAGGTTTATAGATGGTCATGAGAAAATGATTATGAAAAGTAATTTTAAAAAAACAAACAAACAAAAAAACTGCCGCTTTGCTTTATGCGATAGCTCCCAAAGAAACATTAACAAAGATGTAAGATTTACAGTTCTTGGTACGTAATTGGGGCATGCCACAGGCACAGGAAAAATGCATTTCATGCGTGGACCCATAAACTTATCGGGGTGTCCGAGGCCTAGTTTTCGGTAATTTTATAATGTAAATCTAATACGTTTGAATTTTTCATGGGTCCGACCCCCTCCCTCTCCCCCAGAAATAGTGCCCATTTATTTCGGACATGATTTAATCACATGAACAACTTCTTTAAAAAAAAAAACACTGTAGTGATCTACCTTAAAAGAAGTATACCTCTTTATTATCTATATTTCTGGGGTTTTTTTTATTCTTTATTTTACAATTGTAAGCGCAAGCAATCTAGCTAATTTTTTTTTTATTTTACATAATTCTACGTATTTCCCCATCCATCGGACAAATGTGGAACAAAATATGTAATCAAGATAGATTTAATGTACATCCGTATGTTTCAATAAAAACGCTAAAAAATCAACTTAAATGTTTTATTATTACAGTGGTATAACTGTTTGATCCGAACATACGATGGTTCAATTGATTATGGTTTAACATATAACTAATCTGATATCAAGACGAAGTCAACTTTCCTTTTTTTCCAAATTAAATTAACTTAAATATATTAACTATAGATTCGTAAAATTTTTGAAACTCTTTTGACTGACTGATATATTTAATTTAAATATATATTTTTTTTTCAATTAAGAACCACCAAAAGGTCAAAATATAAAAGGTTAACTTTTGAGAAATTTCAAACAACCTTGAACTTTGAACTTTTGACCCGGGGTTGATAATAGGGATAGGACATTGAAAATGACTTTAATTATGGACTGAACACCGAAACTATATTTAACAGATATAAAATGGTGTTCATTTTCAAATTAAAACTCAAACAGAGAGTAGTCGGCCTAACCTTTCAGAATATATAACGTAAATTGACTCAAATGCAGATGGTGCCATGTATACTAAAATGAACTATCAACATGTCAAGCATCGGGCAGATGTACCTTGGATCGGACAACTTTGGTTGAAAAATTTTACAAATAAATATGCATGCACTCGCTTTTATATATATTAACATGCATTTGTTTATACATGTACCACGGACAGATTGGTAGTAAACCTTATACATTAATTTGTGAACCATGAACAGATTGTGTTAACAACTCAACTATGTACATGTATAAATAAATGATGTACGCATAAAACGGGAACGTTGCAACGAGGGGGGGGGGGGGCTCCCCCATTTTTTTTTTTTTATCAAAACAGGTTTTTATCTGAACTTCTTATTTGGACAGTGTATAAAATTACAGTGAAATTTGACATAAAGAACACAATTGATAAAAGAGATACGACTTACTATACACCCCCTCCCTGTTTAGAAAAAAAAATATGCATGCATATGTGATTGAGGGTTGACATTTAATACAATATATGATTTTAAAAAATGAAAATCTTTCCAGTTGCAACAATAAACTGCATTTGGAGCAAATAGTAAAAAGTAG
Organism: Magallana ariakensis; assembly: GCA_020458035.1. NCBI lineage: Eukaryota > Metazoa > Mollusca > Bivalvia > Ostreida > Ostreidae > Magallana > Magallana ariakensis. Next base: position 15,810,341 of record CM035811.1, on the reverse strand, counting down.
AAAAAGTTTGTAATATTTTTCCAGTCGACTGCAACATAAAGAATGTAGACCATGTACATGTATAATCAATTTCAGTTTATAATTTCATCCCTGCCCGCTCCTCTAAATATCCAGCTAGTTTAGTTGCTTTATTTTTTTTATTTCAATTTTAAAAAGTAGTGAATGTGTAAAGTGTTATTTCCCGCGCTTGCACGGGATATCATCTAGTATACTGCCAACACGTGTGTATGCACAATCAGCATTCTACCGTCAGCGACGATTTTCTTTTTCTGTATTTAATTGCAACCCGTTTGCCAGTTCGCATGAGTTTTTCTGTCTCTGCATGAATGTACTTGTGTATTTATTCATGTACACACGTGAGTTATCCATCTTGACATGTACGTGCGCGAATACTTGTCGTCAGGTTCAGTAAAGTCATGATACAAAAATCTTTTAATTTGTTTATGTTAACACGTTGTTACTTTGGGTGTTTTCTCGTGTTATTGTTATTTTTCGCTATAAAAGGGGAAATAACTCGCTTTGAGGGATATTGTCCTTATTGGATTAATAAACCGCTCTACTCGTGGGAGCTCTCCAAATATGGTTCGTCCTCTACGGTGGCTGGAAATCCAAAGAAAGGAGATATAAGTATGGTTATCAGATGTTTTATTTTAGATGGCGTCGGTGGAAGTGATATATTTATAAACACACAGTCACCAGGTACAAAATAGTTTAAAATGTATTAAATTTACGTATAATGATACTTAATAAAATCTGGTGACTGTACAGAGGGTAAACAATAATAATGAAAAATCCCTCTGCATAATTAAAATTCATGATCATAATTTAACATGTAAATAAAATCATCTTAATTCCATAATACAACAATCCATCCGATTGTAACATTTTATCAAACAAACTATAAACTAAGTCGACTACACTAAAATGCTATTATAGCTGACAGTCTCACAGTGCTTAATCAAAAATTCAATAGAGAAAATTCGAACTACAATCACCTTACTATCTTACCAATTTCTTTTCATATTTACTCATTAAGCTCGAAGAGGTTAATAAATCTTATTATGATATAAGGTATTTAACAATGTTTAACGCGATCAACAAAGTGTTTAACTTACAATTTTAACCCGAACATCCTAACACTTTTCCCGTTAAACATGTATTATCAACAAACAATTTTTCTACCTCGTTACATAAAAGAGCGCAAGTATAATTAAAAAGCGCCAAATTCAAAATCTATTCTTCTTATGATTTGTATTGAAAATAAATTTGATATAAAAATATGACTGGAGACTGTAGCCAGATATGCTATATATACCAAAAATATCAAAACATACAATCGATAAAGTACGGTATATTAAATGAGGTCATGTTGCGCGTTACCTAACAGATGATGACACTAATATATAGACTTTGCTAAAAGCTCAAATTTAGAAGATAATAAAAACAGGATTAAGTACGAAAATAAAAATCCACCTTCTTAACTAAGTTGACTTTATAATTAATTACCAATAAATGAATACTTTAATTTTACATACCTGGAAATCCAAAGAAAGGAGATATAAGTATGGTTATCAGATGTTTTATTTTAGATGGCGTCGGTGGAAGTGACCAAGCTTGGGCGCATTTCCACCGACGACCCCGCGTCTTTGGATTCCAGGATTTTAGCCAATCAAAATTCGGAATGGTTTATTTACCGAAACCTAAAGTTGTGAAAATTTTCCTAATAAAGTAGATTATTTAAAATGAGCAATCACGTGACCTTAAAAAAGATAGCCACAGTACTTGAGATAATAGGTACACCTGTGCTTGACCTCAGGCCTTGCGGCCTTCTTAACAAAAAGACAAAATAACAAAAGGAGCTAAATACTATTACATAATCACTCGAGCATCGATGTGATTAAAGTAACTCAATTACTTATATACAATAGCGTTTCCATTAGCTTGTCATACCAATGTTTTTATAAGCGGAAACACCTTTGCATTTTTTTCTTGAAAAGAACTAATTTAACCAGGTAATTCAAAATAAGGACATATGTATGTCACATATATTGCATAATATTAGGAGACATTTTTTTTTTGTAGAAAAACCAAATCTTATTAATAAAGTGTTACCGTAAATCAAATCTTAAAATGTTATCTCATAATATGAATTTCATAAATCATGAAATTATTTAATACATATCTGTCTTCCCACAAATGTTTATTTAAAAATAAAATTTGGTGTTATGACTATTTTCCCCCTTGCTTCAATTGCTTTCGACCTCGGAAGCTCAAATTTAGAAAGAGAGAAAGACATAAAATAAATTTACAACAAGAAAAACATGTATCTATATATATATATATATATATCAGTACAGTGGGATATATGCTTAAAAAAAAATATGCACATACCGAAAATTATCAGAGACAAACTGTGAAATAAAAACATAAAATATTCAACATCAGTGTACAGGTATATACAATAAGAAAATATAAAATAATAAAGTAGAAATATGAAATGCCAATACAAGTCCTGTGATTCATTATGGAAAGAACAAAAAAAAATGACAAATCAATTGTAGAGACAGTAGGTTCCGAAAACAAAAGCAACATAATTTGGAATAATTTAATAAATGATGATTTGATAAACTATTTGGATGATGCTGCTAATATTAGGTTGTCATAGGTCAATTGAGTGCATGTGCATAGTTGTGATGGATCAACACAACATAAGCGCTGAAAGGTTGTTTAAGGATTTGGGTGATTTTATATCCTGTGAAAATGTTAGTAGAAATAACTGTGGGTACACAAATAGTTTTATCCGTTCGTTTGTCTGTGATTCCAAAATTTAGCCAATTTGCATAAACTTTATTGTATGGAAAGGGTGAAATGGATATGTCACCAATAGTGGGTTTGGGGATGTCATAATAAGAAGGACACAGTGACAAATGCATGATGGGGAGTAGAACACAGTCACCCCCTGAAGTAAGTTCTAAAGCAAGAAAAGTATGCTTTTTGTATTTCCTCTGATAAAGCCAAGTGAAAATAATAATAATCAAGATGAAACATAAAATGCCACTTATAATAGAAGCATGGAGTAATGAAAATTCATCTTTTAACCATGATGTTGATGATTCTGTTTCAGGTGCTGTAGTGGCTAATCGATTATAAACTAAATTAAAGGATGGGTTAGTTGCAATGTCAGATTTTACTTGGTGCACACTTTGTAGAAGCATCAAGGCAATGTGCATTTTTCTAAGTTTACAGAATAAAAGAATGGAGCATGCTAGTGCTAATACTGCAATGCTAATAGCAACCATTGTTAGTATGTCATTAGTTGAAGGCCAAGGTGGGGTGATGTCAATTTGTCCATCTATCAAAGGCTCTGCTAAATGTTGAAAAATTTTCTTTTCTTTAATGGTAGCTTGGACCATTTTTGTGAGATTCAAATGACTTTTTGCATCATTGACCAAAACCTGATTGAATGAATGATTAAATAATTGAAATTCAGGAATAGAAAATGAAACAGGATTGGCAAAAGTGGAATTTGGCCATATATGAGATAGTTTGGAGTGTTCAAAAAATTCTTGTAATAAAGCCAAATTTACAGGGTGTGCAACCGAAAAAGATTTTGTTTTATTGTAACAATTTACTAATCTAGGAGCAAAATAAAGGCTGGATGTTTGCAGAGAGCATCTGCATGGAATATTTAAAATACAAAATTGACATCCTGGTAACATTTTCTGTTCTGAAGGGCAGTCTAATGAAATGCGTGGACTATGGTATAGTAAAACTGAAGTTGGTGTTAACTCTACAATAGATGGTTCAAATGTGTAGCCCTGAAGATAGCGAAAATGACAGTGATGGTTAACATCTTTGGCATTGTTAAAATAAAGTGCTAAAATGCAACTGTTTTTAGTAATTGGTGTTAGTGCATAGTTAGTATTACACACTACAGTTTTGTCCTGCTTGCAGTTTATCAGGTCCTTTTCCTTCAACTGAATATATTTATCATGGTGTTGAGTGATAGCAAAATAGTCTGGTAATGATAACAGTTGTGTAGCTTGTCCAGTAGAGGCATTGCTAGACATTGGGACAGGCATGGATACCAGTTTGTACAATTGCATACTACTTTGTTGAGAAGAAATTGGAAATTTAATTGTTACATATAATGTGGTTCCCTGTCTAGCATAAACAAATTGACCTTCAGAATAAAAATAGGAAGGATCAGTGTGAACAAGCTCGAACCCTTTGTAAGATTTTCTCAACAATGATGAAATTTGTCGAATGGTATGCATAAGTAAAGTTTTTGAAATTAGAAATGGTGAGAGCTTGCCCTCAACTAGTGTTTGAATAGATGTTTCTAGCTTGTCAAGTCTGTTCTTAAAGACCGTAACTTTGTTGACTTGGTTGACCAAAATTTCTGAAAAGTTTGTTACTGTAGCCACTAGTTGGTCAATGTTAGAGAGTTTGTTAGCTAAAAGCGAAATAGCCTGTGCATTGTTTTTAATTCCATTTTTCAAATTATTAATACGTGAATCTGTTAGTTGCATGAAGGATGATAAATGATCATTGTGCTGAACCAGAAGTTTAGCCATTTGGTTAGTGTGCCTTGTCAACATGTTAATGTGGGACGCAAGTATATTGACATCATCCATTGTGGCTGTGCCAAAAAGACTTTTGGACAATGAACCTACAAATGGTAATAATGACCTTGTCTGTCTCCTTTGTTGAACCTTAAGGTCTACACTTGGAATCAGAACCCGAATTGATTGCATTGTTTCATTGTAGTGACTCATAACTTCTACATGTAAACTATGAATGAATCTAGCAATGTTATTATAGGTCATGCAATACTGTTCTGAATGGGGACATTTCAGTATTTGTTGGGGAATGGCAAACCTCTTTGGGAGTGGTATTCTGAAGGTGTTTAACCAATATTCTTGTGCAAGGATGATGTTTGGCTCTTCCTTGAACAAAACTCCATAATTGATCCTATGGATGATATTTTCTTTTGTCTTAATTGATGATGATGATGCAGTGTCAAGAACTAGTAAGGCAACCAAAAGGAATATGAAACTATGCAGGATCCCCCGTAATGGTGCTACAAAATAGCAAAAAGAAAAAGATTTGAGGAGGATGTAGGAATAGTCGATGTTAATTTGAATCGTCACCCAAACTAACTAGCACTATGAACTGTATCACACTATGTATGTACACAAATTTTGACTAATCTAACCTCCAAATTTTGATAGAGATGTTAAATAAATGAGGAAAAAAAAATTAGCATAAAATTGGGAGAGAGAGAGAGAGAGAGAGGACAAAAAAAAATGTGTGCACAGTAGATCTGCAGATATCTACAAACTTACAGAGGGTTGCAAAAATTTTATATTACCTATTTAGTATTTCTGCCCTAGTGTCTATAACCTGCATTTTTTGTTTGATTGCATTTTATTCAAGGTATTTTTATAAAATCATACTCTGTTTATAATTCTTCAATAGTTGTTGTTGTATTCTTTATAACCCGTTTAATATTTATGCTTGAAGCAAGTTCTTCTTCGTTTACCGTGTTTGGTAAATTTCTTATCAATTTCTTCAAGCATTTCCCTGTCAAACGAACTGTCCGGTTCCCATGTTCTTGAACTATTTTCCCACTCAACTCGAATTTCCCTTCTACCATGTTTATACCTGCCAGCTAACAACCTGTTCAACTTCCACTTTTTGTTGGGGTCATGAAGTGTTGGTGTTGGATGGGCCGGTGTAGTGGGTGTATTTGTTGTGTGGTCTTGGTGATGAGGTATGTCCAATGGTGGCACTGGGTCATTGTGAGCAGGTGGTGTATGAACATCAGTGTTGGGAGCGTGAATTTGTGGATCTTGTTTTTGTGTGTCTGGTTGCTGATCCAGATTATGTTGTTGAGCATTATGATTGTCATCTGTTGCTTGTTGAGTAGGTGTAGCCATGTCTTGTTCATTCTGGGTGTCAGCATGGAAGTGTGCTCTGTGAATGTTGGGGTCATGATACATCTTAAGGTTTGTTGCATTCATGTATGATGCATTCACCTTGTTGTCTGAGCACCTTCTGAGTTTGTATGTAAAATTGGGCCCTAGTTCAATGATTTGGTAAGGACCTTCTGCCTTGTCATACAATTTGCTTGACTGACCCTTAGGTACTTTGTTGACTTTGATGAGGACTTTATCACCTAGCTTAAAATCTGGTAGCTTAACCCGAAGATCATGTCGCTCTTTATTTTGTTGCTGATGCCATTGAATGTTGTTTTTAACTATTTCATTGGTCACCTTTAACTGATCTATCAACTCATTGATATGGTCTTTTGCATCCCTATTAAGATTGTCCTTGGGTTCTAGGGATACATCAAATGGCATTCTCATTTCCTCACCAAATAACAAGTAGTATGGGGAATACTCAGTGGAATGAGAAGAAGGAGACTTACGATGACCCATCAGTACACCTGGTAAGACTTCCGTCCATTTCTCCTGAGCACCACTACAGTAAGTTCGAAGAGAAGAAGCTACCGTGCTATTCTGTCTCTCCACTAACCCATTTGTATTTGGATGATATGCAGAGGTATGATGCTGTTTGATGTCAAATAGTTCACACAATGCATTAACTAATTTGGACATAAAATTCCTACCTCTGTCAGAGAACAATACCTTGGGAGCACCATATCGAGTGAATATCTCTTTATAAAGAACCCTGGCAGTTTCCACTGCCGTCTGTGATTTTAACGGAAATGCCTCTACCCATCTTGTACCTGCATCCACACAAAGCAAAATATACTCACAACCTTCTTTTGTTTTGAAAAGTGGACCTAGGATGTCTATATGCCAACGTTCAAATCGCTTAGCTATTGGCAAGGGGTTCATGGGGGGGTTTGAAGGATTGTAATCACGTTTTGCCCGCTGACATCTATCACATGACCTAACATAGTCAGCAATATCTTGATACATCCTTGGCCAGTAGTACTTAAGAACCAAGGCTGTTCTTACCTTTTCAATTCCTAAGTGAGCCCCTCCTGCTACACTGTCATGATAAGCATATAAAGCTTCTTCACGAAGCACCCTGGGGAGAGCAATTTGTCTGACATGTGTAACCTCATCATTCACTGCCTTTCTTACCCTTCTCTGGTACCAATGATATAAAATATCATCTACTAAATCAAAATGTCTGACTTCTGCTACTGTTACCTGTCTGGTTTTGTCATCCTCAGGGAGCACATTATCCTTCAAATATGCATAGATATGTTGAAAGTCTGGGCATTGTTGTTGAAGTTTTGGCAAGTCCACTAAATTGACTGACTGTGTTGCTGTGTTACTTACCTCAGTATTAGATAGCACATTTATCTCTTTGGGATCATCAGAATATCCAAAGTAAACAAATAAGGGGCATTTTTCTTCTTCCACCTCCTCCATTGATGTTACCTGTGACTCATGTTCGGGACTTGGGTCTGAGGGAGGGGGAGAACTGTTTTCAATTTGACATATTGTTTGGTTACTTACCTCACTTTCTGGGTAAGGACGACGACTGAGTGCGTCTGCAACACAGTTACTTTTTCCAGGACGGTGGACCATTTGAAAACAATATTCTTGTAGCTTTAAAGCCCATCTTTCTAACCTACCTGTATGTTTGGCAGTCTGTAACCATACTAGTGCCTTATGATCTGTTACGACAGTAAATTTATTGTGAACTAAGTATGGCCTAAATGCTTCTATTCCACTAATGACAGCTAGACATTCTTTTTCAGTAGTAGTGAACTTGCGTTGGTCTGGGGAGAGGGACTTACCTCCATATGCTACTACATACTCTTTGTTTTCGTCATTTAACTGACCCAATACATACCCAATTGAAGTGTCAGATGCATCACATGTAAGCACGAATGGTCTATTTGGGTCAGGGTAAGATAGAACTGGGGCAGTTATGAGTTTGTCTTTAAGTATCTCAAATGCATTCTGACATGATTCTGTCCAATCCCACTTTTTCTCCTTAGACAAAAGTGCATTCAATGGTGTTGCAATCTTAGCAAAACTGGGGATAAAACGACGATAATAATTTGCCATTCCTAAGAAACTGCGCACCTGCTTTTGTGTTTTAGGGGTGGGAAACTCACTCATGGCTTTGGTTTTTTCTGGATCTACCTCTATACCATTTTTAGAAATAATATGACCCAAAAATTTCAGCTTTTTCACCGCAAAGTGGCATTTAGTGGGTTGAAGTTTTAAATTTGCTTCTTTGAGACGTTTGAAAACTTGTTCTAAATGTTTGAGATGCTCCTCAAATGAGCTTGAGAAAATTAGAATATCATCTACGTAGACCAAAACTGATTTCCAATTTAAACCTCTAAGAACATTTGCCATTAATGTTTGAAAAGAAATTGGAGAATTTTGTAACCCAAATGGCATTCTTTTCCACTCGTAAACACCACTCTGTGTGATAAACGCTGCTTTTTGCCTACTCCCTTCATCCAACTCCATCTGCCAAAAACCTGACATTAAATCGAGATTGGTAAAATAGGTTGCTTTAGCTTCACCAATGGCATCAAAAACACTTTCTATATGGGGCAAGGGAAAGGACATGGGTATTGTTATCTTGTTCAACGCCCTGTAATCACACGCAAACCTGTAAGTACTGTTTTTCTTTTTGACCAAGACAACTGGTGAGTGCCATTCAGAGTTAGATGGTTGAATTATGTCATTGTCAAGCATTTCTTGAAGTTGCCTATCAATTTCCCTAGATGCATGTGGAGATGTTCTGTAAAAGGGTAATCGAACAGGTCGCGAGCCAGGTTTTGTTTCTATATGATGTTTGTGCAAATCTGTTCTACCTAACTCTGTCAAATCAAGAGCAAAGTTTTCCCTGTGATTAGCCAAAAATTCTAAAAGAATTTGTTTTTGCTTGGGTTCTAAATCAGCGTTATCAAGATTGAAATGAATTTCCTTTTGTTTTTGCATTTCTGTTGTAATTTGATTTACTTGCGGAACTTTGCTCTTGTTTTGAGATGTAGTATCCAAAGGGAAAATGTGTTTTTGTTCTATTTCCATAACATGAGCTACAATATAATTGTGAGGCAAAGAAATGTTGTGACAATGAGGATTCATGATTCTTATGACACCCATTCGCTTATGAACCTTTATAAGACATTTCGCAGCACTTAAATTCTTGGCTAAAAGTTTATCATGTGGCTCAAGTAACATTTCTCTATCTTGTTGTTGTTGACGTGAAATTCTGACTTGTACAACCATTTCAGACCTAGCTGGTATTTCAACTGGATGAGTAAGTCTTGCTAAACCTGAATTGGTGTTAACAACACAAACATTTGGTGACTCTTGTTTGTCTGGAATGTGCATGATGTTAGTGCTAGCAAAGGTTATTGTGGTGTTAGTAGCACTCAAAAAGTCAATTCCTAAAATGAATGAGTGGTGCAAACCATCAACAATATGAGCACTAAAGGTATATCTAGCATTATTGATTGTGAATTCAACATCTAATTTGCCTAGCACGGCCAAACGTTGTCCACTGGCACCTATCACATGAAGAAAATCTGGATTTTGCAACTCTGACCCAAAATAAGCAGTTTTTTCAAAGAAAACTTTACTCAAAATAGTAACTGCAGCACCAGAATCTACAATAGCACTGGTTATTTGTCCCTTAACATTAACTTTTACTGTGTTTTTGGACATATGGGTGATCAAGTTTACCCTAGGACATTTGTCACTGTGCCCATCTTTAGAAACATTCCTAAAGATAGGCTCGAATCCCTATGCCGAATTATTTGTTGATTGTGTCGTCAGTGCCTGTATGTCTGTCTGTCCAATTTTGCCTTTTTTTAAATCGTCTTCTAGTGTTCTACAGCATTTCCATAAATGATTATATCTATTACAATAAATACATTTTTGATTTCTGGCTCTACAATTGTAAAATGAATCACAAGACTCACCACATCGGAAGCATTGTTGGGATGGCCTCGGTCTGGAACCCATGTTCTTCTGCTGGTCAGCCTCTCTGTAACCATGGCGCTGGGGACCTCTCTGCGACTGGGTTTGGGTGTTGCCAAAGTACGGTTTCTGCTTGGCTGGGCTGTTGAAACGTCTGGCCTCCTGTAGCACATTAATATTTGATGTCTCTAGTGCACTCATTCGCTGTTCCAGGGAAGTTAGGGCATTGCACATCGCTGCACCCGTTGCTGAGTGGACTGCATCATCATTGCAGATGGACTGAGCCATCTCGGCTAACATGGCATGAGTTCTTAAGTCCTCCATGTTGGTTGGATTTACTTTCACCATATCTGCTTTGATTTTGGGTTTTAGGCCTCTCATGATCTTGCCCATGGTTTGGTTTGTATCCATTTTCAAGTCGGTAGCTTTTTCTGTTACTCTATGGATAAATTCCTCTACACTTTCTGTTGGTCCTTGTTGTAGCTCTAAAAGGTCAAAGACGTGGTTTGAAGGAGGTTTAAATCGATTGATGAAAGCGTCATGGATGGAGTTGAGTGTAAGCTTTTTTATTGTGTCCAATGAATTGAACCAAGTCTCCGCTGCTCCGATTAAAAAGAACGGCAAGTGTAGAATGGCTGTTTGCTCAGACAGTTTTTGAAGGCTGATGAATGCCATGAATTTCATCCACCATTGCACCGCGGATGTTTTGCCATCGAACTTTTCCAACTTGATGTTTGATAGCTGTCTTGTGTGGCTTTCTGCAGGGGCTGGAACTGATCTATGCAGGGTTTGTTGTGGCATGGGTGGTGGTGGTGGTGGTGGTGGAAGAAATTCCCTCTGTTGTTGTTGCTGTTGTTGAAGTCTTTGTCTTTGCTGCCGTTGTTGTTCATGCTGTTCAATTTGAAGTTGTTGTGCTTGAATCTCTTGTTGCTGTGTGATGTGTTCTTGTTGTAAGGCTTGAAGTCTCTGCCTCATCGCATTCAATTCCTCTTCCTTTTCTTCTTGGCGTTGTTTTTCTGCCTCCACTCTTAATTTGAGGGCTTCAATTTCTTCATTCTTTTCATGGACGGTTGCCATGATCTCTGCTTGGAAATTTCCATGTTCTGGTTGTGTGGAATTTTCCGGAGTTCCAGTTGGCATCTTTTTTCTTGGTCTAAAATTATATTTCTGCATGCGAGGTTGGGATCTAAAGGATGGTCTCCACCAGTTAACACGTTGTTACTTTGGGTGTTTTCTCGTGTTATTGTTATTTTTCGCTATAAAAGGGGAAATAACTCGCTTTGAGGGATATTGTCCTTATTGGATTAATAAACCGCTCTACTCGTGGGAGCTCTCCAAATATGGTTCGTCCTCTACGGTGGCTGGAAATCCAAAGAAAGGAGATATAAGTATGGTTATCAGATGTTTTATTTTAGATGGCGTCGGTGGAAGTGATATATTTATAAACACACAGTCACCAGGTACAAAATAGTTTAAAATGTATTAAATTTACGTATAATGATACTTAATAAAATCTGGTGACTGTACAGAGGGTAAACAATAATAATGAAAAATCCCTCTGCATAATTAAAATTCATGATCATAATTTAACATGTAAATAAAATCATCTTAATTCCATAATACAACAATCCATCCGATTGTAACATTTTATCAAACAAACTATAAACTAAGTCGACTACACTAAAATGCTATTATAGCTGACAGTCTCACAGTGCTTAATCAAAAATTCAATAGAGAAAATTCGAACTACAATCACCTTACTATCTTACCAATTTCTTTTCATATTTACTCATTAAGCTCGAAGAGGTTAATAAATCTTATTATGATATAAGGTATTTAACAATGTTTAACGCGATCAACAAAGTGTTTAACTTACAATTTTAACCCGAACATCCTAACACTTTTCCCGTTAAACATGTATTATCAACAAACAATTTTTCTACCTCGTTACATAAAAGAGCGCAAGTATAATTAAAAAGCGCCAAATTCAAAATCTATTCTTCTTATGATTTGTATTGAAAATAAATTTGATATAAAAATATGACTGGAGACTGTAGCCAGATATGCTATATATACCAAAAATATCAAAACATACAATCGATAAAGTACGGTATATTAAATGAGGTCATGTTGCGCGTTACCTAACAGATGATGACACTAATATATAGACTTTGCTAAAAGCTCAAATTTAGAAGATAATAAAAACAGGATTAAGTACGAAAATAAAAATCCACCTTCTTAACTAAGTTGACTTTATAATTAATTACCAATAAATGAATACTTTAATTTTACATACCTGGAAATCCAAAGAAAGGAGATATAAGTATGGTTATCAGATGTTTTATTTTAGATGGCGTCGGTGGAAGTGACCAAGCTTGGGCGCATTTCCACCGACGACCCCGCGTCTTTGGATTCCAGGATTTTAGCCAATCAAAATTCGGAATGGTTTATTTACCGAAACCTAAAGTTGTGAAAATTTTCCTAATAAAGTAGATTATTTAAAATGAGCAATCACGTGACCTTAAAAAAGATAGCCACAGTACTTGAGATAATAGGTACACCTGTGCTTGACCTCAGGCCTTGCGGCCTTCTTAACAAAAAGACAAAATAACAAAAGGAGCTAAATACTATTACATAATCACTCGAGCATCGATGTGATTAAAGTAACTCAATTACTTATATACAATAGCGTTTCCATTAGCTTGTCATACCAATGTTTTTATAAGCGGAAACACCTTTGCATTTTTTTCTTGAAAAGAACTAATTTAACCAGGTAATTCAAAATAAGGACATATGTATGTCACATATATTGCATAATATTAGGAGACATTTTTTTTTTGTAGAAAAACCAAATCTTATTAATAAAGTGTTACCGTAAATCAAATCTTAAAATGTTATCTCATAATATGAATTTCATAAATCATGAAATTATTTAATACATATCTAACACCAAATTTTATTTTTAAATAAACATTTGTGGGAAGACAATATATAATATACATGTAACTATATGTGTTAATATAACTATATGGTTCTAAGTATTTGAAAGATGTTTCTTAAAACATTATTAAACATATTGCGTCCGGCAGATAAAGGACTCACAATTGGCGAATACAATTACAAAAACGAATATTTAAAATTTATATAATAATTAACACTGTCGTTAATTTGAAAAATCACTCTCGATTTGATTTGATGATCATTAGATTCTCCGAGAGAGAGAGAGAGAGAGAGAGAGAGAGAGAGAGAGAGAGAGAGAGAGAGAGAGAGAGAGATTATAAAATAAATAAAATAAGGATTCATTATAAATTAAACATTTACTACTGAAAGCTTTCATATTCTGAGTCTTCAGAGTGACAGGAAATTGAATTCTAATTCTTTAATAACCCTTGTTTCAAACAATGTCATTTACATGTAAGTTGTAAGAACTTGTTTCCAATCCTCGTATGTACATGTAATTTACACAATAAAATATGTTCAAATCAATGTCATTTCCGAAAAAAAAATGGCAAATAAAATTTCATCGTCAGGTTTGTCTTGTCTTTCTTTTCATCATATCTTTCAGCATTCAAAAGAAATGACCGAGACAGTATAATACAAATGTAGTATGTCTTTTTGGGGGGAAAATAAATGGTTATATAATGGAGAATTAACTATACATGTGTATATGCTGTGTCTTTGTTTTTCATGCAAGGTAATTCTTGCAACATGAACTCAAATTTCTTGAGAAATTTATGATGACAGAAGAAGCACCGCTCCCCGACATTTTATTTATTGTTTTACTGGTATACTCTCTTGATAGCATACTTTGTTGGTATTCATGGTATATATTTTTTATTTTATTCTCTGATAATGAAATATTTTATTTTCTGAACAGTGTGTTTCATCATCAGTTTTTGAGAATATAAGAACCGCTCGAACATTCAAATAAATTATTTTTATACTACAAGGTACAGTGCTTTATGAAATTTTACATTAGTATTCGAGTTATCGGACTTTCAATTTAGCGACCAAACACACAGAGCATATGCCGTCTCAGTACTTTACTATAACAATATTTGATATTTTTACTTCATTTTCCACTGATGTAAACATCCGGGAATCTGTACTCTCATTCCTCAATGACAGATTCTGGGCTTTTCTCACAATCACACAAAAAGGTCCGAGAAGATACGAGTGCATAATGACTGTGATTGCACTAGTTAAGTTTCGAAATTAAACACGAGAAAAATCGAATGCTGTCGATGAATACGTTCGATCACCATGTGCAAAAATCACGGACATTCTATTTTTTTACGGCAGAAATTGTTTGGATAGAATGAAGGTTTTACTGTATATTTCTTATTTTACGCGAGTACTTAATTCCGCGATTTCGCCGTTTTGCATCAAATCGCAAGATAATAAAATCGCGAGCGACGAAATCTGATCATGCTTTCATTTAGTTTACATCTGTCCGAAAAATAAAAGCAAAATTTTAAAATCCGCGAAATGTGCTTTTCCCGATTGTACGCGGACGTTAATTCCTCGCGTTTAATTAGGAATCTATAGTATCCGTCGTAATTTTACTTTTAAAAATGCAGATACATGTACGTATAATGAACATGTTATAAATGATAATTTGAACCTCGCAAGTTACTAGAACTTGTGTTCGAACCATTTGTATAATGTATTCATGCAATGAAATATGTTCAAACCAATAAACATGTTTTATTGGTAGTAATAAACAATCAAACATTCTGACATATTTCAAACCGCCCTGAATTGTTCGCGACCTCAATTGGTAATACAGAGCATTCAGAGCGACCTTTAATAGAGCAACTGTCCTTTACATTAACAAGATGTATAAAACTCTGTCAATTTCTAATCTAGACATCCAACAGATGGTAATCGGCCTGACCTTTCTGGATCAAACAGAAACTGAAACAAATTAAACAGATTATCTTGTACAATGTATACTTAAATAAACCATTAATCCCATTATTTCATGGTTATAATCAGATGAAACTAATATCAAACGGAAATACTTGTATGCCATGTCTAGACTGACACATAACACCAATTTTATTTCATTTTGATCTAGTTTAATTTTTGAGATATCACAGGGCCATATATAGCGAAACAAGGATTTAGTCCTTTAAATTATAGGAGGCAAAACCAGCTACCCCCTGGGGTAAAAGTTTAACAATAATAATTTTGATATGGGACAGATGGCTGCATCCTACGCCCCTTTATATTTTAGTAATTCATAAGCGCGCCGGTTCATTTTCCTACAAGACAGTCAACCATGAAGACCTTCCTTTACGTGATCGGCCTCTGCATCCCGTTCACCTGTTCACGTGAGTTTCCTCTGTATTTGTACATCTACATTTACATGTATGTTGTCTTCTCTGTACGTTGAGTTTTGTATTTTTGTCCTTCTATCCATCCTTTTTGTCTATCTGTCTTTCATTGCATGCATGTATACATTACTTCATAGATTGAGTTGTGTAGTTTTGTTTGTCCGTCGTTCTGTCTTTCATGTATTCTGTTTGTCTATATGTCTGTTTTAACGCAATATGAACATGTATTAATAGTATATCTCTGAAGCTTGAGTTCTCTCTCTCTCTCTCTCTCTCTCTCTCTCTCTCTCTCTCTCTCTTTTTCTCTCTCCATCAGTCCTTCTTTCTGTCTATATGTCACATATGTAATTATATAGATCTCTTGAGTTGTATCTCCTTATCCGTCCGTCATTCTTTCTGTGTATCTGTCCGTCGTTCTTTCTGTGTATCTGTCCGTCGTTCTTTCTGTGTATCTGTCCGTCGTTCTTTCTGTGTATCTGTCCCTCATTCTTTCTGTGTATCTGTCCGTCATTCTTTCTGTGTATCTGCCCGTCCTTCTTTCTGTGTATCTGCCCGTCATTCTTTCTGTGTATCTGTCCGTCATTCTTTCTGTGTATCTGTCCGTCGTTCTTTCTGTGTATCTGTCCGTCATTCTTTCTGTGTATCTGTCCGTCGTTCTTTCTGTGTATCTGCCCGTCATTCTTTCTGTGTATCTGTCCGTTCTTCTTTCTGTGTATCTGTCCGTCGTTCTTTCTGTGTATCTGTCCGTCGTTCTTTCTGTGTATCTGTCCGTCATTCTTTCTGTGTATCTGTCCGTCATTCTTTCTGTGTATCTGTCCGTCCTTCTTTCTGTGTATCTGTCCGTCGTTCTTTCTGTCTATCTGTCCGTCATTCTTTCTGTCTATCTGTCCGTCATTACACATATGTACATGTATAGATCTCTCTGTAGCTTGCCTCTCCTTATTTGTCCGTCCTTCTTTCCGTCTATACACATGTTAACATTGATCTCTCCGTAGCTTGAGTTGTCTCTCCTTATTTATCCGTCCGTCATTCTTTCTGTCTCTCTGTCCATCATTACACGTATGTTCATGTACACACATCCATCTTTTTGTAGCTTCAGTTGTTTCTCTTAAATTTAATCACAAGTAAGTAGTTGCATCGCGTTTTGTCTGTCTGCCTGTGTATATATGCACATATGTGCATTTAACTTGCATTGTGCCTGTGTGTCTGTATCAATACAATTAATATGTTTGTACTTGAATTATGCATTTTTACGTGGAACGAGTTTTGTACATGTATGTCTGTATTTACTTGCATTTTTAAGTTTAAATATTAAAGCAGTGGAAAAAGTATACAAAATTGGCAAATCACTTTCATACAATGCCTATTTCTTATACATTATATTCTATATTTCATCCATTAAAAACTGTCAGATTAAAGGTAATTGTTCCTTGCATTAAAAATAAATTTATGTCAAACAATACAATTTTCTACACTGTTTTAACAATACGAAATTTAAATTATGATATATATTTCAAATTGTGTATATGAGTAAAATAATATATAAATAGTGCCTGTTTGACCCTCCCAAACATGCACTATTTTTTTATTATACTGAATGTCTTAATTTTAGAAAAAATTAAATGCTTTTATATAGAAATGACGTAAATTCTACGGCGAACCGTACGCGCATAATTTACGCGCATGTAACAATTCGTTGTGTTACCCGTTGCCAAGTGTGTTGCTAACACTGAGGGTAATAGAACGGATTATCAACTGCAGATTTCAGTATTTAACATGATAGTATAATAATACAATTTATTAACTTCAGATTCATTGCATTACCAGAATGGGAGTTTCTTTTCTCAATTCTACTGATTTTCTTATAAAAAGACAAAATTTCGTAGCACTTTGAATTGATTGATACATATTGAAGATTTGGTGTTCACTAGTTTCGCTCCGCTCCTACATGGAGAGTGACTGCCCTGACCCAGAGGAAAGCGCTATAGCTGAGTGCTTCAAACCACGACACCCCTGCTGCTACCTGGCGACACGCTATGACGTCAACGGATGTTTTCTGGGATGCGCTACAAGATGTCTAAATGGTTAGTACGAGAGAGAGAGATAGACAGAGAGAGGGGAATGGAGAGAGAGAGGAGAGAGAGAGAGAGAGAGAGAGAGAGAGAGAGAGAGAGAGAGAGAGAGAGAGAGAATGAGTACAGTGTATATTTTCGCAAAATTCAAAATATTCGGGCAGAGGTATTCCTCTCGGAATGAATGTTTATTACGCCAGGTACGAACATCCTGATTACTATTCTGGTTGCACTTTGGTATAAACTACAATTAAAATGTTTGTACTGAAATCCAAAGCTTACAATTTGCACCTATATGATTTCTATCGATACCTACTATCCCCGGTTCTTTGTTTTCAGACCGGGACCCGTCTACCTGTAACACCTGTCCTGACCCGGATTTGAACGACTGTCTGCAGAAGCCTCCAGGCTGTGAGATAGGGGACCTTTCCTATACGGGCGTTGACTACTCTCATGGCTGCTTCCAGAAATGTCTTGTACACTGTTGACGGAGAAGTAAAAGAGAGCACCAGAATTGATTCTGTTTTATCTTTAAAATTTATTCCATTAAGGCAGACGACACGTTCCTCAATTTTATATAATTTTTTTCCAGGAATTTTTTATTGATTTACTTATTTGCAAAACATTAGGGTACCTTACCAGGCATTTGTGCAAGATATTAGAGTATGCAATTTCCTATATAATCTTAACAAAAATACACTTGAATTGCTGCTATAAAAAATTTTGGCATATATAAATATATATTTAAGATTTTAATCATTGTAAAAATGATAATAAATAATAATAATTTTATTTGGTATATTATCAGACCGTTGAAAATTTGAAAAATAATTATCATTTTTCGAGGAACGTGTTGTCTGACCTTAAATGAATTGTTATAATAGTCTGTTCAATGTTTCAGTTTTCATTTGATTTTAAGTAATATAACGGATTAGAAGTTGCATATACATGTAAGTTGTCTTTCTATGAAAACCATTAAATTTGAAATGACTTTATTTTACTTTTACTTCATTTATATCAGGGACGTACGTATATGCGCACTGGTTTATATCAGAAAAAAAGTATTGGATTGTCGCCGAACATCAGATTCTCTGTTAAAACTACATCCTTGTCAGCAAGTACAATGTTTCATTAGGACACTTGGTGACCGACGTTTTTCATACTTGTTAGACCATTATTTATACACCGGACTGA
Source organism: Magallana ariakensis (assembly GCA_020458035.1). Classification (NCBI taxonomy): domain Eukaryota; kingdom Metazoa; phylum Mollusca; class Bivalvia; order Ostreida; family Ostreidae; genus Magallana; species Magallana ariakensis. The sequence continues at coordinate 15,791,804 of CM035811.1, read as the reverse complement.
CTATGGTTTCTTCCGTTTTAAAATTATCACAAATATGTATAAAGGTATAAAGTCAAAAGTATTGGCCAATGGAAGATGTTCTGACTTTTTTGATTGTACTGTTGGAGTAAGACAAGGTGAAAATTTGTCACCTTTTTTATTCTCATTGTATTTAAACGACCTAGAAGAATATCTTTATGTAAATAATGTTAGAGGTTTAACATGCCTCTCCAACAAGATTAGAAAAGATCTTAATCTTTATTTAAGTCTTTTTGTTCTATTGTATGCTGACGATACCATCTTATTGTCCGAAAACCCTGAAGAATTTCAATACCTTTTGAATACTTTTTCTAGATACTGTATAAACTGGCATCTTAAGGTCAATAGTAAAAAAACCAAAGTTGTCATATTCGGTAGAGGTAAAAACAGTGACCAATTTACTTTTGAAGGCTCTCATTTGGAAATAGTTAACAATTTTAAGTATTTAGGTGTTAAATTTTTTAAAAACAATTCATTCAATTTAAATTTTAATGATTTATATGATAAGGCTATTAAAGCTATGTATAGTTGTATTGGAAAATGTAGAAAGCATAATTTAGCAATTGACTGTAAATTAGACATGTTCGACAAAATTGTCCAGCCAATATTTTTATACGGCTGTGAAGTATGGGGTTTCCAAAAAACAAAGCTTATTGAGAAACTTCATCTTAAGTTCTGTAAACATATATTAAATTTGAGTTCCTCAACACCAAACTATATGGTGTACGGTGAACTTGGAAGGTATCCACTTATTATTAATATTAAAGTTAGAATGATTTCATTTTGGGGTAAATTAATTAATTCCCAGAATTCTAAATTATCTTCAAAACTTTTTCATGTACTCAAAAACTATAAGAACCCATGGTGTGATTCTGTAAAGAACATTTTAGATGATTGTGGATTGTCCTATATATGGCAAGAAAATTCTATAAATATTCCTTGGTTAAAAATGAAGGTTCGCAACATACTATTAGATCAGTTCAATCAATCATGGTATAGTGATGTACAAAATTCACCAAAAAGTATAAATTACAGACTGTTTAAAAAATCATTGGCTTTTGAGGAATATTTTCTGAATTTGCCATCAAAACTATGGAAGAAATATTGTATTTTTAGAACTGGTAATGCAAAACTACCTATTGAAACGGGAAGATGGTTCAATATTTCAAGAGAGAATAGAACTTGTAAATTATGTATTTGTAATGAAATTGGAGATGAATTCCACTATTTGTTTAACTGTTCTGATATTTGTATAACTGATGCTAGTAACATGTATTTACCAAAATATTATATATCAAACCCAAATGTTTTAAAATTTGAAGCATTGTTTAATATATCAAACAAAAAACAACTTATCAAGATTTGTAAATTTATAAATACAATTATTGAGAGAGTTAGCTCTCTTGGTTAATGTACTTTTCCTTCTTCACAATGTAAACTGTATATATTTTCTCTACACTGTAAACGCAGTTTATTGAGAATAAAGTTCATTGTCATTGTCCGTTTTTCATGATCATGACAACGAGCTCAAGTGGGTGCGACCGGTTGGCAGGGGACGCTTACTCCTCCGAAGCACCCGATCCTACCTCTATATATCTTTTTAAAGGTCCGTGTTGCTCTGCTTTAAATTCGTATTTCGCTTTATTTATTTTTTGAGATGGTTGACAGTTTGTTATTGTCATTTTTCATCCTTTATTTATTTTTAACTTCCCTACAGCATATGCACTACACCATAAGTTCACTATACAATACAACATGTTTACACCGGTGCACACTGGTGTACACCAACTTAAGCTAAATCAAGCGCGCCCTTTGATAAAGGGATATATACCCATTATCCGACAGAACCATATTTGATTTAAATAATGGAGATATAGACAACGAAAATGTTCAAAGGCATAACATAAATATATGATCTTTTTTGTTGTTGTTTGTTTGTTTGTTTCTTTCTTTCTTTCTTTCTTTCTTTCTTTGTTTTGTTTGCTTTGTTTTTGTTTGTTTTTGTTACATGTATGAATTACATAAATTAAATATGAATGGTAATTAAAATCAAAATAATAATTACATTTATTTTCGATCAATGCTTATAATTATTATTTTGGCTTTCATTATGACTTTTTAGCAATTTAAAATCAAACAATGATTACTATAGCTCCCCTTCTTTCATTTTGAAGGCTAGTTTTGATATACTAAAATACATATCTATTTTTTAAAACACTAATTATATTATAGTAGCTTCGTATTAATTCTTTGTACTTTTCATTGTGCAAACTTTATCAAGTGACAGTTTGTTTGGAACTTGTTCGACGATGTAGACAAATAAAAAAAGACATTTATCTATCCATCCACCGCCGGCCTGACATTTATTGTAACCTGTTCCGACAGCCTCTGGGTCATAAATAATAAAAATGTCCAGCAAATGCGCGGGGGAGCTTAAATTTACACCCCACGAAAAGCATCCATCTTTACAAGTGCACATTTAGGGCCTGCATATACCGTAAATAATAAGATCCGAGTTAGCTGCTTGATAATACATGATCTTCAATTTGACCCCCCCCCCAACACACCTTTCTCGCATAAACTTCAATCTCCCCCCCCCCCCCCCCCAAAAAAAAAAAACCCCAAAAACCCACACCATTCCCAATTAAGATTTGTACTCTATTATTAATTTTGATATCTTTAAATATGAAGTGAATGCATTATTCATATTAGTTTGAAACCATTAATTTAAACACTAAAATGACAAGTGGTGGGTGTTTACAAACTATCAAAAAATCCCGATGCAAAATTTACATCCATAGTTCTATGAAAGTTTGAAATATAAAAAAAGAGTCAGAGTTCCACGGAACATGATGTTGGGGCGACAAGCGTTTGAGAGAGATCAGAACGTTTGTAAATCGTATCTATATAACTTTTTTAATCTATAAATAACCGAAATAAACAACAGCAACATAAAATCAACAAACAAATTAGTGAATAAATGATTAGTTCCAAACCTGAGCATATTAACTAAACGTACTACAGGGGATTTAATACAAAATAGAAATTGATGGAAAAAAGATAACAGAAAAAAAGTTAGAAAGAAAAAACACTAAGCATACAATTATGTTTTCACTTATACCGTTTAGATAATTTATTTTCATATTCCGTCTTAAACATAAAGATACATGTACGTGTATAAGTCAGAAAAGTTCTGTCACCTTGAAACACCGGCACTACGGAAACTTCAGCTTTTTATAACCGTCTTAGAACATTTATCATAGATGGAGAACAATGGACAACGATAAAACCTTCGCCTCACCCCCGCTAACATCCGGGCACCGACCGCCAGTGCTGGCTCTCGGGGTCTGATGGTGGGGGTTGATATTTGTGGGGGTGGCGACTGATGTAAGTTCCCCGCTCATAAAACGTGACGGTTATAGGTCATCCGTTCCGCTTCATTGACTCTTCTGAAGGTCAAAATTGTAGAGAAGGACCTACCGCGATTCATGTATGTTTATTTGTTCACTTGTATTGATTTTTCGTAAATATATAGCATTATTTAAAATGCATTGTATATATTTGTAAATGATGATATCCAACAAGCTTTTATGACAAACATCACTGTCTGCGCCGTACAAAAATATCACGTTGGATGAAAAAAACCCATAAGGACTTGTATTTATATTTCTATTAAAGTCAAATAATGACCTCTTATACCTTAAATCAAATACATGTACCATTTATTGTTTTTTATTTAAAACTTTGGACCTGAAACAGAATAATATTTAGAATCTGAAATGATATAAGCTTTTCAAAAGGGGAGGGGGGGGGGGTTGAGGAGTTTGGTAGGATGAAGTACATGTCCTTTTCGGAATTTTTTCAGAGGCAGGGGGATTGGTGCGGCTTTAGACACTATGTAGACACTATGTATTTTCAGGACTTAAATGTGGATGTACACTGTAGGTTCTTAGTCAAATTGACCCATGTCTGGTTCAGTGGTTAACAGGATTCTCTGTTATATCATTTGTATATGTCCCCTACTCTCTCTCTCTCTCTTTTCTCTCTCTCTTTCTCTCTCTCACACTCCCCGCCCCTCTCTCTCTCTCTTTCTCTCTCTCACACTACCCCCTCTCTCTCTTTCTCTCTTTCTCTCTCTCTCCCTTGTTGTATTTTCAATAAATGTCCGTAATTGATCGGATTCTGAAGCACTAAAGGCAATAGATATGGAAAATTGCAATATGAAAATCATCAGCCAAAATCGCTAACCTGCCGGACCATTTTACAGATTTTTAAAAATGGGTGCATGATAAAATGCCTATACATGTTATGTATAAGGACGGATAAGATAAAATTAAATTATCAACAAATCTGATGATTTAGAAAATCATTCAAAACAATGTATATTTAACATAACATCGATTTGTAACCCTTAAATGATTGCGTCCATGAGAAAAGGGTGCTTATATATGGCATATTTTGCACATTTTGAGATTTTTACAGAATTGAATAAAACACATCTCAGAGTTGTCAAATCGGATATTTTATGGCTATGAACCAGTTCTAAGTTGAGGTTTTCTCCGTTTTTAGTGAAGCTATTTCAACAGGAAAAAATGCACATGCAACGTCAAAACAATTTTAATGTAAAAGTGACCTTGACTTTGACCGTAATAAATGTAAACTACAGCACTCTGTAATTTTATTTATTTATGGACTTCTTTGTAGGTCGATATGTGGTTATAAGGACCCATATAAAGTAATATTGACCGAAGCGATATAGACTGAGATTGCGAGGTCGATATCACTTTTCTGTGTCTTCGGTCGATATCACTTGACATGGGTCCTTGTAGCCACATATTTATTGAACAATGATGTCCATAATAGTTATATATAATCACCCGATTAGACAGTCATATTTAAAATAACTAGTAAATGTAGCTAAACTAGACAAACATATTTCTTAAGCTCTTTGTTTAATCATCCAAGGCAGACGATCAAGGTCAGTTGACGGTATAGACTCATTGTCCAGGGACAGAATATGTCAAGTGATTTTTTATAACAAATGAGAATTACAAAATTAATTGGTTTATATTATAAGTTAGTTACGCACTTATGTGTCTTTTAAAATTGTATGTACAGTACAGAGCCCTGGTAGCTTGATAAATGCTATAACAATAGCTTACTCATACGATACTGCATAGGGTACATGAATAGATTGTATAATATTTATTAAGTGAAAAATACGTATATGATTAAATGCCAGTTTCACTTATATAGCTGATAAATGGTCCTCGAGTATCTTTATATGGTACAAAAAGGTACAAAGTCTTCTATGATTAGTGTAATATTATAGTTTGATAGAAAGAGGTGATATAAGGAAGCAAACATTTTAACTGTATCTAATTTGGTATACATAATAAAATATACTGGTACAGTACCACATCGGTAATGTCTTGATCACTGGTGTAATATTCATTGTTATCATGATACATTTTGGCAGGGTTTTAGCGATCATAAATAATGATTACATTTTGTGTTATAATATTTTTTTAGTTAAGATCAACGCAAAATGTAACATTGCAAAATGATATAAATATGAATCGGGTGATGTATTCTTATTTCTTGGAATCTAAAACACATACATTTACAATATTAAAATTTCAAAATGAAATTATTAGATCCATGATTGTCGTCATTCTTTTCCGGTTCGTCTTGGTTGATGTAATTATGTTAAATGTTATTAAAATTCAAGTCATGATAACAGGATGAGCCTGTGTTATCCATCCAACTGAATGATAACTGAAATTTTAGGAGCCGTTGACTAATTAGCACAGCTTCGTTTGATTGCACGCACAAATTGCCTGTAAACATCTATATAAAATATCAATTTAAAACTGTTCCATGCAGTTAGTGAAAATTAATCAAAATAAACCACAATCGATGAAGGATGATGATTTCAACGAAAGAAGTCGTTTAAAATATTCATATCATAATGTACCATTCCGTTTTCATCAATCAAAACTAATCTCAAATTATGTTTTCTTTATAAAATAATAATTTCATAATGCACCGGCGTACCATTCCATGTAAATCAAAAAGATGCAGAGAATTGCAATTAATTTTTTCTAAATTTTTACCTTTGTACCTTTCCGTGAAAATCATCAAAATTGATGCAGGAGGTTGTAATTAAGAAATCTCTGAATTTTAAGTAAAACACAATGTTTTTCTGTATAAAATATTCATTTCATAATGTACCTTTCCGCGTAAATCAACCAAAATTGGTGCAGGGAATTGCAATAAAAGAGTTTTCTGAATATTAAGTAAAACACAATATGTTTTTCTGTATAAAATATTCATTTATAAAGTACCATTCTATGTTAATCAATCAAAATTGATGCAGGGAGTTGCCATGAAAGAATTGTCTAAACTTTAAGTGAAACAAAAATATGTTTTCTTTATAAAATATTAATTTTAAATGTATCAGTCCGTGTAAATCAATAAAAAAAATTTACAAATGATGCAGATGACTGTAATAAAAAAATTCTCGGAATTTTAAATAAAAAAGCAATATTTCCTGTATATTGGAAGACTGCATGCAATTTAGATTAAAAAGATTTCAGAAGTTGACCATTTTACATGTTTTCTTTAGATTTTGTGATTCTCTACATAATAATGAAAGCTTGATATTAAAGCAATTTAAAAGCAGTGTTGTCTGCTGCATTTTAATACAGAATAGACTTTACAGTTTGAACAGTCAAATTCAATTATAACTGTTTAGGGGTTAGTCGGACCTGTACATAATTCCGAGTTCGAAAGGATAAAAGAAGAACACAAATTTCAGTGTTTAAGAATTAAATTCTGTATTCTGTGTAAATCACAATCATATGTAAACAAACGTAAAATATATGAAGCAATATCATTTAAAATCCAACAAGGAGATATTTACCATTGTTGTTGATAGGTCCCCAAAATACGTCTAAATCATTAAAATTGCAGACTCTCTTGATTGAACAAATAACACATATTATATAATAACAATAAATCCCGGCCGGGTACTGTAGACCCGGGCGCGGCTAACCCGGACGGGTTATAACCAAAGGTAAATAACTCTCTACACCAAGTAAACCCAAATAGGGGGGAGAATGAATAAAATATAGACACTTATAATAAATAAATAAATAAATAAATACACATAATTAAATACACTCAAAAACACCACACAATAAAGTCAAGTTTATACGTACAAAATACCACTGGCAACTAATGCATAAGTATTTGCTAAGGAAAGTAAATATATGATTGAAAATCTTGAAATTGTACCAATTACGATACATTTTCATAGGATTGAAATATTTCAATTACATACGTTTTTAGATCTAAGATTTCTAAAACCTCTTCCTCTTTACCAAAATGAATTTGTACATGACATAATGCAGCATAACATAATCATAGAAGGTCTTTCAACATCGAGCTCATTGCTAGGCCTAGAGGTTAATATGTTCTCACTGAATATGGGCAAAATGACCAGAGTTCCCATAACAGGGGTTAAACTAAGCTAAAAAAAGAAGAGCAATCGACGGAATTAATTTGCCTACACGAAACTAAATATAGTACTGTGTAGTTACGTATAATGATAAGTCAGTATATTTTGGTGTGGTTCAAAACTTCAGGAATTTATATCGTATGGATTTTCTGCAACCGAACCTTTTGAATTTACATATATATATATATATAAACCTTCAAACTAATGAACCGACGAACTTTTGAACTTTCGGATAACTGCAAGGACCATCAGGATAATAAACCTTCATACTATAGCTACGTATACTGGGCCGTGACCGCTTCGATGACAATAAGTACGCAACAATATTGAAACTCAGGTTTATTACACCGTGTATACACACTGCCAAGCAAATTTTAAACATTGTATTATATAAATAGTGCCTGTTTGGGAGGGTACCAGTTGAAATTGACACTCGAGAAAACCATTGTCAACCGATGCGAAGCGGAGGTTGACAATGGTTTTCGAGGGGTGTCAATTTCATCTCAAATTCTTTGTGTCCAAGTGTGATATGTGTCCAGGCCTTTACACGTACGTAATGTTTCCAACTATCTATTTCTAGAAATGCCAATTTCCTCAATAATTGATTTATTTTTAAAATTATTTCTATTCTTAAAATAAAGTAAATTTTACTGATAAAATTAACGTTTACTAGTTGGAAAATTACAAGATCCTCCAATGCACCGATGAGTTGACATGCTTTTACTTCGTTTTCTTCCTATACTTCCGGTTTTGACTTAATCTAACAAGGCATTCATGAGACAATTCGTTTTAAAATACGATTTAAATAGGTAGATAAAACACAAAGCTTTCTAAAACTTTCCGGTTTTCTTGATTAATAAGCATATTTTTTATTCGAAATACAGGGATGTTTGAAAAAGCGATGGCACTTGACAGGTGCACAGGTTAAGATATCCAAGCCACGTGCTGTGAGGCGTGACTAATCCTGTCTGGCCAGCTTTGTCGGTAAATTTGAAAGTTATTAAGGAAGGCAGTGTTTATACAAGCTACTCATAGGGGGCTAGCACGTAAAAAAGGTGTGAAACTCAATTGACAGGCGTAATCTTTTGTATTGAACGGGGTATCATCAAATTTTACCGTCCGGTTAAATGAAGCAAGATTAGTAGTAAATCAGTGTTTTGTGGTAAAAACAGACCGTCCGGATCCGGAACGCGGAATTCCGGATAAATGAGACAAAATAACGTATAAAAAATCCGTTCCCAAATAAAATCGTCCGTAAACTGAAGCGTCCGGTTATCTGGCGTCCGGATATCTGAGGCCCCACTGTATATACTAGATTCGATTAGAGTTGCAAATTAACTTACCAATAATCTTTATGAAAAAGAGTATTATAAAATAAGTTTTAATTTTCGAAATTTTTTTTTTAAAATAAAGTTTTGCCATTTAGTCAACTAAATGTCAGGAGAAAATACGATACCAAGAGCGACTGCTCGGGCCTTTCCGGCAGTTCTCGAAAAAACACGAGATCTGTCGGGCCAATAAGTTGCGATTGCGGCGATACGTGTATCCTTGCTGCAGACGCATGAATTACAATCGTAATCTATCGGGCCTTTTCGACAAGCGGAAATATGTAAACATGATGTTAGAATTCATGACGAACCCCATCCACGTTTAGAAAACATGATCTAGTTCTATATGTATACAAGTTCTATATAAAATATAGAAAAACACCTAAATTTATATAAAATATAGAAAAACACCCACATTTATATAAAATATAGAAAAACACCCAAATTTATATAAAATATAGAAAAACACCCAAATTTATGAGCTAGGTAGAGAATATATAGAATGTTTCTTTCCTGTCGCTGTGACATATCAAATACGGGTGCGTGAAGGATCTAATTTTAATTAGATTGAATAATAGTTAAAAGATAATCCAATCTTATCCTAAAACTTAAGGTACATCTATTGGTTAATTTGTTGACCATCCAGACTCCTTAATTGAAAGGTCTGAAACGGTGACTGACATATAATCAGATTTCACTTACATTTTGCTTACATTTCACTTACATTTCACTTACATTTTGCTTACATTTCACTTACATTTCACTTACATTTTGCTTACATTTCACTTACATTTCACTTACATTTTGCTTACATTTCACTTACATTTCACTTACATTTTGCTTACATTTCAATTACATTTCACTTACATTTTGCTTACATTTCACTTACATTTCACTTACATTTTAGTCCGTTAACAGAATGGCCAAGCTTTATCCCGTGAAAGAAGAAAAGGATGTAAGCAAAAAAGTGAAGAAAACCCCTCCAACCTATAACATTGATCAGTCACGAGCCGCCCGTAGTCGCGTGTGTTTTCACCACCGACCTCGCACGATCATGGCCTCAGCTTCGTGTTTGAAGCAGACCACGAAACAGCCACAGAATTAATCAGCCAGGATCACCTCCCAGTGTCATCTGGGGTGAACGAATCCTGACGGGAATTCCCGTAGCAATTTTTTTTTTTGCATTGCTGCGGCACCGTATTGTTCTGAATAGAATTCCTTACGGTGACGTATGAATTATCGTATGACCTCACTATGTGTGCTTGTAGATCGTGTGTTTGGAATCATGATTTAAGTAGCTATGGATGACCACAATTCAATTATAAAGTTCGCGGCGCATGAATTGAGGTCATTGAGAGGTACGTGAATGAATACGGTGTTACCGCACGACGAGGAATATTACGTGGTCAAGGATAACGCACAAACAGTCAAAAGTCTAACCGCTGACCCTAATACATTTAATTTCCATTCATGAATTCACGCAGTATTAATTAATTCACTTATCGTATCCACTTTTAACAAATATACATCAGCTATATTTTCAAATTAAAAAGTAATTCAAATCTACGCGCCTTTAATAGTTTATACATTTTTTTTCTTCATCCATTTAGCATATTATTTCTAAGAATCGTTTTTAGTTTCACAATGACGTGATATCTACAATAAGAAGCTTGTGTTTGGCCTTGCAGCCGCCGTCTGTTCAATCTTTAATTTAATCCAATCCTAATCTGTCGTTTATATATACATAATGATTTAATTCAAATATTTTACTATGTTCTCATTCATTTTAATAAGAAATTGCTGTGTACCTTATTCCTAGCCTTATGTTGTGTATCTTATTGCTAGCATTATGTTGTGTATCTTATTGCTAGCCTTATGTTGTGTATCTTATTGCTAGCCTTATGTTGTGTATCTTATTGCTAGCCTTATGTTGTGTATCTTATTCCTAGCCTTATGTTGTGTATCTTATTCCTAGCAATATGTTGTGTATCTTATTGCTAGCCTTATGTTGTGTATCTTATTGCTAGCCTTATGTTGTGTATCTTATTCCTAGCCTTATGTTGTGTATCTTATTGCTAGCCTTATGTTGTGTATCTTATTCCTAGCCTTATGTTGTGTATCTTATTCCTAGCCTTATGTTGTGTATCTTATTGCTAGCCTTATGTTGTGTATCTTATTGCTAGCCTTATGTTGTGTATCTTATTGCTAGCCTTATGTTGTGTATCTTATTCCTAGCCTTATGTTGTGTATCTTATTCCTAGCAATATGTTGTGTATCTTATTGCTAGCCTTATGTTGTGTATCTTATTCCTAGCAATATGTTGTGTATCTTATTCCTAGCCTTATGTTGTGTATCTTATTCCTAGCCTTATGTTGTGTATCTTATTCCTAGCCTTTTGTTGTGTATCTTATTGCTAGCCTTATGTTGTGTATCTTATTCCTAGCCTTATGTTGTGTATCTTATTGCTAGCCTTATGTTGTGTATCTTATTCCTAGCCTTATGTTGTGTATCTTATTCCTAGCCTTATGTTGTGTATCTTATTGCTAGCCTTATGTTGTGTATCTTATTGCTAGCCTTATGTTGTGTATCTTATTGCTAGCCTTATGTTGTGTATCTTATTGCTAGCCTTATGTTGTGTATCTTATTCCTAGCCTTATGTTGTGTATCTTATTCCTAGCAATATGTTGTGTATCTTATTGCTAGCCTTATGTTGTGTATCTTATTGCTAGCCTTATGTTGTGTATCTTATTCCTAGCCTTATGTTGTGTATCTTATTGCTAGCCTTATGTTGTGTATCTTATTCCTAGCCTTATGTTGTGTATCTTATTCCTAGCCTTATGTTGTGTATCTTATTGCTAGCCTTATGTTGTGTATCTTATTGCTAGCCTTATGTTGTGTATCTTATTGCTAGCCTTATGTTGTGTATCTTATTCCTAGCCTTATGTTGTGTATCTTATTCCTAGCAATATGTTGTGTATCTTATTGCTAGCCTTATGTTGTGTATCTTATTGCTAGCCTTATGTTGTGTATCTTATTCCTAGCCTTTTGTTGTGTATCTTATTCCTAGCCTTATGTTGTGTATCTTATTGCTAGCCTTATGTTGTGTATCTTATTGCTAGCCTTATGTTGTGTATCTTATTGCTAGCCTTATGTTGTGTATCTTATTGCTAGCCTTATGTTGTGTATCTTATTCCTAGCCTTATGTTGTGTATCTTATTCCTAGCCTTATGTTGTGTATCTTATTGCTAGCCTTATGTTGTGTATCTTATTCCTAGCCTTATGTTGTGTATCTTATTGCTAGCCTTATGTTGTGTATCTTATTGCTAGCCTTATGTTGTGTATCTTATTCCTAGCCTTATGTTGTGTATCTTATTCCTAGCCTTATGTTGTGTATCTTATTGCTAGCCTTATGTTGTGTATCTTATTCCTAGCCTTATGTTGTGTATCTTATTCCTAGCCTTATGTTGTGTATCTTATTGCTAGCCTTATGTTGTGTATCTTATTCCTAGCCTTATGTTGTGTATCTTATTGCTAGCCTTATGTTGTGTATCTTATTCCTAGCCTTATGTTGTGTATCTTATTGCTAGCCTTATGTTGTGTATCTTATTCCTAGCCTTATGTTGTGTATCTTATTCCTAGCCTTATGTTGTGTATCTTATTGCTAGCCTTATGTTGTGTATCTTATTGCTAGCCTTATGTTGTGTATCTTATTGCTAGCCTTATGTTGTGTATCTTATTGCTAGCCTTATGTTGTGTATCTTATTCCTAGCCTTATGTTGTGTATCTTATTCCTAGCCTTATGTTGTGTATCTTATTGCTAGCCTTATGTTGTGTATCTTATTGCTAGCATTATGTTGTGTACATCGTATTGCTAGCCTTATGTTGTGTATCTTATTCCTAGCCTTATGTTCAGAGTAAGCACGCGGCGTTTGACTTTATTTTTATATATAAAAAGAATTTACATTCATTCAAATGAGTTTTTCCTTGAATCAAATGACAAAGAATGGAGAGAAAGCATTCAAGGTCGTATAAGAATCCATCAGGATTGATTGAGCACGATCCCGGCATTTTTTAGGCGTGTTGATCTAACCGCGACCCTACCGCAAAATTACTCAAGTTGTCCTGAAAGTCATCTGGGGTGAAGAAATAGTGGTTTTATATCTAACGCCGACCATTTTATCCCACTGCCCTGTAATGTATCAGTTCATTGATACTGTTTGTCATCATCAAGCATGTTTGTGTATTGTTGAATGAGGATTTGACTCCGATATCTATGACCACAATTTACTTAATTTAAAAACTCTGCGGGGTATGAATCCAAAGAAATGCGGAATCAGTCATTGATATAGTATAAACTCAGCACGCATGGTTGTTTGTGTGTTTTTTGATCAATTATGATGACCACGATTTACTTACACAAGTTTGTGGCGTAAGAATATAAAGAAATGTGGCATTAGTCGTTATAAAGAGTCAATTGATACATGCGGCGGCGACGTGATTAAATTTTACTAGCGTGACTGCGTGAGTCGCGAGAAAGACCACGCCTTAACTGTCACGTTACATCTATCTATCTATCTATCTATCTATCTATCTATCTATCTATCTATCTATCTATCTATCTATCTATCTATCTATCTATCTATCTATCTATCTATCTATCTATCTATCCAAGTTGTCTCGCCATTCATTCTTATTTATTCTCATTCGCTATATCAATTCAAAATATGATACAAATAATACATGTTAGTATGTATTTTACAGATAATACACATGTACATTTACGTATAGCAATACAACCTCTGTTAAAGCAAAGTGTCTTTCTACCCCCCACCCCCCACCCCCAGGACGTTTCTGTACGGCTCGGTATAACAACTCAAACTGTTGGAATTCTGTACCATGAAACCGACCACGCCTTCGTTCCATGTACTCAAAGTATTGCGTTATTTGTCTCTGCATACTATTTAAGCAATAACGTTGTATTTAAAAAAAAAGTTTGTACAGAATAATAAGCCATTGCAAATGGATTATTTTAAAGTTTATAAAAAGAAGAGAGATGTGTGTGTTGAAGTGCTACGTAGAATAGAACTTACAATCAAGTCAAGTATTTGTAAGATAAGAGTGACATTATTACATTATTACAGGTTGATTTTCCGATTATCAGACATAGGCAAGACCCCCCTTCTCTCTCTCTCTCTCTCTCTCTCTCTCTCTCTCTCTCTCTCTCTCTCTCTCTCTCTCTCTCTCTCTCTCTCTCTCTCTCTCTTAACTTATTAACATCTGTGAAACTGATGAACCATTTAAATGATACGGTTAATGGAAAACATGCGTTTGTTAACGTTATCAAACGAGCAGGACTCCTCCACTACTCGTTAACATATATTCTTCCTCTAAAGGAGACAAAACAAAAAAAATGGCCACGACCATATAGCTTTCTTAAAGAATAAATAAACTGAAACCTGAAACAGGGACTTGGCTTCTGTTCCTCTGGAAATCGCCATTTATCAGAGAGCGGAACATAATGGACATGTAATACGTCTGACCGACTGATGGTGAAGAGATCGTAAAACGTGTCAACGGCGACCAGGAAACAACAGCCTCATTTACATATTACATGGGCCGCATTCAGGAAATTGATTCAATATGTCCCAATGCTATTTGAAGGATGAAACGCGCGGAGGGGGGGGGGGTGGTGTGGGGTGGAGGGTGGCAGTGAGATTCGACCCTGTCACTCCAAAAAATTAAGACATGATTAATTTCACATAGTATATAAATGTACCAGTTTTTTCGAAATGTGTCGGTTAGCAATTTCCCCGTACTTTTTCGTTAATTTCTATCGGCCAGAGTACAACGTATCTTTTTTTTTCACTTGGTGTTATTAAACTCGTATATATTTTTCTTTATGTTGCTTGACTATTAAATCTCAAAAATAAGCAAATTTATTTATTTTCATCTATTTGAAATGTTTGAGTTGTTTCGAGGTTTGTTGTTTTTTGGGGGTTTTTTTTTGCCAAAAAAAAAATTACTTCACCCATTTCTTGCATTTTTCTGTGTCTTCTATTAACTGGATAACGCCACTTTCCTGCTTAGAATTGTGGACAACCCTCGTAAGATGAATACATAGAGCATAGTAACTGTAAAGAAAGTTTAAACACCAAAGACATCGAAGTAAACAGAAATACCAAAGTAGAGAATTTTGAAAGAACGCAGTTCAATCTAGAATTTAAAACAAATGAGACATAGATACAGAGGTTACAAAATTGTAAAAAAAAAAAACAAAAAAAACCAAAAAAAAAACCCAACCCCCCCCCCCCCAAAAAAAAACGGGAACAGTGTACAGGTTAAATGCAAAAAAGTCTTGATTTCAACAGACGAAATTTTAAAAACTCCATAAAAATTCACACCCTATCTATCCTTGCTGTCTGTTGTCCTATAATTACTGTACAAAGATTCACTGTACGTATATACAATGTAATTCATTTGTCTTCCTTGGCTGACAATCGTCACAGTTGAGTGACGCCGGCCGTTCCAGTGAACTGTGGCGGTATTTAATGCTTCATGGACCCTGCCCTGGTCTCATTGATAGAGAGGGACCTGACGCAGTAAGTGTGGCTCCATATCAGTATAACACAGCGATAACGAAACTGAAAGTAAAACTAGAAACCCCAATCGAATACCCCGGCAACAGTGATGTTCTACTGGACACTCTCGCTTCTCTGTGTTGGATTATTGCCAGCAGATGCTCGCCATTTTGAAACTGCACAGGTTTGTGATAAATTTTGATTCTATTTTGTTTTTAATAATAAATTTTGGTAATAGACATTATTGAAGACAAAGGAAATGAAAAATTTTCGCTGTCATATAAAATTTGTTAGTATTTATAGTGTAATTGAACAACATAATTGTAACATCTAATTTCTGGATAATTTATTATTAGTGTCATTTGTTTATTTTCAATCTAAAGTGTAAGATCATTACATGACAAATTAATTTGTGATGTAATAATTTTTAACCTTAGATTGAAAATAAGTTTAGGACATTATAGATAAACAGAAAAACGTAAACGATGACTGCCATTTTCTCTTTATGTACCGCATTTTAAACTTTTTTTTTTTTTTTTTTTTTTTTTTTTTTTTTTTTTTTTTAATTTTCCATAATTTATTACAATTTTCAACAACAAAACAATAGATATAGCTTAAACTATAGTTTTACACAAGATATAATGTATATTATACAATCTTTTCCACGCAGACAAAGGAATTACATACAAAGTCCACTCCGTAGTCCATTTAATCCCTTGTCTTCCAACTGGAGGACTGCACCCCCCAGAGGGTGGAATGAAAGTAATGTATGGATAAAGTTACAAATAATTACTTAAATTAAAGTACATATTATCAGTACATGTAATGTTTCCAGATTTTTTATGAACACAATTTTCTACAATTAAGTTATTTTTCACAAAATATTTTAAATTTTCTTTTGACATTCTTTCTTGATTTATTCTACAAGACATTTTGTATTTATAAATTGAAAAGCAGATAAATGACATAATATTATTCAATCTTCTTGTTTTGATATTATTTTCATAATGGAATCCCAATACTAATATCTTCCATGATATTTCAAAATTAAAAAAATTTCCCACCTCTTGCCATATATGTTTTACTAATTTACAACTAAATAAAAGATGTTCACAGTCTTCGATCGTTTGACAACATTCACATTCGGCTGATACATCTTTGTTCCACTTACTAACACTTAAATTATTGTTGAGTACACAGTTCAATAATTTATAATTGAATTCAGCAATTTTCTTATCATACATGCATTTTATTTTTTGATTATAAACATTTTTCCAAGTAATTTTAGCCGATACTTCAAACAATTTGTTCCATCTGTTTTCATATACAGATCTCTGGAATTTCATATTCACAAAAATAGAATAATAAAAGTTACTCTTTAAACATTCTGTATTTCTCCTAAGGCCATCTTTAAAGACAAACCGAGCATTTTGTTGTACATTAATGTATTTTGCATATGAACAATCAAATCTATCTATGTAATTCTTAAAACACGTTCTAAGCATAATGTACTCACAGAAAATATTATTTTTCTTTTTTATGATGTTCGAAAAATAATTTATATCATACAAATTCCCATCTGCATCAAAAATATCTTTCACATATAAAATACCACTTTTGATCCAATTTTGAAAGCATAATGGTTTTGATTTGTATGTAAAAAGATTATTATTCCAGATAAATTCTGTTAAGAATTCATCTCTTTTCAGGTGACTTACTTGTCTCCGTTTTTTACATTTGTTTAGAGAAGTAATAACTTCAACATAAAAGTGTGGAAGTTTTGTCATTATAAAAAAGTCTGATGTACCAAGGTTACAATCATTCGTTTTTAATGCATCATAAATTGAGATATTTGTTTTATCAAGAATATCAGACAGGGTTCTGAATGTGATGCTTCTCTCGTCTAAAATACGAGAAATCCAAGATGCCTTGGCAGCTAGAAATTTACTCTCTATGTCTACAATCCCTATACCCCCTTCTTCGATATCGCCAATTAGAGTGTTTCTTTTAATTCTATCTTTTTTCTTCCACAGAAAATTGAAAATTAATTTTGTCACATCTTTAAAAAATCCATTGTCTGGATTAGATAATATAAAGGCATTATACACGAGTTTTGAAATTGCTAATGTGTTAACAACTGTGCATTTACCAAATATTGTTAAATTTCTTCTTTTCCAAACGCTTAGAATTCGTTCTAGCTTTTCTAATTTGCTGGTCCAATTTTTTTCATAGCATTCCTTATAGTTATGACCAAGATATATACCCAAGGACCGAACACTATTTTTATTAATTTTAACTCCATGTATTGAATTTTCATTCGCATATATTTCAATAAAAGACCCTGTTAAAAGACATTCCGTTTTTCCTAAGTTCAACTTCGGTCCAGCCATTTTGCTGAATTTATTAATTATTTCTATTGCCTTTTTTAGAGAATTTGTATCTTTCAACATATTTGTGCAGTCGTCAGCATGTTGAACAATTTTAATTATCTTACCATTATTTTCATTAAATGTCAGACCATTTATATCTTTACATTTTCTTATTTGAACAGCTAGTATTTCAAACTTTTTAAACTTTATAACTCTCACAATACCTGTATGAAGTAACCTCAATATTGTAAGCTTAGACGTGTACACATGAACATTTAAAAAGTTAGTGAAAAACATGCTGTATTTCGACACCTGCCGCCGTTTCATTTCATTTGATTTTCTAATCTAATACTTAGAATATAAGCGTGTCATTAAGATAACATGTATTGTGAAGTCATATTTCCCTCAAGGGCATACAAATAACGAGTAATGCAAAAGGATGACGTCATTATTTGCAGCATAAACTATCTTAACGCTTACAAAATGTTAGAAGATATAATACAAACTATGTATGACCAAACGATATACATGAACAATGAAAATAACAAACTTTCAACCATCTCAAAAATCCATATAGCGAAATACGAATTAAAAGCAGAGCAACACGGACCTCTAAAAAGATAGAGATATGATCGGTGGTTAGGAAGAGTAAGCATCCCCTGTTGACCGGTCGCACCCGGCGTGCGCTCCTTGTCACAATCGGGCAAGTCATGATCGAGGTAAATGTCAAAATCGGGAAAATGTCATAATAGGGAAAATATGTATATTGAACATATCAATCAGTTATTGGATGTTGATTTCTGTTCCTCAGAGGTGTGCTCAGCAGAGTGGGTGCTCACATGCGCTCGCCAATCTTTGTGTTACAGGTATAGGGGATTTTGACGAGCGCTGGCGAGCACCCGGTTTGCTGGACGCGCCTAGCCTCTAAGGTCTGCTATAACAATCAGTAATTAGTTGGACAAAACTACATGCATACAGTGACCTGCTCGATAATCGAGTCACTTCCGTGATTTTTCTTCCCGTGTTTTTTTAGCGCATTATTCCGGCGACCGCAGTTCGAACCTCGGTCAATAAATCAGCGATAACGCGAGGGGATGTACATCGAAATGCACGTGCTGAAGTCATTAATCGGCTATGACAAATCTTTTCTGTCAGTCGGTCGCCATTATTGGCCAGACCAACAGCCTTAAAGAGACTTTATATAGGTATTATATAACCGCCAATGTAGATCTTCTTTCGCGCTCTTGTTCCTGTCCTCTTGTTTTAGAAGTAATTGTATTAAATATTCAAATTTTCCGTAAAAAAAGAGATAGGGCCTATAAGCATATCCCTGCGGGCAAGAATTTAACACTTTATTTGAAAGGCTTACTTTGAAAGGGATATTTGACGGAAATTAATACTTTTTTGAATATTAATGTAAATAGCTAGAAATAAGTTAAATCATTGAAAGTCAGATCTTGTATCAAAATACACTTCTTTGTTCAAATGCACTGGCCCCACTGTCACCAACTTATAATAAGTCGATAGTCAGCTTTAAGTCTAAGTATTGACCTAAATATACGGCATCTTTCATGGAACAACAGTCTAGCGGGACTTAAAGATCAGAGCATAGATTTTTGGGCAAACATATATTTGATGAGATGATAGATGTATGTACAATGTATGTATTGGTTTATCTAGGCGTCGTCGGGCAGATCCATCAGTTATTTCTTTTATTTCGTTATTATCTTGGGAAACCTCTATAACAGTCTACAACAACAACAATAAAAAAACTGTTTTGAAAACAAAACACAAAAAAGTTCAATCTGTGGCGATGGGTTCTATATTCGCAACCACACAACAAGTGCCATGAAAATAAAAATAAAAAAGTAAAGTAACTTCGGAATTCCTACTTTTATTATATGAATAACTGAGGAATCTCTCGTTGTAACAGTGTAAGTTGATTCCTTCGCAGAGATTATTGCATTGTTTACATTTGTGTGCTGTCGAGGCTGGTCCTGTTCAGTCATCAATTGCCACCATTTACTGCATCCCTGTCAGAATGTACGCCATTAATGTCAGGAGTCATCACCGCCCACAAGATCGAGGCTGTCACTTCAGATTCCGGAGTACAGCATTCCTCAGCACAGCCATGACCGGACAAGACCCTCCCCCGACCCCCGGAATGTTGTAAAGCCGTATCTCCACGTTGCAATTTGGCACCGTATTAGGATGTTGCCCGGTCAGATTTTTTGTTAACATTTTGTCACTTAATGGTAGTGATCCAATCATAGACTGGAGCATTATCCTTAAAGTGAACAAACTGTTAAATTAAAAATTGACCGGACAACATCCTAACCCGGTGCCAAATTGCAAAGTTTATGATTTGGTTTTCTCGTATTTGAAATCGAATTACCCGTATACCAGTATTTCTCGATTGAAAAAAATGATCTTTTTTTATATTTTAAGTGAAACTTTAACATATTGTGTATGCAAGCTTGCAAACATGTCACATATGGACATATTTTGTGTACTTCATTTTTTATGATAAATGAACAACTTTGTCCTATATAGTTCACACGCCCTGAGAGTCTTTGACCTGGATATGAGATAAGATTCATCAACACCTTGACATCACGTGATGATCGGATTATCTGACCAGGTGATATCACGAGTTAATCCGCGGTAAACCATAGCCACAGCGCGGGCACTGACTCATTGATCGTTCATTAGCATGAGCTTGCACAAGTCATATTTACGATTCACAGAGAGAAATAAGGAAACGATAAAATAACCTAACAGATCTGTTTAATATTTTCAAACATGAGATAATGACTTACAAATCAAAGCTCAGCAATTTAATTATTTCGGAGAACATGAAGTGACGGCTCGTAATATATATATATGAACAGATTTTGCTCTGATTTTTTTTTTAGCCCTTAAAATACACTGTACATTTACATTTGATAAAATAAAATAAAATTGCAATTAATTTCAAAACAATTAGTATAGCAACTATATAAAATAATATAATAATTAAACAATGAACATGAATGATGAAAACTAAAGAGATGACTTATTTTGAAAAAAAAAATTCCAACAAACAAATCAAAACAAACCTATATATGAACAATGTCCAACTAACGCCCAAATAAGTCATCACTAGGACATACCATTTGTAATACAGCCTTGTTTATCAACAAAAATCATCGCGACTATTAATACCTCTCTGTATATAGATCATACTTGTTGTTATTTTTGCCTCTAATCCGACGCCATTAATCAGAGGGTGTTTCTCTTTGTTCCATTAATTAGGATGACTTGCAATTGTCGGCGATATTACAATTGTTCATAAAAATCGCAATGGAGAAATATAACACAATGATACATCATAACTTTATTTTTCTTTAGACAAAGGTGTGTATGATTCCAGCGCGTTACTATATGTATATGACTGGTCTTAAAATGCGTCTAGTCTACAGTGGTAGATTCCAAACTACCAAATTTGGTGTACGCATTGTATATACCGGTATATATATATATATATATATATATATATATATATATATATATATATATATATATATATATATATATATATATATAAAATTGTAAATTCCCTTTGCTAATGACTTAAAACTGGGTGTACCCAGTTTAGCCGTTTTGAAGATTGTTTGGTCTATATTACTTTTCCTAAAATCTTAAGAAATATTTCCATCTTATTGCATTAAGGTTACAGTGTATACTGTATAACGGAGTCGTTTGGGTATAAGGTTAAACAGCTTTCTTTTTTTTTCTTCCAGAAAACACAATCTTCATCAAACAATGATCACCATACAAGCGAGCCACCACTATTCCCAGTCATCCACATGGATATAAATAGCTTGAAACCACTTCCAGCTTTTGACGAACCTATCGACCATATCCGAAAAAGGATCAGCAAGCACAACCGAAACCAGCACGTAAGCGCCCCAATCCAGCCGGCACAGAACAGTGGTCCAGTGGTTAAAAACAACAACATTCCAATGCCGCAACATGCAACGGGACCTATAATGGCGCAACATCCTAACCGTGTTGCGGCGTCGCCTTCACACGTTCGCCCACCAGGAGCAATCAATTCTCCACAGTTCATTCATCGGCAACCTGTTGCTCAGCCACCTGTTATGCAACAAGTTACGAGCGGCAACCAATTTCCTAATCGACACGTCACTCGGGTTCCACAAATTCACAATGGACCAGTATTCCACCCGCCAATGGTTCTTACCCCTGCGATGAGTGGGAAAAATCGCGTGAATCCACATGTCGTAATTCAAACTCCGCCTCATCCACACGCTCGACCAATTCAGCCTCAAATGATTCAACAATTTCAGTCTATTCCTAACCAACCATATCTTTTTAATGTCCAGCCCATGCCCATCAATTTGAATCAACTACCCATCAACAGTCTGCAGCAAAATCCACAAATGCCTATAATGGGGATGAACCAAATACAAAATCAGCCTCTGGTAATGCTTCAACGACCAGTGCTTATAAAAGCAGCTCCACTAAACGTCCAAATGATGCAGGGTCCAGTTGCAAATGGACAATCAATGATGGGTCCAATCAGCATTCAGCAACCTTCGATACAGAACAACAAAGTGCCTCTCCCGCAGCTGGTTTTAACCAATGGTCTCTTGAATAAACTTCCGTCAATCCCGAATCCAGTTCCTGCTGTTTCTAGTCCAAATTTAGTGCTGAAAACCCCTGCAATGATTGAACAACTGAAAACACGTGTTGAAAATCAACCAGTGAATAACAGCAGTAGTAGCAGCAACCAGCCAAAAATCCCGCAAGTCGTAGTGCATCAGAAGGGGAATAGTTTTAAGGCTCCGAATATCTTAGTGAAAAATAACGCCAAAAAGACTACCAATAAAAATCAAGGACAAAAGACACAGGTTTCTAATCCTTCAACAAACATTGATATAGATAAAGTAATCCAGCAAAACACAGCTCTGACTTCAGTCAATCAGAACTTGATGAAGATGGTTCTCGACAAATTGAAGCACACAACCATCAACATGCTAAAGGAAAGACTCAACAACATGGCGTCTGGCGCATCTCAATCCAACAGCTTCAGACAAAGCCAGAAGACGGTAGTAAAAACAGACTCAGGAATATCGAACTCTCCCATACAACTAATGAACAACGCAGCAAGCAGGCTTGGAGTTCTCAGTGGTTTCCCGGCATCATTGGATCCAAAACGAGTTTCTGTGTCGTTCAAACCGTCTGCCGAAAATATTGTACCTGTAGCGTCTGCAACTGCAACAAGTGCTCCACGGACCATAGAAATTGTCCATCAGAATTTGAACCGTACCATGCCAAATAACATGACCCTTGAACCCTTTACCGCGACAACACATAAAAAGAACGGGAAGATGAGCATCATGTTAACATCTAAACACACTGGGAACAGACCAATCGTCATCGAGGCAGCGACCGGCAACATCCTGGTATCTCACGTGAAGGGCCCAGATGGTAACGCCCAGTTTGTTATTCAGCATGCGCGGGAGACGACTACCACTTCTTCATCAACTTCATCGACTTCAACGACCACAACGCCCGCGGTCACCGAAGAGGTTGAAATCGAGGCTGAGGACATCATAACCACTACCACTTCTACCACCTCCACCACTTCGACCACTGTACCTACCACCACATCAACGGGATTCAACAGCGTAACCACAACTGTACCAAGTGGCTAGCCAAGACGTTGAGCAACTCATATCATTTCTAAAATCCATAACTTCACTTCTGTCTCAAAAGTGACTTTGCTCCTAAGGAACAAATGTCACAGTGGAGAGATGAAGACATGTCTGCAGCAGACTTAAGTTGGATTGATTTGTGTCTCAGAGTTTATGGGCAACCCGGTGAAGATGTTGTTATGAAAGACTAGCATCACCATGGAAATCCAAATTGAGTCTTCTTAACAATAGTGTTGGAATGCTTGACGTCAAAGGATCAGAACGTTTCTAATGATGACGTGTAAGGAACTAGCTGCAACTTAACGACGTTTTGAGAAGAGTTGATTTCCAGATGAAGATGTCATCCGTACCGTTCAATTGATAGTGACCGGAAGATGTGAATTTGATGATTACATGCTTCATCTAAAGTTTATCACTCCGGCAATGGGGCTGGGAATCGTAAAAGGATCTTGATTTTGACATATTTCCAGGATTGTTATAAAGTAATGTTATCTAACTACTAAAAACAAAAGGACGTAACATAAGAAAAATCACAGTTTCATCTAATGTACTCAAACATTTCTCGTTAACTATGTTCAGTTATTATGAATTTATTGTTTAAACCGTTAAACATGTACTTGGTATTTGATTATATATATCATATAAGCTGTGAAGAAAGAGAACAAAATTCAACGTCGTTTAAAATCATTGCATATAAAAAGAAGGAAAGAAAACCAGAAAGTTGACCTTTTCTATGGCAATTATTGAAGGCTTTTAACCCCCCAATGAGTCATCTACTAACTCTCAGTACTGCTGGGGGAATCCGTTTCACC
Organism: Magallana ariakensis; assembly: GCA_020458035.1. Taxonomy (NCBI): domain Eukaryota; kingdom Metazoa; phylum Mollusca; class Bivalvia; order Ostreida; family Ostreidae; genus Magallana; species Magallana ariakensis. Next base: position 15,767,457 of record CM035811.1, on the reverse strand, counting down.
GTCGTCGTCTTAGCGCTGTGAGTAATCAGTGCCTTTAATGACAGGTGTGTTAGACAGGTGCGTTATCAGAACTTACCTGTTGTCCCAGCAATTCGACCAAGGGTTTTTTATGGTGTGACAAAGCTTATGGTTTTACAGTCATAGATGGGCATATGTCAGCTGCATATGTATAAGATACGGTTTTTATTGTCACCAGACGAGAGTGACTTTCATTTTTTCTCTTGTATTCTGACTTTTTCCCTCTTCATACCTTTTATTTTGTGATTTATTACACCTGAACTCTTCTGCGGATCAAAAGCCGTTTCTTTGTTTGTTTTTTTTTTGGTCAAATGAAATGCAAAACGTGCATTTTTTTCTACTATTTAAAGTGAAAATTATTAGTTGATGAATATGCAATGCTACGTGCAATATACGTTATATGATATATAACTGAGAAACTATATATGGTTATTCAGCGTTTATTGACCACGTTGTTAATAGTTATTTATTATTTTTCCTTGTCTCCATATTTCAACCTCCTATTCAAACATAGTTTTTAATGTCAAATATTTTTTAAATGAAGATCATAAACGTCTGTTAATATTATTGTATGTTTAGTGTTTGTTTAAAGCTATCTACATAATGCTCTTCTTTTAGAAGTCTAGTTTGGTGCTGTTTCCATTAAACAAATCTTATTTGTATAACATGCAAAGTATGTGTGACCTACAAGTTGAACCCTGTAGTGACTTTTCTATGAGGGTGTCACTTGATGGGTGTGTGTATGTGTTTGTGTGTTTGGTAGATTAATTGGTGTTATGTAACAAACTACAAAGACCTACTGATATGTGATGTCAATAAAAATGACAATTTATGAATAATATCTACACTGCTTTTCCTTATTCTATTACTCCATTTCGCTGGTTTTAATGTGTATGTGTAGCATTTATCACTAGCTCTAAAGCTGGATGAAAGTGCATCTAATTATAATTTGAAATATCACAACTGTTTTACCATTTTCAATTTGCACAGTTTTTGCCTACAAAATGCATTTCAAATTTTTTTTTATGAAAGAAGAATGTTAATGCTCCAACGGGTTTCGAACAAGGGAACATATGAAAAGATGGAATCCATAAAAAAATAAGAGTGATCTTGAATTTCTTTTATGAATTCTAACCTAGTCTGTGCGTCATAGAAAAAAAAATATTCGGGCGAATTTAAAGATATGGAGGTTTAACTTAAATTACCTTGTTTCGAAGTAAGAAGAGTTAGACTTCCTAAAAATACCACGATTAAAATAATTTTTCTGTCAAGTATGACATGTTAATTAAATTTTTTTTTGATAAATCAATTAAGAATTTTATTGTCAATATCTAGACTCATGGAACGTAACATTGCACACAAGTTAATGCCGATATTTCATTAGAATGGTGTGCTAGTGGTGTTTCAAATATCTTTTATGGACAACATTTCTGTTTATTCTCCCTGAACCGCCTCGCGAACAACGCGCTGTGTTAGCTTGTATAATTTTCTCTTTTAGAAAGGAATAAGGCATTATTCTTTGAATATTATGAGGTTATCAAATTCGATCCGGGGTGATCAAATCCAATAAAACTTGAAGGGCTTTATGATAAATTAATTTGATCTCACTTATCAGCTTTTACTTATAGATTTTATTCCTTATTACTTATATTTGTATAATTTTCAGCATTTGTACGATGAAATTTTAAAATAGTCATTGCTATATTGTATTTTCTGCGTATAAAAATCGATTCGTAGTGTAAATACAGACAACGACACTGGGAAATGTAAATAATGTTGTTGAAAGAAAAAGAAAATAACGAAAAATGTATTTATTTTCTCCCATGAACTATAAGCGAAGCGCCCCACACAATATACTATCCGCTTTTCCGCTTTTCAAATTTTCATTTTTGCGCACCTGCTCGCATACCTAGCAACGAGGAGATCTAGCCACGATGTTGTTAATAAATCAGGAAAGACAACTGAATTCCTCTTTCCAAATTCCACTATTTTGCTAGGTTTATTGGCAATCTACACTTTTTTTTTTAAATCGGTTCCGAGTGGGTTTAGTTACAAGTTATTATCAAATTTTTGTATAACAATTGTTGCTTTTATATGTAATTTGATACTTATCTATGCAGATTTACTATAAGACTTGCAGGTATTTAAATTGATCCACCTACAATATCAAATTATGGTTCAAACATTCAATAAATGGCAGTTCTCTTCGAATAACATAAATTTTACGTTCTTCCACCCGTTTCTTTTTAAATATATAACTATACGAAGTTAGCAGTGATCATTTGTATATGGCTACACACATATTAAACCCAGGTGAACAAAAAGACACTTGTTTATTATTTATTCCGTATTTTATAACATCGACTACACGTAAAACTACAAACAGATTTGTGAACAATTGTGAGATCCATATATGTTTAATTTTAAATTGCTTCCACGTTTCTAAATGCTAACTTCCGTTATTTTTAGCGAATATCCACCCCAAATAAAATCATGCCGCGTAAATATCGGTGGGGTTTTTTTTCCCACAATAAACAATGGATCTCGTGTGTAACAAATTTAAAATTCAGTTTGTTTCGAGTAAAGCTTGAAATTATATGTTTTACGGTGTGACCGTTTGGGCGAGCGCAGTAGGAACTAAACATCGTCATAACTGCATCATTGTCAATTAAATTACATAGTCTTACCCCACTCTAAAACAGCATTGCTTATTCTCAAATACTTTGTCAGGAAATATTGAACTCCATATAAAATATTAAACCCGGGGTTAAAAATAGTATGGCTAGGATATCATTTTCTTTTGCTGTTGGAGAGGGGGGTTTATATATATTATGGCGGCGAAATATTGAACCCCACTCATATGTTTTATTCCCTTTGGATGGGGGGTGGGGTTCAAAATATTTTTTGCCGCAAAATATTAAGTATATTAAGAGGAGTGTTTTGACAACAGTGAGTCAAGAAAGAGAACTCTGCGTAGACTGTATTTATATTAAATCCCATTTAAGTGTTAGTCCTCGTCCACATACATGTGTTTTCTTACCCTACTAAGTATATACTTCATATTTTAATAAATTTAACGTCTGCTGCGAATAAGTGATGTAGACACTTAAATGCGTTTTTGAGTGTATACGAATTTCAATATTATATTATATAAAAGTATTATTTTTTTTACAGAAATCACTATACCTAATTTAACTATGCGTCACCAATCTTGAATAACACTAAATACATAACGCATTATTATTTTTATTGACGAGGCACGTGCATCGTGCTGAAGAAAGTTACTTAAGGACGACGACGGACCCAATTCACTTCTACAATAGTGATTTTCATGAAAATTTTATATGAGTTGGAGGTACTAAAGATATATCAAAATCAATCAAAAAATAATAAAAAATGAATTTGATTTTTAGAAGGGACCATTTCAAAAATTGTTTGTATTACTTCTCTTTTTCAATTGAACATAATGGGGAAAAGCGATCTTGTGAGAGAAATTATTTTTTTTTTTTTTAGAAAATTCTTCAACAGATTTTGTATCCAAATTGAAATATGATACATATATGATGATTTTGAATTAATATCATTTTAAAAAAAAAATGACCATGTCATCGACTTCGTTTATACGGGGACACATGCCAAAGTGCGATGTGACTTTATTTTTCTTCAATTTTTCATAAAAAGTACTGCGCAAACTCTAAGAAAAAGGTTTTGTTCATTTTGAGGTTGATTTATGACAACTATTAGAGTGTGATAAACATTTAATGATAACGCACCCCAATTCTTAAGAACAGGAACGGTTTAACTCTATTTTTAATACGAGTATGAAAGCAAATCGGAATATAAATGATTTGTTCACTGGCTCAAAGTCTATTAACTAATCTATGTATATGGTTAAAAATAACTTGAGCTAATAAAAATCTCACTACAGCACTGTGGCATCCTCTAAAGAAATTTGTGCAGGTTAAATAATGTAGAAAAGCGTATTTTAGCATGTTAACTTACAGTCAGGTCAGCCACTACTTGCATAATATAAAGTGTGTATTGATGCCGTATAACAGCTATATATTGCGTTATAAGCGATTTTTCATTGAGCTTTAGTGATTGTGACGTAATATTGAGAATTCAATGATATTTCTGCGCAAAGTGAATTAGATCAGTCGTCCTTGATTCTCTGTATATCTCGCTACATACTATCAAATAGATGATTATAAGGATTGGGCAAACATATTTTTTTTTCAAAAATCTAAATAGCGTTTTAGAAGTCATTCAAAGCTCCACGCACCTTGAATTAGAAAAATAACTAGAACACAACTCGTTGAAACAGCGATCAGGCCCCGGGGCCATAAAACTAAGACGAGTTCACACTTGGTTTACAAAAGGAATATATAGTGGAAAAGTGAGACTGAGATCAAAATAAAGCTTGTCTATACGTTTTATGGACCCGGGGCCAGGTTTCCCTTTGCTTTCAAAGTGTCGATATACTGGAAGGCCATTATCACCATGGTATGATTTCAAACTGCAGGAAATATACATACACTATAAAAAGAAATCAATTTTTGTATAGAGTGATAATGATGTTAAATAAAAAAAAAACAATCATCATCCATAGAGCCACTTACATCAACGGAGCTGAGAATTGGCATTTCTTTTTTTTCTTTTTTTTTTTTTGTTGAACGGCGTTTGTGTAATCAAAAATGTCATAACAAGTTTGCTTTATTTTTTCTGAGCACTTAAGTTATCAATTATTCAGCAGCACTCAGTTTTAAATATTATCAGAACGACGAGATCGATCTTTCTGCATCAAATAATAACTAAATAGTTAGAAAACAAACTAAACTGTTATAGTAACTAAAACAGTAAAAGAATATACCGTATGTCCGGGGTTTTTCGCGTGCCACAGAATTTGCAAAAATGAGGAAAATGTGTAACTTTTTTTATATTTGTGTCAGTCATTTTTGCGATTTACGAGTTTCGTATAACAAACAATACAGGATATAATTGCTGCGTATTGAATATAATGCGATGTTAAAGTCCACTAAAGCCCGTTTCCCAAAGATTTCCTAGGATGTTTCCTAAGATAGAACTTAAGATATGCCTAAGTTGTAACTTACGAAGTTCCTAAGTTTGCCAAAGCTGTTTCACAAAACTTTCTTAGCGTAACGCAGTTGACTAAGTCCTATCTTAAGATACACTGTAAGCCACTTTCATATCATATTATTAATTCTAAATTAAATACAATCATGTGAATTCTTTTCAATATGACACGAATGTAATCTAAATATATTAAGTGAATGTAAAAACTCATTCCCTTATTCACCTAGAAACGTCTTAGAAAAAAGTAAAATGTGTAAAAAGAGTGTAAATAGTGTAGTGTCTATGTTCATGCAATAAAATTTTGTATTATATTTTACCTTCACATGCATACACGAGTAGATAAGAATCACGTAATAAACCCCTATATTCTTTGAAAAAGGTATTTTTGGAATTTGAGAGAGAATGCATTGATCATAGTATTTTTCTTGTTTATTGCTACGTATACATATATTTTCTTCATCTTAAATATTATTTGGATATGACCGCATGAATTAATTGAAAACATTGGTCACTGCTAGAATTTCTGTTATTCTTTATAAATGATCGAGTGCATTTTATTGTCTAGTTTGGTCCATTATAAATAGCCCGTGTAAACATATACAGATATGCTTAATCCTAAATTAAAAAGGTTCGTTGAAATATCCAAATTTTATGATTTTACTATATCATACGGTATATTCCAAACGGAATACAATAATCACATGTAGTGACAAGTAGCATTTAGAATGGCGAGATTTGGAACTTTAAAACTAAGTTTAATGTAATTCGTGTTTTTTTTTTTTGTAATGGTTGATATATAAATGTGGTGTTTTTTTTTCTAAAAGAAAACATCGCAAATAAATGTATCTTGGATGAGAGAAGAAGCGAGGATAAAATGCAACAATTTCTTAATGAAAACAGCATTCCCATGAAGGATTTAGCATCGACATTCCTGAACCACTTCCTGGTTACTCCTAATCACCCCCCCCCCCCACGAACAAAAAATCAAATGAACAACCCAACCAACCCTTCAAAGAAAACATCTAAAATTTCTCCCGTAAAAAAAATATTTCGTGGAGGGATAGGACAAATTATTCAGTCATTCTGCAATTGAGTATTTATTTAGTATTTATTCCTGTTTAAGATAGCAGTGATTCTCGGGCATGAATAATTTAATTATCATCAGTGCACTAGCTCTAACTATACCTGCTATCCATCTGTGGTTGCGACCAGATAATCTAAAAAAATTGTAAAAATTAAAAGTCTTCACCATAGAAATTAATTAAGAAATATATGTACGTTTTGATAGTTCTAAAGTATTCAGTTTAGAATTAAGTAAAGTGAAAAAGGTCTTAAAGATACGTGTATTCTAGTATATATAATATTAATATTTGTTCAACTTTAATGTGCATATAATTCATTTCCATATAAAACATAAACAGTCGCCATGTTGAGTTTGTTCCTAAGACATCGATTAACCTGACATAACTTAGGAATTTCATAAGATAAGACTGGAATAGTGAAACGGATAAGTAATGAACTTAGGAAACAGTTTTTTCCTAAGATATAATTTAGTCCTAAGTATGCTTTGTGAAACGGGCCCCTAATTAGCAGTTTAGTACCCTATATCCAGTTATATTTACGATGATCTGATCTTTGCTTTTTCGCGATCACTATATCTAACAACTTAAAAAAGAACTGATACAATTCAATGCATCAAATACAATAATTTCTCAGAGAAAAGGTTAGTGTACACCTCACATTACAATAAAACTTGAGAAAGTTCATTTTCGATGCAACAAATGGGACTACAATGCTGAGGTCGTGTATAATACATTGACTTTGGTAACAGCCTAGCCCCCCCTTTTTTTTTTTAAAAGAAAGAAAGAAAAGCTTACGTTGATCAGGTATGTCATTTAATAAAAAATAGCAAATCAATTCATAAATGCAAGCTGAATATATATCTGATCCATTCTGAAATATTTTTTTGAGAAATTTGCTGATCTTCAGATGTGTTGCTTAAGTTATTCTCTGTATAAACTGAAGATATTGTATATCTAAAAAATGAAATATAACACAAAAAATACTAAAAAAAAAACCCAAAACAAAACAAAAACCAAGAACACGAACATGCAGAAAAGAACGCCCTGCGTCAGTTGTCTCATTAAGATGTAGAAAGAATATTCGCGTACTTGAATCATCAACTTAATATTGCAAGATCTTGATAATGTAATTTATGATAATCTCATCTCTAATCTTTAATCATTTAAAAGTCATTCATTATCGGATATTTTATAAATTTAAAGTTTATAAAGGTATTACATTTCAGTTCGCGGAAAAAAAGGAAAGTCTAAATCGTCTAAAATAGTTGGTTTGTATAGATTTTTTTGTTTTGATATTCTAATAGCCACAAAATTTGGAACAATCAGCCGCAATGATTTAAATATAAAGACGGTACAAGAACAGTTTTTATTGTGTTGTTTTAAATTTATATGTGTGGTACGGTGAACCTTATCCTGAAACATTATGGGGAGTACTCGAATCATAACAGAAATAATCGATTATTGTCGATTGCTGTAATAAAAGTCGTTGCTAAAAATCGAATTATGATGGAAATATTCGATGATTGCCGATTGGTAAAATCAAACGTATCGCTAGGTATCGTAGTGGAACACTAATATTCGAGGATAGAGATAGTTGTAATTAACTCGTCGCTAAAAACCGAAGTGAAACGAAAAAAGTCGATGATTGTCAAAGATTGCCAATTTTTGTAATAAAGTCCGTCGCTTGAAAAAGAAGTGAAACGAAAATAGTCGATGATTGTCAATGATTGCCAATTTTTGTAATAAAGTCCGTCGCTTGAAACCGAAGTGGAACAAAAATAATCGATGATTGCCGATGATTGCCGATGATTGCCGATGATTCCCGATAAGTGTTGCCTGGACTCGTTTCCTCCATCTCCCTTATTTGTTATATGTCTCAATAAACGCTGTTATTAAAAGGCGTTGCGCCTTAAGAATACATATTGGACTTTAACTTTTGTACTAAATCCCAAATAACAGGTTAACAGTTCAAACAATTGACATATAGTTAAATATATGTCAGACAGTGTCTGTCTGTTTGTCTGTCCGTCCGTCCATTTGTCTGTCTGTTTGTTAAGGTAAATTAATAGTGATGAATCATATATTAACCATTTTAGTAAAATATTGAAACAAATTATTTATTTTTGACGTACACTAACGTGCCAAAAGTATGTCAACTTGTCTTTTTTCCTATATATTTCATTGAAAACAAGACATATATCTAAAAGGGTTTATGTTGGGGGTTTTTTTGGTCAGATTTTGAAGAAATTTATATTGATTAAATATAGATTCAATTTGCAATTTTTATCATACATTGAAATAGTTTTTTGACAACTCATTTGTAAAATTTGATATTTCAAACACAAGACAGACATATTTTTTAAGTGCTCTTATATATATCTTTTGCAATATGCGAGCCGAAAAATCTTACTTTGGATTGTGAATATCAAATCTCAAGAACTGGAGGTTTGAAAAATATTTAAATATGATGCCAACAAAGCTAGAATTCTAAATTTATCAATCCAAGTCTTTTCAAAATCGGTCAAGGCAAGGGGTTATTTTTTAACGATTCTTTTAAAATTGTTGGTTTTCAATGAAATATATAGTGAAAAGAAAAAAAAATTGACATACTTTTGGCACCTAAGTGTAGATCAAATATATCCCTGCTATGTTATATAAGCAATTAGATCAATAAAAAAATAGAAAATTTGAAGACATTGTCTTATAAAAGGTGTGAAAACCATAGAAGTGTATAAAGGGAAATATTTTATAACATATAGATGTCAAAAATATATGCATTGAATGTACTTATCCTCTATTCGTAAGTATTAATCCGCTCGACTCTCAATTTGTACAGATCTGCGAATTATAATTTTTTTTTAAATTGAATAACTCGCAATGTTTTTTTATTGTTTTTATTTCTGTTGTAGAGAATTAGATAATATGGGATACATTTATTAGCTACCTAAGTTTTACGATATAAAATGTCGTGATAACGGCAGAAGTAGATATTGAATCCATTCGTCAAATAAACGTTGTTTATTTTAAGGCTCAGTTTCATGTATGACCCGCTAATAAATAAATAAGTATTCTCATTAATAAATGTACGTACTGTTGGCGACTGGTTTATATGACGACAAACAGCATCAAAGTCGAATTGAACAAATATTGTTTTACATACCGGGCTTTGTGGATATTACATTATCAATACATCATATATGAGGATGACTCCTTGCAAGCGCAAATTGACTTTAAAATCTATAAAACGTATCAATCAAAACAATGTACTTGTCAGTCTAAACGAAGGTATCCAATGACTGTAATTTAAGAATTCCATTAACTTGAAATCAAAAACAATGTTTTTCTTATAAAGATCATTAATAATTAACTATTAATGTTTAAATCAATTAAAACAATTCCCAAATGAGAGAGAGAGAGGTGCAATGAAAGAATTCTCTGAATTCCAAACAAAACAAGTTATGATTTATCTATAAATATTTTTTTTATAAATATGCATTTCTAAATATGCCTTTCAATTTAAATAGTTCTTAAATACTGCAGAGACCCGCACAGGACATAAATCGTGGAGTTTCAAATTTGAATTACAATTTATGTGTTTGTTTTAATGTACCACTCTGTGTAAGTCAAATTAATAAACAATGACTCAGATGATTTCAAGGGAAACATTCTCTGAATATTAAATTAAAAAAAAAAAAGAAAATGTTTGCTCTTCTTTGAACCAAGAGTCAACAATTTATTTCTTTTTTTTTAAAGAATTTGACAACCCCAGTGTTACTATTGAATATTTGACTTTTGGGTAATTAGCCAGTTCCACTTTAGACTTTTCCCTCCTCTTGAGTTAGGAAAGGCACTACTATGGCGGGAAGCAAAATTGGCAAGAAGCCTGAAATTTGGATGTCACTTTTTTAGAGTATTAAAAGTATCTTTTCACAATATTACTTATTAGGTTTGTTACTGACTGTTTAAAGAAATTTGTGGGGTCGGTAAAGTCGCCTCGCCTTCTATGGACTTTACCGACCCCACAAATTTCTTTAAACAGTCAGTAACAAACCTAATAAGTGTTTTGTTTTGTCGAAGACCTAAAGTTTGATATATAAACACACGTTTGTGTAAAAAAAATCAGTTCAAATAACGTTACGTCCGCCATGTTGCGTTATTACTCTTGACGCTCGCCTTTTAAAGAAATTTGTGTAAGGCAATCATGTGACGCGTTTCATCCAATGACGTCGCGACATTCTAGTCCGAGGCAAAACAAAGAATAATAGTTACAGGTGGAAAATATTTATAAGAGGTGATGACTTAATTATAAGGTAGAGACTTAGCAATATGGACAAAATACCATGTAAATATTTTTAAACCAACAAGATTCAACCAGTAACTAATGATTCAGGTTTTCGCTATTTTAAGAAAACATGCGTTTGAGAGTCTCTAAATAATAAGACTGCATTTTCTTATAATTCAAACATTTCAATAAAATTCAGGTACATTTTTATATATAAGATTAAAAAATAAAACTTCATCTATTTTACCAAAAATGAGTATGTACATGCCATTATTAAGCATATCACAAACAAAACTGGCCTTGCTTTTTTTTTCTTTTTCTTTCTTGTTTTGGTAAAAGATTTTACCTACAATGATAAAATTCAAACATCATAAGCAAGAAAAGTAGACTTTCTTCTTTATCACCCCACCTATAAATTTCTCACATAAAATGAGTTACTTTGTGCTTTACAACAAAAAGAGTTAAGATCTGAAAGTTCAACATGATTTAGAGTTTCGAAATGTTTAAAGAGACAGTACAGCTGAAAACCCATGACTTCAGATTTACCCATTGTATTGTGAGGAAATAAAAAATAACGTTGATTATGACAGTTGAAGTACATACAAATCCCTTTCACACACCTAATTACGCAGCACAGTTAAGGCTGTCAATAAATTCCGTTCAGACAAAAAGTACGGGAAATGTGCATTATGACATCACAGAATATTACAAACCTCGAAATTACTAATTAATTCATTTATTAGCAAAATTAATTTATACTATTCTTTTAATTAAGAACAACGAATGCTATTACTTACAATTTCGATGTCTGTTATATCGTACACACTGAAAAATAAGCGAGAGGTCGTTCTTGCTGTACTACAAAATATGACGTTATATGCTTCAAAATGACGCATTAAGTTAAGTCATTGAAGGCTATCATGCGGTTTTTTAGCGATGAAAAATAAATTCCATAGATTAACGGAAAAGCATAAATGAATATTTTGTTTAACATTATTATTAGTAGAATGCTACCTATATAGTCTTATTTTTAATTTGTTATAATTATGCACCGTATTAAGAGGCAACCTCGGTTTTGTATAAAATATCGTATATTTTAAAGCTGGGTGCCTAAATAAATCACTTTATTGCAAGGGCATACACTTATCTGATCATGACAAATTTTTACATGTAAATTTGAAATATGCTATGTAATTTAAAAACTTATAAGATCCTTGTGAAATCTCACAAATTAATTATTTTTTAATGAAATTAACACTGTGACGTGACTTTCAAAATTATTCAACATATGCATTATAAATTATGGTTTTTTCTAACAAATAATATTATCTTACAAAGTTCACAGCATTTTTTAAAATCTACTATATAACATCAAGTTATTTTAAAATTCAGTTGTGAATTTTGACATGATTATGCCCTTGCAATATTCACATTTTTAAATGACCTCAAAACCACAAATACATCTGCTTGTATCATGCGACTGCCATATCACGTGACCACTATGAACATAAAATATTGTACTATTATATATATATTTCAGAAATATATTGCATTTGAGCGACTGTTATTGATTTTAAAAAGGACATGTCCGATGAACTAAAGTATACGTGTTTTCATTACAAAAATTCGCCGATATATTTATTGACCGCCTTAACTGTACTGCGTAATAAAATTATGAGCTTCCGGAAATTTAAAGGTCGTACAAACCAGAATCATCTTATATCGCTTATTTGTACCACGTGGATTTTGATTGACAGTAATTGACACGTGCTGAAAACTAAAAGATCTTCGCCCGACTACGGTCATCATGGTATACGAGGAAAAAGGGACTCTCTAAACTGAACACATCATTTCTTTCTCGATAATTTATTAATGGTTTACCAATTGCAGTTCCTTTTAAAATGAACAGACATAAATATGTCAAATAACCCTTCAAGGGGCATCACTTACAAAAATGAATTTAGGTTGTAGCTACCTATGATAAATACGCAAAATTCATGGTTACACAAAAATAATTGTGGTTATTTTAACAAGAGGCCCATGGGCAACATCGCTCACCTTAACAACAGTTCCTTGTAATATTCTATTTTGTAGCATGTGCTATTTCCATTTTAAACTTTGAACCCCTTTCTGGGGCCCCAGTATTGGTCCGTGGTTTATGGTTGGCTTTAACAATTTCGAATCTACACTATCTTAGGATGCTTGCATAGTAATCTCACAAACTGTAGCTATGTAGTTCTCGAAAAGAAATTATTAAAACATTTTCCATAATATATATTTCTATGTTAAACTTTGAACCCCTCTTGGGGCCCCAGTATTAATCCGGTGGTCATAGCTTTAATGATTTAGAATCTACATTATTTAAGGATGCTTGCATAGTAATCTCACAAATTGAAGCATTGTACTTCTTGAGAAGAAGATTTTTAAACATTTTTTTCTATATATTTTAAACTTTGAAACCCACTTCGGACTCCATTTTTGTTTGGGGGCCACCATATTTTCATTACATATATGTTTCCACAATATCACATTTGCATGGATAAACTCAGGAACGATGATAGAAATACGTGTATATTTTCATTGAAAATTTGCTACATATTCTGTTCATCAAAGAAAATAGGGGAGATAACTCTAACTCAGTGCATTTAATATGAAAAATACCGAGAGTTCCGAATGTCAACATGGTGTGTAAATTTGAAGCGAGTAAAAAACGTTGGTGAAAAAGTGTTGAATTCTTCATTAATATGAATTAAATTTTTAGACGAAAGGTATTTACAGTCTCAAAATGGTTTGTTATGAATAATTTGACTGTTATTTTCAATGCAGCTTCATTAATTTTCTCCAAAATCGTTTCGGAGCGATTCTGCATTTTTTTTTTTGCTATTTTACGGGTATATGAGAGGCATTTTAACTGTGGTGAAGGCCTGTCCCGAGACACAGTTAGATTATCTAACTAAGCAGAAATTAATAGCATTATTGTATGCTTAAAGATTGGTTATGTAAATGTCAACAATACGGTGTGTCGATGTATCTATTTCGTAATTAAATGCCTGATATCATATGCAATGTCAACCCGTGCACGCACGGGTCAAAGTCTAGTATATATATATATATATATATATATATATATATATATATATATATATATATATATATATATATATATATATATATATATAAAGCGTCCTGCACCTTAAGGATCTGGTCTGGGTTTGTTGTTATTTAAGAAATAAGGAATCATTTTTTGAATATTATGAGGTGATAATTTAGTTGGGTGATCAAATCTAATAAAGCCCGAAGTGCTGTTTGGTAAATTTGATCAGGCCTCGACTGAAATTATCACCCCATAATATTCAAAGAATGATTCCTTATTACTCATATTTTTATAATTTTCAGCATTTGTATCATATTTGAATACAAATAAGCAAACCCCTCTTGCGCCCCAGTTATGCGTCATTTGAATTTATTGGACTGCATAGTACAAAATCAATACGTTGTGTTATCACCGACAGATAACTGAACAATGAAAATATTATATAATATGAACGCGACTAACCCCTAGGCAATCCCGTTACAGAGACTAATGATATCCATGTAATAGTAAATATACTGGGCGCTTAAAATGTATGCAAATAGGAATGTGATCACTATTATTTTTTCTTGTAAAAGAAGTTGCTAATTTTGATTTATTACTTCAACTGAATCGGTAAACCATCAGTGTCTCATTTAGATATATTTCTATTAACTTTGTACCACATATATAGATCTACACAAATATCGTGTCTTGAACCTGACTTCTAAATTGATAACAAAAAGATTCTGAAATGTTAAATGTATCAGTACAAACTCTCTTTTCTTTCTCTCTCTCAAATACTTTATGACGTCATTTATTTACACTTGTTACGTCATTTATGTAGAGTACAACGGTACACAGATAACTTCATATTCATTAAAAAGCAAATTAAAAGAAATGTTGAGGTTTTTATGATAATATTTCTTCTTACATGTATATTCATCATGAAATCAATATTTTACATTTGTTTTATTGCACAACAATATTGACCACTTTATCTGCAGTACACGGCATGCAATATTGTGAGTAATTCAAATACACTGTGCCTTAGGACTACTAAACTAATTAAAAAAAATACTCCAATTTCTCAATGGAACCATTTTATTTTTCTTTAATTTAAGACTATTGCTAACATAAGTCGAGTTTTACATTTACATATTTTTTAGGCAATGTCATATTTAAAAAAAAACTCATCTTACATCCTAGCTGACCGGTGAAAACATTTATTTTTTTTTTTTGTTCATCTTGAAAATAGAAAATAATAAAAGAACCAAAGTTGCCGCAGTCTTGTACATACCTATTCCCGTTTTTTATGTTAATTAGCAGTCTAAAACTGTGCTATTCTGAAATTTTGGTGTATGTACTCGAATGCGCCCTTATAGAAATATCAGATAAAACATTTCAAAAACCCATATATTTTACAAAATCCGTAAACATCCGGTTTCGGTGTGTACAATTACCAAACGCACGTGAATTTTAGCAAACGCAAGTTATTTTCATACATGGGATGTCCTACATGAACTAATCTGGCAAACAAATTAAATTTGTCATGTGTTCGATTTTTCAAATTTCGGACTTCGGACAGTAGTAATATGAAATGGTTCGGCCTACAATAAGTTGTTGCATTTTCGTAATAAATTGATGCCGTAAATTAAAGGAAAAATGAAATAAACACATTATATACGTAGATACAATTATAATAATTGTAAGGGTACTCAACAGTAACATTAGAATCCTTAAGTAATTGTTTATGAAAAGCTGAACAGACAAGGCGGTGACATGTTGTTTTAATGATCATTATAATTAGCATATACTGACCAATTTTCCTCCAAGAGCTCAGCCCTGGGATCTTAACCGTATCCGATTTAACTTGGTAACTTTAAGGTCTCGAAAAACAAAACAAAAGAAGAATTTATTTTGAAACTGCGTTAGATATACCTTGTTTTTATTTTTATACTTTTAACCGATTAGTGATTTTGAAACCGGTTATCGTTGGTCCGACCGATTAATCGGATAACCAGTAAGAGATTGTCGGCCCTAATTAAGATCATTTTTTTCTCAATTACTATGATGCAAACACTTTTGAAATGGCTTTAATTATTTGCATTTATTTGCCTTAAAATTATCGTTTTACATGTATATGCGTTTTGCCATTTATTATGCAAGTTTTCATACATATTGCACCTTGACTTTTCCATCAATGTTTTTAAACTCTTGACTGAGAGCGTATATTAAAGCGTCGATACAAAAACATTCATACAAATAAACATAAAAATGAGTATAAATATAAGCATTACATATTTTTAAAATGGTGTGGGTACTATAACACACCAGGCCGTGCAGGAAAAAAAACCCGTATCATACTGCGCTAACGCGCGGTATTCAGTTTGTCTGCACGGCATAAAATGTTATAGGACCGACTAAATCCAAAAATCTAAGAGTATGATACAGAACACAGCCCATAAACTTTGTCGCCTATATCTTTGTGTTAACATTAAGTTAAAATGTAAACCTATGATGTTTAACGAGTTTTTTAAAGGCAAATTTAAATTTGATGAGCACGGCTAGGGAACTATTACATTAATATACCCGCTCCAACAACGAAATTAAGCTTTGTAAGCGGCGATGTCTTTGTGAACTCGTGTCAGCAATCAATGAAACGGGACCAAACCTTGCTATGTTTAAATCGAACTGAATCAGGTACTTTCTAAGCTCTCTTCTCTTCAATAATAATCTTGATTTTGAATCTCAAATTTACAAAAAATAAAAGGGGGTTAACAAAGATTAATAGGTAAAAATGAATGCCGTATATGCAGTATATTAATGTCCTTTATATGGTGTGAGAAAAGATGTAGTGGCGGGGTGGAAGGCAGGGGGTGTTAGAGGGATGTTCAGTACATAATATTCGACCAAGATTCATACAGTTCAAGCATATCAAGTTAAAGGGGCGAGCTAAGGTCGAGAGTAGAACATTATTTGGTCGCTGATTAGGTAAACAGGGAATACTATTTTGGTCCAATATCAGCCGGATTAAATACCCTTGTTATTGATTTGAAATAATCCAGCAATATTTCTTTTTGTTTGGACGGTAAATCGGGATACCAATGACTTTCTGGTTCATTTTGATAAGGGTGGCACATTCCTGAAACTAAATGGCGCATTATGTTTAAGGGATATCTCGATTCCATCTCATCAGTTTTATCTTATAATGATAATTTTTTGGATAAATGAAGCGAAAATGCATGCCATCAAAGTCATGAATAGTATTTTTTTTTTCAATTGATATATTAATTTTCAATCTTAGGAAAAAAAACCCTACTCAATTTGTATACAGTTTGCAGCACCAACCAGCACAGAACAAAGGAATCTGCCATCAGTTTTCAAGCCTAGCGTTGACCAATCTATTGTCAATCAATTTCAAACTTATAGTTGAATGTTTTTAAAGAGATCGATCGAAATTATAATGAGTAGTAATAGTAGGTATATTTTCTATCCTACATTTTAAGATAAACAACACGCCAAATAAAGGACGCAAATGAAGAAAACATTAAATACAAGTTACAGAAATAAAATCTTATAACCCTTCAAACCTTACCGCCATGTTAAATTTAGGAAGTTTCGAGTATGCATAACCGTTATCATAAAAAAATTCTTAGTATGAAAATCTCGTAACTTTTATGAACAACGTATCCGTTTGTGGTTACCTCGTAACGCGCTTTGAATAGTCGTATAGTTCCAAACTCGTTATAATAGTTTCAATAATGGCATGTGGTTATAACAAACAGTGTTCAAATTCAAAAGTCCATCGGAAAATTACAAAACAGGAGCAGAGCAAACACGGACCTCTTAAAAAATAGAGGTAGGATCAGGTGCCACGGAGGAGTGAGCATCCTCTGCTGACCGGTCACACCCCCACCCTCCTCCCCAGTGTGCTATTTTTCGTAATCGGGGAAAAAACTTAGAAAAGTCCGTAGACAATAAGGTCATTAAATATGGTCTAACAATTAGTATGACCAACTTCAGGCAGCATGTGACCCAATGGAAGATTGTATTTACTAACAAGGTCGTTGTATCGACCATAGAACGAAAATATGACTTCATACGAGACTGTTGATGGTCCTGTTTTATCAACTTGTTTTCTAGGTGTATTGTGCAATAATAATTTGTTTTTCATATATAATTAAGAAAATGCGATTTGTCCCCTAAATATGCAATGAGTTTTATTTTTCGTGTATTGTCACTTCGTAGGAACATGCAATGCTGGATAAAACATATTATTACATACTTAGTCATAAATACAGGGTTTTTGGATATGTGATACAGATGACATCACAAAACTTGTATCGGCCTCCGGGGCTGATACAGGTTACCAGCCCTCTAGGGCTGATACGGATCCGTATCACACCCCTTGCGGAACTCCGCTGCCTTTTTCCGTTTCGGCATTTGTGCATGTTTCCAGACAAAAAATAAAAACATTTGTTACAGTCGACATTTTTAAGTGCAGTTGAAAAAACCCTGAGGAAATTCCGGTTTTGTAGATACATGTTTTTAATACAATTAAATCTTATATTTTTATTTATTACATGTACATACTAATTTCAATAATATATAAAATCAATTTGTTTAAGTTGATGTTTGTTTTATAATTTTATTACTAAGTATGTAATAAATATAATAATAGATACCCTTTTTCCATATCACAGCCTGTATCAGCCCTCGACCAATATCATCCCTCGATCGGACCTTCGGCCCTCGGGCTGATATTGGAGTCTCGGGCTGATCCTGGCTGTGATATGGAAAAGGGTATGTATTATTCTCTATATATCTTTACATTTCCAGTGTTTTTATCTTAGGTAACACTATGAATCGATATGAATATTGTTATGTAAAGTCTAATACAATTGATCAAAGTTCTATTCCATTCTCCCACCAGAGGTCGCGCTTTGCATGTGTGTTACATATCAAAGCTATAATCGCGCATTCAAGAAACGAATTGCCTAATTTTATTTATTCAACATTTGACAAATCTCAACTTCTATGTATACTCTAAATAGGTTCCAAGTAAATGTTTTCACTCTTTACGTAATCATTCAATATTATTTCATTCCAAGCATATATTTTGATGCTAACTACTATTGACCTAAATCCGCCAAATCGTCTCCACTACCTTACTCTTCTTTTTGCTGTTTAGGCTTGTTTTTCGAAAATAAAAGTAGGTTTTTAATTACTTTTACAATAATTACTTATCAGGTAAAATTCAATAATAGCTTACTGATATCACATCACAAGTGTAGAGATACAAACGGTATAAGCAGTGAGTGTAGTGCAGGCATATTTTAGTTTGTTGGCAAATGTCTTAATTTATAAGTATAGATACTTGTTCAGCAATGACACGATTAAATATTAAAATAATCATTGATGAAATGCATTGGACTATACGTTGCGAATCGATTCCTAAAGCTAGCACAGACAAAGACACTGGGGGAATGTAAAAAACAAATAAAACTAGTAGACTAATTGTTCTCGAACAATTAGAGGTCTTTCCACCTTAGTATTTTTAATAAATTGCTAGATTGCCCGATAAGGTATACAAAAAAATATTATACCTGTGATATATATTGTACAAGAATTTTTTTCCACTTACTCGAACAAAACTGATGTGCTTGCCAAGTGAATATTCTTTACACATTGTCAAGCATATAAAGAGAGAACCTAACAATAGAAGAGCGTTTTCTAGAGGCTAGCTATCTTTGTACAATATGAATGGGTTCACTGTAAAAACAATTTCCACTTGAGTAACCACAGGACTTGATGTGATACCTGGCTGACCTAATTGAATACCTTATTGCGCAATCCAGCAAGCTATTGAAACCCTTACTATAATTCTGTATTTCAAAAGATATGAAAATTCATTAATTAACAGATTTCCAAATGACCTTGACCTTTGACCTTTATATCGTTTTGTTTGGCCAAGGTAGACGCTCCCATCCCAAGTGGTTTGAACTGAGTCTCTATGATAGATAGGAAAAGAGTTGGAAGCGATTTTATCGAAATTTCAATACTTTCAGGGGCAATAACTGCTAGAAGGGGGCCTCAGATCCTTTCGGTATGAATAAATTGAAGAACCCTCTAAGTGTACTGAAGGCATTGGTAAAAGTTCTAAGTCTTTATCTCTTATTGTTTCAGAGGAGTAGCGATAACAAGCATTTCGTACAATAGGGGCGATAACTCTGTAATTATTCAAAGGTATGAGCCAAGGGGCTATATTTTAAAATGTCTTAAGATGTCCTACTACATCCATGAAAAAGTTTTTCTCTACCACCCTAAACAAAAGAGATATAAAAACTCATTAATTAACAGCTTCTCAAATGACCTTGACCTTTGACCTTTATGTCATTTTGTTCGGCCAAGGTAGACGCTTCCATCCCAAGTGGTCCGAAGTCTCTATGATAAATAATAAAAAAGTTGGAAGTGATTTCATGGAAAATTAAATACTTTCAGGGGCAGTAACTTCTATAAGAGGGTCTCAGATCATTTCGGTATGAATAGATTGAAGAACCCTCTAAGTGTACTGAAGGCATTGGTAAAATTTCCGAGTCTCTATCTCTAATGGTTTCACAGGAATAGCGATAACAAGCATTTTGTACAATAGGGGCAATAACTCTGTAAATATTTAAAGGTAGGAGCCCCAAGGGGCTATATTTTAAAATGTCTTAAGATGTCTTACTACATCCATGTAAAAGTTTTTCTCTACCACCCTAAACAAAAGAGATTTAAAAACTCATTAATTAACAGCTTCTCAAATGACCTTGACCTTTGACCTTTATGTCATTTTGTTCGGCCAAGGTAGACGCTTCCATCCAAAGTGGTCCGAAGTCTCTATCATAAATAATAAAAAAGTTGGAAGTGATTTTATGGAAATTTAAATACTTTAAAGGGCAATAACTACTAAAGGGGGCCTCAGATCCTTTTGGTATGAATAGATTGAACAACCCTCTAAGTGTAATGAAGACATTGGTAAAAGTTCCAAATCTCTATGTCTTATGGTTTCAGAGGAGTAGCGATAACAAGCATTTCCTACTCAAAGGGCAATAACTCTGTAAGTTCTGGGAGTTTTTTGACACAGGGTCGATTGGTACCTTAACTTTAAATGACCAATTACATAAAGTTTAAATTGTTTGGATAACTCTAATAACAAAAAAGTCACCCCGAGCTAAATAGAAAAAAAGAAGAATAAAAAACATAACGAAAACTAGTAGACTAATTGTTCTCGAACAATTAGAGGTCTTTCCACCTCATTATATTTTTATGTTTTGTTTCAATATAATTAATAAAACATTTTCTATGCGTTACATTAAAAAAAAGTCAAAAAACTTAAATATGCAAATTTTATTTTTGTTTGACCTTGACCTTTGACTTTTATGTCATATTGACTTGTAAAGGTCAACATTTTAATTTGAAGTAGTCTGATAGCCCTACGATGTAAGATTCAAAAGTTGTAAGTCTTTTTAACGAAATTAAGAAACTTTCAGTGGCAATAACTGATAGAAGGGGGCATCAGACCCTTTCTGTATGATAGACTGAAGGAGCTCCTTAATGTACTGAATAGATTAGTAAAAGTTCCAAGTCTCTGCCTCTAACGGTTTATGAAAAGTAGCGATAACAAGCATTTTGTACAATAGGGGCAATAACTCTATAATGGTTTAAATATAGGGACTGAAGGGTTATATTTGAAATGTCCTTAAGAAGTCCTACTACATCAGTGAAAAAGTTTTTCTGTACCACCCTAAACGAAAGAAATATAAAAACTCATGAATTAACAGATTTCTAAATGACCTTGACTTTTGACCTTTATGTATTTTTTTTCGACCATGGTAGACACTTTCATCCCAAGTGGTCCGAAGTCTCTATCATAAATAATAAAAAAGTTGTAAGTGATTTTATGGAAATTTAAATTCTTTCAGGGGCAATAACTACTAGAAGGGGGCCTCGGATCTTTTATGTATGAATAGATTGAAGAAACCTCTAAGTGTATTGAATACATTGGTAAAAGTTCTAAATCTCTATCTCTTATGGTTTCAGAGGAGTAGCGATAACAAGCAATTTGTACAATAGGGGCAATAACTCTATAATTGTTTCAATGTAGGGGCTGAAGGGTTATATTTTGAAATGCATCAAGAAGCCCTACTACATTCATGAAAAAGTTTTTCTCTATTACCCTTAACAAAAGAGATCTAAAACCTCATTAATTAACGGATTTCCAAATGACCTTGACCTTTGACCTTTATGTCATTTTTTTCGGCCATGGTAGACGCTTTCATCCCAAGTGGTCCGAAGTCTCTATCAAAAATAATAAAAAAGTTGTAAGTGATTTTATGGAAATTTAAATTCTTTCAGGGGCAATAACTACTAGAAGGGGGCCTTGGATCATTTCGGTATGAACAGATTGAAGAACCCTCTAAGTGTATTGAAGACATTGGTAAAGGTTCCAAATCTCTATCTCTTATGGTTTCAGAGGAGTAACAATAACAAGCTTTTCGTATACAAGGGCAATAACTTTTTAAGTTCTTGGGGTCATTAGGCACAGGGTCATTTGGTATCATAACTTTTAATGTTCAATCACATAAAGAAAAATTTGTTTTAATATCTCTTGAAATAAAAAAGTTTTCCCGTGGAAAATAGAGGAGAAAAATTATAATAAACTAGTAGACTAATTGTTCTCGAACAATTAGAGGTCTTTCCACCGCATTATTTTTATGTTGATAATAATTTTGTTTCAACACAATTAATGAAATTTTTTCTCTGCGTTATTTCATTAAAAATTGTCAAAAGATTAAGATTGCAAATATTTTTTTCTTTGACCTTGACCTTTGACCTTTATGTCCTTTTGTTCGGCAAAGGTATACTCTTCCATCCCAAGTGGTCCGACGTCTCTATGATAAAAAATAAAAAAGTTGGAAGTAATTTTATGAAAATGTAAATACTTTCAGGGGCAATAACTACTAGAAGGGGGCCTCAGATCCTTTCGGTATTATAGAGTGAAGAACCATCTAAGTGTACTGAAGAAATTGGTAAAAGTTCCAAGTCTCTATCTCATATGGTTTCAGGGAAGTTTCGATAACAAGCATTTCGTAAAAAAGGGGCAATAATTCTGTAATAATTCAAAGGAATTAACCAAGGGGCTATATTTTAAAATGTCTAAAGATGTCCTACTATATCCATGAAAAAGTTTTTCTCTACCACCCTAAACAAAAGAGTTCTAAAAACTCATAAATTAACATATATCCAAATGACCTTGACCTTTGACCTTTATGTCATTTTGTTCGGCCAAGGTAGACGCTTCCATCCCAAGTGGTCCGAAGTCTCTATGATAAATAATAAAAAAGTTGGAAGTGATTTTATGAAAATGTAAATACTTTCAGGGGCAATAACTACTAGAAGGGGGCCTCAGATCCTTTCAGTATTATAGAGTGAAGAACCATCTAAGTGTACTGAAGACATTGGTAAGTCTCTATCTCTTATGGTTTCACAGGAGTAGCGATAACAAGCTTTTCTTACACAAGGGCGATAACTTTGTAAGTTCTGGGAGTTATTAAGCAAAGGGTCATTTGGTACCATAACTTTTTATGGTCAATAACATAAAGGAAAAATTGTTTCGATATCTCTTGAAATAAAAAAGTTTTCCCAAGGAAAATAGAAAATAGAAAAGAAAAATTATAAGAATAATAAAAAACATAAGAAATACAAAAGGTCTTTCACCTGAAAGGTGGAAAGACCTAAAAACATAAGAAATACAAAAGGTCTTTCACCTGAAAGGTCGAAAGACCTAACAAGAGGTCTTTCACCTGAAAGGTGGAAAGACCTAATCAATAAACGTATACATTTAAGCTTTTTGGAAATTGGCTATACCCATGAGTCATTTTTGTCAGCGATTTTAACTACGAATCTACAATTGTCAAATAAAACAACTTGATCTAAATTTAAATGACAACAATAGTTGTAGTGCTGATTTATTTACAAATGCTTACATTTTTCAGTGTCTTTGCCTCTGATAACACTACGTCCATACTTTTTGACATCATTGATAGCTGCGTTTTTGAAAATGGATCTCATAAATTTACTTACCTTGCCATCGGTCATTTACAAAACAATTTTGTTTAAAACCATTCGAATTGCGTGCACAAGTACTCTGAAGGGGATATAAATAGATGCTTGGGTTTCTGATAGACAACATCTATGTAGTTTTGGAAATCAGGTCTTCCAACAATATGTTGGAATTTCCATGGGTACCAATAGCTCTTTATTGTTTGCATTGAATTTCAATACTCATAGCGAGCGCAGCTCGCCGGCGCGCAGCGCCGGCGCGAAGCGAGCTCTAACGGCAATGCGTGTGTGAATTGAAAATTCGGACCAGTTGCACATTCATTCAACGGATTTTTTTGGCGTCAGTAAATCGGACCAGTTATGCATTGTTTTAATCGTCCCAGTAGTTCCCTGTAATCATGGCAATTTTTATCATTTCACACTCTCACGAGAATCAGCAAGACAATAAAAACAATAACGATGTTTACGACATACAGTCAGTTACCTCTAAAGTTCACCTCAGTACACTCTCAATCAAAAAAAAAAAAATAATCGAGTGACGTCACAAAGGTTTGCACATTGATCCGATAGATTTTTTCGGCGTCAGTAAATTTGGACCCACAATTCATAGTACCAATGGTTTCCAACTCCTCACGTTCTCGCGAGAATCAAAGTAAAATTTTGAGAAGCATATAAGATGTGTAATTTTAAGAACATCATGCTTTTTAAGTAAATAGAACAGTATACTTCGCTTACTTTTATTTCTGGAAGAGTCAGACGACACTTAAGCGTGAACTTTGACGTCACAATAAGAGGAAATTACTCTAACTGAAGTTATTGTAAATCTGCTGAAATTACCAAAATCCTCTCAAAATCTTGCAAAACATTTCTTTAGATATAGGAAACAGTTGTAACTTACACTCATTTGGATGAATGCTCACATTTATTTTATTCACTATAATTACGGTAATTTCCGGGAACGTAAACGTAGCATCGGGTTTTTTAAAAAGGGGGTGGGGGTGGATGACAGCCTCATCCAAAAAATCTTTACAAGCAAAAAGAAAAAAAAAGATAATTCTCAAAATTTTGAAAATTATAATCCTTCAGCTCTTTAGCTTTATTCTCACTTCCATTTATTACATGCTCCCAATCCCAAGTTGGGGGGGGGGCTCCATGTTCCTTTAATATACGATATACAGTCAATGTTTCCTCTAAAGTTCACCTCAGTACACTCTCAAACAAAAATACTCGAGTGACGTCACAAAGGTTTGCACATTGATCCGATAGATTTTTTCGGCGTCAGTAAATTTGGACCCACAATTCATAGTACCAATGGTTTCCAACTCCTCACGTTCTCGCGAGAATCATAGTAAAACTTTTGAGAAGCACATAAGATGTGTAATTTTAAGAACATCATGCTTTTTAAGTAAATAGAACAGTATACTTCGCTTACTTTTATTTCTCAGGGGAGTTTTAAAGAGTCAGACGACACTTAACCAACGTGAACTATGACGTCACAATAAGGGGAAATTACTTTAACTGAAGTTATTGTAAATCTGCTGAAATTACTAAAATCCTCTCAAAATCTTGCAAAGCTAAAGAATGAGGACATTTCTTCAGATAAAGGAAACAGTTGTAACTTGCACTCATTTGGATGATTGCTCACATTTATTAAGGTATTCCGTTTCCGACGGAAGACCTTACTATTATTGTGCTTGTAAGATTATTCTTATTAGGGTCTTCCGTCTTCAGCGGAAGACCCTTCTATTATTCTATTGTTTCTTTTTCACTTTTCTTATTATTCTTTTTTTTTCTTACCGATTTTGTGCAGACGATTTCTCGGAGATGCCTGGTTCGATTTTGTTCAAATTTTCAAGATTGACGGGTTTTTAGCTAAAGTTGATAGGTTTTTTTCAATTTTTAAAAATACACTTCCGGTCGAAAGTTATCGTACGTTTACGATTTTAAAAAGTCAATTTTGTCTGTCAGGTTTTTTAAAAACGAATAAAGATATAGGGCTGAAATTTTCAGAGATGATAGATCTATCGTTTTTCTGGTGCACCTCGGTAAAGAAAATGTCCGCCGTCACTTCCGCTCGTCACCGGAAGCAAATTTGAAAAATTCAATATTTCAACTTTTTTATTTGTTTAAAATTTTTCTTTCAAATTTTTATATCTTATAGCGACCCTTTTACTGATTCAGAATATGAAATTTGTTTTAAAATCGATCAATGCGTTCCTGAGATATTAAGCGTCAAAATCCTGAAGCGAGAATCCGAGTAGCTCAGTCGTTTAGGTCGTGGACAGTGCCCAGGCGACCCGGGTTCAAGCCCCGAGGGCCGACATTTTTTTTTTCGTTTTTTTTTTGCGTAGACTCACAATTCTATCTTTAAAACGTTGAGTTTTATCTCATTTATTCAAAAATCGGACGGAAGACCCACTCGTTGCTCGCAACGAGAACGATCTAGTTTTTTTTTTTTTTTTTTTCTTCCTAGACTCGAACTTTGAGGCTTCATATCTTGCTCATTTCTGAACGGTTTTTGCTCAAATTTTCAGGGCTTATAGACATTACAAAACACTATCTAAAACATTTCATAAACTTTAAAATTCCTCTTCCGTTAACGAGTTATTTCCCTTTTAAAAAATTTTAGGGCCTTTGGTTTCCAGACAAAGGCTCCGAGACTATGATATCAGGGAATGGGAATCCAGCGAATTTGAATAACAGAGACATTGAAGTTGTGCACATCGATTTTTGTTTTTCGATTACGTTTGTTATTTAGAAAAAAGTAGGGGGTCGAAAAATAGGATTCCAAAAAGTGCGAAAATTTAGACATATTTTTCTTTGTATCTTTTAAACGAAAAATATTTTGTTAAGATATGTAGAATAAAAGTTGTGCAGAATGTTAAGGGCTTTCATTTGACACCAATAAAAAAGGACTGGTTCCTAAAATTAAGAGCCAATAGCGCTTGAAAGTTTTTGCTTAATAACTCAAAAACGGTTAGGATTTCGATATGGCTGTCGCTGGAAAAGTTGTTTGTTGGGATCTCATAAAGGTCGTTACGATGTTATTTTGTTGGTGAGTTGTGTAGTATGAGTGTAAAAAGCTGTACATGTTAACATGTACCTCGTTTAATTTGGCAAGTTAACGAAAGTCTATGTGCGTGCAACTGGCATAAAGTTACCACAGAAAGTATGCTGGTTTATACAGGAAATTTTTTTTTTAAATAGATTTTTTTTTTTTTGGAGTTTATGTCAGTTTTGTTAAGTTCTTATAGTGCACAATCCCTAAAACGAGAATCGAAAAACAAAACATTCTTCTTCCTTTGTAGTAAAACACAAACTACGGATTTAAAATAAATCTATGTATTACAATTGAGTTTTCATACTGCATGCATTTAAAATCTACCTTGAATAAGAGCTGTGTGTGTACCGTTACGTAAGCTATCCCTCACTCGCGGCCTAGAAAATCGGTCACCATGGTCGCGACGGGGCTAACTAGCGGTCAGCGGTTATCTAATACACGAGAAATGCGTCTCTCATGTATGAGTTTATTTAGCCCCTAACTCTAGAATTGTTTTAGTTTATATACCCGTAAATAAAATACAAATCTGTTTTAATTTCTTCATGTTATAAGAGTTTGTCCATCTTGTTTTTATTTAATTAAACATTAGAGTGTAAGAAGACGTTCTGAAAATTTATAAAGGCGATATTACTACAAATCGGAAACTTCGTCAGTCTTAAATTAATGGTTGGTTTGTAGGTCTAAACTGTTTATAAATCTGTACAAATATTGTTTTAAATCAACAAACAACCCACAAATATTAAAACTTTTAAATGATGATCATCCCTCGCACATGGCCGAGGAGATCCCGCGCGAGTGCATGTTTCAGACTTTTGTACGAACACAACTATTTTCTTTTATTATGATTTCAACTATGATATTGGTTTAAGATGAAAAGATAAATTTATTTTACATGTACAGTTGATTTAGCAATGATTAATACGATTGCGCACAAGGTAGTTTATTATAATCAAAGTTCCATGTTTCATGTTTGCAGTAGGTGCTGGCACGATAAAAGGTGTCCTGAATTGAGGCATTCGGATTTTTTTTAATTGGCAAAAAGATAATCAGATTTGACGAAAATCATTTTTTGGCGACTTCTTCTTATGTGTAACATTTTCACTTTCCCACCCGTTTGTTTATTCGGTCAATCTGTTTTAATTCAATCGCAGCGTGCGACCGAAAATCTTGTGTCGCTTCAGCGCACACAGCTGAGAACATCTATAGCCCCAGTCGGGTTATGTTTATATGGCTGCAGATCATCAATTGTTATGTAATTGAGTAACAATGTATCGAAGGTTATCGAATATTATTGAGTATTGAAGTGTGCTTTCACTCCAGTGGTCAATTTTTAAACAATAAGGCTATTATTCGAAGTCAATTATCTTCACATTATACATGTAGGTGCGAAATCGTAATCGGATAATGTTGCTAATAAATCAACCTGTTGAACACGCTAAACTTCTACAGATATGAACGGAATAATATATTATACTTAAAAGTTTTAAGTCAAAGGAAAATTGTTCTCGGATTAAGAAGTTATGAAATACGACTACATTATGCAACGCAGTCGGTCGCCATAGAAATCATCAAAGTACTGCAAGTGTCGACAGATTTCTTGTTTCTTTGAAATACACGTACCATGATAGCTCACTACCAGAGTAAAGCTAGCCAGCACTAACTCCAACGCACTAACAAAAAACAAGTATTCCTTTTAAAGGAATGATCGGCAATAATGATATATTGATAGCTAGAAGCAATCAACATGATCAGTTTGATGTAAAATAATAAAATAAGTACTGTATTTTTACAAAATATAGAATATTTTGAATCTGTACACCATAATTTCATTATTATAAACCATCAACAAATTTAATTTTTAAATAATTTTGGGAAAAGCCGTTCGTAAACTCCTTGTCTAATTTTATATTTTTAACGTAATTATTAAATGTTAATGTATCTTCTTCTTCTTCTTCTTCAGAATACTGAGTAGGGCTCTTCAAAGAGCATTAACACGTATACAAAGAAAGAGTTGTATTAAAACTAGAAACGAGCTCGTTGCAAAGCAACGAAGAGGTCTTCCGTTGCAGCTTCCTGTCGGAAAAGGATTGTCAATCAGTCTGATTAAAAGCACCCTCTTCTCCTTACAGGGTCTGACAGGTATTGATAGGGGGTCATCTTCACCCGACCTAAAATTCTGACCAATCAGGGCTTTAGAAAATGTATTGGAATTTTCAAAATGGAGACAGGCAAATTATTTTAATCCTGCTTTCTATGTAACCCCCAGACTGAGTATTGAAGAGTTGCACCTCTCATTAACAGATAAAGTCATGTATTTGGTAAATGAGATATATATTTAGGTTGTGTGCAAATATAGAGGTTAAGTGAAGATGAATTGTTATCGATACCTATCAGACCCTGATGTGTGTAGGCAGAAGGGTGGTGATTTTAATCAGACAGGATTGTCAATATGATAAAAGTAAGTTCAGAAAATCAAAAATAAACGATGACGGCTTCTCCAACCTGAGGGTGCGCTGTACGAGAGGTGCTAAGTGGGAGGGACAACTCTCCGTATAATGTTTGGCCATGCAAGCACTCGTTTTTGCTTCGGGGAACAAATTCATCCGAAATGTATTAACAAGCCAATAAAAGAAAAAAATAATCTTCAAAATCTAATCCGTGGTAGTGGTAGGGGAGGGAGGGGGGGGGGGAGTTGTGAGGCAGCTATAACTTATTTTGTTTAATATAATTTGTTTTCAATTTGCCATAAAAATTTATATTGCCTTCTACTAAAATGTGGGTTGGGGGAGGGGGGAACAATGCCCCAAAATTCAATTTCCTTTAAGTTAATTTAAGGTGAACTTTGGTTGCAAGAAAGGGGGAGAGTGCTCCCAGTGGACTAACTGGCGGTTCTGTGAGCAACTTCACAAATAAATCCCCCCTCCCCACTAAGAAAAACAAAATCATAACTAAAGTATTTATCTACAGACACAACTTATGAAATTTCCTCCAATGACCTTGAACTTCACAAACTAACCTTGAAACAATATCATAACACACACTTAGGTCATAGGCAATCTTTGTGTAAAGTAAGATCTTTCAATGTTTGGAGGGCGCCTTGTTTAGAACGCTACATTACAGAAATAATTTGTTCACTTAGGTCTACTCCGCGCCCTGCCGCCGGAAATCGGTGGCACTAGTGCTTAATTTGGCGCCGGAATCCTCAAGGGATTACCCGTCCCCCGAAAAATCCGGGCTCACCTAATGAGCACAAGTCAACACTTAGGTCATAAGCAATCATTGTGTGAAGTAAGAACTTTCAATGTTTGGAGGACGTCTTGTTTAGAACGCTACATTTCAGAAATAATTTGTTCACTTAAGGTCTACTCCGCGCCATGGCGCCGGAAATCGGTGTCACTAGTGCCTAATTTGCCGCCGGAATCCTCAAGGGATTACCCGTCCCCCCAAGGAATCCGGGTTCATCTAATGAGCACAAGTCCTAGTTTGGGCGCAGGGCGCCATGTTTAGAACGCTACATTATAGAAATAATTTGTTCACGTAAAGTCTACTCCGCGCCCTGGCGCAGGAAATCGTTGTCACTAGTGCCTAATTTGGCGCCGGAATCCTCGAGGGTACACCCGTTCTCGAGGAATCCGGGCTCACCTTATGAGCACAAGTCCTAGTGTGGGTGCAAGGCGGCCTAATAATTTCAGTTGTTTAACATCGGGATCGGAAAACGCTTGAAAAATAGTCGATAATTTTAACTTATTGTGATCGGCTTCGGCCGATCACTGTTGTGTCCATATGAGGCATCCGGCAAATGCTTCCACGTGCGCACACATTCCGCTTGCATAAGTAGTTCTTATAAAAACTTGAAGTTTGGTTTAGTATTTATATAACATTTCACTCGGTTTTATTTCAATTCATTTACCTTAAGAGATGCAAACATACATAAAATACAGTTCGACCTGTTAATTCAAGAATGCACATTTTGTCTCACGCGTAAGAATATCGATCGAAAGATTCATTCAGTAATGCAGTTGACCTCGATGAACTGACCTCAATCATAAGAAGATGTTCCATGAACTGACCTCGATCTATTGATGTTGCATAATAGTAGCTAGGAAGACGGCTTGATTTATTAACAAGGTTACGTTATAATGCGACCCCAATAGCAAGTTATGATGGCATTCAATGTTTTTCAGTCGCATTAAATTATTTTAATACAACTCTTTCTTTGTATACGTGTTAATGCTCTTTGAAGAGCCCTACTCAGTATTCTGAAGAAGAAGATACATTAACGTTTAATAATTACGTTAAAAATATAAAATTAGACAAGGAGTTTACGAACGGCTTTTCCCAAATTTATTTCAAAATTTAAATTTGTTGACGGTTTATAATAATGAAATTATGGTGTACAGATTCAAAATATTCTATATTTTGTAAAAATACAGTACTTATTTTATTATTTTACATCAAACTGATCATGTTGATTGTTTCTAGCTATCAATATATCATTATTGCCGATCATTCCTTTAAAAGGAATACTTGTTTTTTGTTAGTGCGTTGGAGTTAGTGCTGGCTAGCTTTACTCTGGTAGTGAGCTATCATGGTACATGCATTTCAAAGAAACAAGAAATCTGTCGACACTTGCAGTACTTTGATGATTTCTATGGCGACCGACTGCGTTGCATAATGTAGTCGTATTTCATAACTTCTTAATCCGAGAACAATTTTCCTTTGACTTAAAACTTTTAAGTATAAAATATTATTCCGTTCATATCTGTAGAAGTTTAGCGTGTTCAACAGGTTGATTTATTAGCAACATCCGATTACGATTTCGCACCTACATGTATAATGTGAAGATGATTGACTTCGAATAATAGTCTTATTGTTTAACAATTGCCCACTGTAGTGAAAGCACACTTCGATACTCAATAATATAGTCGATAACCTTCGATACATTGTTACTCAATTACATATAACAATTGATGATCTGCAGCCATATAAACATAACCCGAGTGGGGCTATAGATGTTCTCAGCTGTGTGCGCTGAAGCGACACAAGACTTTCGGTCGCACGCTGCGATTGAATTAACACAGACTTACCGAATAAACAAACGGGTGGGAAAGTGAAAATGTTACACATAAGAAGAAGTCGCCAAAAAATGATTTTCGTCAAATCTGATTATCTTTTTGCCAATTAAAAAAAATCCGAATGCCTCAATTCAGGACACCTTTTATCGTGCCAGCACCTACCGCAAACATGAGACATGGAACTTTGATTATAATAAACCACCTTGTGCGCAATCGTATTAATCATTGCTAACTCAACTGTACATGTAAAATAAATTTATCTTTTCATCTTAAACCAATATCATAGTTGAAATCATAATAAAAGAAAATAGTTGTGTTCGTACAAAAGTCTGAAACATGCACTCGCGCGGGATCTCCTCGGCCATGTGCGAGGGATGATCATCATTTAAAAGTTTTAATATTTGTGGGTTGTTTGTTGATTTAAAACAATATTTGTACAGATTTATAAACATTTTAGACCTACAAACCAACCATTTATTTAAGACTGACGAAGTTTCCGATTTGTAGTAATATCGCCTTTATAAATTTTCAGAACGTCTTCTTACACTCTAATGTTTAATTAAATAAAAACAAGATGGACAAACTCTTATAACATGAAGAAATTAAAACAGATCTTGTATTTTTTTTACGGGTATATAAACTAAAACAATTCTAGAGTGCGCGGCTAAATAAACTCATATATGAGAGACGCAACTCTCGTGTATTAGATAACCGCTGACCGCTAGTTAGCCCCGTCGCGACTATGGTAACCGATTTTCCAGGCCACGGGTGAGGGATAGCTTACGTAACGGTACACACACAGCTCTTATTCAAGGTAGATTTTAAATGCATGCAGTATGAAAACTCAATTGTAATACATAGATTTATTTTAAATCCGTAGTTTGTGTTTTACTACAAAGGAAGAAGAATGTTTTGTTTTTCGATTCTCGTTTTAGGGATTGTGCACTATAAGAACTTAACAAAACTGACATAAACTCCAAAAAAAAAATCTATTCTAAAAAAAAATTTCCTGTATAAACCAGCATACTTTCTGTGGTAACGTTATGCCAGTTGCACGCACATAGACTTTCGTTAACTTGCCAAATTAAACGAGGTACATGTTAACATGTACAGCTTTTTACACTCATACAACACAAATCACCAACAAAATAACATTGTAACGACCTTTATGAGATCCCAACAAACAACTTTTCCAGCGACAGCCATATCGAAATCCTAACCGTTTTTGAGTTATTAAGCAAAAACTTTCAAGCGCTATTGGCCCTTAATTTTAGGGGCCAGCCCTTTTTTATTGGTGTCAAATGAAAGCGCTTAACATTCTGCACAACTTTTATTCTACATGTCTTAACAAAATATTTTTCGTTTAAAAGATACAAAGCAAAATATGTCTAAATTTTCGCACTTTTTGGAATCCTATTTTTTGACCCCCTACCTTTTTCTAAATAACAAACGTAATCGAAAAACAAAAATCGATGTGCACAACTTCAATGTCTCTGTTATTCAAATTCGCTGGATTCCCATTCCCTGCTATCATAGTCTCGGAGCCTTTGTCTGGAAACCAAAGGCCCTAAAAAATTTTAAAAGGGGAATAACTCGTTAACGGAAGAGGAATTTTAAAGTTTATGAAATGTTTTAGATAGTGTTTTGTAATGTCTATAAGCCCTGAAAATTTGAGCAAAAACCGTTCAGAAATGAGCAAGATATGAAGCCTCAAAGTTCGCGTCTAGGAAGAAAAAAAAAAAAAAAAAATAAGAATAATCTTACAAGCACAATAATAGTAAGGTCTTCCGTTGGAAACGGAAGACCTTAATAATTTAATGCGACTGAAAAACATTGAATGCCATCATAACTTGCTATTGAGGTCGCATTATAACGTAACCTTGTTTATAAATCAAGCCGTCTTCCTAGCTACTATTATGCAACATCAATAGATCGAGGTCAGTTCATGGAGCATGAGGTCAGTTCATCGAGGTCAACTGCATTACTGAATGAATCTTTCGATCGAAATTCTTATGCGTGAGACAAAATGTGCATTCTTGAATTAACAGGTCGAACTGTATTTTATGTATGTTTGCATTTCTTAAGGTAAATGAATTGAAATAAAACCGAGTAAAATGTTATATAAATACTAAACCAAACTTCAAGTTTTTATAAGAACTACTTATGCAAGCGGAATGTGTGCGCACGTGGAAGCATTTGCCGGATGCCTCATATGGACACAACAGTGATCGGCCGAAGCCGATCACAATAAGTTAAAATTATCGACTATTTTTCAAGCGTTTTCCGATCCCGATGTTAAACAACTGAAATTATTAGGCCGCCTTGCACCCACACTAGGACTTGTGCTCATAATGTGAGCCCGTATTCCTCTTGAACGGGTGTACCCTCTAGGATTCCGGCGGCAAATTAGGCACTAGTGACAACGATTTCCGGCGCCAGGGCGCGGAGTAGACCTTAAGAAAACAAATTATTTCTGTAATGTAGCGTTCTAAACAAGGCGCCCTGTCCCCAAACAAGGACTTGTGCTCATTAGGTGAGCCCGGATTCCTCGAGGGACGGGTAATCCCTTGAGGATTCCGGCGGCAAATTAGGCACTAGTGACACCGATTTTCGGCGCCAGGGCGCGGAGTAGACCTTAAGTGAACAAATTATTTCTATTCTAATCCTTCAGCTCTTTAGCAGTTCAATGGTTTCTTTATTTTCACTTCCATTTATTACACACTCCAAATCCCAACCCTTTGGGGGGGGGGGGGGGCAACTCCATGTTCCTTTAATGTGATAAGCAAATATTTTTAAGCGTCTTAAAAAAAAAATTAATAAGAAAAAATGTCGACTGTAAAAAAGGGGATGAACTGACGTTACAATTACTTATAAATAAATAAATTACAAATCTTATAACATATGAAATCTTATCAATATGGATAATGGAAATTTACTGAAAAATAGGTACGCTTATTTTATTTTGCAATCAAATTTATTTACGTTGTTAATTTTATTTATATTGATTTATCATAATTCATTGTTTGATCACATGCTGCGCTCGCCCCAACGGTCGCACCGTAAAACATACTATGAGGCAGAATGTATTCAAAGACTTGTACATAAAACAAAATCACTCGAAAGGGCCTTCAACTCAACATTAAGGTATTTCGACGACGTATCATCAGTTAACAATTGTTACCTCTATTATTACGTAGATTCTATATATCCCAGTGAACTTGAAATAAAATATACCACAGAGTCTGAGTCTGCTGTTTCATATTTTGATATTTTACTAGATATTAATGGTAATGTGACATTTAAACTTTACGGTAAACGTGATGACTTCAATTTTTCTAACGTCAACTTTCCTTAATTATGTGGCAATATACATTTATCACCTGCATATGGAGTTTTTGTCTCTCAGTTTATTTGATACGCAAGGGCATGCTCTCAATATGAACACTTTCTATGACCTGTTAAGCTACTGACACACAAGTTGATAAAAAAATATTATCAACACACTCGATTGGAGTCATCATTTCGTAAGTTCTATGGTCGATACAACGACATTGTCTGCAAGTGCAAGCTTCCGTTAGGTCAAATGCTGACTGACGTTTTTCATACTTATTGTTAGGCCATTATTAATCACCAAAATGTCTACGGATTTTTCCGTTCTTTCGTTTACGACAAAGATCACACGGCGGGCGTGATCGGTCAGCAGAGGATGCTCACTCCGCCATTACAATTGATCCTACTTCTAACTTAAGTAGAAAGTGCGATTTTTTTCTGCTCCTGTTTTGTAATTTTCTTTTGGACTTTTGATTTTGATCACTGTTATCACCACATTTCATTTTTAATATCAACCCCCGACGGCTAGGTGGTGAAGCTTGTGTTAAGACTTTGACATTCGCTATAAATTATGGAACTCAGATTAAAAAAATTATGTTTTGGCAGATCAAAAAATATATCTGTATGTATTGTTTTCAACTAATATACAATGTTGACTAGACCAAATTGATTAAGGGACAAAACTAAGTGTTATTTTAAACATGCCAATAGTGCGTTCATTTTTTGATGTGTGTGTTACCATACATAATTATTTTTATAAACTTTACAAGGAGACCGAATTTGCTAGTAAAACGGCGAAAATATATATGGTCTAAAATAAATAGTTGCATGTAAATTTTTCATATTCCAATAGCCACAAAATTGTAACAATCAGCTGTAATTATTAAATTTAAAGACTATACAAAACAGCGTCTTGTTTTACGTTTTAAAATTGATTTGTGTGGTAAATTGAACCTTAACCCGAAACAATATGATGAGTATAGAACATTGAATTATAATGCATGCATTTATTATCTACCTAAATTATACGATATCATATGCCCTGTCAATCGGCAATAGTAGATATTGAATTCATTCCTCAAACACAGGTTGTGTATTTTCAGATTTATCTGCATGTAAAAATCTGCAAATGAACAATTAAGTTTTCTCAATTAAAGTATATACTCTTTGCGACTAGTTCATATGACCACGAAAAAAACCATAAAAATCGAATTGAACAAACATTGTTTTACACACCGGTCCATTGTGAATATTAAATTGTCAATACATCATATATAATATGCTTTCTCGCAGGCTCAAGTTTATCGTAGCATAAGGATTCCGTTAATTTGAAATTAAAAACAAATTGTTTTCCCAATATAAAGAATTCTTTTTGAAGAATTGTGTTTCGTGTAAATCAATTGAAACAATTCCCAAAATGACAGAGTGAGAGGTGAAATCAAAGAAAAGAATTTCTCAATAAATATTAATTTCATTACGGGCCTTTTTTTGTTTTTCAATTTTAATTGTTCTTAAACACTGCAGAGACTTGCATCGGACCAAAAAAACCTTTGAATTTAAAACTTAAAATACAATTTATTAATTATTTTTAATGTACAACTCGGTAAAAAACTACGCAATAAATAATAACTAAGATGATTTCATGCAAATGATTCTCTGAATTGACAGACTTGCACCAGACCAAAAAAAAAAACCCTCTGAATTTCAAACTTAAAGCAATACAATTTATGCATTCTTTTTAATGTACCACTCGGGGAAAATCAAATCAATAGATAATGACTCGGATGATTTCATGGAAATGATTCTCTGAATTTAAAATTAAAAAAAAAGAATTGCTAGCTGCAATTTGAATCATGGGTTGACAATTTCGTTTTTTGAAGAATTTGATATTCCAAGAAAAAAAATTACAGGCAGATGAAACATGAAAAAAGCGATAAAATACAAGGTAAAATATAAGGTAGATACCAAGCAATATGGAGAAGACAAAATAGCATGGAAATATTTTCAAACCTCCAAGATTTGACTAGCAGCTAATGATTTAAGATTGTATCAATTGAAGTAATTATGCGTTAACAATCTCTAAATAAACATGGTAAATTTTCTTATAATTCAAAAATTTAATGAACATTCACGTTCATTTTTTATTTGAGATTAAAAAAAAACCCATTTTTTACGAAATTAATTTGTACATGCCATAATTAAGCGTAAGCACAAAGCTGGTGTTTTTTCTTTTAAAAAACCCTCTCCAAAAAGAATATCACATAAAACGAATAAAAGAGTAAACATCTGAACAAAGTTCGGAATGTTTGAGACAGTTAGTTTTTTTATAATTAGCTGTATTTTTAAACGTATTACACTTTTTGCTAATCTCAACACAAAGTGCTATGATACATATCTTAGTTTTTTTTATTATTAAGACGAGTTTAAAACCAAATTATGTAACATCATCTCTTTGTAATGAAAAGGGTTTTATTTATGATAAATAAAAAAGTATCGTTTAAAAAAAATATCGAGACCGTATTTGTAAACCGGAAAAATAGGAATGTGAAAAAAAAAAATATTTCGTTCAGGTGTAAAATTGTTTTATTAAATAAAATTGTTTTATTAATGTATACATTTATCCAAAGTAAAATAAAAGAAATTCAAATTATTTTTGGGGGAAAATAACAAGAATTATAAATCTGAAAGCTATTCTTGTTAGATAGCATACGTTTTTCATTCCATTACTGCAGCCAATCATTTTGTAGTTCAACCCTTTCGTATTAAAATTAAACATTAACTTAATCAGCAATAATATGAGCGACATATTTTTACAATCGATTTACATATTTTT
The DNA here is from genome assembly GCA_020458035.1 of Magallana ariakensis. Classification (NCBI taxonomy): domain Eukaryota; kingdom Metazoa; phylum Mollusca; class Bivalvia; order Ostreida; family Ostreidae; genus Magallana; species Magallana ariakensis. The sequence goes on along the minus strand of CM035811.1, from coordinate 15,729,505 downwards.
CTCATATAAAGAGGAGGGGCATATATATGAACATTCCTTTATTTCAACTGGAAAACCATGGTGTCAAACATAGCGTTGCTTACAAAACTGCTTATCATAAAACATATTATCATATTGTTTGTTTTACCGGAAAAGTGGCATTTGTGCTATCCAGCTTGTAGTTTCTACGACTGTTTCAAGATATTAATAACGAAATGTAGCCGGGACTCAAAACAAGTAAATTAATTTGATCGCAGGTTTATTTTGTCAATAAAGCTGGAACCCACTATACTCAGATTTAGAATGAGAGCAAAGCTTTTAATTTTTTATGGAATGGCCTGTTCGACTGTACTGCTTTGCTTGTTAGCATTATACGTGGGAGTGACATATGCTGTTGTTTCCGTTGAGAGATATATTGGTCCCGTTATCCGGGTGGTGGGGACCATTGGACAACAGCAGTGTGTCCGGGAATGTAGACACAGACCCAAGCTGTGTCGTGGCGTCAACTACCGGAAACAGGAACTGCTGTGTGAACTAGTGTCAGCCATCAACGAAACGGAATCCAAACCTAACTATGTTAGAATTGAACTCGATCAGGTAAGTTTGTTTTATTTTGTATTTAATTTTTCTCCATTTTCTGATTATATATAAAAAATGTACTAAAAGATTTATTTTGTATTTTTGTATTTTTTATTTTTTGGTGGAGAAAACTGCAATTCTATGAACTTTAAATCTTAGTATGACTCGGGTTATTTCATCCAGCTAATGATATGAGAAATATTGGGATCACCAATACCTCTTCAATGTTTAACAACCCATTATTTCTGTTAAATTATTGTTTTTAAAGTCATTCGTTGATATCATATTTCGACAAACGTTAGACAAAGGATATTGTTACCATGTTCAGGATTTGTATTGTTAGAAGTCAAGTAACAGAATTAGGCGAATAAGCAGGGACTAACGATTGTATCCACTGTGGAGTTCTACTCGCTCATATCATGTGACATTATTGAATATCATCAAATCGTTTAAAATCAAATTTGGGATTTTTTTAACATAGCTTTTGTAACGGATTACATGAAAAACAGATGCAATAAATATTCAACAAAATATGTTAAGGAGGCTGGGTGGTCCACAAAGTAACCATCAGATCTCCCTTTAATTCTAAGATATGAACTCTTTAGCTACAAACTATTATTTAGTAAAAAAAAAATGGTCATGATCATCAAGCCCTCTTAAATTGTGTTGTGGCTTTGTTAAATATTATATATTATCATATCAGTCCATCATGAATCTCTTGTAGACTGTAAATGTCACGAATGAATGTCTGGCATGCTCAACTGACGAGCTATGTGTGACGCTCTCCAGTAAGAAAGTCCAATGTATTCGAGGTGAGTTTACTAATTGTATACCATAGCATTCCAAGGGGCAAACATAATACTGTATAAATTTTTCCCAGGCATCACAAACATAACTTTGTTTGCATCGTGGCTAATAATTAATGGACAGCTCTAACTGTGTACACAGAACTAGGCAATTTCTATGCGTCAAACCAAAATACAACTAACTATATATACTATAAGTTAAAAGAAAGACATAGCTTTAATCTTCTGTTCGCTTTCAATTACCATTTAGTTGATCGACTAACAAATGTTTTTTTTTTGCTAGATGTATATACTTTGCTTACCAAGTCAGGGAAAAATATTTAAAAGTAAATTTGTTAAAATATTATATATCAGAAATGTAATTTATTAATGTCCAGAAGTTCATATATTATCATGCATGCGTAAAACTACAATTGACTTGTATAAAGTGACTTATAGGTCCAAAGAGTCAGGTGCAAATTACTAATTATTTACAAATACTTTGTATTACAAATGTAATATATGCACAACTTCATTGTAATAAACAGTCACTTACTTACTTACTAAATTATGATAAATCTATCACGCCGTATATGTTACCATAGTTCAAATACTTTGTTTCAATAACTCATTATCATGTTTTTTTTATTTTGAATTAAACCAGAGCATTCAAGAAATCCTATAGCATTTGTATACGTATGTGGTTACACGAATTAATATACTGCATTGACGTCCATGTCCGGAAATGGTCATTACCGTATTTGTTTATCAATTTATCCTATAGGTGAAATTCAAATATGATAATAACTTTGCAATGTTCATATTTCAGCGCCTTCACACTTTCAATAAAAAATATCCTTAGAAGTTTATAACATATCGAGTTAAAACGATAAATCATGAAATATTAATGTCAACAATATTGATATGTACCATTTTCTTTTTTTAGACAATGACATTCCAAATGACTGCACTTCTCTGCGCAGCATTAACTGTGGCCTACCGAGTGGACTGTACACAATAAAGATAGCATTCCTTAATCACGTGACAGTTTTCTGTGACATGGAGAAAGATGGCGGTGGCTGGACAGTAAGGACATTTTATATATTTTTATATATCCCCAACGCTAAAATACTGAAAACTGATGATATTATATAGTTTTCTTTTAAATGACAAATGTATGCAAACATATCTCTAGGATATAATAATGGTATGTAGAAGGCCCGCAAATTATATTTTACAGAGCTGTACATATGTTTATTCTGAAGACATATCGCATATCTTTATAAAACATTTTCTTGGTTCCTTGATTTTCAAGGTGTTCCAGAGACGACAAGACGGTTCTGTGGATTTTAACAGAACATGGATAGACTACAAGAACGGATTTGGGAATTTGAGATCTGAGTTTTGGCTTGGTAAATATTCTGACTTTGTTCTAAAATCAAATTAATTTAAAACTCTTATATTTCTTTAAACACTGGTCGGTGTTAAAAGACTGGTCCAATTTTAATTGATCATTTAAAATATTTACAAAAAAAAGTTTAACATCAGTTATTTTATTTCTAAATGAAAAAAAATGTGTAGGTTTGTTGCATATTTTATCGTAATTCTTGTCATCGAAGGAAATAAAAGGGTAAGCCCCATTTCACAGCTCAGTAGTTTTTCTCACTGCTGTTATTATTACAGGTAATGATAAACTACACTACCTACTGAGTCAAGGAACGTATGAGATGAGGATGGACATGGAGGACTTTGACAATCAGACCCGTTACGTCAAATACAGCAGGTTTAACGTAGGAAACGAATCTACCAAGTACACCGTCACGATATCAGGGTTTTCTGGGAACGTTGGTGAGATTTTGTTTTCGTTTAATCAAATTCGTCTCAACACTTTTGTTGACAATATTTTGGTTTTTAAATAAATTTTAAATGGTAAAATGTTATATTTTACGGGATTTTTCAATAAAAAATTAAATCTTTATTTGCACGGTTAGAGAAATACCGGTATTCCATAAATTCCACGATTTCAAAAAAAGCTTTGTAAGCGACGAAGTCACCCAATATCTTACTATTTATATATTTATTTAGCTTTTTCCGTTATGTTTGTTTCAAGTTTATTTCATTAGTTTTTTATCATTATACAAATGTACATAGATTAGTCGATATGAAACCGCCGTTTTACAGCGTTTATAAAGCTTGAAATAAAATAAAACCTAGCCACTTAAGAAAGTAATACCTGTGTTTTAATTGTAGATGAATGTTTAATATATGTAAACAATATGAAGTTTACCACATGGGACCAGGACAATGATATTTTGGCTATAGGTAACTGTGCCTATTACAAGAAGTCTGGGTGGTGGCACGTGAATTGTACCTGTGCAAATGTTAACGGCCTCTACTTGGCAGGGGTAACCACATTAAACAATGAAGGGGTCACCTATGGGTATTGGCGAGGGTGGTACTATTCGATGAAATCGACGCAGCTCATGGTTAGACGAGTAACATAAACCCCGGTAATATCACACTGTGGTTTCAAATATCGGAAAACGTACGCTGATGTCTCACGATACACATCCTTTGTATACAATAGGTTGTTTTAATATGTGATAGTTGACATGGTGTCTTCTTTTAATTTCATTTGTAGCTGTTTGTTCGTGCGTTATTAGCTGTAGTTGACAAAAACAATTGCAAAGTCGAGGGTCACCTTTTATCGTTTACATCCAAAAAGTCAAAAAGTTCACCATCATACGGTAAGGAAAGGAAAACACCTTCCCTTTTTTTCTGATAGAATCTTTGAAATATGCACAAAACAACTGTCCTCTTTGTTGATAACCTAAACGAGAATTAGAATATATAACGATTGGTTCACAAATACATGTATCTATAAACATGTTGTTACCTTAAGTGCTGAAACAGTTATATTTCGGGAACCCTGCAGACACGACCGAGTAAAATACTCATCTCGGAAAGCCTGCAAACAAGGACGAATTCATGGCATAATAGTCGCTGACTCATTTGGTATGTGTGATTGTGGTACGTACTGTTTCCGCTAAGTCAGCTCAGATCAGTCACGAGTTACATATACATGTATCTAACTTTTGATTTCCGGTGGACGCGGCAATGTACAACTTGCGAAGATGTGTTTTAATTGAACGATTGTAACTTTGGAATATTGTATATTTGTTTTGATAAAAGCTTTTTCGACGAGGAAAAATTGAGGGAAAAGAAAGGAAAATTGTATGTTGTCATTTTTTTGTTAATGCAATCTAATGATAATAAAATAGTGTTTGATTCAGTCTTGTTTTGTTTTGTTTATTGTTTAAAAAAAAGAGGGTAAGAAATGTGGGTTGTATAAGGTTCTAAATGTGAGTTTGAATGCAATTTCGCATACAAGTACATATCAATACATTTTAATCACTAACATATTTAACAGCTGTATAGTTACGCAGCTTATAGGGGCATGGTCACGATTTTGGTCAAATTCTATTTTTCTGTTTTTATTATTTACAATGCTTTAACAATGCATTTCTAATTACCAAATAAAATTTGATAGTCAGTATTAGAGTTATAAGCAAGATAGAAGGCTCACAATTCTGTGTCATGTAAACAAGGTTCGTGCCCTGGTTTTGGTTACATAGGTTCAATATACCAGTATAAATCTTTTTCAAGCTGGTTTGTCTATGTTCTTATTTTTGTTTAAGCATAAATTAGCAGTTCCTCACGTTTAACACATTCATTTTAGGTCCAACTGGAATATTTACTTCAGCATTGAAAATAAAAACAAAAGCTTTGTTTACATAGCAAAAAATTGTAAGCTCTGTAACTCGCTTATAACTCTTCGAAAGACACTCATATTTTGGTTGCCTATTAAAAATGCCTTACTGAAGCAATTTAAACATTAAAATTAGAAAAATAATTGTTGACCAAAATCGTAACAACGCCCCTTTCAGACTTATTTTTCAGATTTAAAAATCTGAAAATGTAAGAAAGTGGTTTATTGGTGTCCTCTCTACAACCATTTGGTGAGAAAAAAAATGAATTTTGCACATTATTGTAGTAACTTTGCTTTAAAAAAACCACCCTATTTTATCATTTCGCGTAGGATCTATTTTTAGAACAAGAAAACTATAGTCTATACTTAGAACCCTTGTGTCTATGGAGTCAAATTGAAGTTATCTTTTTTATAGAAAAAAAATACAATAAATATCAATTCAAAATAATCTGTGTAAAATGTGACAAACATCTCTGTACCAGTTCCAAGGGTTTTTTTTTGCAGTTATAAAGGTATAATTTGAATTTAATTCTTTTTGAGAGTAGGGTAGAGGTAAAAAATAATAATTGTCATACACAGCAAAATGTGCAACATATGTTTTTCATATGTTAACCATATCTTTAACATATGTGTCTTCACATATGTGAAACGAATAAAAAACACCCCGTATGTTTCACATACGTATTAAAACACATGTTTTACATAGGTTTCACGTATATTTAACATATGTTTTTTATTTCCATATGTTTAACATATCTGGCTAACCATATATTTATTATTTTTAAAATCTACCCATTTATATGTACTGAGGAATAAATAAAGATTCTTTACATTTAATTACTTAGTAAGATTTTACAAAAACAAAAATCAAACAAAGAACTGCAATAACACACATGTTCAGATCACATTTAATTTGATTTGAAGCAGCTCCATTACAAAATCAATCTTCAAAATCGTCTTCAAAATTTTTAGTTTCTGAAAATAAAGATAATAATATTTGTAAATTCAATAACATCATATAATTTACATTTGCAATAAATCTACTTAAATAAACAACAATCCTAGCTGTACATTAATATGGTGATACAATAACCATAACAAGCATTTTGGATTGTCTGAAATGTTATACATGAGAGAGAGAGAGAGAGAGAGAGAGAGAGAGAGAGAGAGAGAGAGAGAGAGAGGATACACACACAGAGAAAGAGAGAGACAGACAGACAGTCAGACAAACTGAGACTTGGTGGCTATATAGAAAAGTCAGAAAAGTTAAACATTTATATACATGTATAAACCTTTTACCTCTAGTGAATATATTTTGTCTCACTGCCAGATTTCTGCCCAACTCCAACTTTCTCACTTTTCAATGTTTTTCCTTTAAAAGGCACGTTTGGACTTCTTTCTAAAATGTTAATTAAAAATTAGACACAGTGACAATCATAAAATATTTTAAAAATCAACATGATACAAAAATAGATCTTATAGGTGAAAAAAAATTATGCATAAAAAGTTTTTATAAGTCAGTAAGCTTGAATCAGTTGTGTTAAGTGAGATTTTAAACACTTACAAATATCAATGTAATAAAACTCTTAACATTAATCTATACAGTCAGAACCTTAATTTATTTACCATTATTTTTCACAATTATTGCAACCACAGTGCAGATTATTCTGCTATCTTTGACCTAAAGTCTTGATCCTTGATTGTTCTTCACAATGTCTTCAGACTTCATCCAGACAATTCTTATATTACATCCATTTGCTACAAAATATATTACATTAAATAGTTGAATACATTTATGTGTACATTAAAATTAGTTACATATTTCAATAAATTTGTGTTATCAAAGCATTAAATTATACTATAGTTAAAAATGACATATTTTATGCATCCATATAAATTATAATGAATAAAAAAATTATGTTTAAAAAATGTTTGAATTGAAATTTCATGATATATGTACTAACATTTTAACAATTTAGAGAGATAGCTGTCACTGTGTTATAGTTGATATCCTACATCCGTCCAATTTATGCATTCCTATAAACTTAAAAAAATAATTCAATTAGCATTTAATAAGACTATAACTTAATTCAGACGACTTACTGATCATTCAATCGCTTTTGTAATATAAAACACATAGAATTAATTAGGTGTATTGATTTTTTTGTTCCCTCAGCTGCAAGTTGAAGTCATGTCAAGACCTACTCGTTACTTTGCAACGAGCTTTGCTCTAGTTCTTTTGCTACTTTCACTTTTCAACTTTTTATATTTTGATATATCTTCAAATCAACAAATGTTTCATGCTCCCCATACGAATTAATTATCCTAATTCAACTGAAATCGGTTAGCTGCTGAGTTGAGATCTTTCAGGAAAATAAGTTCAGTTTTGAGCACGTTGAAAGACCTAACTAGGGAACCGGCCGTTTGTTTTCTGAAATATTCTATAAATGTTTGATTCAACTACTGTATTTAACTCACTTGTATTTCATTTACTATAGCTATATTTTTGATTCTTTTATCAACATAAAGTTCTTTTTTTTAAAACCACAATATGTCCGTTGATCGTTTATCGTCTTTCAACCCGAATTTTCCTGGTATGTTCCCTCTATTACCACCGGCCATTGTATGATGAAATTTTAAAATGCAAGTAAATGAAAACAAATGTTTGACAATCCTTACCTTTAGCTAATTCGTCCTGCAGCTTGATCTTCTGCTTCCGTGACGTAAAAATGTGACGTATATTTGTGAACGACAAAATTAAAATCGATTCTGACTCAAATCCGGATTCGTTATTTAATCAATATTTAAAAAGAGTACATGGCTTCAGTTAATTTATTAATTCAGTTATACATCTATTCATTACTACATGAAAAGTTTAAGCCATTTACAAACATGTATAACATGCGCGGATCTAGAGGGAGGGAGATCCCCAAGCCCACCCCTCTGAAAAATAGTAACATTATCGCAAATATGCCTCGGACCCCCCCCCCCCCACCCCATGGCAAACACAGTTATTCTTCGGACACCCCCCCCCCACCATCCCTGGAAAAAATTTCTGGATCCGCTCATGTAACATATACTGGCAAGGTTTTTCTTCACACATGTATCTCATGTGTTAAAATAAGTATGAAATACATTAATTACACATGTATAACATATGTGTAACGTATGGGGGAAAGTAAGATATGTTACACATGTGTTTATGTATTCATGCGTTTATACACACATGTTTACCATATGTTTTTTAACTCATGATTAACATGCGTTAAAAATCACGCATGATTTACATATGATACACATGAGTTATACGTATGTTTGATCACAACATATGTGAAACATACGTATGTTTGATCACAACATATGTGAAACATATGTGACACATTTTGCTGTGTAAATAAAAACTATTTATCTATTCAATGAAAATATAATTTTAATGTATACCCATAGACACAGACAAAAACATATCGAACGAATTGATGGTTGTTTGAGACCTATTTTAAAAGTAGGTTACCCTCTTTTGTTACCATTAACCATTATGTATGTACCTCTGACGATTTGTATTTATGTGTATTGTATATATATGTTCCTCTTGTACCAAATGATTTGGTTTGAGCGAATAAACTGAACTTGAACTTGTTACAATGTTACATCTTGAATAAGCAACTTTAGACCGTTTTCTCAAAAAATTGTTGCAGAGTGGACACAAATAATCTCCCTTTAGATTTTTTCAGATTTTTAAATCTTGAATTCAAGCCTGTAGCTGCATAGTTTAAAGTTATTTAAAAAGCCATTGGTATGCTCATGTATACGTATATTGCATACAAAGGAACATGTAGATCCTAATATTTCTTGCTTTTTTTATCTTTTGACGACAGTTTAAGTCATTTTGGGCGGATAACAGCCAGTTCAAGAAATATTTATATTTTTATTCTCAAATGTACAAAATGGCCGCACATCCCTTTTAAGGACGACGGACCCAATTCAAGATTTTGCACCTCTGTGCAGAAACCGCGCATATGCTATAAATATGAATATCGTAATTACGTACATCAGAATAAGAAAAAAAATTATTATACTTAACATAATTTGTGATGCCAAATTATTTTCAGGGGAGAAAAGTTAAGAAGAAAAAAATAGTCCGAATTTCCTCTGTTTGCGACAAGTCCGTTATATTTCCACGGTTTATAAATCATTCAACGTCGAGAGGCAGTATATAGTCTTATATTCTGGTAGAAATTGAATTTATAGATTAACTTAACAATATTTATATATATAGCAGTCAATGTAACGTCAGGCAATAAATAATTATGTCCTTTTTTAAATGACATTTCTATAGAAAAATGACCTATGCAGTGAACTTTGACACAACCCCTCAAAAAATTTAGGTCGATGACCTATATTTTTTTTCTGATAATCGGTAAGGTTATTGACTTCTTAATATTACAATTTAATTAGAGTAAACAATCTATTGCATAATTTTTAAAACATCAGATTTTATACCACGCCACAGAAAATTCCCATTACTTTCTATTATATCTGCCGATTTTCGTACCCAAATTTTGTAACGCTACTAGTAAAAAAAGGAAGTCGATGATCATGTAATTTTTTTTATTGATTTTCACTCACCATTAACTGATTAACATTATATAAAAAATTGAATAAGAAATCTATTGTAGAAATGAATTGGGTCCGCCGTCCTTAAGGAAGCCTGTCAATATTGTAGCGTCTTATTTTGATGTAAAATACCAAATCGTAGGTTCAACTGTTTTCAATCAGGCTATATACTTAGTATTTCCCGTTGAAATCGATGTCGATGCAGTAAGATTGGGTAGTACATTACTACCACATTGCTGCATTATCACGTGATAACTATAAATAGCTTACGTATATTAAATGCGAGATAGAACTACACTACCATCTGGTTTCCACAAAACAGTAAACATATCAAGTGAACGCAAAACATATCTGTTTATCAAAACTACTACTTGAATTTTATATCCTTCTCGATTAAATAATTATTTGTCACGTTCTCAAAAATACTACCAGTTTTTAAAAATTTTGCACAGAAAACGGTATATGAAAATTTATTTTCTACCACTGTACACCTGGAAAGCAAAATATTATTTAACAGCGTACAAACAAATTGATGTAGAAGCTTTATGGAATTTATATCATTAACAAGCTTTGGAAAACAATTAGTTATGTTTATAAAAAATATAATATAAATCCACGTTGAATAAGGCATAAATAAACACATCTATTTTCTAACTGTATATCAATAAAAGAACGTTTTGCAGCTAATTTATAGAAAATATGTTGATTTACATTGATGTTTACGTTCTACTCGAAAAAGACTTAAACTCGTCAAGCATAGCACAGGGAATTAATTGATTATATACTTCTATGTTTATTATTCAACCAAAGATTGAATGTTTAATGACAAACTAATATTTGTGTGTGTTTTCCAAGAAGTGTTTTGTTTCGTGAAGTCTGAAAATTTAACTCTGCATCATTTCTTATTTACTATTACAATATGAGATTGATGGGAGACCGGGTTTTCTGACACTTTTGATGCCTCATAAAAATGAAACAAAATAAAAATGACGTTTTTATATTTCTCTAGAGTACTATTTTATAAATTGGAATACCCCGCCGAAAAGAATGCAAAGCTAAGGTCTTCAATTGTACACAAACAAAATAAAAATTTACAAATGAAGGAGATTAAAATAAGCTTCACTGATAAACATCACATTTATTGATTTGATAATCGTATAACTAACTGTCTTTTTTCACGATTTCGCCTTATACAAATTTCTAAGAATTTTTGAGTTGCATGATGTTATTTACAGAATAGGAAATCAATTTCTAAGTATTATGAGGTGTTTAAATATGACTGAGTGTGATTAAATCCAATAAAACCCGAAGGGCTTGATGATAGGTTCTATCACGCACGACCATATTTGATCACCCCATACTATTCGAAGAATAATTCTAATAACGTATATTAATATTGTTTTCAGCAGTTTCACGATTAACCTTTTTATGAAATGTATTTGAATTTTCATTACAAAATCGATAAGTAGTGTTATTACAGACACGTCCACAAGAAAATGTAAATATAATGATTGCTTACTATATTACATAAACATACTAGTATACTGACTCTATAACAATAACATTGCTTTTTAAATTTTCTAGCAGAGTTCAAACTAAAGCGTCCTGCACCTCCGACCAAGCATTTCTAATAACATCAAAGTGCAGCTATAACTTGCAATTTACCACACAATTTGAAAAAAGAATGTCGCACAAACATATCCTGCTTTGTAGACATGGCAACCAACAATGTCAACGTTTATGTTCCTCGACATAAACTGTATGTCAGAAACCTTTCTTCCACCGGCACAGTCAAATGATTTATCTGTTATCAGCATTCGATAAACTTAAACACTTTAAGAAACATATGCTTCATTAGTTCGTTTCAAATTTAGCTGTTTAAAATTACATCTTTATTTTTTTTTTAAAGTACATGCATTTCAGCGTAGTAATATGGATTCCGCTGAAGTCGAATCCATTTTTTTTTAGTTGTTGATGTAATGATTTATCCTCGTTGTGAATTCTTTTGCGTTGTTTTAGTTACTTCAATTGACATTTATATCTATATTTTAATCAGAGTTATCAAATGATAAGAAAAGACGCTCGAAATATCAAAACAAATATTGGACGAATAATATTGTTGGTAATGCTCTTTGTAGATTTCAATTCATTACATAAAAAATAATACTTTTGTTATTTTATTGTATGAGCGCCAGTAAATTTTCTCTTAACTTTGCACTGTTTATGATTTCTGAATAAAACTCCAAAACAGTATACAGCAACTCATTTCAGGACTGTTGTACCACTGCCATAAAAGAGAGCAGTCGAAAGTAAATAAAACATTACATCCTGTTAACGACGTTAACTATTATTTGAACTGTATTTCCGCTCGTGTAATTTTATATTCCCGACTTGTCGTAGTCCATGAATAAAGACAATTTCTTTTTTCTCTTTTTTTCAAAGAGATATAAGGAACAGAGTTTATATCTTTGAAATTCATTTAGATCTGCACGGGTAATATTAAGAGAGAATTGGTACTTAAAACCAGAGGGAACAGACTGTGTTGGAGACAACACGCAGTATTCAAGAGCATTATCGGAAAGTTCACTTGGTTGTACAAGCACCACATGATTCCTTATTCTCTGATCAGTAGGATTTTGCAAGAAATGACTTTAACAACGCTGTTGTTTTGTTTATTATCTTTATACGTTGGGGGGACATCGGTGACTGTTCCCGGTGAGAGGTATATTGGTCCCGTTGTCCGGGTGATGGGGATCATTGGTCAGCAGCAGTGTGTCCGGGAATGTAGACACAGACCCAAGCTGTGTCATGGAGTCAACTATCGGAAAGAGGAACTGCTGTGTGAACTCGTGTCAGCTATCAACGAAAAGGAGCCAAAACCCGGCTATGTTAGAATTGAACTCGAACAGGTAGTTTCCAAGTTCACTGCCTGTCTATCTGTCTGTCTGTCTGTCTCTGTGTGTGTGTGTCTCTCTGTCTGTCTGTCTGTCTCTCTCTCTCTCTCTCTCTCTCTCTCTCTCTCTCTCTCTCTCTCTCTCTCTCATTTTGTATCTAAAAACGACAATAATATGTCAAAAATTTGAATGAATGAAGTAATGTATTGGGGGTCATGGATTTTTTTTAAAATCAAATGATATATTCATTTTCCATTCTATATCTGAATCCACTTTGACACTTCTGTAGAATACCAATATCACACAAAAATGTCTCTCTTGCTCCGCTGGCGAAATGTGTGTGACGCTTACCAGTAAGAAGGTCCAATGTATTCCAGGTTGGTCAATTATTTCCATTAAAGAAGTAAAAAATACCCATGAAATAGTAAAATCCACATTTGGCAAAAGTTGTTTTCCTTTGCTGGGTCAACCAAAAGGTCAAAAATGAAAACCCAACTTTCACCTTCTTTATGCATCCAAATATTTGGGCGTCTTGTGATAAATTTTCTTTGAATTTAATTTATTCCTTTAAAGTGTGAATTGCCCCATCCTGGGGCAATCAAAATATACAACGGAAACAAATTGTTGCTGTCAAATGACAAAGGTACATACCATTAAACGACAAGGGCTTCTGTGAGAAATCTATGGGTTTTCCCCCCAAGGATGGCGGACAAGGGACGTAACTTTTGTAAAGTGTGGATTGGTCTATTAATTATTTGAAATATTTTCTCAAATGTACAAAAATGACACAATACTTTGTAAATTTTAATTGTCCGTTAACTTTTGCCATATTAGTGGAGTGAAAATACCATCAAGAAATTGAGTTTATTGTACCACCCTACTTTACGGCTAAATTGTACATTTGGGAAAATATAATATCAAGTTATAATTTTCACCTGGTCGTAGAAATGCTTATTGTTAAATTTCAAAATAATAAAAGGTCAACATGTTTTAAGAATGTGGGATCTTTAACAAAAAAAATTCAGCTGTAAGATGTACCGGTTTATGTAAACTCGACAAATAAGCGACTGTTTTTATCTTTGCACTCCACTATATACCGTTATTTATATATCCACATTTTCATGCAGACTTTTTAACGCTCGAGATGGGGTCTTTTAATGTTAATAAATTAGTAATTTAATAATTATATAAAAAAATTAATAATTAAAATTAAGCGACGAATAAATAAATACTTAATTAAAACACATAAAACACATTCATTTTTATCATTAATTTTTGACTGACTTATTTCTTTTTAGATAATGACAGTCCGACGGATTGTACATCTCTTCACAGCATTAACTGTGGTCTACCTAGTGGACTATACAGAATAAAGCTACCGTTCCTAGGACACGTGACAGTTTTCTGTGACATGGAGACAGATGGCGGCGGCTGGACAGTACAGCCAATTTATTATTATTATTATTATTATTATCATTTTTATTATTTTTATTATTATTATCATTATAATTATCATTTTTATTATTCTAATTATTATTATCATTATCATCATCATTAGTAGGAGCATTGCTATTATTATCATTATTATCATTATTATTATTATTATTATTATCATCATCATCATCATCATCATCATCATCATTATAATTATTTACAGTTTTGTATACCAACACAATAATATTTTAATTTTGGTTACACTAAATGCGTTCTGTTTCTTTGAGAAAAGTATATGAAAATCCAAATAAATAAAAATTAAAAACTTATTATGTATGTATTGAAAAGTAGCACAATGTCTGATACTGTTTATCATATAAAAAGTCCATGTTCTTTTTCCGTAATATTGTATCACCATTTACTCTTTTAAAGGTCTTTCAGAAACGACAGGATGGTTCTGTTGATTTTTACAAAACATGGATCGAGTACAAGAACGGATTTGGGAGTTTGAGATCTGAGTTTTGGCTTGGTATAATTCTGACTTTGTTTTAGGTTCAAATAAATTCAGAAGATCTTATATTACATTTATTTTTAAAACTGGTCAAAATTTAAGAAAACTAACGTACAAAATATTTACAAAAAATGAAAAGTTTTATATCAGTTATTTTATTTCTAGGTGTAAAAGGGTGTAGGGTAAAACAGTTGCAGTTTCTTGTATATCTTATTGCAATTCTTTTCATTGAAGGAAAAATAGAGTTAGTCTCATTTCAATGTTTTAATAGTTTTTTTTGGCTGCTATTACAGGTACTGAGAAACTTCACCACCTGCTGAGTCAGGGAAAGTTTGAACTGAGGATGGACATGGATGACTTTGACAATCAGACCCGTTACGTCAAATACAGCAGGTTTAACGTTGGAAACGAATCTACCAAGTACACCGTCACGATATCCGGGTACTCCGGGAACGTTAGTGAGTGTTTTCTTTCATGCATCAAAAACTCCCGATTCAGGTTTTTTATGCTTATTGTTTTTAATAATTGTGGATGTGTTCATTTTTTTAACTCGGATAATGTATATAAAGTCATATGATTTCTGTTTATTCTAATAATAAGGCCTTGAGATGTAATTTTCAAATTAAGAAAAATATATTAAAAATAACCATTTTGCCGATTCGTTACAGAATTTTAAAAAAATCTTTTTTTAAATGTATTTTTTGTTTTTATAGTGGACTGTTTCACAAATGCAACCATTAATAAGGTTATTAACAACATAAAGTTTTCCACATGGGATAAAGACAATGATCTTATTACACCTAACTGTGCCGCCAAAACGACATCTGGGTGGTGGCACAGCTCCTGTAACTGTGCCAACCCTAACGGCCTGTACCTGGCAGGGGAAACCACTCTGTCCAATCAAGGAGTAACTTATCATCCATGGCGGGATAAGTTCTATTCGCTTAAATCGACTCGGTTCATGGTAAGACGAGTTACCTAGACACTGGATCACATCATCAATAATGGAGATGATATTTGTTTTTGTTTTTTTTTTTTTACACTTTGTATATATTAATATATTTTGATACGATAATTTAAAATAGATCTTAGGCTGTTTAGAGTCTAGTTGTCATTCATTTTATGAAATAAGACTCCTATTATAATTCACGTAAACATGAGTTGCCAATATATATATTATTCATTATTTTTTATATAAAATATTCGACGTTGTTATTATACGAGAGAGAGAGAGAGAGAGAGAGAGAGAGAGAGAGAATCAGATTCACTGAGTTGACTTAACTCTTTGAAAAGAAGAACAACTGTTCAAAAATGAATATGTCTTTAGGGGCAACGATAGCTTTGTTATGAACAGACGTAATGATATTTGTGTAATAACAACAAAAGAAAACATAGACACACAGGCCCATTTAAGTGTATCAATTTATTATATGTTATAGAAATCTGCGAAATATAATATCCTGTATATACACTTAGTTTTGTCACGGCGCATGAGCACAAGTATAAACGTTACCAGGCACTTTGAAAATATTTATTATTGTAAGGTAAAATAAAACGGTCAAACTTACAAAACCAATTTGATATGTACTTATAATCATTAAATCATACCTATTCGATTATAAAACAGATTGTTTTCGACAGAGTTACTCGCACTATATTTTTAGCCGCGGTAGTGAACTGAATAGGCTAACTTGTTTATATGGCTGTTAAATATAGGTTTCATATCCTTTACTGAGAGCGTATATAAAAGCGACGATACACAATATTTCATATAAATAAACATCAACTTGAATATAAATATAAGTATTGGATGCTCATTTTTGAATGTCGTCGGTTCTATAACATAAAAGGCCTTGCAGAAAAATGATCTTACCGCGCTAACGCGTAGTTTTCAGTTTGTCTGCACGGCCTGGTGTGTTATGGGATTGACGACATCCAAAAATAAGCAGCCAATGCTTTAGTACAAATATTAGATAAGGGTATTGTACATAAAACAACCCATAGAATTTATATTCCGATAAATTATACATCCCTTCACAGCATTAACCGTGACCTACCTAATAGATTTTAAAGTATAAACTAGCGTTGCTAGGTCTTATGACTGTTTACTATGACATGGAAAAAGATGGCGGTGGCTGGAGAGTAACGGCGTGTAACATAAACATTTTTTTTGAGATACCAGCACAATAATAGAACACTTTGATTTTATCCATGATGAAGATGAGTAGGTCAAAGACAACAAATATAGTAAAATATTTTCAACATATTTCAAAAATACATCAGTAAATCATTCATTAATCACAGAAGAGGTAAAAAATGTTAATCCTGTTGATGGTCTATGTAGGTTTACTCCACAATTATACCATTAGTATTTTCTTTAAGGTGTTTCAAAAGACGACACGACGGTTCTAAGACTTTAAAGAACACGGAAAGAGTACATGAATACATTAGGGAAATTTAGATATGAGTTTTTTTCCTGGTATGCCTTTGCTTTCGTTATAATACTATTAAAGTAATCTGAGTATCGGACTACGTCCCATTGTGGGTTTTAAGATATTGATTTCACTTTTACATAGCGTTTTGTATATTCATTGTTGATTTTGTTTTACGTCCCTCTTGTTAACAATGTCAATAATACGCAATTAGAACCGTGTGTTATGCACCAAATGAGAAATAGAAATGACCGAAGTTAGGAAAATCATTTATGAAAACAGAAAAATGAAAAACGACATTTCTCGGGATAATGATGAAAGATACCACAAAGTCTGAGTCTTCTGTTTTATATTTAAATATTTTACTAGAAAAAGATATTAATGGTAACCTAACAACAAACCTTTATGATAAGCTTGATTACATTTATGTTTTCTATCGTCAACTTTCCTTACTTATATAGCAATGTACCTTCATCACTTGCTTATAAAGTTTTTGTCTCTTAGTTGATTCGATACGCAAGGGCATGATCTACGTATGACCAATTTCTAAAACGAGTCAAGCTACTGACAAACAAGTTGATAAAACAATATTATCAACAGTCTCGATTGAAGTCATCATTTCGTAAGTTATATGGTCAATACAACGACCTTGTCAGCAAATACAATATTCTGCTAGGTCAAGTGCTAACTGACGTTTTTCGTACTTATTGTTAAGCCTTTATTAATCATCAAATTTTCTACGGATTTTTTCCGTTTCCCGATTACAGTAATAACAAAATAACCAGCATGTAAACATTTATTTTTTTGTGTTTTTGCTTTGATAGAATGTATAATTATCTATAATTCAAAACCAGACTGTTCATGATTAAGCCCGTCTAGTGACGAGTATAGGACTACCTCAAATCAGTGTTGCTTGTCACACATTGTGTAATGAATTGTTCAATTATAAGTGCATATCAAACAAAAAAATTAAATTGCAGACTTTAAAACAAATACAAAACAAGAACACATTCTTTTTTACGCAGGCAATATATTTTCTAAAGAAAAATATTATTTTGAAATCAACAAAAACAAGGTAAAGGTTTAGCATTTTGAAGTGGAGCTTGCTGTATGGTTGCATTTGATAGTTTTGCTTTGAAAATTCTACCTATATACAGGTGTGCAAAAAATGGGTTTTTTAATCTTAAACAGATATATTTTTGACCTTGGTATTAAAATGACGAGCGGTTAGTAAACAACTGTCTAAATCATTTATACTGTGTAATGTTTGTTGGTTAGTAAACAACTGTCTAAATCATTTATACTGTGTAATGTTTGTTGGTTAGTAAACAACTGTCTAAATCATTTATACTGTGTAATGTTTGTTGGTTAGTAAACAACTGTCTAAATCATTTATACTGTGTAATGTTTGTTGATGTTATATCAGGTAATGACAAAATACACCTTGTCCATATTGAAACACATTCGATAGCTCTTTGTATTTTATCTCTTATTTGTTGAAGAAAAACTACTGCATTTTATTGTTTTATATCTAACTGTTATTGTTATTATTATGACATGTAATGACAAACTACACCACCTGCTGAGCCAAGGAATGTATGAAATGGGGATGGACATGGCGGACTTTGACAGCCAGACACGTTACGCCAGGTACACAAAGTTTAACGTAGGAGACGAATCTACCAAGTACACCGTCACTATATCCGGGTTCTATAGGGATGTTCGTAAGACTGGTTTTATTTTCTTTCAAATGCCTCTCAAAACTTTTGTCGACCATATTTTTGT
Organism: Magallana ariakensis; assembly: GCA_020458035.1. Classification (NCBI taxonomy): domain Eukaryota; kingdom Metazoa; phylum Mollusca; class Bivalvia; order Ostreida; family Ostreidae; genus Magallana; species Magallana ariakensis. The sequence continues at coordinate 15,710,723 of CM035811.1, read as the reverse complement.
GTTTAAATAAAGTTTTGATGGTAACATGTTATGTTTTACGAGGTTTATTCAAGACCAAATCTTCTTTTACCTTCATTTTATTCTGCTAGTTCATGCGTTATTAGTTGTACTTGAAAAGCATTGAAAATTTAGAGTGACTGTCAATCGTTTACATCCAGAAAGCGACAAAATCTCTATTATTCTGACTTCAAAAAATTTACACCATCCGTATAGGAAAGAAAAACCCATATCCTCTTTTATCTTATGCACAAAAAGAAATCTGCTATTAACACTGTCATCTCTACAAGGGCATGGCCACAGCATATACAACTTTAACCCTTGGGTTACATATATCTATAACATGTTATTATCTCATGTGCTGAAACATTTAAATGTCGATAAGCCTGCAAACATGAACGAATTCACTGCTCATCAAGCGCTGACTTAATTGGTATGTGTGATTGTGGTACCTACTTTTTCCGCTAAGTCAGTTCAGAACAGTCACGAATTACATATATCTTCTGATATCCAGAATACGAGGCAACGTAAATCTTGATAAGGAACCGCCTAATAATTCTATAAAACCTTTAGTTCTGTTTCAAATGGTGTATGCGTAACGTGGCTGAGCCACGCGATGAGCCAGGCGATCTCGAAATAACACTCAAGACAGTTTTAAATAATGAATTTATATACAAGAAAATAAATCATTAGAAAATATTTACAAATTCTCACCCAATTTCACCCTCACCCACACACTCACTCTCGTTCAAAAACTAAATGCTTAAAACTAAATCCAAAAAATTAAATTCCCTTATTGACAAATACAAGACAGCTAAATTTAAGAAATAATGTAACATTTTTGGATGTATATCGGAATATAAATACGGGTTGGTACGTGATCAAATCCCATAAAGCCAGAAGGACTTTATGGAAGATTTGATCACGTACCAACCCGTATCTATATCACGATATACATCCGAAAATGATACATTATTTCTTATATTAACATTTGTTGCAAATTATGACGATAACATTGCTCCATACATTCTGTTTTTGTGATGACTTAGAAAGCCGCTTTGATTAACATGACGTAACACAAAATAGTTCAACAATGTTGCAAGTATTTGATTTGATCATGATAAAAAAAAATGACACTACTTTTGACAAGACAACACTTTTTTATACAGTAAAAAATAATCACTTATACAATTGAAAAAGAAAACGATTGAACCTTGGCGAAATAGTACCACTTCTGTTGAAGTCGCGGAGCGGTTGGAAATTAAAAAAACAAAGCGATTGAAAGTTGAGTTAGAGTCTACTTAGGCATTTTCGGATGAAAGTCTATCGCAGAATCAGATTCAAGAGCATAATGTTTTTCCTCGGACATTATAGAGACAAGCTATTCTATTTCCTTTTACATAACAAAACGGAGAAAGAAGCAGGAGTTAAACAAATGTTAAATTTGATCGTAAATGACTAAACACGAAAGATCAGTGACATTGCGTTTGCTATTTTGATCGAGCCTAGATATAAAAGTCAGAAATGAACTGTTACTGATTTTAACTACTCTGACAAATTGCTATAGTAATTCTCAAGAACGCTTTGTTACGATGCCGATCCATAAAACTGAACTCGCGTGAATATTAAGCCATGATCAATTATCCCCGCAATTAATGTTAGCCTATATATTGCAAAAAAAATGAATGAATAAAACTTCGTATTACAAAATACAGATGAGTTTGTTTTCTTTATGCCTAGATTATGTTTCATAACGATATTAGGTTGTCAGCGTAAGTTGGTTAGTTTGAGTACATAGAAAAAGTAGTGACCTAGAATATTTATGTGCTACTTTGACCTCTTGACCCAGGCTGATTTTATGCAGGAGTAACAGAGGATTGCATAAACATACTAGAATACTGTTTTTATAGATATAACTTTGACTTTCAAATTTCCTAACGGATAACAAACTAAAGCGTCCTGCACCTCCAACCAAGCATTTCCAGGGACATCAAAGTACAACTATAACTTGCAAGTTATTACACAATTTTAAAACGAAGTCGCACAAACATGCTTTTCTCTGTCGATATGTCAACCCACTTAGTCCCTAATCATTTTTTTCACATACACTGTATGCCAATTATCTTTGTCCAACGGCTTCAGTTAGATCATTATCGGTAATCAGTATTCAAAAAACTTAAACAATTTTAAAAACATATGCTTTCTTCGTTTTTCAAATTTAGCCGTTTAAAATTTTTTTAATTTTCTCTACAGTTCTTGCATTTCAGGGCAGTAATATGGCGTCTGCTGAAGTCGTTTCGATTTTTTAATATTGTTGAGTTTTAATTAATCGTTGTTGTGAATTCCTTTGCGTTGCTTTAGTTACTTAATTTGACATTTATATCTATATTTTAAGCAGAGTTATCAAATGATAAGAAATGACGCTCGACATATCAAAAGAAATATTCGCCGGAAAATATTTTTGGTAACGTTCTTTGTTAATTTCAATTTATTACATAAAAAAAAATACTTTTGTTATTTTATTTGTATGACCGCTAGTAAATCACCTCTTAACTTTGCACTGTTTATGATTTCTGAATAAAACTCCAAACAGACTATAGCAACTCATTTCAGGGGTGGCGAGGGGGGGGGGGTAAAATCTATGGGAAGTGTTGTACCACTGCCATAACAGAGAACAGAGGAAAATAAATAAAACGTCACATCCTGCTCACGACGTTAACTTTTATTTGAACCGTATTTCCGGTCGTGTTATCTTATATTCCCGACTTGTCGTAGTCAATGAACACAGACAATTTCTTGATTCCTTGCAATGAGTTCAAAGCTTTAAAATTCATATAGATTTGCATCGGTTATATAGTTTGTTTCTATATACTCATCTATTTTCGCATAGTAGACAAAGGGTTTATATAGCGTAAACATACTATGCCGAAATAGAGCACGGCGAATGTTTTCAACGACAGCGGGTTCCGAAGTCACGACCTTAAATTTATTCCGTCCAAAAGCCCATCGCGCTATCGTTACGCCACAGCAGCCAATGATGTAACAGGTGGTTTTTATATATATATATATATATATATATATATAAAAGTAGATACACTTAATTGACATCAAGCAATTAAAATTAATAATCTTTCAAAAAACGTCATATTAATCTGTGTTAAATTGTTTGACAATATTAAACAGTTAAAACATTCACTGTATCTATCAGTCATTAGAATAGATTATTTAATCAATTAATCTCACCCTACATCAATGAAATCAATTAATTTAATGAATATTCAGACACATCCTCCTATCAGATTTATCAGTTAGATTTATTAAGGCATATCTAGATCTAATTAGTTGATGCTTGTCACGGATTCATTTTTAATAATTTCAATGAACATCAATGCATAATGTATTACGATCTCTGTACTAAGTGTAAGTACGCAGTTACATGTTTCTTTTATGCAGCTCAATGAGTTGTGATAATTGTAACATTAACATGGCGTATATTGAGAACAACAACATGTCATTGATGTTTTAGATGAACGCATACAACGTCCTGATGGGGGTGCATTGTCCAGCTCAACACCTGCCGTAGAATGGAGATAGCTTGGATATTGAAAGGATATTGACAGGTTGTGCAGGTTTCTGTACTAATCTAGTCTGCTCTCAAAACCACACATGTTGTTTGTTTCTGCAGCTGAAATTTACATGTGTATTATTTACAGGTCTGACCCAAATTTGTCCATTGTCCTGTCGTTGGCGTCGTTATGGTCGTTTCGTTGATGTCGTTGTCGTCGAAATCTTTTAACATTTTTAGCTTCATCTCCAAAACCACTGCGCCAATTTCAAACAAAAGTATTTATTGGTTAGATTAAGAGGATTCGGTCACACCCTCTTTAAAGGGGAGATAATTTAGAATTATTCAAAATTTGCTATTATTCTCAAGTTTTAAAAAGAGCTTTTAAAAATCTTATTCTCAAAACCGAATTGGACAGAAAAGTTGAAACTTTTGTGGAAGAATCCTAAGGTAGTGTAAATTCAAGTCTGTTCAAATCATGATCCAACAGGGTAGGGTGGGGCCACAATGGGAGTCAAATTTTCATAGGGTTACAAAGTGATTTTTTTTTAAAGACCTTTTTTCAAAATCTAATTGGCCAGAAAAGCTAAAACTTGTGTGGAAACATCCATTTGTAGTGTAGACATTTTACGTACCATCCAATACTTGTTACTAAAACAACTTACACTGTAATACAAGAATCTATTTATTCTTTATATTGAGGATTTATCATTAACTGAGGATATTTAAAACGGTTTTTCTTTACATTGAGGGAAAGTAAAAGAATAAAAGTGCACTGAAAAAAACCGTAACGTCTTAAAAACAACACAAACATAAAGTTATACCCTGTTTTACATTCCGTTTTATCTTCATATTATTAATATAATAATATTGCTAATATTGTCTGAAATTATATGTTCATATAGTTATATTGTAAGAAAGAGATATGGTTACAGAGCATCTTTATAAGCTTTCTTATATTCCAATTTTATGCAACCTTGATTTGCTCAAGGTTCTTCGACCCTTAGCCTCAAGTATTTTTTTTTTTATTGTTAAAAAGTTATCTGGTCTTAAAACTTATTAAATCAAATGAAGAAAAAAAATATTGATGGTACACATGCATTTTACAAAGTTTTTGCGAATTTGCCCACAATGCATCGGACCCTTTATCTATCTGTAGTAGATATCCGTGGAAGCATTCAGCCAAGCTTTTCGATGAATAACTGGTCATAAGAAGGCAGATTTAAGGTACAAATAAAAACACAGTTCGGATAATTTAGAGTTATCGAACATGGCTGAGGATCGAAATTTGTAGCTTTTCTCATGACAAAATGTTATAGGCCATAACAAAAAAATTATGTAGACGTTATGTGAACTCCGAACGAGTCTGTATATTTAATACATTATATATGATATTTTGTATAAAACTTAAAATATAGTAAAAATGAAACAATAATAAGATACCAATCAAAAACGTTTGACGTCTTTTGACGTTAACTTTGTTTAGTTTACAATTTAAAAGGCAAAAAACAAACAAACAAACAAACAAAGAAAAAAAAGAAGAAAAACAACAAACCTTAAATAAGCAAAAGTGTGTGTGTGGGGGGGGGGGGTTGTAAAAATAATGAAAATATTCCGCCTTCTATTATACTTTATTTCTTGCCATATATATGTATCGTGTATTCTAAAAGAGATAATTGGCGCAAAACTGAAAGCTATATACGTTATACATGTATTTTGTGTCAATACGCTTTTACCTTCATTCAGAATTGACGAAAACTATGGCGTGTATAGCTATAAATAAGTAATGCGCCATGGGTCGAAGTTCCAATAAAATAAATTTATTTAAGTTTATTTTAGAGCTAGTTTATATGGTCTGATATTTTGATTATGGAGTAAGGAGTGCACGGGCACGTTTGTTTCATCAGTAAATAATTAATACGCACGGTCCTGGTAACCGCCCTCTCTCTCTCTCTCTCTCTCTCTCTCTCTCTCTCTCTCTCTCTCTCTCTCTCTCTCTCTCTCTCTCCGTTAAAATGAACAAACGGTTTTTAAAATATGATTAATTATTAAGACATTGGACTTGTTAAACTAATGTCCCGGACATATTACTGTTCTGCGTTTACACACATCCCAAAATGACGAATGTTTAGCGTAATTGGTTAATGAACAAAATAATAAATTAAGAACTATTCATCTATTTTATTTTCTTAGTTTTTGAAGATATGTGTGAAAACACGTGCAGGTTTTTTTTTATTTTAAAGAAACGCCAATTTATAAAACATGTGAATTTAAGGCTTTAACCAAATAAGTCAATTTCGCAGAAACACACGGCTACTTAAACTTTCATATCATAAAGCGACATACGGATGTAGTGACGACCCTCTTAGGCCGCCATACTTTGACAAGCATGCGTTGATGTGGAATAATTTGACGGTACAGCGGTAAGGTAAACCATTGCTTTGTTAATCATCCTGTATTTGAAAAGCTAGTTAAAGGAAAATACTGCATCTATAAACACACTGTTTCCCATACAAATGGTAAGTTTGAGACATCGATGACATGCCATTTTTTATACAAAACTATTCTTGTCCAAATCAAATGTTATTGTATGGAAGATTGGACGTGCTTTCTATGTAAAGTGTGCGTTTTTGTTTGTTGATTTATTTTATTTTATTTCATTTGTTTTTTTTTTTGTTTTGGGTTTTTTTTTGTTTCTTTTTTTTTTGGGGGGGGGGGGTGGTCTTATATTCACCCCTTCTTTTGCTTGCTTTACTTTTATCATTAATTATTTTATCAAAACAGATCCTAGAACGCTGATAAACTTATTTTGATGTAAAATAAAATCTGTTCGTGGAATTCTTTTCTCTTTTTTTTTTTTTTTAGATATTCTAATTTTTACTTTTGTGTGTATACATTTAGAAAAAAAATATTACTATGCATGGAATGGTGTACGTGTGTGTGTGGGGGGGGGGTACATAACCGGGGGGGGGCGCTACATAACCGGGGGGGGGTAATGTGTAAATGTAAATAATTGTATTATACAGCAACATAAAACTTACTGTGATGAAATATGCACATCTATCACATGAATCTGTCAAGCGTTAAGAGGTATCAGTTTTTCGCCTTTTCCGACTTGAATTAATTAAATAATCATTAATGCACAGTTGCATCCTTACCGTTGTCAACTTCACGACAATTTAGTATTGATTGATACGTGACATGCCTCACTAATATAGAAGTGCACACCTGATAATACCGTCATAATGAACCGTCTTTTCGAAAACTGCATTAATCTTGCACGTGGGTACATTAAGGTCAGACGAGACTTATCTTCCATTATTTAAAAAAATACGTATATCTCTAAAATAAGTAGATTGTATTTCATTTTATTTAATAATTATCTGTTTGGATATATAGTTTCAATAATAAATAAACACTATGACTTTATTTATAAGCATTCACTTGGATTTTACATGCTATGATTTAGTAAAACAGTCATTCTGTTTCAAATAAGAGTTTGGTATATATCCTAAAAAAATTTTTGGGCATACATAGGTTTTGTTGTAACTAGATACGGAATAATAATATATATAAATTGTCATGAATATTGATCTGAAATATAGAAACGTCTCGTGTGACCTTAACCTAAACTCTGCAAGGAAGGTGATTAAATGTTCTCATTTTTGACCATGGATTGTAGACTAGCTGACCTATTTGACCACTGAGATAACCACACACAGACCAGGGTAGGTTGCGGTACCCCTCCCCCTCTCTCTGTTGATCTTCCTCTTTGACAACGAAGACACGCGGGTCAGAGGTTGTATAATATCAATTCCAAACACGTGTTTAAGGCCTGCCGTAGCTCCTCCGAAAAAAGGAGAAAAAGAATCATACAAAGACTTAGAGAGACTTCCAACTCGTAAGGTAGGAGGTTAAGCTTTTTTCGGGGTTTTTTCAAACATGCGTGGGTGTATTTTTATGAAACTGAAGTTAGATCTTCTGATCAAGCCGTCTGTTATGGATAGATCGTTAATAACATGCTAGCGATTGAACTTGAACATATAACTGGGTTACTGACATATTTGATAAAAATGTTATATGTAGATTTTGTCCATGCGATGATACTAATGCAAATATACCCCCATGCTATGCAAAAAGGATGTTTGATAGGTGAGAGTGGGTCAAATATAAAGTAAATGCTTTACCTGTACGTTCAGTATACTTTTGCATAGTGAAAACAGGTTCTCTCTCTCTCTCTCTCTCTCTCTCTCTCTCTCTCTCTCTCTCTCGTTGACCCTATTTGCAATACAAATATATCATACACCGTTGTTGGCAATACACATCACGTGATCTTAAGGAGGCTCAGTGGTCAACAAATAAATCATCAAATCTAACTAAAACCTTAAGATATGATTTATTTAGCTATAAACTGTTAATAAGTAAAGAAAAAAAAACATTATATTTTGCTTTTTGAATTTTAGCATTTTCCTATATTTTGTCTTCTAAAAGAAATCAATACAGACTGATAATTACCGTGACCCTCGAGCGTTTTTAAGACCTAATAAATAAAAACTATAAACGTGAGGTTAAATTTAAAGTTACGATTAATGTATATATAGATCACCTACTGACATACATAGCCATCGAAAGGGCAATATTGTGACGTCACGGTATATCACATATGTGAGGTCACGCTTTTGGCATGCGTAAAACGCAGGATTTGCGTGACGTATATATATGCAAATGAAAAAAAATCCAAACACTTATTTCTAGTGCATGAATCTAAGATGTTTTCCTTTTCGTAACACATTGTAGGTTTTATTTGTATATGTACTATGCAGACTTAGAAGACAACAGACAACACAATGCCCGTACAAAATTATAAGTTTTCAAGCGTGCACAAACTGACCATTGAGATGCTAGTAGTACCCCCCCACCCCACCTCCCAACCCTGCATGCCCTTGTTTCTAGTTCACATAAATGTATGTCAATACCACAATGTCATCTGATTTTTTTTTTTTGGTTTATAGGAAATAGGTGTTTTGAATCAGTGTGCATTTAATGCACTTGAATGGAAGTAGTGATATCCCTATTACGTCATGTATTTTTTTTAGTATCTATCAATACTTTGTACATTTTACTATGTCAGTTCTATTTATATAATTTTATTTGATTATTTTGACATTCATATAATTTTTAAACATTTTTGTTCCATCAAATTTGTAAAAAAAAAAAAAAAAAAATCGGCTGTATATGGAGCACTGTTTTTAGTTTGTTCATGTCACGTCAGGGACACGTGCAATAAAAGTGGGAAGGGGGGGATTTCTATTAGTAAACGCCCAACCCTCCTCAGTTACAGTCCCGAAAGATAACACCTAATTGTGATAACCGTATTTTGATAACAATCTTCGATTCCATCAGTGATTTGGTGATCATGAGCCAATGAGTTCACCACAGAATTATAAGGTCATATTAACAGTGCGTTCTAATCGCTCATATTCGGCGCGTTATCGGGTTATGTTGTAAATGGGAGACATTCCGGATTAGTAGGTTATATAACAAGTCACTTCAAAACTGAGATAAAGGCAGCACTGAAATTTATGTTGACAACACGAAGCTTGAAGGCAACCAGGACACCATTTAAAACATTAGGTTACGGGTTCTGGTTTTTCCCCTCAATATTTTAGCACTGAAATTTATGTTGAAGATTGAAGGCAACCAGGACACGGTGACCATTTAAAACATTACGTTACGGGTTCGGGTTTTTGCCCTCTATATTTTAGCCCTGAGGCAACGATCGTGCGATGATTTCGTCAGTGATACGTCTTTGGTACACTGTAGTTGGGAGCTGGGGGGTGAGGGTGCTTCACTATTATTAGTCAGGCCGCGGGCTATTTACGTTGGGATGAAACTTCAAATGCGTTTGCGTAGATTGAAACTCTGGAAGGATTGCGTACAAATTTATGAAACTGTCCAGTTCCTGGCTCAAACTGTGGGTATCTAGTTCGTCTGCAGCCACAGTCCGCATACACATCATTCATATCCACACCATCCAGGAAATGATATAGCCCTCTCTTAGGCCGCTTATAGATGGTACATGTAATATACATTGACTGTGGTTTACGATGAAGTTGATCATTCAAGATTGTTCTGGAGACTATATCTATACTGTATTTCAACATACTACTGATATTACATATTTGTTTACAATTGTTGATAAAATGTTAGAGGTACAGTATGAATTATACCAGGGCGAGAATAAGGCACGATGTCGGAAAGAATGGTTCATCAATTCAGTATAACTCTTAACAAGTTCAAAGTTCAGTTTATTTCCTTAAACAAAAAACATTGGTACAAGAAGAACATATTTACAGAATAAACATAAATACAAATCGTTAGAAGTATACATACTAGTACATAGTTATACAGGAAAACGATAGTACAAACAGACTTGTTTAAATAAAACTTTAGTATAAAAGATCAGATCAGGAAAACATCTACGGGGAACAGACAGCATCGAAAATATTTGAAATAAATACGTACTATTTTCTGAGAGATGCAGAATTATGATTTCACATGAGTTCAGAGAACTTTAAATGGTTTGGTACATTAACTGTACACATTCATTTGTTTTGGTGTCTCTGACACGCTGATATTTTGCCTGGGGACATTTTTTTCTGTAAACAAGCAGAGTTTATTTACATGTAGGCCCGTTGTTGACATTGTTTTGGTCTGTTTGCCGCATACTGGGTTTGAACAGTTCATTATACCAGGTAAATTCCAGTTTGATTTGTTCCGGGAGTTCATTTAGATTGCTGTTTGATTGATTGTTCACTGTTTATGTAATTTGTTGATACAGACCATGCAATGCATAGGATATCATGCATTAAATTTGCTGTTACAATGTATCTTTGTTTATATGAAACATGTATATCTTCATAATTTTCGTCCATGTAAAATAGAAAAACAATGTGATAATATACCGTCCGTCCGTCCGTCTCTCTATCTCTCTCTCTTCTCTCTCTCTCTCTCTCTCTCTCTCTCTCTCTCTCTCTCTCTCTCTCTCTCTCTCTCTCTCTCATGTCCTAAAAAAGGACTCCTCGTGTCTAGAACATAGGCCACTTTCTTTATCCAAATAAACGTATTTACACAGATTTTACTTTTCCACAAACTTAACAGTTCGGTCCATCTCCTTTATTTTATTGTTGGCTCTTGAACTCAACAAATCTAACAGCAATATTTATTTTTTTTACTCTAGCTTTCTGACTACCACACGTCAAAAAAGTTTCTTATAGAAAGATTTATTAGGTAAGTTGAGTTTTTAAAATATCTTTAATTTGATCATTAATTTTTATTTTATTTTATTTCCGTGTAATTTATGTCTGAAAAATAATTATTGTTTTAAGAGCAAGTTAAATTATTCTTGTCTGACGTAAAGTCTAGCCAAGAAATGAAATTTTGCTATGGAGATCAACGTAAAAATGTCTCATAATTTATTGTTATATTAATAATGAATTATCATATATTAGATAATAATTATTATTATGCAAAGCACATTCTGAGCACACATAGAAAATATATAAAAAGTATTAGCATGAATTTATGACAGCGTTCATGCAGTTGATTTTGGCGTAAAGTTTTACCCTTTCATTGATAATTTGAAATTATTGAAAATTCTAAAAAAAAGTTTTATTTCTTTTCAACAATTTTTGTTTTAATTGAACTATATTTAACTATAACCATTGTGCATCTTTAAGAAATAATGAGATACACAGTTGACCAAGTTCAACATGTCCAAGTTCAGTTTATTCACTCAAACCAAACATATGTGAACAAGTATACAGAATAAACATAGATACAAATCGTCGAAAGTTCATGCAGAAAAAAAGTCGTAAATATGGACGTTTAGCAGAAAACATATAACATTTATATAACACTTAGATAGAAAGGATCAGATCAGGGAAACGCAATAGGTAAACAGACAGCAATGAACATTTCTGTAATTAATACACAATTTTTTCAGAGATTTAAGATAACGATTTGACATAAGTTCAAAAAAACATAATATTTTTGTCTTTTACAATACCCGAATAACAATTAACATTATATCGTTATTATTTTTTTTTAGTCAACTTTAGTCTATAGATCAATGAATTACATCGCACTTGATTGTTCACAAAATGACCTTGACATTTGAGAACGACTAAGTCATCACTCAAGGACGTCACCATGTCAAGTTCACTTGGAGACTCACGTGATCATTTGTCCGAGGATAATGCGCCTCCGTTACGTGGAGTAGGTATCATCAAAACGTTTGAAAAATGATGTGAAAAATACAATATTTGTTAATATGAAGATATTAATATATTACGCCAATTTCTTCAAATTCATTGGGCTATATGTTGTGATGGCTGTTTAATTTCACGATTGCAAAAAATCGTTTTTCAGAAGATCACGGCTTACCTATCCGTGGCTGTTTTCTCGGCCGTTATGGGTTCTGTACAGTTTGGATATAACACAGGGGTCATCAACGCGCCAGAAAAGGTCAGGACAGTACCCGGATGTTGTATTTTAGTAAAACACTTTTAAAATGACCTTTAAAGATCTACGTTTGAGCAATAGTAAAGGGAGAGGGGTGGGGGGAGGGGGTCTTAAATAATTTAATTTGTAACAGTTTAAAGCCGGATGTATTAGGCCTTAAAAAGACATTGAAATGGAGAATCTAGTTGATCAACAGGTATTCGAGATGTCTTTTACGTTACCATGTTTACATTATAAATTGTAATCATTGGATCATACATATTCCATCGGTAAATTATAAAATGAGGGGCAAATCTATCTGAAAATATTTTTTCTTCTATGAATAAAAAAAATAACTACACACTAATGAAGCACGCATAATCTGTCTCTATGAAACAAAAACAAAAACACACTGAGTATCTTATCAATAAAACTTAATTGGGATGATAAGCTCAATGTTAGCTGATATTTTAGAAAATTAAGGAGTTTATGAACGAGAGCTACACGTACCGCTACGACCGACCTATAGACGAGAACACCCAGCTCAACCTCTACTCACTCCTAGTCGCCATCTTTGCCGTGGGCGGAATGCTGGGGGGACTAATGGCCGGCTGGTGGGCCGATTTCTTCGGCAGGTTCGTGTTGCGATTTATCTATTTATTTTTTTAATATATTTGTTTATTATTTTATTGGTTTTTTTACAGATGTACTGTAGCTATGTGTATGTTTTCTCTCCAGGAAGTTTGGTATGCTGTTGAACAATGCCTTCGCCTTTGCCGCGGGGGGTCTGTTCTTCTTCAGTAGAGAGGCCCACTCCTATGAGATGATCATTGTGGCCAGGCTGCTGATAGGATTCAACTGTGGTAAGTGATCTTATATTGTACAAAGTTAAGGTACATCACCCCCTCCCCCATCTGTGGTGAGTGCTCTCCTCTTATAGTGTATAAAGTAAATTAAGGTGCATCACCCTTCCACTAATTGTGATGCGTGGTCTTCTTTTAATGTGTACGGAGTAATTTAAGGTACATCACCCCCTCCCCTCCCCAATCTGTGGAAAGTGCTTTTATAGTGTACATAGTGTATTGCGGTACATCACCAATGTAGAGAGGCTCACTGATATAAGATGTTCATAGTTGCCAGGCTGCTAATAGGATTCAACTGTGGTAAGTGTTCTTATATTGTACAAATTAAGGTACACCATCCCCTTCTCATCTGTCACCCCTCCCCCATCTGTAGTGAGTAATCTAGTAGTGGGTATATTAAGGTACATCACCCAAGTAGAGAGACCCACTCCTACGAGATGGTCATAGTGGCCAAGCTGCTTATAGGATTCAACTGTCAGTGGTAAGTGATTTTAAACCGCACAAAGTTAAGGTACATTACCCTCTCCCCCATCAGTTGTGAGTTATCTTATAGTGGGCGTATTAAGGTACATCACCCAAGTAGAGAGACGTACTCCTACGAGATGATCATAGTGGCCAAGCTGCTGATAGGATTCAACTGTGGTAAGTGATTTTATACCGCACAAAGTTTAGATACATCAACCCCCACCCCACCCCCAGCCCTGTAGTAAATGTTCTTATAGTGTTGTTACAGCGAATTTCGCTCTTTACTCGCTTCGCTGAGGAACCGGGGAATAATTGTTCTTGGGAAACTTCGAAATAAAACCAAATATTAAATAAAGCCAAAATATAAAGTTTATTAATTTAGAAATAGCAAATGTCAAAGGTGGTATCACAATAAAAACAGTTCCTGAAATTAACAAAGATAAAATAAAGAAATATATTTACCTTCGAAATAAAACCAAATATTAAATAAAGCCAAAATATAAAGTTTATTAATTTAGAAATAGCAAATGTCAAAGGTGACAATTTGCGTTTGGCGTTTGATTTTATTTCGTCGATAATTACAAAGTCACGCCCATAAAGATAATCTCGAAATACAAAATATAATTGGTTATTTAATTACTTATGGGCGTGGATAAAAATGAAACGAACAGGTAACAATCAATATAATTACCGTTAATAACCATTGTTCAAATTACGTAAATTAAAACGCTCACAGGTGCCAGGTAAGATGACAATGACAATGAACTTTATTCTCAATAAACTGCGTTTACAGTGTAGAGAAAATATATACAGTTTACATTGTGAAGAAGGAAAAGTACATTAACCAAGAGAGCTAACTCTCTCAATAATTGTATTTATAAATTTACAAATCTTGATAAGTTGTTTTTTGTTTGATATATTAAACAATGCTTCAAATTTTAAAACATTTGGGTTTGATATATAATATTTTGGTAAATACATGTTTCTAGCATCAGTTATACAAATATCAGAACAGTTAAACAAATAGTGGAATTCATCTCCAATTTCATTACAAATACATAATTTACAAGTTCTATTCTCTCTTGAAATATTGAACCATCTTCCCGTCTCAATAGGTAGTTTTGCATTACCAGTTCTAAAAATACAATAAACGCGTTCCAAAATCAAAACAGAAAATCTTTTTTTCTGTTTTGAACGTTTTACCTCATAAAAGCACAAATATAAGCAAATCAAGATAATTTAAGCTTTATTTTCCGCATAACACAGAGAGGACACACGTAGCAAGCAATCAAGAAACTCTTCAGAGTGGAAATTTACCCCCAAAAACTAACCAAGCATCTCTATATTATGGATTTAAAATTTTAACAGGGTGTTAGGAGAATATACAAGTAAAAGACAAATGCTATATAAATGCTATATTGGTGAAAATGAAGCTGTGTGGCATATCCTAAAAAATAAACAGTATATGTTTAAATGCTAGATACAATGAAATTGTTATTTTCAGGAAGAAAAAAAAATCTGATCATTTTCTACAGAGTAAATTTACCCCCAAATACAATGCGGTTTTTGGAAGCCTGCAGTCTTAGTAAAGTTTAATGGAATATCTTACTCCGTTCGGGTAAATTTATCCCCAAAATAAAACATTGTCTTTACAAACTTGCAGCCTTAAAATCTATACAGGTATAACTATTGCAATTGTACCCCAAATACAAGACGACATTTTTAAAAAGTCGAACCCTAACAAATAAATAGAAAATGACTGTGTTACAGTTCTTTGGGGGTAAATTTCCCCCAACAGAAGTCAACATCTAAACAATTTCTAAGCCTAACAAATAAACAAAAAATGACTGTGTAACAATTCTTTGGGGGTAAATTTCCCCCAACACAAGACAACATTTTAACAATCTCGAAGCCTTACAAATAAAACAAATGACTGTGTTGCAATTCTTAGGGGATAAATTTCCTCTAACACAAGACAACATCTTAACAAAGTCGCAGCCATACAAATATACAGAAAATGACTGTGTTACAATTCTTTTTGGGGTAAATTTTCCCCAACACAAGATAACATCTTAACAATTTCGAAGCCTTACAAATAAACAAAAAATGACTGTGTTACAATTCTTTGGGGGTAAACTTCCCCCAACACAAGACAACATTTTAACAATCTCGAAGACTTACAAATAAAAAAAATGACTGTGTTGCAATTCTTTGAGGGTAAATTTCCTCCAACACAAGGCGACATCTTTACAAAGTTGACGCCATGAAAATATACAGAAAATGACTGTGTTACAATTCTTTTTGGGGTAAATTTCCCCCAACACAAGACAACATTTTAACAATCTGGAAGCCCTACAAATAAATAAAAAATGACTGTTTTGCAATTCTTTGGGGGTAAATTTCCTCCAACACAAGATGACATCTTTACAAAGTCGAAGACCAAATATCAAACAAAAAATGTCTGTGTTGCAATTCTTTAGGGTAAATTTCCCCCAACAGAAGACGACGTTCGTACAAAGTCGAAGTCTTAGAAATAAACAGAAAATGACTGTGTTGCATTTTTTTCGGGTAAATTTACCCCCAACACAAGACGTCATCTTTACAAAGTTAAAACCTTATAAACTATACAGATCATGATTGTTTTGCAGTTTTATGGGGTAAATTTACCCCAACACAAGACATCGTAATTTTAAATTTAATTGTATACAAAACGCAATTATGTACATCTTTTAGATTCTTTGGTGTTCACTTTCAAGTTTCGACACATGACCTTGTACATTATTTAGGTAAGATCTGTTGATACGAATTAACAACACCAATTGACAATAATATTAAAAAAATCATAGTTTGATTACACATAGTTTAAACAATACAAGAAATGTATTATTGACTAATGAATATTCATCACATCAGTTAAATTACATATACGTTAACGATGTTATGTAACAATTCACAATCAAGTTCAAAATATCATTTAGTAAATGAAGATAAAGTTGCACACAAATGAGACCTAACAAAAAGATTCCACTGGAAAAGTAAAACAATTGAATAAAACTATTTTAATAATAAAAAAAAATCGAGAATGATAGACATATGTGTTTTATTATTGATTGAAGTAGTTTTAAACAAACTGAGGTTATTATAATTATGCTTATCATACTTTGTCTTTGACCAATTTTGAGAACTTGAGTATCATTTTCTTTCCGCTTTCTCAATGTATTAGGTTTTGGACTTTAATCTTCAGTTTCTAGAAAAGGAAAGACAAACATGTAATTAATCACCTTGCTTTTGTCAGCTAACTGGCGTACTGTCATGTGACTGTCATATACATGTAATCATTTCAAATTGTGTAAGGTACATAAGCTGCAATGACATTTAGTATATTCCCGTCAAATGACCTCTTTTTTGGGGAGGGGGGGCACTGCAAATATACAGGAGTGGATCGTGTAATGCCTATAAGAATGCCGTTTTTTCAAAATATATGTATAAAGGCAAAGGTTTGTGTATTTGAATTTCCAACTCTCCTGTCAATAGAAAGTGCATTTGTAATAAATAATGCGCGACCCGCCATGACTGCTTTAAACTTGCTGGTGTATTTTTTATATTGATTAATGAAGGGTTAATTTGAGTATGAGCATCATTCAGAAAGGTGCATCGTATCTTTAGGAATTTTAACTTAGCTTTCAAATCCCTCAATAAAAAATGCACCAGTATGAATCCAAATACACCCTATTTTATAGTACTCTCCTAAAAACATACACATTATCACGTATATCATCTAGTGATGCACGGACCACGAGGGTTTAATATTGGTTATCGGACAGCGTACATCTGTAATAACTTTGTTACCGAGGACAGATATTACAAGAATTGATAAATTCATATGCGTTTCTGAGTGTGTTCTATAAGATCCCCCGATTTTTCAATACTAGAAAAATAGCATGTTGTGTACGTTAAAAAAGTATACAATCTTGTAATTTATTTACAGGGGCCCTCGATTAAAGTTATGTTTCTGACTATTTTTTTCTATTTTTTTTTTTGTTTTATCTATTTCATCTACGGTTTCTGGCAAGATCTACAAGTAGGTTGGATATCAATAATGTTCAACTGACTTATCTTTATTATCGCATTATATATTGCCCGTACGGCATGATTGACACAATATACCAAAACGCCCTCGTTATCCACTACATAGAACTATATGATCAACGAGATGTTCTGAAAACATACATATATATATAGGATAAGTCTTGAGAAACAATAAAATCTGCGAAAACATTTCTCAAGTTCGAATTTCCTCTATAATTAAAATGAGCTTGCGCCATTAGCACGTTCACAGGACGCTTGTTATTAACCGTAGTAACATGTTTATGAGTTTGGGGCTATAATTTTGTCATTTTCGCAAGCAAATTTTAGCACCAATTTCATTTTTATAGAATCCTGTTTAAAGAATCAGTAGAACAATTAGTCTTTTTTCATAGTTTAATTAACTTTAGGTACAGTGCATCTGATAGCCCCCCCCCCCTTAAACATTTTCGATAACCGCCTCCATATCCACCATTTTAGAGTACGTGAAGAGTATACAGTCTTTTGGATTGTGAGTTCATTTAAGAACAATGAACAAAATGAACTATTTATCATATACTTACCATTTGCAAATATGCCATGATCTTGTTATAAAGATTATCCCTGCGAATCGGCTGACCGCAATTTGAGGCATTACAATACCACATTTGTACAGCTAGGGTTTCCTAAAGTTGAACCAAAGAAATTCCGAGCGTATCCCCCGATTATTCCATAAAAGTTCGTCATTCTTAGCTAAAAATGAAGATTTTATCAAATACGTAATGATATGATATAAAATGGCATATGTAGTATGACTGTTGTTGATCAGTATCATGGTAGATTTGAAATAGTACTTACTTGTACAATTCTGGATATGGCGCAATTGCAGATCTGTAAATGTATACTGATAAAAAGATGAAACGACATTACAGTTGGTGCTCTTGATGTGATGGGACCGATATCAATTCCGCCAAAAATAAAGCTGACAAAAGGAGTCTTCATAAATTTGCCGTCGCGTTTTATCTCTTTGTCTCATTGTCGGGAATTTCAAAGTGACGTGTAGGAATTAAACACAATTTATGGCCAGCAATGTCGATGCTGGCACTGACCGCAATGTTCAGAGATCCCCTGGGTGTCTTAGCAATTTAGCGGTCAGATGAATGCTAGTTTGTGGTTTTTCCGTTAATCGAGTTTTCAAACGTGCTGTTTAATTTGAAAATAAGAATTCCACAGATGAATATCAGCAAGTAACACCAAGTATCACACTTTGCACAGAGATGTTCAAAAACGTCATAGTCTGATGATCTGACTAATCAATTTGTTATAAACATATATCTCTATCTCAATAAGTCAAAACATGATGAATACGTGAAACATCGCAGTAATTATACCATCTATATATTTAATTAATGTTTATACGTGTACGAAAACACATGTTTAATAATGTCGGACACAATTGTCAATTGCATTACCTAAACTTTTACTTGGGCAGTAAATTAATTTACAATCGAATTACACAGAAATATGTGAAATTGGAAGACGGTTGCATACGTATGGGTTTTTCATTCATCTATATTCCAGTCTAACCTAGTTGTTCTTGGATATCGTTTGATATGTCCTAGGTGTATTTTAAAATTTGACAAAGCAATCACAGTGATAGCTGCATGTTTTAATAAACTTTTAAAAATTGAAGTTCAATTTGATATTATTGCAAATTAGAAAAAAAAAGTAGATTCCAACGTTGACAATTATAATTATTAAACGGCTGTTATTTAAATCAGTAGTAACCGGTAGATAATATCGATTTACAAATATGATTTAATCGTAACTTGTCTGTTCTGGCCTCAATAAAAAAGTCCCCAGCAGTTAGAACGTGCGTCTATGCTTATTAGAAAAGGTCGCCTAAGAAACAAGAAATAACTCAGACTAATTACGAGAAGCTATATTATAATAATGGAATGTTTTGCTATTTTTTGTCTCGTTGAAGCTTTATTTCGATCCGAACTAGTTTTTAAATTTTGATATTCTATCGATTGTTTGTTAAATAAAGGTCTAAAGGGTTAGATATGACAAACAGTGGTAATAATTTATCTGCTAAAAAGATGGTACAAGCAATCGTCGTCCCATGTAGCTGCAGGTCTGTACATGTAGCTCCCGGTCTGAAAAAAAATCGGATGGACGACCTGCGAGCTACAGGGCCACCCATTGAGAAAATTGTATATTTATTGCGCAGAAAAACGTGCGCTAGTTTTCGACTAATTTACCTTATTTATGCGCATATGCTGTGAAAACAATTAGTACCATTAAATTCTTCATGCAATTTACTACTGATATCATCTCTTCACTTGCCTCGGATAGTCTTTTAAACACCATCACCAGTCCCATAAATTCATGTGGTGCACTTTGTTTACATGTAAAAATGGCGACTCGATCTGGATGTAAATTCAACATATTTGATTTTCCGAGGTCGGTAGCGTGTTTCGGAGAAAGTCTGAGGCAAATAAAGAGGCGATATCAGTAGTAAATTGCATGGAGAATTTAATGGTACTAATTGTTTTCACAGAATTTGCGTATAAATACGGTAAATCAGTCTTAAACTAGCGCACGTTTTTCTGCGCAATAAATATACAACTTTTTCAATGGGTGACCCTGTAGCTCCAAGGTCGTCCATCCGATTTTTTTTCAGACCGGGAGCTATATACGTCCCATGGAACTTGATGTGACTTCTTGAATGTGTGCGCTACATCATCCGCCTCTAAAACAAATGCGATCCTATTCAGGAAAATTTTGAAAAAGTTATACCTTTTTACTATGGTTTACATGTAAACCCTTTTCACGGTATTTTTGTCACATAGCTTTCGATTCTCAGAAACATTTACCCCCACCCCCCCCCCACCCCCCAAAAAAGGTGTCTGAACATATTCGATAAGACGTGGTCAAAACACGGATACTGTCACATGCATGAAGTTTTATGTCAATATTCACACGCATTAACACAGGGATAACTGATTTTTAATATAACTCTCTGAATTATGCAGAGAGAGAGAGAGAGAGAGAGAGAGAGAGAGAGAGAGAGAGAACTTAACGTTTTGCGATAAATCGGTTCGAACCCATATCATGTTGGAGATTTTCCTTAGTAAATTTTCTGGCACACTTACATTTCAAAAGTAAAGGATGTTTTAAAGTAAATCATTCATAGTACTACTCTTATGCCTCAATATAGTTAATATAGTCTCGGTATATTCAAGAACATTGACAGTATTGCCATTTTTAATTTCAATCATACCGAGGAGGAAAAATTTGCTGTCACATTCCAATAGAATATGGGATGCATATATGTGAATACACATATCTCTAGAAAAACTTGTTGGTGATGTTCAAAATCATATACATTTAGTTCTGTTCAAAAAGTTTATGTATGTTTCTTCCGGACAAATTGCCGACTTTATTTCCAATGTATGATATGGCACCGGAACGTTCAGTATTCTCTTATTCTTTAATTTCTTACAACCATATGTTTATCTTAGATATATTAGTTTTATGAAAACGCTATCAAGGGATCTTATAACATATTTTGTTTCAGGCTGATATTCGTTGTCATAATACCATGTACACACGGCACAGGCCAAAATTACACAAAATCAACGACATTCTCTATCTACAATTATCTAGAATTGATTCGTTAACTTAGCTTGTGTATTTCGTACTGTGTAACGATTGCCTCTTTACACATTCGTGAAAGAGAACTTTTTTAGTTTTTGGTGTATATGTGAATAAACGTTGATGCAATAAGTTTTAAAAACATTTGAAAACAGTTTTGTGTGAAGTAAATGTTATTTGACGTGACCATCGGACTTTGAAGTCTTAAATTGTCATTTATTAGAAGAGCGAGGATGAAATACCATTATCTGCATTGCAAATAAATTGCGGCGGAGGTGCAATATATTATTTATTATATATCATTTTCTTAGGGGGACATCTGTAGTGGAACTGGACAAAATGGAGAGAGAGAGAGAGAGAGAGAGAGAGAGAGAGAGAGAGAGAGAGAGAGAGAGAGAGACAGACAGACAGACAGACAGACAGACAGACCGAAGCCAGACGGACCGACATTTAATTGCAGCTGCTGTGAAATCATATCTCAGTTGACGCTTAACAAATAAACATGTACATGTACCGTACATTTACACATCATTGCACCTGTAACGCTATGTACAGCGAGGAATGGTACATAATTTATATATCATAATAAAAATTGGTAGAAGTACTGTGTACAAAATTATGTTGCTTGTGCAAAGTATACAAACGACGATTGCCTCTAATGACATTATGTTAATTGGAGCAATAAGATTCATATCAAAACTCTTTTATAGTTATTCACAAGTGATTATGATATTTCAATAAGTGTACTACATGTATATAATATTGTATTCCATCGTTCTAAGACTGATTTCTGCATGAGCTCTATTCCGTCGTCTTTCACGATCCGTCTTTGATACCCCCGTCACAAAGACTGTCACGATTTAGAGGTACTATTTTCGACAATTGCTAACGTATTTTTTGTAACATTTGTAACATCCAATCATATTGTGACTTACTGATATTCATGTGTTTTCTCTAAGTCGCTGTTGATACACATCACGCTGGTACAGTTTTGCGCTACAATAACGCACGACATCAAAAATAGAAATTATTATGGGTTCATCGTATATTGAGTCGTATCTACTACTTTACTTCAATGCAGAAAATCGCCAAATGCTGCGAGTTTCTGAGCAATTGTTTAAAACAATCGTTGCTACAGTATGGCTTTTACATGTAATCATTCGTAGACAATCGCACTAAACTTTCACTGCACTCGTTCACATACATGTATTCGCAATTATACATTTTCTACATTCGCAGTGCATCCGCGCAATCTGATTAAAATCCATTTTCATCAAATTGACATCGCAAGACTTCGTAGTACTAGCGTTACAAGAAATACCCAAAGACTTAGTCTACATATATTACCCCGAGTATCCTACATGTTGCTAAGAGTGTTCATCGGGTGTCTGTAATAAATAGGGATGTAGTGCGATTTGATGTGAATACGATGGTGTGACCGAGTAATCGATAAATACAAGGCTCTTTGTTGATGAAAAAAAGGAAAATGATGGCAAGTGATTTGCTACATTTCTTTTTCTAATAAATTTAATGTACATCAGGTAGTCATTGCAAATCTTCTGATATCATACACATACATATCATTTTTACTTTCCTGTGTTCTTAAATGTATTCTTTATTGATTATCTTTTTCAGTAATTGAATTAAATATTACAGTTACATTTATTTCATGATGGTGAGAATTATATTATACAACAATAAAGATTATAACAATAAGACCCCCCCCCCCCACACACACACAAGAAAAAATCGTATTTCTTAAAGGGCATCGATTGAAGGAAATGTGATTTTTCTAGGAGAATTGATTTTTTTTTAAACTTTGGAATGAAATGTCCCGAGGTTTCCGAAGAGGTGAAACATGGCATTCCCCGGGATACACGACGTTCTGCTGGTCACCCGTCAGATGACTTTCTAGGTTACCCTGATGACGCATTATAAAGAAATATCATACGGAGGTATTATGATATAATGCTTGTTTTATGACTTTGTCAAAACAACAATAAAATACATTATCCTGATCTACCTGCTCGTTATGAGAACAAAAGATTACCACGCGTCAGTAAAATTATTAGAACACTTTAATTCAAAATCCCCTGAGTAACATTTCTTGGGAAAAAATTATGCATATGATTACGGTTCGAGGAGGGCGAATCAAGTTGTTATTCATGGATAACATAGGACACCTTAATACACAAAATCAAATCTGCAAATTATTTGCATCCTTAAAAACGTCTTTTAATTTATATTAAAATTTATATATTTTTTTTTTCGATTAGTTTATAAATATTATCCCGAGTGCATTTTTAATCTGGTGTCGTAAAATTTGCTATTTCCTGGTCAGTAATATTAAGTACAAATTTGCAATTACCACTAAATCAACTGTCATACTACATGTATTAATATAATTGTAGCCCTGTTTGAATATTGTGTATTTTTCGTACAAAAATCGAATTAATTTATGCTTTACTCAGGGCTTGAAAATGAAATTCTTTTATAAAATTTTGTTTCATATCCCTTACATGCGGAGAGAGAGAGAGAGAGAACGAGAGAGAGAGAGAGAGAGCCTTTTTTCGAAATAAGACATAAATACATGATTTTAAACACTGGCCATATTACCGCATGCTCGTAGTTCTAAACACGCATAAAGTATTAATTTGTACATGGCATGGGAGAGAGAGAATTTCTAACATGCTCGGAAAAAGGGGGGGGGGCAAACTCCATATTAAACCCCTTTTAAATATGTAAATTTTGGAAAAATGTTTTCAGCGAGGAAATAGTGTGTGTGTGTATGGGGGGGGGGAGGGTCAGGCCTCCCCCCCCCCCCCCCCACGGTGATGCTGCTATGTGCCTGGGGTGTACGTGTTTTAGCCTGTACATGTAAATGAGTAAATGAAAGAATAATAGAAATGTATAGTCTTTGTTAATGATTCAGATTGAACATTGCAGTACACAAACATCTTTCTTTGACTGAAATTGACAAATGCACAATGCTGCATTATAGGTAGTTATTTCGTCTGTAAGATTCAGTTTTGTGTCCTGTAATGCGATATACACAAGGCTTGTCAAACCAAAGAAGGGTATATTCAAGATCATTGAGCTATAAGGTTTTTTTTTTTATCGGTATACCTCTGTCAATTAAAAGAACTCTCCAACTGACATTCCTCATCTTAATTTCAAAACAGAGATACTGATATAAAAAATATCCAATACAAAGTAACCTCATCGCTAATCTACTTTTTGAAGCTAGAATATCGTAATCTAACAAACACATGATAGCGAATTTACTTCATTAAATTTGTGTCTTTATTGCATGTAACTAAATGCATTAAAAAAAATAATTAACAACATCTTATTTCAAAATTGTAAAATACTTCAAACATTGCTTCGGGTACATGTTTAACTACATGTAACAAAATGTTGTATGTTGTGTTCAAATCTTTGATATTGTTTGCTACTTTCTACTTTTTCTACAATAAATTTGTACATATTGATACATGCATACACAACGAACGTTTTCAGTTGAAGCAATTCGCGACAATTTCACAACTGTAATAAATTTTCAATATTGCCTCGGGCACCTGCTCACGGCATGCAGCAAACTCATGTGTGCATATCTTGTATGTTCTGTGTTAGTTCCAGTGTTTTTCTGATCGTTAGCAAATATAATTGTCTTTCATCTTACCTACTCGTAGCAAGATATCAGTGCGTAGTACGTAAATCGCCACGACTTCTCCCGTCATAAATATCTTTCTTTTAAGATTTGAAGAAAAAAAAACACTGTCTCAGATTGATCGCAAGTTGGCCTGGCGAAAATTTCGACTTTAAACTTTTGTAATTCGAATTTGTAAGAATTTGTAAGAAATTGTAGTGTAAATCGGGACAATGTGACAGGGCCTAAGAACTATCTGCAGTCAAAGTGCTATTAATGGTTTTCGTAAAGGCAACAATTTATTTAAAGCATCGTAAGAGTGTTTGCAAAAATACACGTTTATTCTTTATATGCGTGATTTGTACCAATTTAAAAAAATAGTCAGCCACCAATGAAAGACACTGATTTAGCATGTTATAATGTACATTACATTTGCCTTGAAGATTTCGAGTTAGTGATTATACCTCACATGCGGTAAACGGCGCATCTTAATTATGCGCTTACAAGTTAAAAGCTGTCATGATCAGTGTTTTAAACTCGTCAAAATCTAGCTAGACACTCAGGGCTGACAGCTAGTATAAGTTGTCAGCCCATTAAAATTCAACCATCCCGAAGAAAAAAGTTGTCATTTGTTTATTTTTTTCATTTGCATGTAAAACATTCAAATATCTGTTTTCCGATTTACTTGTTGTTTTTGGTTGTTCTGTTATCTTCCAATAATCTCAGCGTGATTCGTGGAGACTGAAAAATTTTGACGGACATCTCTTCCGAATCTCTGAGAGTATTTATATAAATGACCATTTTGAATACAAGTGGAAATTAACTGAAAAATAAAGTTCATATTTTGTGGAATTCAAACCATTTATCGGTAGGAAAGTAACATTTTATGTTGATAGGGAATTACATCGATGGTCAAAGTACAACGTTGAAGCGGGAAGTTGATTTAATTCAGCGTATTTCTATCGTAACAACCGGCCGAAGTTGGGGCAAATTTTACCGAATCACTGTGTGTAGCACTGGTCTGAGATTCAGAAGAGATGTACGTCAAACTATTTCAGTGTCAACGAATGTCGCCCAGATTACCCTATATTATTCCGTAATATGTGTCTCTAACTAATTAACAATTTTTAATTGTCAATGAGTCCATGAATTAGTCATGGACTCATTGGCAATTAAAAATTATTTATTAGTTAAAGACACGTGGACTCTACCTCGCCATGCTCACATGTCAGACATAGTCTACGTGAATTAAACGCTTGTCTTGACTTTTGTTAAATGACCATACAAAGAAAGCGATGGTGCGACAAGAATCAGTTAAACTTTCTTAAAACCCCGATCCTGATATTATATACACTTGACTCAAAAAATATCCACGTCCAGTCGGGCGCTCGTACAAACAAATTTGTTCGCCCGTACCAAAAGTAATGCGTATCGGGCGGTCGTGCGGACGGTTATTTCAAACACTGGTCATGATATTTTCATTTCTTTCAAGTCACAAAGTTCTAATTGGTCAAAATATATAGTCAGTCATGTGTTACAGTTAATTCAAATTTCATCCAGAACTCTACCCTGTGCATGCTTCTTTTAAGAGGCATGTCTCTTTTGAATATAATTCAAGATGAAGCACCTTTGATGAATACAAATGCATCCATTCCAAAAGTAAGACTAAACACATACACATGCAGTTTAACATCCGAAAGTATACAGTTATTTGGGGGTTTCACAACTTGGTTGCAAAACATGTAAAAACGCAGCCATTGATAGAGGTTGACACAACCACTTTCAGTACCTAATTTACATGTAGCAAAAACATGTAGGAACCCCCCCCCCCCTCCTCGAAAAAAAATTATATTCTCAACGAATTAGCTCATACTATTTCTCTACAGGGAATATATAGGAGGCCGGTTACATTAATCAAATCACAAATTAGCTATTATTGTACATGATATATCGTCTTTAAATTTTGAATAAAGTTAATATATATTGCTGATAATGATTGTAGGGTCGTTTCATATCCTGATGTTTTTGTACATTGCATAGCGATACATCTAAAGTGCGAAGACACGGAACGTGTATGAATCCCCAAATCACTGTAAGTCGTTGCAATTTCAGGAAAAGTTAATCTGTATTTTATCAATGCCGTGAAGCATATAATTCAGACCAACCGCTGTGGGAATCATCTCTCAAGAGAATAGTGATAAAATGCGATCTGCAAGCTTACAGAAAAGCGGTCTGTTTAATGAAGTCGGGCAAATTGTTTTGGAGGATGTCAACAGTGAAGTGGAACAGCGATAAAGGTATCTGTTTAAAGCATTATGTAGTTCTTTTAGAATATCTCGCATAATAGAAAACATTTAAAACTTGAAATAAGGGAATCCATCCAATTCATATATGTATATTTATATTTTTATATTAAACTGTCATTATGCAGTGTACATGTACATGAACTCGAGGGCTTGATTCTGTTTCAACAAAAACATGGCCCATTATTCCAAGTTTGAGAAAATTCAAATCCGTGTTTTCATTAATAAGTTATTGTTAAGTAAATATATTTAAAATATATTTATTTTTTTTTATACCAGTCCTAATTAACCTAAGCAGTAACATTCAAAAACTACTTTTAAATGTATATATCCACCGCGGTTATCTCACCAAAACCACCCCATCACCACGGATAAGACTTTTGAGGATAAGCGAAAATGGTTTTAAATTATAAAACACATATTCATTCTTGACACCCACTTGCACACATTAACGTGAAAGTTTTAGATGTATTGATAGGCACCGTTGGGGGGTGGGGTGGGGGGAGGGGGTGTAGTATTCCTTTTACTTTTAGTTTTTGTGTTTAATTACTTATTTTTACTTTCATTTATTACATGCTCCAAAAAAGTTGGGGGCCAACTTCATTTTTTATATGTTAATTAAAAAAAATGTCTGCTGCGATATAAAGAGGGGTGCCAGCTCCCAAGCCCTCCCCCCCCTCCCCCAGTGCCTGATTGAACAAAAACACCGATGTAGCCTGATATTTGTATACATATAGCGTGTGAATAAATTCTAGAAAAAAGCGTAACTGAAAATTATCTGAAATACTTCTCACCATTGTTCCCGCTTAAAGATTATTACTATATGTGCGCAATTGTTAAAACACAGAAGCGGAGGTTAAAATCGAAGGAACTTTGGATTAAAACTCGAACTAGGACAAAACCGTTGGTAGTTTGATTGAAAGCTTGCAGGTAAATTATGTTAAAGCGCTAGTTAGAATAAATAAGATCTAAACGGCTGCATACATGTTAGCGCTCCCCAGCTAATTTTGTAAATGACGAACGATATCTATTTATATATGTCTACCCCCTATACTATTGATTTTATAGTGTAGAGGGTAGACATACATAAATAGATATCGCTCTTCATTTACAAAATTAGCTGGGGAGCGCCTATGCAGCCGTTTAGATTTTATAAAGCTGTAAAAATACTTCGATATGGCACCTATTTTCCTCAGTTTTCAATTAACAAAAAAAAAACCCCCAAAAAACTGTTTATATAATTATAATTTGAGATATGAGAAAAAATGGAGATAGTGTGTATACCCTTATATAATAATTGGAAAAACAGACAAGTCTATCATGATATGAATAATTTTAAAATAATTTTAAAATAAGATAATAAACAACCGGTCGCGGAAATCCAAATGGTGCTCCAAGGATCCATCATACGCAACGCACATGAATTTGTTGCAATTTCAAATAAATATGCTTAAAATTCGGATAGTTATAATCGAATGATTCTGCGTATGTTTGTCAACTTACACAGTGACCCATCCAAAATGCCCCCCCCCCCCCTCCCCCAATCCCCAAATCGATTTGCCAGAAATCTTTGAAAATATGTGATTTCAACAGAGAAAAGTTAATATGTAATAATATATTGTAAATTATTATTTTTTACATTCTGAATGTGTTTTAAAATTAACTAAATCTAAAACAAAATATACAATATTTCTTTTCATCAGATACACTATAAGTACAAACTATCCACAATTATAGTCAATTTTTATCATAATTATTTAACAGGTACATGTAGCTGAATAAACTATGGATTGGTTTGAAATGGGAAACATGCCACTTCGGATAAAATGAGACCAAACGTTTGTGTATCAGGACCAGTTATGAAGACTACTATGTTGAACACCTACATGTTTATCAGACAAGGATTATTCATGAGATACCTAGATGTGTTGGAAGGATTTATTGGCAACAACTTTCATGAGAACGTATCAGCGCGTCAGGGTGGATATTTTCCGAGGATTTTCAATAGGAAGACAATACAAGTTTATTTAGGCATCTAACGTTACTCTCGAGAGATCTTATCCTACACGCTAAATAATTTCCCGAGTGTTGCAAAACAGTACGATTGTGAAACCTTAGCGTGTAGGTCTTTAAATCCTCCCAAGAACCAATGTGCCCGAGATGCTAGAAATTACGTAAACGCTTCCTAGCTAAATTTTGATTAAAACTGTGATCAACCCTCCGAATTATAGTTGAACAGAATATGTAGCTTTTTAGTGATTAGAGAAAAGAAATAAATGCTACGACTATTCAAATTATAGTTAAAGCATTCCCAAACAGTCCAGTGTAGATAAGTTGACTGTCCGCATTGTGTAGGGACTGCATGAACGAATTGCAGCAAAGTCGTTTTTTGTTTATTTTTAATACTTCAACTTTGTAAAGATGTCGTCTTATGTTGGAGGAAATTTACCCCCAAAGAATTGCAGCACAGTCTTTTTCTGTATATTTCTATCGCTTCGACTTTGTAAAGATGTCGTCTTGTGCTGGAGGAAATTTACCCCCAAAGAATTGCAACACAGTCATTTTTTTGTTTATTATTAAGTCTTAAAATTTGTATAAATGTCGTCTTGTGTTGGAGGAAATTTACCCTCAAAGAATTGCAACACAGTCCTTTTTTTTTATTTTTATGGCTTCGACTTTGTAAAGATGTCATTTTGTGTTGGAGGAAATTTACCCCCAAAGAATTGCTACACAATCATTTTTTGTTTATTATTTAGTCTTAATATTTGTAAAGATGCCGTCTTGTGTTGGAGGGAATTTACCCCCAAAGAATTGCAACACAGTCATTTTTTGTTTATTATTAAGTCTTAAAATTTGTAAAGATGTCGTCTTGTGTTGGAGGAAATTTACCCTCAAAGAATTGCAACACAGTCATTTTTTATTTATTTATATGACTTCGACTTTGTAAAGATGTCATTTTGTGTTGGAGGAAATTTACCCCAAAGAATTGCAACACAGTCATTTTCTGTATATTTATATCGCTTCGACTTTGTATAGATGTCGTCTTGTGCTGGGGGAAATTTACCCCCAAAGAATTGCAACACAGTCATTTTCTGTATATTTCTATCGCTTCGACTTTGTATAGATGTCGTCTTGTGCTGGGGGAAATTTACCCCAAAGAATTGCAACAGCTATGTATACCGCTATAGATTTTAAGGTTGCAAGTTTGTAAAGACGATGTTTCATTTTGGGGGTAAATTTACCCGAACAGAGTGACAGATATAACATTGTCGAACTTTACTAAGATTAAACGCTTTCATAAACTACATTGTATTTGTGGGTAAATTTACTCTGTAGAAAAATGATTAGATTTTTTTCTTGAAAATAACAATTTTATTGTATCTAGTATTTAAATATATTCTGTATAATTTTTTGGATAGGCCACACAGCTTCATTTTCACCAATAACTGTTATTGCATTTGTCTTTTAATTGTATATTCTCCTAATATCCTTAATTTTTTTTAAATCCATATATATATATAGAGAAGCTTGGTTAAATTTTTGGGTAAATTTCCACTCTGAAGAGTTTCTTGATTTCTTGTTACGTGTGTCCTCTCTGTGTTATGCGGAAAATAAAACTTAAACTGTCTTGATTTGCTTATATTTGTGCTTTTATGGGGTAAAACGTTCAAAACAGACAAAAAGATTTTCTGTTTTGATTTTGGAACGCGTTAATATTTCTTCCATAGTTTTGATGGCAAATTCAGAAAATATTCCTCAAAAGCCAATGATTTTTTAAACAGTCTGTAATTTATACTTTTTGGTGAATTTTGTACATCACTATACCATGATTGATTGAACTGATCTAATAGTATGTTGCGAACCTTCATTTTTAACCAAGGAATATTTATAGAATTTTCTTGCCATATATAGGACAATCCACAATCATCTAAAATGTTCTTTACAGAATCACACCATGGGTTCTTATAGTTTTTGAGTACATGAAAAAGTTTTGAAGATAATTTAGAATTCTGGGAATTAATTAATTTACCCCAAAATGAAATCATTCTAACTTTAATATTAATAATAAGTGGATACCTTCCAAGTTCACCGTACACCATATAGTTTGGTGTTGAGGAACTCAAATTTAATATATGTTTACAGAACTTAAGATGAAGTTTCTCAATAAGCTTTGTTTTTTGGAAACCCCATACTTCACAGCCGTATAAAAATATTGGCTGGACAATTTTGTCGAACATGTCTAATTTACAGTCAATTGCTAAATTATGCTTTCTACATTTTCCAATACAACTATACATAGCTTTAATAGCCTTATCATATAAATCATTAAAATTTAAATTGAATGAATTGTTTTTAAAAAATTTAACACCTAAATACTTAAAATTGTTAACTATTTCCAAATGAGAGCCTTCAAAAGTAAATTGGTCACTGTTTTTACCTCTACCGAATATGACAACTTTGGTTTTTTTACTATTGACCTTAAGATGCCAGTTTATACAGTATCTAGAAAAAGTATTCAAAAGGTATTGAAATTCTTCAGGGTTTTCGGACAATAAGATGGTATCGTCAGCATACAATAGAACAAAAAGACTTAAATAAAGATTAAGATCTTTTCTAATCTTGTTGGAGAGGCATGTTAAACCTCTAACATTATTTACATAAAGATATTCTTCTAGGTCGTTTAAATACAATGAGAATAAAAAAGGTGACAAATTTTCACCTTGTCTTACTCCAACAGTACAATCAAAAAAGTCAGAACATCTTCCATTGGCCAATACTTTTGACTTTATACCTTTATACATATTTGTGATAATTTTAAAACATTTTCCATCAATATTATTCAATAAAACTTTGTTCCATAAGCCAATATGCCAGACAGAATCAAATGCTTTTTCAAAATCTATGAAAGCGCAATACAATTTCATTTTGTGTATTTTAAAAAGTTCTATGAGAGAATATAATGAAAAAATATAATCAACAGTACTGTAACCTTTACGAAAACCGGCTTGATTTTCTAAAATAAGTTGAACTCTATCTGCATAATTATTTAGTCTTTCATTAATTATAGCAGTAAATAATTTTCCCAAACAGCTCAATAGTGTAATAGGTCTATAGTTCTGTGGGTCCTTGTTATCCCCCTTATTTTTATACACTGGAATAATATTACCACAAATCCATTGTGTAGGTATCACGCCAGAATCAAATATTTTGTTAAATAATACAGCATATAAATTCAACATAGTGTCATGTGTACTCTTAATATATTCATTGAAAATTCTATCATCTCCACATGCCTTGTTATTCTTCAGCATGTTAATACTTTTCAAAATTTCATCATGTGTAATAGGTAAGTTAATTTCAGTATTAAGATCAATATTTGCTAACATATCAAGCTCTTCCAGTGAAAATACAGTGTTATTAGATTCTTCTTGATATAAATAACTGCTGTTACAACATTCTTTATAAAATGTAAAAAGATCATGCAAATCAGCATTACACCTTTGTTTGTCAACATCTGAGTTCAAAATTTTCCAATACTCTTTAGGATTTTTTGTTCTTAAGTTACACAATTGTTTTTTCATTTCGGCTCTGTGTCTGAAATTTGCACATTTTAGTTTTTTCTTATATAGTCTTTCTTTTTCATACAGATCTTCTTTGAAAATATATCCTCCAAATTTTTTATACAACCTTTTGGCTCTTCTAAAGTTACGTCGAGCAATTTTACAGTCATATGTAAACCATGGTTTCTTAAAAGTATTTCCTCTTTTTTTATTAACATTGGTATAAATTGGTTTCTTACCAAAAACATCTAAAGCACTTCCAACCAAAATATCACAAATCTTTTCAACAGCATTATCAATAACCATTAGTGATATATTTTCATGCCTAATATTTGATAGTTCATTTATTAACATTGAAATATTTTCTGCTTTATCTTCTACATGGTTATGATATGTATCTTTCATTTCAAAATTCCATTTTTTTGCTAATTGTTTTGTTTGTGCCTGTTGATATATTGGATCAATGTTATCTTGGTTCCCGAGTGCTAACAGTATCTCAATAGGGTTATGTACATCTGATAAAAATGGAGAAAATGGTAATATTCTTAAATCTTGAACATATTGTAAAAATTCAGTATTGGAAATACAGTAATCAACAACACTTGTTTTCTTACATGTGAACTCACCTTCTTGATCACTACAAGATCTACCATTAAGAATAATCATATTACAGTGTTTACAAACTTCAACAAACTTTTTCCCATAAGAATTAACAATATTATCTTTAGATTTTCTTTCAATGGAAAAACCATATTTTTTTAAAGACTGTACATCTAATTCATCAGAGACCCAATTAAAGTTAATGTCACTCTTAGTATTATTAAATAGTTGTGATGTTTCATTAGATTCGTTATAGTCTCTCAATGTTGATGTTCTACTGTTAAAGTCACCTATAAGGCAGACACACTCATTTTCTTCGGATAAGCCAAAAATTTCATTCTCTATATCATCAAAAATCTCAGCAGATGAAAATCTAGAATTAATAGGAGGTATATAAACAGTTCCTATAACATAATATGTTTGTTAATACCAAACGCTCTGCCTTCTAATCTAATCCATAGCACATGATCACACTCATTATTGACGATGCTACAAAACCCAGAAAAAGATTTTCTAATACATACAATAATACCACCGGATTTTCGATATGATAAATTTGACCTATGTTTACAGAAAATATCAAAATTTTGAATTTCTATTATATCACATTTGTCCGTTTTCGTTTCTGTGAGACAAACTATGTCGTATTTATTAATAAAGTCGATGAAGTCGGGAGATTGGAGCTTTGACGTCAGACCACACACATTAATACTAACCAGTTTTACATTGGTGGGGTCTGGAGATGCGAGAGAGTTACTATAGTCACTTGCATTGTTTACATTACAATTGTTCGATCGCTCTCTTTGGTTGTCCTACACATAGCGTTGCGTTGTCGCAATACGAGGTTCTGAGTTTGCGGCGCTGCGCCATGCGGGTTGTTGTTCGCGTTCTGAGTTAGGTTGGTGCGGGGGCTGAGTTGGGTGGGCGAAAACTTGCATACCGTTTACGTAAAGTTTGTCAGCAACCATTACAGCTTTTTTACCCTGTCGTTTGGCTTGTTTGTATTGGGGATATAGTAGTTTCCTTCTATCATTTATTTCTTTTGGGAATTGTTCGTTTATCCCAAACGGTTTTCCCCTAAGAGTGGTAGCTGCCGCCTTTCTGACCTTTTCTCTATCTGTAAAAAGTACAAACTTTGCTACAATTGGTCGGGGACGGCCCTGGGTTTTCCTTCCCATTCTGTGTACTCTATGGAACTGAGGTTCGTCAGTTATATTCATCTCTGACTTGAGAAACTCCTTCAGGATTTCTTCTGTATCAAAACATGTAAAGTTATGTAATTAAAATACTTAGCTTTCCTGTGATGCTTAATTAACAATTGACATAAATTTGAAACACAATGAATTAAAGAAATTAAGAATTAAAGACTTAAACATTTGATATAACATGAATTATAATTATTGAAATCTTATTGCAACATTTATGGCCATATTTCTTTTATTTCTTTTTTTTTTTTTTTGGTTTTTTTTTCTTATTTTCTAAAACATATATACAATAATGTTTGACATAAAAGGAATATTTAGAAAATATAAACATTTAACATAGTACAGTAAAATATTGACAAAATATGTAAACGGAGCATAAAATGCTGTGACAGTGTACATAGTGTAATTAGGTATATTATCCCGAGTAGAGAGGCTCACTGATACGAGATGATCAGGGCCGACTGGATTCAACTAATGTGAGTGCTAATATACATGTAGTGTACACAATAAATTGAAGTATAGCATCCCCTCTCTAATATGTGGTAATTGTTCTTACAGTTGATAATATCGACTAAGGGACACTAACCCCCCCCCCCCCCCAATCTATGGTAAGCGCTCATGGTGTATTGTTTAAAAAAATACGAAATTAAGGTCCCTTGTCCCTTGAAGTAATCATACAAGTTTCCTATACTGCACACACGTTGACTTGTCACCTGTGTCATGTTTGACCTTGTCATATAAACAGGTGCACGGCCTTAACAAGATAGCTTCTAAACTTTAACCACTCTACAATCGAACCAAGCTCATGGATTCATTCACATTACGCAACCGAACATACGGTGCGTGTAGAGTGCACATGTACTAAGATCGCAAAGATCAACAATTGTCCTCCTTGCCAACCCCAAATAGAATAGAAAAAAGGAAAAAAAACCTGAATTATGACTGCGTAAAGATAATATATAATCCCTCGTTAATCCCAATTCTAAGCAAACATACGTCACCCCATAATATTACCGGGTAGATTTATTTTAGTGGTCTTACCAACCCCCATCTAAAAAGAATAGACAATGTTGATATATTCGGACTCAACTCTCGCTGATTTTGGAAGTACCACGCACCCGATTTTTCAACTCTTTTTAATAAATAAAGTTGAGAATTAAAATTTACGAAATTACACCCTTATGATTCTTTGAAATAATTAAAAGTCCACGAAAATTGATACCTAGAAATCCAAGATTTTTCCGTGATGAATCATCCTAATAGTCCCGCTATGTTGACTGGAATAATAAATATGCTATGTAATTTGTTTCATGTATGTCTATTTGCGGGCCTGAAACCTCGCCCGACATTTGTACAGGATGCCAGAGGGCCCTCGGTTATAGGATACATATGTTTTCTGGACATGAGCGTTTCTGCGGAGCTTTTATGAATTAGACGCTGTGGTAACTCAACAATTCGAAACTCTTAGCGCACAGAAAGAGTGTCTGGTTGAACACGACTGATTATTATCATTTTCTCATTACTTATTTGTGAAACCCTTTATTGGTGATAAGTGAACAGCAATTCAACGTTATTGGATTTGTTCAGTCCAAGATGTGCATGATAAGTCATATGATTTCAGTTTTTACAGAAACCGCTCACGATACAAGAAATTAAGATACCTATCGTTCTTTGTAGAACAATTTTGTAAATGAGTAAGACTAATTGTAATACACTCCGATTTATGGTGGCTCACTACACCTTGAAATATTCTATCAAATCAGCAGAAAATTACTTGATTTTGATAGATATTATAATGGATATAAGAAGTACTTAAGTCAAATAGGCAAAAAACCGTGCAATTTTGGATGAAAATTTACATTTTCGAAAATTAAATTCATGCCGTACTTTACATTTCTAGGTTTATACACGGGACTCACGCCTCTCTATTTGACCGAGATCGCCACAGCGGATATCCGGGGCGCACTCGGAACCCTCCACCAGTTTGGAGTTACTATCGGAATTTTCCTGTCCCAGATTCTGGGATTTCCGGAAATATTTGGAAATGGGGAGTATTGGCACGTGCTATTAGGTAAGTATTTTGTATTTTTCCTTGATATGAGTTCTCTTTTACTATATATCCTTTATATTATTTAAACCTATTTTTCGAGTTATTTCCCTATTTTAGTATGTAAATGTAAGTTAGTTATCTATCATATTTTATTCTAAGTAGAAAACATCTATCATTTGCCATTATATAAAAAATATTTATCGGGTTTTATTTTTCAAAAACGCAAACTATAATAGCGTTTTTGAAAAAAAAAGAAAACCCGTGTTTTCCATATAATATGTTCATCGTAATATTTATAAACGTATTTCTCTGACACAATATGACAGCGTGCCGTGTCTGATAAGATGGAGACAACAAGATGAAACTGCCATTCAGTCAATTGAAATGTGACTGAAAGGTAACTGAAATGTGACTGAATGGCATAGTTATGCCATTCAATCACCTTTCCAGACATTTCAGTTAACATTCAGTTGACTGAATGGCAGAGTTTCAACCTGTGAACTATAACGTTTGTTTATATCTAACTAGACGCAATATAAGACATTGATAGTTTATTTACATTGCACGTGCTTAAGTGCATTGGTAATTTTTAGACGCAATGCGACACCTTGGGAAATTTAGACGCATTATGATTCCTTAATGATATCGTGCTGCAATATGACTCTTACATGTATGTGATATCAAGACGCAATACGACGCCGCCCTAATTATTGACCCAATGTAACGCATTGGTGAAATTTGACACAATGTGACGCTTTGATGATATGTTGACGGACTGTCTCTCATTAGTGATATTTGACGCAATACGACGCTTTTATAATATGTTGACCAAATAATTATTAGAACCATTTTAACAAAACTTAGTCCTTAGACTTTCTGTAGGATTTAACTATCTTTTTTTGCATCAAAACAAGTTAAACATGACGCTAGTTTCAGGTGAAATATACACATATTGCGTAGTCTTAGGCCTAAAAAATTGTGTGTTTAGGGTAACACTGATGAAAAAATTAGGTTAGGTATGTAGGGTTTTCTTTTAATTTTATCATTTTTTTTTTTGGAATGAGGGCAAAAATACAGTTTTTAAAGGAAATAATAAAATTATGAAAATCACAATCGGATAAAAACAGACATCAAAAAATGTTAGGATCGGGGTATTTTTGTAGGTTAGGTCGGGTTAATCTAAACACACAATATTTATTTAGGCCTTAGCTCAAAAGCCAGACAAATCTTGTTGATTTCATACAGCAAGTGGCCAGCAGCAATGAAATAGACAGGCCAAGTCAACATTACATTATATAAATAGTGCCTGTTTGGGAGGGTACCAGTTGAAATTGACACCCCGAGAAAACCATTGTCAACCGACGCGAAGCGGAGGTTGACAATGGTTTTCGAGGGGTGTCAATTTCAACTGGTACCCTCCCAAACAGGCACTATTTATTTTATTATACTGAATGTCTTAATTTTTATAGCAAATTTTACTGCTTTTATATAGAAAAGACGTGAATACTACGACGAACCGTACGCGCATAATTAACGCGCATGTAACAATTCGTTCTATCGGCCCGTTGCTAAGCGTGCGAGGGAGAGAGAACGGATTGTCAACTGCGTCTAAACCAATCAGATTGCAGTATTTAACATGAAAGTATAATAATACTGTTTGGCACAAGTCCAAGCTCCTGTTATAATGGTTCTACGCATAAGCGATGCTAGACAACGCCTTGATGATCAGGGTTGCGTTCAAGATCGTAGCAGCTAGCCTAGCCGCTAGGTCGTAGATATCTAGGTCTATGGAATGGATCGCTAGATTAGCCGCTAGGTCTCAAATTTGAAATTAGAAACATTCAACTAAAGACTAATTACATCGACATCATTTGTTAATTTCAAGCGGAAATATACATGTTAAAAATTGATTATAACTTAGAGGATGAACGAATTATCACTAATTAAAAAGATTTAATGTTTGTTACAAAGTGGTTACTAAGGTGGCCATTTTGAATTTGATGCTTAGCATAAAATATTTAGGCTACGAATATCTACGTAGCGGCTAGGCTAGCTTACCGTTCAACTACGTAGCCCTACGTAGCAGCCACGATCTTGAACGCAGCCATGATGATGCAATGTGGCGCCTTCTTCCGTCTGTAGGTCTGTGCGTGGCTCCATCAGCACTACAACTCCTCACTATGCCCTTTTGTCCGGAAAGTCCTCGGTATTTATTGTTAACGAAGGAGAAAGAAAACGACGCCATGAATGGTACGTATACATTTCCGGTCAGAGTCTACATCATTGTGCGCGTGCATTGTGGTAGCTTTAAACACACATTTTAGTGATCTATGCCATTCTTATCCTGTTTAAAAATATTTACTCAAGTTTGTTTTGAACGAGATTTCCTAATTCTGTCGGTAATTAATATATAATGAATAAGTTGTCGTTACCACATTTTTTTGTTTGAAATTGTTCAACTACTGAATTAATGAACACCAATTTTAGCGTGGAACTATTTTTCCCTTGAAAATATGTCCTTTTAAATGTAAAGCAATTAAACAGTTTATGATTGCAAAACTCCAATGCTAAAAGCTTAATTCCAACTTTAATTTTTTTTTATGAAACAACGACAATCGAAAAAATATTGAATGTAAACAGACTATATTACAATTTTCGTTAGCTTTGGTAAAACTCCGAGGGACCTCGGGTGTGGACGGCGATCTCAATGAAATGAGACAAGAGCACCAGGCGATGCAGTCCGAACAGAAGGTATGCAAATCGGTCATTTCTTTCTTTAATTTCGTCATTAAGTCTTAATGTTTCCCTGGGTTTTTTTCTTGGTATGAATGTTGACCTTTTTTAGTTATTATACATGTACTTAGATTGGGATCCTCCACCTGCTGAAGAAGAAGTCACTGCGCATGCCCCTAGTCATCAGTATTGTTATGCATCTTTCACAACAGCTCTCGGGAATCAATGCAGTACGGACATTTTCTCTTATTTCATGTCTTTTGCAAATGCATTCTGATTCTCATTTGTATTTTCATGTTTATCCAACACTATTTTTGCAAGCGTATATATCATGCGTCACAGTTTGTAAACACTTTAGAAAATAAAATCCTACTCATCATACTCCTTGGTTTTTTTTTCAGATATTCTATTATTCATTCAAATTGTTCACCAGCGCTGGAATTTCCGATGATCTGGCTGCGCACGCAACGAGCGGAATTGGCGCCATTATGGTTGTGATGACGTTGATAACCATTCCATTGATGGACAGGATCGGTAGGCGGAGCTTGCACCTGACGGGATTGGCGGGAATGTTCGTTTTCAGTATCCTCATCACCATCACCCTCTCCCTTACGGTAATTCATGAGGGGTTACGATTGACTTGATTCGTCCGACAAATTTTGCTGATTTTGTTTTCAAATTATTATTGTTTTATCAACACTGTTTTTGTTAACTAAGTGATTTTGACCTTTACGATTCAGGATTCGATACCATACACTTCTTCCGTGATAAGAAATTTTTTTTTACTTATGTTGTATAAATTGTTATTATTGCATCTGTTTGTTTCAGTTTATTCTGTAGGACATGCCCGTTTTGTGTTGTATAAGTTGTCATATTGCATTTATTTATTTATTTTTATTCTTTAGAAAAATGTCCCGTGGTTTGCGTTGTATAAACTGTTATATTGATCTTTTTATTTATTTTATTATTCACTAGGACAAAATTTCATGGTTTGTATTGCATAAATTGTTATTTTATTTTCTTTAGGACAAGGTTCCGTGGTTTGATACCGCAAACGTGGTTGTTTCCCTTGTTTATGTAGTGTTTTTCGCCATGGGTCCAGGTATTTCAAAAAGCAAATCACTACTTCCTTTTTTAAGCTGTTCATAATTTGTATCTCAATAATATTTAGATCAAAATCTTACCGAACTCATAAGTGCTAAATAATGATTAACTTTTTTCTTCACAGGATCTATACCTTGGATGATAGTAGCGGAACTGTTCACGCAGGGACCGCGGGTTTCCGCAATGAGTATATCAGTTCTGATTAACTGGGCGTGTAACTTTGCTGTTGGATATGTGTTTCCCATTATGCAGGTAACTCAAGTTCATCTTATTTTTTTTTCACACTTTGTAAGACTGGAAAAATCAATGTTATTTAATTTTCTTGTGATTAATATGTACTTTCCCGCGAGAAACGATTGGCTGTGAAATTGAATTGCATCAAACTCAACTTGCAGGACAAATTCTTGATGACAGAAAATGTCTCACTTTAACCTACCCTAAGATATCACATGTAACTTAAATCGTTACCGCTAGCAAGAATCATCCTTTTAAACAGATTCTTGAACTTTGAACATTTATTAGCAGTTAAAAGTATTTTTTTCTGGTTTTTTTTCTAGAAAGAACTGAATAACTTCTCCTTCCTGCCCTTTACGGCACTGCTTCTGTTCTTTTGGATCTTTGTTTATGTCTTCCTACCAGAGACAAAAAATAGAACATTTGAGGATATAGCCTCGTCTTGGAACAAATCTCAAAGCGAGGCGGGGAACCCCCAGGCTAAATATACCCCCACGGAAGATACGGCTATTGTGGAATTTCAGCAACAGCAGAAAACCAATCGATGACCAAAAGTATAGCCATAGAGTTTTAATTTACAAACTATGCCTCAGTTATTATTTCAAAAAAATTCAGAATCTTCAAGGTTGTTAACAAACTTAAGAAACACATCTTGAACAAACATTACATGCCCTGTCCTCTTCATATTTTAAAACGATTTAGTCATGATGATCGTGTAATTTATGACTTCAATATTTAAGTGGAATGGTATATTGAAGAAAACGTTCTATATTTGTTACATGTGGTTGAGGTATAGTTCTATATACTCCTAATATTGTGTAGACGATATACATTGTATAGTTAAGGAAAAACTTTTTTAAATTGCTGTGTACTCGGAGTTTTATTTTTACAAAGATAATGTCATATTTAACTTTTAGGTGATATACTTGAATGCAATAATACATGTATTGTTTTTTATAATTTGTTTATTGAAAAATAAATAGAAAACAATAAGTCTAAGAGACTTGTTATCACACTTTTATATCATCAGCCATCAATCTTCTCCGATTAAATATTGTTCAAACATTAGTATCCAATTCATTCGTATTTGTTCAGCATTTCTGTTATCTTGAATGTTATGTTACAGAAAATGCCGAGAGTGTACGATTGTCTGTAAATTATCTTGAGCTAATTAGACATCTATCACACTTGACGCACGACTTTCATATTCCCTCTCCCCGCTTCTTAATTGTACATACACACAGTAGAAAGTAGACGTAAGATGTCACTGAAATAGAAGGCAGTGCTTAAATCAAATGAGGCACGATTAAAGTAGTGTTGGAAAATGGACGGTTTTTTTTCAACGTTATCTTTTTTTTAAAACACAAGACAAAGTTGATAAAAATGTTTCCTTATCTTATTTTATGTTTCTCAAATATAACAAAATCAAAAACAAAAACATTTTGGGACTTCATGCGCGTACCTAGAGAGTTGTCGGGGGTAGGGGGTCTAGTCCCTCAAGAAAAAAAACAACGTTTTTAAATTCATATATTGAAATTACCAAAATGAAATGTAGTTCTTAGACAACCCCCGTGCAAAACAAAATTACCCCCCCCCCCTCCAACGGGAATTTGTTTTCTAGGTCCGCACATGGACTTCATTATTAAAGATCACAGTATTTTACTGACCTAACAGACATCAGACCTGCAGACACAATACGTGCAGTCTTTGTGATCCACGAGGTACTCCCCCTTACAGCGTAAATCACAAACTTGTTTTGAAAGCTCGCAGTCGATTGGATCGTGTGTTGTGACGTTTAGGTTGCCGGAAGTAGCAGTGACTGGCGCAGCCGTAGAGGAAGTGGCCTGTCTGTGGACCGTGGTCGCTTTTGGAGTTACTGTAGTTGACGGTACTTTTGTGGCTAAAACAACGAAAAGTGTAAAAACATGATAAGATGAAATAGTTTATGTTAGATTCATGTAAAAAGTCGTTAATTAAAACACAAAATTAAAGTCACTGTTTCTATTGACTTTTTGTGTGGTGATAGCAAATTTTATGTACAAATAACGTTTTAAGTGAAGCATTACTTCAAAATGTAATTTTCAAGTAGTGCTATTTATTTCTTGTCACTGGATGTATACAGAGAAGAAAAACAAGTCGAAACCATACACAGTTGCGTTGCTTCATTGTTATATTTGTGGAATAACCCCAACCCCCCACCCCCCCCCCCCACACCCCTGGTTCATTTAAGGCGTTACGATCATTGATTCATTATTGCTTAATCAAACCTTTGAATTTAGCTTTGAACAAAGTAGTCTGGAGTGTTTCTAAAAAAGTATTCTAATCAACGAAGTTTTTTTTTTTAAAAGATTACTATTTTCATGTAAAAGACAGGTTTATTTAAGTTGTTTTTTGTCAGCTGATTGCTAAAACGAAGAATAGTGATGGCGACTTACTTTGGTGAGAGTTGTCGCACATACAGAATTCACATCCGGTTCCGCCCTTAACGTAGTATTCACAGTTGAGGGGACAGCTCTGCTGGGAGGGGATGCACGGGTTCTGGATGTGGTGGTGGGTCCCGTCAGCCGATAGCAGGTGCGTGTCTACAAAGTGAAACGAGAGGGCTATAGGGAAAAAAACATGCAATTGCCCGTTCAAATGGGTCATGTCAAACATCAAAATCCATCAACATAAAAAAATTGTACCAGCTTGATAAGTCTGATTTGAAAAA
This sequence comes from Magallana ariakensis, assembly GCA_020458035.1. Taxonomy (NCBI): domain Eukaryota; kingdom Metazoa; phylum Mollusca; class Bivalvia; order Ostreida; family Ostreidae; genus Magallana; species Magallana ariakensis. The sequence goes on along the minus strand of CM035811.1, from coordinate 15,667,457 downwards.
AAAATGAATTAAAAAAAAAAAACTTTATAGAAATAATAAGGCAAACGCGAAAAAAAAATCCAACCCACCCCTTTATATTAAATTCTAAAAATATCTGACGATAATTAAGAAAACCAAAATTTGTAAACTTTGTAAATTTGTAAACACCTAAAAGAAATATGTATGAAATTCTAACAATAGTTGATGATATATAGTGAAATCTGTTGATATCTGTTGATATCTACAGAATTTCGGACTCTCACCTGTGCCTTTGCAGTGACAGATATCACAGCCTGAACCGTCCTTCTCGTATCCATTAGCACAGTTCAGTCGACAGAACATCAGGATGGGCTGACAGCGGGAGTTAAACGAGTCCAGGAAAAACCCCTCCGTCACCGCTAAAATAAAATACAAAAAACCCTCCGTCACCGCTTAAATAAAATACATAAACCCCTCCGTCACTGCTGAAAGCATACACGTGACATTCAATATGTTTTGTATGAAACAACTGTAAATAGTTAAGTTAACATCTGTAAGTAATTAAGGTAGTTTGATCTACAATAAACAGGTCGATTACTCTAAAATAAAACACATTACGGGTTAACGGTGTCCAAGAAAAACTCATCCGCCACCACTGAAATAACACACGTAACTGTCGTATAACAAATTGTTATATCCTTATAAATATTCTAATTATATAGCTCTTACCAACAAAATGTCAACAATAAAAAGAAATGTTAATTCGTCCTGTCTAATAATTTTGGTCTTCCGGTTCAACAGCAAAATTGTCAGACAGCTAAGTCATTCGTCCGATTTCGGCGGACCGGGAATATCCGACCAGCTGTGTGACTTGAATTCTGGATGGTATTTGAACCTATAATGCTTGCATCTGTAGTAAAGGGTATAACAAAACAGTCGTTGACTGGGACTTTTGTTATAATGCTTGCATCTGTAGTGAAGGGTATAACAAAACAGTAACTGACTGGAATTTGGGCAACATATGATTTGTTAGACTTTCAGACTGTTAGTCTTAATGCTCAACAAATCATAAGTTGTCCTTAAACCCAGTCTATAACAGCATGATGCCTTTCCACAGTCATTGAAAAAAGTACCATAAAAACGCCTTGACACCCACAAAAATCCTACAATCGATCAAAGAGATTCCTTCAAAGTCATTTAATAGAGCAAATTTTAGTACATGTACCTTCACTATTTACAAACCATCTTATATTGTCTTTTAAAATCATGAAATATTGACTTAATTAACTCAATCATCATATGGAATAGCGGCAGGTCTGTTGCTCCTGGTCTGAAAAAAATCGGATGGACGACCTGGGAGCTACAGTGCCTTCCATAGTAAAAATCTGCAATTAACGGCGCACAAAAAATTGCGCTAGTTTTGGACCTGCAGCTACATATGGAATAAATTAAAATTAGATTTAAAAAAAAACCACTTGAAGTATACCGACCAATCATTAAGCAGATTATCGCCCCTACACTCCTCATCTTCCTGGGGTTTTGTGGTGTCTGTGTTTGGAGTGCAGCAAGGAATCCTATTCTGCCCCGAGCTATTGTTTGTGTCCACATATATATGAAGTCTGCATCATGATCGGCAGATATAACAAAGATGATAATTCGATAAGATGCAGGTGTATTCATCAAAACGGAAATAGCAGTTTGATAGCTGGACACTGGCCATTCATGTAAACTCGTTTAACAGACAGATAAAGGTTAGAAGGTCCAGGTCGTATTTTTCCTTTAAAGGTCGGAAGGAGTATTTTGTTGGAAACCATCATCGCGCACTGATTCTTAACACGCAAAAAAAGTGTATTGTCTCCTAAAGCCAACATCGAACCCGATGTTTTTACCTAATTTATAACAAACATTTATTTTCTTTAATTTTCTGGCTTTATCTTTATATATATTTCTTCTTTAGAGAGAAATTCAAGAGAACTGTCATTTTAAAAGACATTGGCATTATACAACATTTAAAGAACGCTTTTCCGCAGATGTTCAATTATCTACGCTAACAACTGAACAAGAATTTCTAGGCGTTATGTACTGCAAGTCACCATTGTAATTTTATCAACAATTTACATGTTATGACGAGAGTTGTTTTGGTAGTATGTGGATGGTATAAAAGTATGTGTCTATGATTTGATTTGATTTGATATGATTTGATTTGATATAAAACCTGTATAAATGGTGAAAACATTTTATATTTGCAAAACCATACTAGTATATCAGGAAGAAGGTTTATGTAATTATGAACTGTTCGTTTTTTTTTAAACAAACATAAACCAATCCCTTATAAGAAACAATGATAAAACTGTCTGTGTAAAAACTTTATTTGATTAATTTCAACACTTGAAACCTAGTTTATACAAAATAACATCCGAAAACGCCGTCATGGTTTCGCATGGAGCGTGAATTGACATGCGCAGTACTGACAGCCTCGTGGTCCGCGCAAGTATCCATGGTAACAGAACACGTTACAGACGTCTAGTCCTAGCACGCAGGGGTTCATCAATTTAATGTCGGGCTCGTCCGCCTTCTCGATGCCAGCTATAATGTACAAGTTTAGCTTTTTTAAAAAAGCTTACCGTCTTTAGAGCAAACTTTAAACAGCATATTAAGTTATCAAAGAAATTTTTTTATATAAAGGTCGCCTTCCTCTACATGCAATGGCTTTTGAAACTTTTTATATGTACCTTAAAATTGAGAAACGCGTACCACGTGCTTGTGAGTTGAGATCAACTATACTAGGGAAAAAGAGATCTTAGGAAGGGCCGTATTATTTTAATAAACTCAAACTTAATACCACAGCATTCAGCACTTGTTTTTCTGATATTAGAACCATTTTAACAAGACCTTGGACTTTCAGTAGGATGTAACTATCTATTTCTGGCTCAAAACAAGTTAAAAATTACGCTGGTTTCAAGCGAAATATGGTACCGCGAAATATACACCGATTGCGTAGTCTTAGCTCAAAAGCCAGACAAATTTTGTTGAATTCAAAGAGCCATGGTTGTATGGCCAGCAATGAAATAGACAGGCCTACGTCACAGTGCTGTTTGACACAACTACCCAAAGTCCAAGCTCCTGTTAAAATGGTTCTAGTTTTACCCGATAACGTATTTAATATGCTAACTTTTTTTTTTACTGATATTAGACATACCGTATCAAATTTTCACATTTTTGTATTTGCATAAACAATCCAAAAAGAAAAGAACAAAAAATTTCAATAGATATTATAGAACATCGCAATCTATCTGTGAATTTGTGGGGGGGGGGGCATTTACACAATTTAAGTGCACTTAATATAAACAGTATAGAATTATTGAGTATCCTCGAAAATCCACTCAAGGACACATATGGATAAAGTGGTGTTAGCCTCCATAACAAATATATATAAACGCATAGTATAATTAGGTAAATATGCCATTGATATGTTTAAAATATTTCTTTTAGATATGTGGGGCTAATGTTCACTCTCCATTATCCGGGACTGACAAAATTGTGGAAATGCAAACAATGTGGCAAAAATTATCCAGAATGTGCCATGAACACATAAAACTATTCACTTATTAAATTGTCGTTCTTGTCAAAATCAAAGTTCTGAGAAGACTGAATACGTACACTAACCGGATTTGTAGACCTCATCTTTGCACACACAGCGGCGGCAGTCGACTGTGTCCGCCAGGAAGCCGTGCTTACATTTAATCTGGCAGATCGTGAACGCAATGGCGCACTCGTTGGCCATGTGGCCGGACGGGAAGGAGGTGGTAGGTGGCGCTGCATCACTTCCGGCAGGTTTTACTGTATTAGAAGAAAATAATGATTGTAATCATTTCATACGTCAAAATGAATACATATTTTACACAAATTATTGTATGATACAAATGTGATGAAATCAATGCGTAAAGCAGATAAAAAATGGATTGTGAAACAATGTTCAAAATGAGTATTAGAAAATTATGTCTTTTTAACATATAATGATATTGTTTTGTTAAATTGTATGCAGAAAAGCATGAATATGATTTTAGTGTGGAGTAAAAGTCAGACACTAGTCTTATTATATAAAAATATACATTGATTGATAAGCTATGTATAACACTTAAAACTTTGATTTTGATTTTAAATTTCTACATTTCGCTACAATATTTCATGTCTTAGGGAGGGGGGGGGGGGGGTCTTCTAAATTCAAAAATCACATCAACAAAAGGCAAAAACAACATAAAAAAACCCTGAAACAAGAGCATCATCAACAACAACATCAACAACATCATTGTCAACAACACCGACCTGTGGTGGTCTGTAATGGTGCGGTGGTTTGGGCGGCACACATGCAGTACTGACATCCCCCAGGGCCCAGGATGAAGCCGTACTGACAGTTAGCGGAACACACGTGTTTACCGTCCTGGCAGGGGTTCGGAAGATAATAGGCTAGAGTTGTTGTTCCTGTTAACGGCGTGGTAGAGGGCGCTGTTCGAATCAAAGTTCCCTTTACAATAACTGTTTGTCAAACTAAATACATAAAACTTTTGGTAAATCTTTTAGTACTTATCAGTATATGATGTTTGAATTTTCGCTGGTTGATAATGACACTGGACCCTCTAACAACGTCGATATAGTCGATATATTTGAGGTCAATGGACCAGTCAGATTATCTATAGTTGCTAACACCGGTCGTCTATCCGCCGTCTCTAGTCGTTCAACGTCCGTTGTTTGTATTTTTTTTTTCTTATAAATTTCTTCTTAAAATCTGCTGAACCAATTTTGAGGAAGTTGGTTTTTAGCATTTAAAGAAAACACTTTAAGGGAGATGTGCGGCCGTACATTTGAGAATAGGGTTCCCTATTTTTATCAGTCGGCTTGGACTCTATTTTTAGAACAAGAAAATTCCACGCTATACTTAAAGCTCCCGTGTCTATGGAGGCACATTGACGTTAAATTTTCATCGATAAAAATAATTGTCAATTCAAAACAATCTGGGCTGAATATGACAGACATCTCTATACCAGTTCCAATAGGTTTGTTTTAGTTCAATAAGAATAAATTAAATTATATTCTTTTTGAGGGAGGGTAGGGGTCAAAAGAATTAAACGTTTTTAATTAAAAAATATACATATAATTTTCAATAGAAATATATCTTTAATGTATCTCCACAGACACAGACAAAAAATATCTCATGTAAATTGATGGTTTTTGAATCTCATTTTAAGAATAGGGTACCCTCTTTTGAGACAGTTACAACTTAAATAAGCAAATTTGGACCTTTTTCTCAACAAATGGTTGTAGAGAGGATATTAATGACATCCCTTTATAGTTTTCAGATTTTTAAATCTTAAATTTAAGTCTGTAGCTGCGCAGTTCTAAATGATTTAAAAATGCATTGTTCTGCTCTTGTATACGTAATTTGCATACAAAACAACATGTTGAACGTCATATTAATTGCTTTTGTATCTTTTGACAACAGTTTTAGTACGTGTTGGACAGAAACAAGCCAGTCCAAGATATGTTTACATTTTTCTTCTCAAATGTACAAGATGGCAGCACATCCCCTTAAGGTTAACAAGTTATGTGAAAGTCACAATAAATAACCTTTACCTTTGGTGTACACGAGCCCGGGGATGAGGTTCCTACACAGACAATACTGACATCCGTCCGGTCCCAGCAGGTACCCCTCCCCACAAAACTTGTCGCACACAGTCTGGTTCTGAATGCACGGGTTGGTCATGTGAACTTTGACCCCGTGGGTGGTAGGCGGAGGAGATGTCGTTATTGGATCTAAATGGCAACATGAAATGTATCCCGGTATGTACAGTATACATGTATAAGGTGTGTTGAATAAACAGGGCTTCTCTCAAATTGACAAATTATATCAATCCTTTCATGTTATTTACGACATTACTCTTCTGCAGGGAAAATTCATATAGTCTGGCGAAGTTTTATCTGTTAGATTCTTAAATGACGTAAATAAGTAATTATCGTTACGGAAATTTTCACTAAACTTTGTAAATTCGCCCTGCAAGAGAGCAGGGCCGCAGTTACGGTGAAAGGTTTGTTCTATAACGTTTATTATTTTTATTTTTACGAACTAACCTGTCACGTTACTCTGGTAACAAATACAGAACTGACATCCTCCATTCCCCGTCAGGTAACCCTCGGGGCAGTTCAAGGGACAGAACTGTTGGTGCGGTAAACACGGATGATGGTAACCGGAAGTTGATGCTGGATTAGCATGCGCACTTGCCTCAGATACAGCAGTGGAATCTTGTATATAGATGTAATTGTTTTAATGTATGTTTGAGCTAAATTGTTGCTTTCTTAATGGCAAGCTGATTAAAAAAATAATACTAAGACATATATTCAGCTAAAATAGTTCCATAATGGTTTACATGTGTTAATCACTATCTACGTGTAATTTTTGACGTCTTAAGACATGTTGTCCCATCTTTGATACGAAAAATTATTATACAATGGAGCTCTATATAATTATACGTTTTTCAGCGCTGAAAAAAATAATCTAAATTTTTAATAGTTCAGCAAAGCCCTTATAATAGCTACAGGTTAACAAGGGCATTTGACTGTACTATTATCTAAATAGAGTTGTTTCTGTTTCTAAATTGTCATATATAATAATAGTCAAAGAAACCACCTAACAGTGTATCCAAAACGCACTAAGTCTGAATTTATAATCAGGCATCAAAATGAGGTCAGGGGTTACTGAGTGATAGCATAGACCTATATCACGTGACTGGTCAAAAAGAGTGTCGATCTTATCAAAATACAAAAAATGAAATATTTTTTCATAGTCTGTAGTTAAAATTTCATAAAATGAATATACGGATATACAATTTATCTACGAAGTAATACCATTATTTGGGTGACATACAAAATTATTATGCTGATTTTCAGGCTGAAACGCTAATTACGACACTATTTTCAAATAGCGTTTAATTTTTATTTGTTATTTTTTTTATTTATTTATTGTTATTATTATTATTTTTTTTTTTTGCTTTTCCTTTTTAAACTTTAAATAACAATTAAATTGTTGTCAAATACGTAACACTTAATAAAACCGATCCCAATTTCTTATTCTAAAACTTCAAGTATGGCTATGAGTAGGCTACAATTATCCTTAATTATAATTGTTGATTTATGATGTAAGAGTTACGGTTGATGATGCTGATATTACTCACCAGACGACGCTGTGGCACACTTGCAGATTGTACATCCGCTGCTGTCTTTGGCGTAACCGTTATGACAATTCAACGAACAGAACATAGGAAACATGGAAGTCAGCGAACATAACAGGAATCCCTCACAGACGCCTAAAATCAAACATAACAACGACAACAAAGTAACACTTCCCGCCATGACGATATAGAAAGAGGAGGCGGTGTTTTCTCACGGCCGGAGTTGGCCTTCTCTTCAAAGTTTGTAGAGTACAATGTATATTAAACACTCCAAATGCTCTTAATGATAATCCGAATGCTTGATCCGATAAAAAAAAAGCTTGAATTGGAACTGATGTTTGTCAAATAGATCCAAAACACATCGGGTTCCGTTATTTAGTGTTCTTAGTATATTCACGATGTAGGTTTCATTGTGACGTCATTTTGGTAGTATTTTGATTTTGTTCATACACTTTTTTTTGTATAAGCCCCAATTCTTTAGTGCCTAATTGCTTAGTTTTCTAATTGCAATGTACAGACACACGTGTAGGAATCATTTTGAGTGACTGAGTTATTCTGCTGAATTATACAACGTATTTGGTAGAGTTTGTACTTGGGAGATACTAAGATAAGAAACCTCTCAGTGCAAAGTCCCTTAACCCGGATCGTCGCACTAAGTGACTGTATCCAGTTCATTCATTTATATCTAGGACTTCTTAATATAAGTGTGCGTGTACAAATAACAGCATAATTTTGAAGCTCCTGGCCATATAAAAACACAGCATGAGAAATTTCGAGTCGAAAATAGTTGGTGATTTAGTTTTCCAAAGTATCGTGAAATATTGGTGATTTAAATTGTTGTTTGTATCAAATTCATCGATTATAGAATAAAAGTTCTTGAAAGTGTTTTTTGTTGCAAACTACAGTGATATCGAAATTATAATCCTGTCAACGACATTATTTCGCAAACAAAAATTGTACATTGTAATTTTTTTTTTAAGATTTTAAAGATTTGTTAACATTTTTGTGTAGAAGGAAAGGAGAGGGTTTGTACATAAGAGTAATGCATTCTTTTAACATATTAGGCACATTGAAATTATATGTTACATTCTTAGATGCATGTTTTATTTTTCTTTAAAACTAATTATCAAAATCTGCAATAAAAATAAATAATTTATGCATGTACTATAGCAATAAACGAATATATTCTCATTTGCGCACTGTTAAACCTGGCATTGGTCATTTGGCTCAATGCTATTTAATCGTTTTGCATTTCTCGTGGATATGCACATGCATTTTGTGGTCTAAATAGCCAGCTCATCAATAAAAATGGTGCCTCAACTTATTGAACCATGTTGGAATTGGACTAAGCTTACCATTTTGTGAAATGAAATGCAGCAACGTCAATCCGACGAAAAACACCAAGGCTTTCCGCATGATTCATGTGAGAAAGATCTATTTCATTCATAAAAATACCAGTGACCTTGACTCAGGCAGATGTCCTTTTTTTACTATCACGGGTCTTATCTGATATTTCAGCTCTAAATATATGTGTATTTGTTGTTACCTTATTAAACGTGTTATATAGTTTTCGGTTTTGGTTTTGATTTAGTTTTAACCGGGGGGGGGGGGGGGGCGATATTTTTTGTCACTCCTTTGAACCACCATTTTCTTTTTAACAATATCAAAAAGATGTGATACCGCGGTTCTTTCATAAAGTTAAACATTGTATTCATTTTGTTAAAGTTTCATTTTTGTTGTACATTATATTTATCAGGTTATTTCTTAAACATAATGTGGAATCATTTCAATTCGCGCCGGCTCATTCTTTGGGGATATGTTGGGTCCCCTTTGTCCTCGAATTTACATCCTCAAGGAATTGTGTAACACAGAATTAATCCATTTAGCATAAAGTACATCCCCACCAACCTATAAAAATATACAGTCCACCAACCTCTCCCCCCCCCCCCCCGGGAGGAAAATTACTAAATCAACATTATGTGATATATATGTTACATTAAAGTTTTAAAATTCAGAGAATTTAAAATTATCTATAACAATTTAAATTGTTATAGATAGTTTTAAATTCTCTGAATTTTAAAACTTTAATGTAACATATAGCAGGCACGTAGCATCGGAGGAATTGAGGGGGGGGGGGGGGCAATGGGGCACTTTACATCGCAAACAGCTTCTTAAATTTACATAAAGAAAAAGAAAATGTATTTTTCGTAGAGTTACCCCCCCCCCCCACTTTTTAGGTGCAGAAAAAATATATGAAAGTTAACGAAATTAGCATTAATATTTTTGGGTAGTTATTGCTCTTTCTTTTTTTTGTTAACTCCCCCCCCCACCCCCCGCCTCGGTTTATTATTTTGAAGATTTGGGAGATTTTATTTTTATTTTTTTTTTTAGCTTGACAAGATGTTCTGCCCCAACCCCCCCCCCCCCACCACCACCACCCCTTTTAAAAAACGATGCTACGTGCCTTTATAGTGAGAATCATATTTGCGATATTTCTTTGATGATTTAAGTGACTGTAACTGTTTTAGTAAAGTGGCAAAAAAAAGCTTTAAAATTGCCAAGAAACTACAAAATAAAAATAATTGAATATTATACAGGTATTGTATAGGCTTCTTACCGAATAAATGAAAAACTGATTCTGTAAAACTACCCTCGGATCCAACACTTTTCAAAAGTAAATTACCCTGATATCATTATCAAAGAATCAGCTATTCACATTACGATATTTCGCCCCAATTTTCCCATCCTTTTCTTCTGCCCTATTCGCTTTCACTGGTAGTGGTTAAATTGAAAACGGGACTAAATTAAAACGGTTATTATTATTTCTCTTTGAAAACAATTGTGAACGGCCGAAATAAAATAAGGCCATAATCATTGGCAAAATTAATAAGAAGAAAATAACAGACCAATTTCTTTTTCATTGACTACAAATTAGTCCAAATGGAAGGTCATCCCAAAATAACTCGCTATTACAGAAATACTTCAGATAAAATTGACCAAGACTGACCTAGTTTATCGCCCACAACGTTTTAACATCTGTTGAATATGAATACGTATAGGTTCAAGTATACTGCTGGCTTTGATAAATTATAATTCTTAAGGTTACTCTCGGTTGAAACATATTTAAATTTTACTTGAAATGTATATTGTTCTTAAACTTCACCAGAAGGCGATAAAAAGTAATCGTTGTTTAATTAGTTTAATTACATACGTAATTTACTTTAAATTTATATGAAATTATCTATTTGCAAGTAGATACGTCTTGAAACACAGACTTTATTTTATCCCAGAACATTTTTTTTAATCTTTGAACACACAATAATTCCAAAGGTGAAAAATGATATGTGATAAAAAATAAAGGATATAACAATTGATACAGACTGCTGCACATGCATTACAAGCGTTTTACTTTATTTCTTAACGTTGTAATCGATGACAGATACAACTATATCAAACATGTGAACATATAAATCATGTCTAAATGATATGGAACAAACAAGGCAGCATTAGTATTTATTCACTGAATACATTCACATTGCGGACAGCCCTGTGAATCAACGCGGTAGCCGTTCATGCATTGCTTCATACAGTCAAAAATCCCCGGACAAACAAAACTCGCTACCCCGCCGGGAGAACTGGAAATAGGCACCGTAGTCAACGGAACCAGAGACGTAGATGAATCCGGAGGTGGGGCTGCAGGCAAAATAGAATATATATATAGACCAGTCTGACGCAATAACATCGATAAAATCAATTGAACTTGTAACTAATTTTTGGGATAAAATAATGTGAAATGTTTGATAGCGATGTATTTTCTTTATTGCATTGATATCATAATTTTGTCACCTTGAGTAAATATATCGCTGTCGGTGTTACATAAACAGAGAGGACATCCGGTCGCGTCTGTTTGATATCCGGTCCTACAGTCTAGTGTACAGAAGAAGTTTGCCAGGCAGGCCTTCCCAAGGGGAGGGGCATCAGTTGTCGTGGAAGCATCGTTAATTGTTGTCGTGGAAGGCGTTGTTTGTGACGTCACCGTGGGAGTTGTTTGATTGACAGGTGCTGCATTAGTGGTTGATGTTCCGTTTTTTGTTACTCCTTTGAGTCTATCATAGTACACCTTTAGATCTATTGGGGAATATTCAGCAAAAATATCATTATATTCTTATATTTCCCAAAAAATAGTCAAAAGCATGAAAATTAGGATATAGAATTAATAATAATAACAACCGTTTCCACAGGCACATTTCGTGCATCCCTTTTCGTCGACAATGCGTTGACACCAAGGAGGCGGGGCCGGGCACGTATAAGGGGCGGGGTCACAGTCCGTTTGATTGACATTCGGCGTTTTTTGATTGGTCAGTCCGGTGGCAGCTCCCATCATCGGATTCATTTGCCCCATGAATCCCCCCATAGGCGACATACCCCCAGAAAATCCCATCGGTCTCGACATTGTGGAGCTTCCACTTCCGGACATGGGATTTCCTGAACCAAACATGGCGGCCATTGGATTCATTGGCCCCATCTGACCTATTCGGTTTTATAAAAACAAATCATATATAGTATCAGATTAAAAACATTTAAAGAACGAGAAACATTTGATAAATTCTATACAAAATTGCGTTTTATACTATAAAATTATCTTAACCGTAATTAACGTATATTGCTGTCATAGTGTAATTTGAATTTACTGGATGGTTGAAAATATCCCGTATATTCAAAATATAGAACATTGATAATGAATTCCGTTAAAGAACACAAAACCATTTAACATTTATACAGCAATTGCTTATTATCTCATTGCATATCATCGTAATTGCATTAGAAAACTAACATATACTGTGGAATCATTTTTATTCGAGGGGGTGAATGTTCGTGCGTAGTTATCATGTTTCTGGTTAGTGGTAGCAAGTTTGGATAATTTTAATAAATATCAAAAAATGCTTGTATATACTTTCGTGGTGATGTTAATTCGTTGTCAAGGGTTACCCACGAAAGCCACGAATATTGGTCCCCCACGAACAAAGATGGTTTCACAGTAACTCACCGCTATAGCTAGGGAATCCGGGAAAACCGAACCCGCCATTATTTCCATACATTGAAGTATCGAACGGACTTAGTGCGCCTGCGCTGGCAGTTGCTCTAGAAGATCTGAAACTTCCTGAAATTAAACACGGAAACGATTTTATCTATTTCCTCTTTTTTCTCTGCCTTTATATAAAAGTGTCGTCTAGCTGGAAGGTTTGTTATTTGAGCTGGCATCATGGTTATAATACAGTGGGATAACTGCAGGATCGTATTTTGATAAAGGTATGCATACATGGTATTTGATGTTAAGAATTGAGTATCATCAACTATGTAATACACTTGTATACATATATTTAAGGTCTTCCGTTTCCAACGGAAGACCTTTATATTATTGTGCAGATTAAGATTATTCTTATTTTTCTTTTTTTTTTTTTTCTTCCTAGACGCGAACTTTGAGGCTTCATATCTTGCTCATTTCTGAACGGTTTTTGCTCAAATTTTCAGGGCTTATAGACTTTACAAAACACTATCTAAACCATTTCATAAATTTTAAAAATCCTCTTCCGTTAACGAGTTATTCCCCTTTTTAAAAAATTAAGGGCCTTTCGTTTCCAGACAAAGGCTCCGAGACTATGATAGCAGGGAATGGGAATCCAACGAATTTGAATAACAGAGACATTGAAGTTTTGCACATCGGTTTTTGTTTTTGGATTACTTTCTTTATTTAGAAAAAGGTAGGGGGTCAAAAAACAGGGTTCCAAAATGTGCGAAAATTTAGACATATTTTCCTTTGTATCTTTTAAACGAAAAATATTTTGTTAAGACATGTAGAATGAAAGTTGTGCAGAATGTCAAGGACTTTCATTTAACACCAATAAAAAAGGGCTGGCCCCTTAAATTAAGGGCCAAGGGCCCTTGAAAGTTTTTGCTAAATAACTAAAAAACGGCAAGGATTTTGATATAGCTGTCGCTGGAAAAGTTGTTTGTTGAGATCCTATAAATGTCGTTACAATGTTATTTTGTTGGTGAGTTGTGTAGTATGAGTGTAAAAAGCTTTACATGTTAACATGTACCTGTGTTTATTTGGCAAGTTAACGAAAGTCATTGTGCGTACAACTGACATTAAGTTACGACAGACAGTATGCCTGTTTAAAAAGGAGGCTTTCATTCATCAGAAAAAAATAATTTTTTTAGGATACATGCTTTTATGTGAGGAGTTTAAGTCATCTTCGTAAATTCTGCACAATCCTAAAAAACGAGAAACAGAAAATATAAACATTCTTTTTCTTTTCTAGTAAATCACACAAACTACCGGAAAAAAATAAATCTATGTGATACATTTTAGTTATCATGCTGCGTGCATTTAAAATATATCTGGAATCAGAGCTGTGTGTGTGAACCATTACGTAAGCTATCCCTCGCTTGCGGCCGAGAAAGTCGGTCGCCATGGTCGCGGCTGGACTACCTAGCGGTCAGCGGTTATCTAATACACCGGAGTCACGTCTCTCAATTTATGAGTTCATTTAGCCGAAAACAAGAATTGTTTTAATTTTGATCACACATAGACGTTTATTCTTCTCAAATTGAATTAAATGATAGAGTGTCAATTAAGAAAACGTTCTGTAAATTAATAAAAGAAATGTCATTCTCAATCGGAAGTAATATCAGGCATAGATCAATTGTGGGTTTTAAGTAAAAAAAAAACTAACTTCTATTTGGTAGATTTTAGTCATTATTATACTGCAAACATTTCAAATCTTCCTGGGTTCTGAGCTGTGTGTGTTGTAACTTTACGTAACCTATTCCTCGCCCGCGGCCGAGGAGATCGGCCGCGGGCTCCTCGGCCGCGGATGCACTACTAAGCGGTCAGCGGTTATCTAATACACCAGATTTGCGTCTTTCATGTACTTGTTTTGAGTTCATATAGCCGCAAATACAGAAACTGTTTTAATTTTAAGTTATTGATGTTTTATTTAAAATGTAAGTTAAGAAGTCATTCTGAAAATTATAAAATCCGATATTATTCCTAATCCAAAACATCGTCAGACAATGGTGGGTTTGTATAAGAACTGTACTAATAATGTTTTAGATCAACAACAAAAAAACCACAAAGATTACCCCTTTAAATGATGATCATCCCTCGCACGCTCGCACATGACCGAGAAGATCGCGCGCGAGGGGACATCTACATGTACCTTATCACACGTGTATGTTTATTGATATTTTGTACGAACACAAAACTATTTGTTTATTTTATTTTCATTTATATTGGTTTTAGATGAAAGATGAATTTATCTCCATTATTCAGTTGATTTAGCGTTGATTTAAACGTTAGGGCGAAAAATCTTATAAAAACCTCTCATTAATTGAATAAAAGTAATCTATCAATTCGATTCTAAATATGCAAGGCCGATTGTATAAATAAAAGATTAAATATAATGATATTCCGAGATATTTACCGGCATATGTAAAATTGATATGTGTTTAACTTACATGTAAGATTAATATACTGCATCGTCGGAACCCACGGGTTTTCTATCCGTTACACTGATTTCAAGCAATGTAACGGATGGAAAACCCGTGGGGTCCGACGATGAATCGACTGTAGTTACTCATGATCATTTCCGTTAATTATTGCTTAGACTTTTTACAGACTTTAACACTTTTAAGACAATATTCAAACTTTGCCTGGCCAACGAGTCATATATGCACATGGATATATGTATATATACTGGTGTAAGAATTAATATTCGACCAACACAAAAATTAAATAGTGTAGAAAGTAAAATAAGTTTTCTTAAGAGTTGTACCAAATTTTAAGAGGGTTGACATAGTAAATAAAATCATTAATTTTCGAAGCATTCTAGGAAGTTTAAAAACAAAGTCATCTCTGTGCTGCTCCGCCCCCCCCCCCCCGCCCCCAGTGCTCGAGCTGAATTTTAAAAATTGGCGAACAAAACTCGAAAATTAATATGTGTCGAAAATCAATTTTTGGTGACTCCTTATTTGTTAACGTTCTTCCTAATGTGGTTTACTTTGCAATCTGTATGTTTATTCGGCCAGTCTGCGTGTTAATTCAATCACCCCGTGCGACCGACTTCAATTTTACCTGGTCAGTGTAACCCTTGTTAATCAACTAAATTTGGATGTTAGAAAATGATTGGCATTTGTTTACTCGTCCTGTGTATACCATGCCCAGCGCTCGCGACGACGGTGTAATAAATTTTTTTCTTTTGATTTGATGCAAACCGTGACGATAAATCGCTATCTTTTAGCACTTTAAACAAAAGAAATATTAAAAGATATGAATTAAAAATTTACTCGTACTTGGTTATGTACCACACTAAATGCGCTGATCACCTATAGTCTGTCAAAATCATGTGGTGCCGATCATGTATCCATGAAAGACGTCGTTTATCAATAAAGATGTTTGTGAATAATTGAGAATAAATAATTAAATGAAATCAAATATTGCGTTCACGATTTATATCGTTAGTTATCACATTTCTTTGAGAAATTTCACGAGCTGAAACCGGAAGAGAAACAAGTACAGACAGTTCTGGTGCATGCGCAGCTGGTAGAATTATTGTGCACTTTTATTTAGCAGCTGATCGGAAAAGATTTACAAGCATTGGTTGCAAAGTTGCATTAGTATTTGAGTACGGTGGGGTGATTGTATAATTCACAAAACATCAGGATATATTCTCAGTTAATCCCGACAGAAACTTGTTCAATCAAACGAAAGATTTTGCACATGTCGCACGCGGTTTTTCATGCGTTTATATTCATTTCAACGAAGAGCAATTTGTTTTATAAGTACATATACATGTAAATACGATATTTTTTTTTAAATAAACGGAAAAACTCTTTTGAGAGCACTTTAATACTCCGTGTATATAGACAAGTATACACAAGCGAGCGTGTTTCCCTCGGGGTTTCACACCTCTTTCAATATAGGCTCCACCCCCACCTGAACTTATTTAAGGTAAACTGACCGGTTAAAAACCTCGGCCTTTAAGTGCGCACAACCCTGGACACAGATAGCCATAGGTAATTTATGGATGCAGATCATCAATTGTTATGTATTTAAAATACACTTGGAAGTGAGCTATCACTGTAGTGGTCAATTGTTGAATATAAGTTAAAAGTTTTAAGTCCAAGATGTTAAATAATAATTATTTTTTCTCACGTTAAGAAGTTATGAAATACGTTATTCAATGCAGTCGGTCGCCATAGAAATCATCAGAGTACTGCAAGTGTTGACAGTTTCTTATTTCTTAAAAAGACCTTAGGACATAATTCACTTGACTTACAGACTAGCGACACAGTTGCCTCCCAAAAATGTATGCACTTCTCAAAGTTACAATTAAATGGTATAGATATGTGTTGTTAAACGGATTTCATTAATTGTTGCATGCGCGGATCTAGAGGGGGGGGCGGCGGGTCCGGAACTTAGTGAAATTATCGCATATTCGCACCCCCCTCCCCCACGGAATAGGCATATCATGAATCGGATTAGGCATATCATGAATATGGGAGAAAAAAATTTTGACAGGTACAATTTTTTCAAGTTATAGGCATACTACGTTACCCCCCCCCCCCCCCCCCCCCCCACATGGATTAGGAATTTCATGATCTTGGGAAATAAGTTTTTTTTTTTTATTTTTTTTTTATTTTTGCTTGTCAACATTTCTGATGAATAGTGTAGCCCCCCCCCCCTCTACGTTCAATTCGGATCCCCCCCTGGAAAAATTTTCTGGCTCCGCGCATGTGTTGTAAATGTTAAAGTTAGAGAAATCGTATTTTCTGGAGGTTGACATTATGTAGAACTCTTTTGTTTAAAAAACAAAAACAAATTGCTTTGACGTCACACAATCTCTTTTGGTTTGGTTTAAATATACAATGTACACAGTGCTCTGAACAAAACGCTGGTTTATGCCTTTCTGTTACTCAAGTAAAAAACTGAACAAAATTGATTACTTTTAGGTTCACACGTCACATGTTAATACATGTATGCATAAATATATGATTTTTATCAAATAAATGACATTGTATCTTTAAAAAATTCCAAAATATTACAACTAAAACATGTATATGTGACATGATAGAAATAATTGTAAACCAGAGGTCTCTCTCCCTGTCACACAAAAGTGACAAAAAGGATTTTTGATTCAGTTGGAGTTCTGCCACCACCCCTGACAACATTTTCTGAAATTTACATTTAGAAAATTAAATTTTAGGGTATTGACACTCCCACCCGCACACACTTTCTAGATGAGCGCTCAAGGCAAAAAAAAAATATTGGGATATTTAAAACAAAATCCTATTTGAAAAAAATGAAGTTAGAGATGCCTCACAACCCCTACCACTGCCGCGGATTATGATTTTGAAGATTTGTGAATTTCTTTTACTTGCTTGTGAAGATTTCAGATAAATATACTAACAATACTGAGGCCTGTATGGCCAAACATTATACGGATAGTTATCCCTACCACTGAGCACCTCAGTCTCGTATACTTATAGCGCACCATCAGATGGGAGACGGCATTATTGTTTATTTACAATTGGTGTTCTTTTAACACTGCACTTTAAATAAACTATTCCATGTTTTGGCGGTAGAGGTTTAAGTATGAAAATAGAGAATCAAAATGTTTATGAAACAAAACACTTTTTCCAAGTACCAGCGCAGTGGATTTTGTGATTTTACACTATGATATAGACATACCAGTAGTTTGAATCCTGTCATCAGTTGTACATACATGTAAACGTATTTATCGATTTTCTGGTTGGAATAATTAAATACATGTACATATAAGAGATGTGTTTTAAGTTATCATAAATTGATATAACCGTGAAATGAGTTAAAAGGAGAGTTTGTCTGGTAGGAAAATAATACTTTGAAAGTGAGCCTCGTTTTCTGAACATACTATTATCATATTGACAATCCAGTTTAATGACAGCCCACCCTTTTCTCCTTACACTCAACGGGGTCGGATAGGTATCAATAAGAGGTCACCTTTCTATGACCTTTAAATTTGTATACAATCTAAATATATACCCCTCGCTTATTACAGACATGCCTTTATCTGTTTTATGAGAAGTGTAACTCTTCAAACCCTGACAAGTGTAAGAAGAAGAGGGGTGGTTTTATTAAGACTGAATGACAATCCTTTCTTGACTTGCAATCTGATTAAAATTTCTATAGTCGCTATACGATAATTTGAAGAAACAACACTTGAGGTCACCTCCTGGGGAACTTTGCTTTGACCAATGAAATCGTCGGTTCCATTCCTCAGTTACATGATTTGGAAGTTATGCCAATACATTCTTTAGATTCCCTAAGGGCGTCTAATATCAACATATGCTCCATCTCTTACTTGCTGATACCGAAAGATTCACAAACATGTGGCATCATTTCGTCGTACAACTCCATTTTTGTTTGTAACACGAAATTACCGTTTCTAACACTTGCTCTGATTGCTAGAATAACTCATGTATATTTATAAACAAACGTTCAACAGGGGGTGATCTCAAGAGGGGTTTCTTCAGATCCTCTTGTAGCAAAAATAGAAAAACAAGGAGGGGATCAAGGATATGATTTTAATCAGATTGTCTCGACTTGAAGCTGTAACGGAAGACCTTCTCGTTGCTTGCAACGAGCTCGGCTCTAGTTTATAAACTGTTCATGCCGTTCGGAACTTTTGATAGAAACAACTTAAATTATTTTTTTTAAACAATCAAAACTATTGATCATTAAGTCATTTGTATACATGTTTAACCCTCCTCTTTTAATGCGTAAGCGAGAATATAAATGCCTCCAAGCAGTTTTAACAGGTTGGGAACAATTCCCCTTTAGCGAGACAGTCTCGCTAAAGCGAGATCATCATTTTCATGATGTATTGAAAATAAATGAAAATCCCAATAAAATAAAAATAATCCGGGTAAGAAAAGCAGTGTGAAGCAATTTTACTTTCCAAGACTGACTTTTGTAACATAAAATATCAGTGCAAATAAAAATAGGATGATTTTTTTATCGTGGAAATCGTGAGTTTTTTTGCATTGAACGCGAATTTTCCAATTAAAAACTTGTTTTTTCTTCTTATAAAACGGAAATTCTCAAAGTTTGTGCTCATTCTGATGACACTGTTTGAACCATGCAAAAGTAATTAAATAACATGCAACAATTATTGGTTGCTTTTGCTTTTATATTTTGATCTCGGCGCGACCATGAAAACTACGGAAGGTTGTACCATCAATATTATTTACACCTATAGTAAACAAATATTCTTCAGAAAATTAAATAGATTTTTGTTTTGAAATAAAAAATTCAAGGCAAAATAAAAAAAAAATTATGAAAGAAAATTGAACTACATTTTTATATAAAATGATTCAAATTTTGAACGAATAATTGTTGGTACGATTTAACATATTAACAAGATAATCACATTTATTACCGCTAGAGGCTTCCGTAAGAAATCTGAATAAATTTAGTTTATAACTGGATTTCAGTGAAACGCAGCTGTAAATATCTAAGTTTGAAACAAACATGTGGTGAGTCTTTATTATAACAAAAATGTGAAATTATTCTTCCGCATATTCTTCTGTTTAAAGAAAACAACATAATAATGAAAAGATGTGTCAAAATATCGCATTTACGGAAATGTTTTTATTACTGTAAAGAGGGATGATCTCGCTTTAGCGAGACTGTCTGGCTAAAGGGGAATTGTTCCCAACCTGTTTAAGACTTCGATTCGTATATCCCACTAGCCCTTTATTTTTAAATAGCAGCTAGCAGTATATAATGTATATGTTACATTAAAAGTTTAAAATCAAAGATTTCTAAACTTATCTATAACAAAGATTGTTATAGATAAGTTTAGAAATCTTTGATTTTAAACTTTTAATGTTATAGATAAGTTTAGAAATCTTTGATTTTAAACTTTTAATGTAACATATATATAAATAGATTTCAATGTCAATGTCCCCGGGCCAGTTACGGTGATTACCTAACAAACCACGTGACGGGACCTGTACGATTAGGACCAATCCCTAGGGACCGCCAGTACTAAGTCACCCACGTGGAGAATAATACGTGGCTCCAAGATAAGAGGAACCAGTTCAGGGAACCAGACCGTTTTCTTCAGCTGACAGTGTGAAGCATTTGATTTTGATTTTTTTAATTTTTTGGGGGGAGGGAGGGGTTGTACTTTACCGATGTTTTCTAAAAAAAAAAGTATAAGAGTTCTGATATACAGTTAAACTATGATTTTTGACACTAAAATAAACAAAACAAATAACAAACAAATATATATACAAACAAAACATAACTTAATCTCAGGAAAACACTCAACGAGAAGATGATTCTCAATTCAAAATACTCCGTGTATTCAATTTGTTTATATCCTTTTGGGGGGGGGGGGGGGATGGCGAGTTACAAGGTTCTCCGTGTTCTTTAAAACAATATCTCATTATAACTGGATACAACATAAAGGGGGGGGGGGTTCTCAGTTCCATGTAGATGCTTTATAACCGAGACAGATACAAACGCTCTCGTTAATAAACTCACTGTTACATTCACAAGTTCGGCAGCCATTCAAATCGGTGATCGTCGTGCACCAAGGCGCAGGCAAGCAGGATACGGAGTCAGATTTACATCGACTTCCATCGGACGCTTGTCTCAACCTTTGGAAAAACATCTGTGCTGAAAAGTAAACTTGTTTATAAATTAAAATAACGTCTATTATAATTGTTTATTAAACTAAATAATTAGTAAATTTTGAAGATCCTCTCTTTCTAAGTGAATGTAGTGAAGAATATGTCCTCATATTGTGCACGTTTGAACAAAAACGATTCCAATGCATTGATAAGAACAAGTGTTAAACTGACATCTGGATAGATAAAACGCTAATGCCATTGTTAAGTATTTGTGCTGAACTGGCAATGTACTAACGCCGCAATAAAAGTTTAGTAGCACTAGTACTGCACTTGTAAAGTGCTCAATCTGAATTCGACGTGAGTCATCGATCTGTATTGAGGAGACCATGTACTGTTTTAAAGGTACCTACAATTAACATACAAAATACTTACAATGAGCTTGAGGTGCGAAATCGAAAATGAAAGATACGATACATATTAACGTAAATTTCATTTTTATTCCACCTTAAAATCTTCACCTGCCAAAAATCCAAAATTTGAATCATTAAAAAATTGAACTTATCGATAAACAATATTGAAAAATAAACAAAAGCTATTAGTTAATTACATACCCTACTTCCGGTTAATACTTCTATAAACTGGAATTCTAAGGTCATGTCCTTCATTGATAGATACAATGATATATATATATGAGTCGCCGCTGTCCATAAGTCGAGCGCACCTGCCTCCGACCACGAAAGAATATAATCCATGAGAGGGTCAGGCAGAGTAGAGGCCAATGGTCAACAGGCAAGCGTAGTACTAGTGATTATAAGTAGGTCACGGTGACCTATTCCATGATATTAGCATGTTTATGCAACATTCCTTTTCACCAACATCTGCAGTTTTACTAGAATATGAGAGGGAAAAGAAGGTTTAAAAAACCAAAATGCTCGACTTAATTATTAACACTTACATGTATATCTCTGAGGGATTGATATTATCTAACTGTTAAAGTAAACTGTTGGATAAATAATTGATAAAAGTAATTTATTATTCTTACAGTATTTTGCTATAGAATTGTTTTGAACTTTCTTCATTGGAGTAAACATTAAAAGGAAATGTATCATTCAGCTAATGACTTACTGTTTTAAAGCTATCAATAAATGAATCTCTCTCTCTCTCTCTCTCTCTCTCTCTCTCTTTCTCTCTCTCTCTCTCTCTCTCTCTCTAATAAATTATCGTAAACACTGAAATTTTTAAAACAAGGTGAGACAGTATTGGACCCCAATGATATTATTTTTGCATATATTTCAGTTAATACATTAACATTATATCATTTCGTACATTATATAACGTTATTAACATTTGTAAGCGCTAACCTATTTCTAATCTTTTCTTAGGAAAACGAATACATGTATTCAATAATTTCCTTTATTTTTTTTTATATATATTATTTTGGGTTAAGCAGTGTTTATTGGCACACAACTCCTCCCCCTCCACCATACTGTTGATTTGAGTGACTTTTTCCAGGTATGTTATTCCAACTTAATTAAGCAGTTTTGATTGAGACACAGCCCCCCCCCCCCAAAGTTTACCACACACACGCATATATATTATCAAATTTTGTATTTCAAGTCTTGTTGATGATCTCATACATTCCTACCCAGGCAAAACCTATAGGGTTTTTTATGTCATTCAATCTTATTCCAAACATGTGAAGCATGTAAATGCAAAATCTGTGTATACATACAGCTTGTACACAGGGCTCAAAAACAAAAGTTACAAAATAATGGATTGTCATGATAAAGCATTGTTTGAACTGGAACGCACCTGTTGAATACACAAATACAGGTAAATTCTAAATCTACGTTTTTCCTTTTTTTAAACGAAAGCTTTCTGTGGCATTAGGAACGTGACGTCACAGAAAAATTTTAAATGAAGATGGATGATACAGTCAACAGACAAAAGAAGATCTGTGATTCGACTTTCCGAAAACGACATTCAAAATGTGGACATACCTAAATGTACAATGTGTTATCCTAGTCTTTGGTAAGATCTTTAACTCTTGATTTCAAACATTTAAGAATTTATCTGTTATCTGAAAATGACAGCTTTTTGTACTTGTATATACTGTATATTACGTCGTAACTATCGGGAGGTTTAACCCGAAATCTTATAAAATTTAAAATGACAGTATCCGAAATGTTAACGAGGTGTGTCTTTTTTTTTGCTCTCTTGTATTTTTTAATTATATCAATGTATAATACCAGTTACAACAATAGTAAACAACATACATCGTTGACCTTTTACTATACGAGGGATTCCTAAGCAATACCTACATGCAAACTGTATTAATTTATGTTTGGTATGTTTCTTTTATTTTAAGTTGGTACTTATTTCACACTCAGTGGACTAGATATGACCAATGCATATCTATTACGATTAACATTATTATTTGATAATCAATACTTGTATTAATCATGTACTCAACTTGACAAAGGATTATAGTGTAAATATCCATGCGTTTCTTTACTCATCCTCGGTTTATCGTATTAAACAAAACATGCAATTTTTTTAATCAAATACTTCTTTTTAAAGCTATTTCCATTTATCACGTGACCTCTCAGAACACAGAAACATCTTCTGATCAAACTCTTCATGGCGGATCTCGGAGGAGCGTCAGCGGCACGGAACTGATTTCACCCCGCAGAGTTTCGATATGGGTCAGATCTAGGCCAGTTCCCGACCCAGTCAGCCCAACCGTGCGACCCAGAACAACGAACGCACGTGATCGTACACGTGATTTAGTGTGGAACCCGGCCAACGGATTTGTGAGTTTTGCTCGACAATCCGGAAATGACCGCTCAAACGCTCTGACGGGTGATACTTCAGACGGTGGGGTTATTGATCCGAGTCAAATGACAACATTCAGAGTCAATTCGGGATTTCAAAATATTCCGGAAAGAAATAGTGTTGGAAATAGTTTACGACCGACTGATTTCCAAAGAAATTTTAAGGGTGATAGTAGCAACGGACTTAACTGGAGAACTTCCAGTGATAATAATTGGACGAACTGGAGAACTGTTCAAACAAATCAAGAGCCAAAGTCCCGTTTTGAAACAAACGCTGAACGAAATGATCGCATAGAAGCGGAGAAGAGACGGGTAAGAGAAGAGAATATCCGAAAAAAATACAGAAACAACGCCTTCCTAAACACTCGAGGATTAGTGTCCGGCATCCGCCTCCCGACAAGATGGCAGGAAACATCACGTGACTCGAGTTTCTTAACCAATCGAAATCTTGAATTAATGTCTCCAGGAACTGATGCATCCGATCAAAATAGAGGACTTGCGTTTTCGAGACGAGCTATTGAACGTCCAGTAGTAAATTTGAATGATGAACAGACGACAGACATTGATGACCGCCAAGCGGCACGTGATCAGCTGAGACAAGTATCTGTGTCAAGGTCAGCGGGAGCTAACAGATATCTGAAGTCTCTGTTATATAATGCACTCAGAAGAGTCAACAGTAATTGATTGTTCCAAATATCAATGCTAAGCTAAAGACATTTGTATTTCTATTTTGAATTACTTGTATTCAAACAAATTTCACGTTGTTTGTTGTTTCCCTTTAATCCATTGATTTAATAAAGTATATTTTTGTCTTTAAGAACAAGTTGATACATAACTGCATTTTAAATAAAAGAGCTACTAGTAATGATTACAAGTTTTTTCCATAGGTACATTATAAAATAAAACTGCATTTTGCTGGTTTTGTTTTTCGACAAACAAAAAGCTGAACAATGTTGGGTGATTTTATAAAACATATAAAAATGATCAAGCAATATACCAGGTTATACATACGTACATGTGTATGTGACACGGGACAGTTTTTAAAAAATATATTTCACTACAGCCTGCAGGGAATGTGTGTTTTCGGAACTCTGTAACTAGATTTTTTTCAGTTCCCCTTATATGGCCTATCACCAATTTCTGCAGAAGATTACCAGTCGGAACTTTTAAAATGTTCTACATTGTGGTTTTTCTAAGTTAATTTTTTTTTTAATTCTGTGACATTTCGCCCATTTTAATAATTGTTCAGCTTTTTAGACCCCTCACAGCTAATTCTCTACAAAGGGACGACAATCCGTATCATGTGCATGTCGCCTCTTTACAAGTACGAAAATTAACGGAGTTGCAGTATGAACCTCTGCCATTTAGTCAACTGAATGTTGACTGAAAGGTCTGGAAAGGTGACTGAACGGCATAGCTATGTCATTCAGTCGCCTTTCAGTCAGTTACATTTCAGTCACCTTTCAGTTGACTAGATGGCAGAGGGTCATCCTGTGAGTATAGTTTACTATGTACAATTCTCATACTTTTCGTGTTATTTTACCCCCCATCGGTAGCTTTCGATGTGAAAAGTCAACACAACAGTTATAACGGTTTACCGCAGTTTTGCATATTACTTCTCATTCATTCTATAGCATTGCGGGTCAACATTAAACATACCAATTTTAACAAGAGACATCCCACTATCTAACAAAAATAATTAAAAATCGTTTCATGAATTTTAGCAATACTCATACGCCTTCAAATACAAAATTATAAAACAATATCCGGGTACCTCATCCGAAACTGTCCCTTGCTTCGTATGCAATGTATATGGAGGTTTTGATTTCAAACACCGGCAAAAAGTATACTAATATCGAACCGTGCATAAAAATAACAATCGGAAAAAGTCGGACATATATTACTAGTATAAAAGCGTTTATTGACAAACATTTAATGAGCTTGCGATGAAATCGTTTATAGTCTGGGAAGAAGAAGCACAGTTTCCTTGAACGTCCAACGGTAGAACAGACCTCAGAAATTTCAATGAACAGTCACACTCAATGGGACTTCCAGTCACGTTAAGATACGAGATTTTGGCGAGACCTGAAAACGCTTCCGGTATGGTCCTGAGGTTGGTCCTTCCGAGTTCTACTCGGTTCAAAAGGTGAGAGTCTTTAAGGGCTGTTTTAGATACGTATTCTATCGGGTTATTGTTGAGGTCTAACAATTCTAAAAACCTCAGCCCGGCCATGTCACATTCCTCGATGGTAGATATATCGTTGTGAGATAGGTATAACTGCCTCAGGCCTGTGAGTTTTGTGATTTGTCCAGGAATGCGCTTGAGTCGGTTTCCAGCCATATACAACCTTTCCACCATTGTGCTATGGGGCAACATGTCCGAATCAATGTAATGGATATCATTATCAATAAGTTGCAGACGTTTAACTGACGGGAAAACGTCGAACACGTTTGGGAACGTGGCCAGGTCGTTGTCACTTAAATCTACGAACGAGACGTAGTTCATTGCATATCCAGAACAAGGCACTAGAAGTTTATTGGTTTGGTTCAGGTGTTTGTTCCCATTGAAGTAAAATAACTGCATGTCTTTCAAAAGACATATTGCATCTGGAACTTGCTCGAGTTTGGAGTTTGATATCGTAAGGGAAGTTAAGCTATCTACGCTTTTGAGAGCGTTACTATCGATGTTTTTAAAGGGGATTTGATCTAAGGTGAGGTGAACTACACGCGTCAAGTTCTGTAACTGGGTTGGCCAAGACCGAAATTCGCTTAAACTGACGCTGAAGACGCTCAGCAAAGGACCAACAATCGACAACACGTCAATGTTTGTTATGGGGTTGTTCTGTACATACAAGGAAGACAACCCGCCTATTTTCTCCAAAGCGGAAGGAATGGTTTGTAAATTGTTGTTGTTTAAGTAGATATCTACGCTCACGTTCGACGGAAGTCCTTTGAAAGCGTCTACGTCGACGCTGTTGATGCGGTTATTGTCTAATCGGATGAGAATGCGTCTCGATGATGCAGAAAATAGCGTCACGAATGCGTTTGCCGGGACGCTTGTAATGAAGTTAAAGTTGAGACCGATGTAATCAGCCTGTTTGTGATACGACGAAAAATCCGACACTGCAGTCAGATATCTGTAGCTGCAGTCGATACGATTGATCGAACACGTGCATTTGTTGTCAAAGGAGCAAGCATCTCCCGCCAACAGAAATCCCTCCGCCAACTGCGAACAGGCAATGATTAAAATAACAGCTGTCTGAAATAAGAAAAATACTTCCAATTGATTTTTTCAGTAGACATTAAGTACAAGATACTTGCCACATGTCTTGTTTATAGAAAAAAAACTAAGATGATACTAAAAATATGCAGATTTAACAATAACATTCTATGCAAGAACATTAAACATATTCACATACTAGTATTTCAATTTTTTAAGAAGTATGTTGTTCTTGTTACATGCATCGTTCATCAGTTTATTCTAAGGTTAGGTTGAATGATTTCACAAATGAGCATTTGTTTGAATGTGTTTTTTATTTCTAAATATCTTGTTGATTACTCTTCTATCTTTATATCACAAAACTCAGACACAAGAACTCTAGATAATTAACCACGTCAAAACTACTGATAAATCACTAAATGCATTACATGTATTCATTTTACATACCTTAAAGTAAGGCGTCATAGTGATTTTCGCAAAATCCAATGACATCTAATCCGTTTCCTTTGAAATTCGAAATAAAAATAAATAGAGTAAAATGACAGTTTTACCATCATTGATTCATAAACATAATAGAAAATAAAACAACTATGTATGTCAAAATATTTGTATTAGAAAAAACAACACTATTATTATGTTGTAGCTTATACTTATAGAACTATTTTACCTCCTTCTTTTCAAACTATTAGAAATATGAAAATAGATCACAAACTCTTGAAACAGGCATAGGTTTTAAAACATGTTCGGTGCACTACTTCACCGCTCTGTATTGTAATCAGGTTATCTTATCACCGTCTGGGTCTCCTCGTCACTAAACTCTCTGTCATGATCTGTACGTCAATGCGTTTCTTTTTTCACCACTAAATTCCTTTGCACATGTACTTCCATAAACGGTGTTTGCAATGTACTGTTTGTCGCCAACAAACTTTCTGTCATGACATGTACTATTGTCTGTCCCAAGATATTTATGCTGCACATTTTGACGATTTTTAACAAAAATACACATACCAGTGAAAGAGATGCAACTGAAATTGACGAAAGGGAAAATTTTCAAGATAACTTCATTCACACATTATCATTTTTCCCTCGTAAAAATTCACAGGAACGAAAACAGATTTCCTACGGAGATTTATAATGGAGAATGTTGACATCTTTTCTCCATTCGGAGGTACTCGGGACACCTCGCGCAATTTTTCAAAGTTATCATCCGGGCGTCTTTAGCTCCTTGGCAATGGAAAATATCCGTAGACTTTTTATTTTTAGCCGTGTATTGATACCCGACAAGCTAGAGGGGGCGTTCCAAAGGGGAAATCTTGGGATTTTTTCATACTTTTGAATGAACATCATCTGAACCAAGAGGTATTTATAAATATAGAATAATTTAAGAAAATATGCGGCAAAAATAACTTGGGACAGACTATAGTATGATCATTAGAAATGCATTTTTAAAGCATTGTCAATAATAAAAACAGAAAAATAGAATTTGACCAAAATCGTGACCATGTCCCTTTAAAAGTCCAAACCGTGGGCAACGTTTTGTGTAAACTGGCGTCTGATATGCTCGAGCGATATCTTTCGTACGATAGAGACGGAGGACCAGTCTTCTCTTTTGTGCGCAATAAATATACAATTTTTCTATGTGGGTGGAACTGTAGCTTTACGGTTCTGTGTTGTTTCTATTTTCCATCAATTAACTCCACTGTCACGATTGGTAAATCCATAGGAATTGTTACAATTTTCTTAATTTTTGAAACAATTTTTGTCATTATTTGTTCTACAATGAGAAATCGTTTTCACTATGTTTCCCTTTATCATTAAACTATCTATATGTGATGAATTCTTTTTCATCATTTATGATATGTATTTCAATGAGATATTGCATTTATCATTTTTTGAATAGATTATCTGTTGTAATCTGTAAAAGAAACTCGACGCAATGTGTTTCTTTTTTATCAAAGTTGTTTGAACACATATATCAACATTTTAAACATAGAATGATTTAATATACATTTTATAATGTTTTTGAATTGTGTACTAGTAAACACGTACAATTTATACTCTTATTTAGTTTTAATTTGCAATCGTTGCATTAAGTAAAAGGGGATAAAGAGCATACTGTAGAATCATTTAATTTCGTGGGGCCAATATTCGTGGATTGTCGGTTTTTTTGCTTGTTCGTGGGGATGTAGTTTCGTGGACGAGTCAGTTTTCAGTTTCAGTAGGTAAACCTAACCTTTTATAATAAGTTTTCGTTGAGGATGTAAATTCGTGGGCGATCGAGGGCTACCCACGAATACCACGAAATTTGATCCACCACGAATTCTAATGATTCCACGGTACATTTACATTTTCCCGTGTCTTTGTCTGTAGTAGCACATCGATTAACCTCCGTTTCACTTAAAGTAAAAACACATGTTCAATAATTTGTTCATTACAGTTCCATATGTACCTTAGACTTTTATTGTTAATCAACTTTTTTTATGTAAGACAACCAACAATTAGAGACTACCTCTAATTCACATTCATTAAGCATACTTGTATTTTCGTTTATTTTGCTTAAAATGCAGTTCTTAATGTTCTTTAATTATATCTTATATTTAACATTCTGTATTTTCTGTTAAACTGCATTGGTTTACGCCCACTTCAAAAATATCTTTACACTTAAAACTTAATATATACTCTCTAAAAAACTTGCTGTGTGTTGTCCCCAAACTGTAAACCAACTTCTTTTCGCGTCGACTTTATTTCGCAATTTACTGGATAAAAACTGGTTCGCGACGAGTGATTTTCGCGACCAAGCCTTTTCCAGACCTCTATTGTGATAAGAAACAGACGACAAGGTATGATTTACTTCGAGAAATATTCGCGACAAGAAGGCTCTCGCAAACCTCGCGAAAATTTCTCGCACGCGAATTAAAGTTTGTTTACATTAATTCACAATTTTATGTTCACGTTTTAAACGCAGTTTTTTTTACAATAAACAGTACATTACCTTTCTACTTTGTGATGCTAAAACCATTTGTGTTTGTGAAAACTGCCATTAAAAATTCACTGTAATATTTGCGACAATAATGATTGTTTACCCTTGAACCTCTTTTTTATGCAACGGGTTTTGATTTTTTACCGTCTTCCTTGGAAGACGGTATCAAGAGAAATAATTTACAGTCTCCGGACTGTGCACATCATCTCCTTTGTGATTGGCAGAAAATACATGATAGGAAAAGTTACATTTATTTCATTGGTTGAAAAACTGTTCGGTACAAGGGAGATAATTTTTCTGATGAATTTTTATACGTACGACTTAACAATTTTCGTAGATTTTAAATCTTAAAAAGTGAGAAAACGAAAAAACAATAAAATTAGCTATCAATGAAATTCAGGCTTAAACTTTTAAGTACAACTAGTTGAAAACAATGTTCTATAATATATATTGGTATTTTTTGTTCTTTTCTTTTTGGAATGTATATGCAAGTACAAAAATGTGCAAATTTGATATGGTATGTCTAATATCAGTTAAAAGGATACGATATCGGGTAAAACTAGAACCATTTTAACAGAAACTTGGACTTTAGGTAGTTGTGTCAAACAGCATTGTGACGTAGAGCTGTCTAATTCATTGCTGGCCATACAACCGTGGTTCTTTGAAATCAACAAGATTTGTCTGGCTTTTGAGCTAAGACTTCGCAATCGGTCTATATTTCGCTTGAAGCCAGTGTCATTTTTAACTTGTTTTGTCCAAAAAGAGATAGTTACGTCCTACTGAAAGTCCAAAGTCTTGCTAAAATGGTTTAATATCAGTAAAACAAGTGCTGAATGTTGTGATATTAATTTTGATTTAATTAAAATAATACGATCCTTCCTAAGATCACTTTTTTCCTACTATATAGTCGATCTCAACTCACCAGCACGTGGTACGCATTTCTCAATTTTAGGTACGCACGCTTAAGGTGCATATAAAAAAAGTTTCAAAAGCCTTTGCATGTAAAGGAAGGCGACCTTATATAAAAACAAAAGAATTGAATTTTCTTTGATGACTTAACCCTGTTTAAAGTTTGCTCTAAAGACGGTCAGCTTTTTTCCAAAAGCTAAACTTGTCTACATTAACTTTTAACTTCCATTTAAATGCGTATCGCAGTGAAGAATTTAGCATATTTGTGCGCCAATTCTATGATTCTGATATATACTGATGTTATTGGACAGTTAAGTTCAGGATTTGCAAAATTGCCCGATTAGTGGATGTAAAGTCTTAATCAAAGAAGAGTTTGCTTTCCGAAAAAAAACCCGGTTCTTTGGTCTTGAAAATTCAAAACGGTCGACTGGTCCATGCTGAAGATTTCTTCCCTTTGTTTGGTAAGTTCGTTTTGCAGTCACCTGGAGAGTTCTATTATAATTACTTCGTGCACTTTTAAACAATTTCAAATTCCGTAAACAAATTTTCTGAAGGTTTACACATTTTACATTAAACCACAGTTTATTGTCTACAGTTTTATAACGTTTTCAAAGACCTTAATTTATAAGTATAGATTCGACAAAGTTGTATTTTATTTACAAAAAAATTGATGCTTTTTAAGCTTTTAGCGTAAACGAAAATGTACCTAAAATGTACCAGCTGGAATGAGACCATAGGTGTCGATCTTATTTTCCTCAGATAGACGTTTGTAATCGTTTGTATGTAAACAAAATCAAGAGGCTTTCATGTGAAAAAAATGTTAATCGCACTGACACTAGTTTTTATTTCAGATATCTTATTTACTTCTAATCTCTCGACATATTTAATAATTGCTGGACAATAGATGTTTTGACTTATCTTAACAGCTATATGTGCACATGAATGTACATTTTTTTTAGGTCTTTCCACCTTTCAGGTGAAAGACCTCTTGATATCTTTATGTTTTTTTCTTCTCCTTTTTTTCTATTTAGCTCGGAGTGACTTTTTTGTTATTAGGGTTATCCAAACAATTTGAACTTTATGAAGTTGGTCATTAAAATTTATGGTACCAATTGACCCTGTGTCAAAAAAATCCCAGAACTTGCAGAGTAATTGCCCTTTGAGAAGGAAATGCTTGTTATCACTACTCCTCTAAAACCATAAGAGATAGAGACTTGGAACTTTTACCAATGTCTTTTGTACACTTAAAGGGTTGTTCAATCTATTCATACTAAAAGGATATGAGGCCCCCTTCTAGCAGTTATTGCCCCTGGAAGTATTTAAATTTCCATAAAATCACTTCTAACTTGTTTATGATTTATCATAAAGACGTCAGACCACATGGAATAGAAGCGTCTACCTTGGCCGAACAAAATGACATAAAGGTCAAAGGTCAAGGTTATTTGGAAATCGGTTAATTAATGAGTTTTTAGATCTCTTTTGTTTAGGGTGATAGAGAAAAACTTTTTCATGGATGTAGTAGGACATTTTAAACCATTTTAAAATATATAGCCTCTTGGCTCATACCTTTGAATAATTACAGAGTTGTTGCCCCTATTGTACGAAATGCTTGTTATCACTACTCCTTTGAAACAATAAGAGATAGAGACTTGGAACTTTTAACAATGTTTTCAGAACACTAAGAGGGCTCTTCAATCTATTCAAACCGAAAGGATCTGAGCCCCCTTTCTAACAGTTATTGCCCCTGAAAGTATTTACATTTCCATAAAATCACTTTCAACTTTTTTATTATTTATCATAGAGACGTCAAACTACTTGGAATGGGAGCGTCTACCTTGACCGAACAAAATGGCATAAAGGTCAAATCTCAAGGTCATTTAGAAATCTGTTAAATAATGAATTTCATATCTCTTAAAATACAGAATTATAGTTAGGGTTTCAATAGCTTGCTGGATTGCGCAATAAGGTATTCAATTAGGTCAGCCAGGTGTCACATCAAGTCCTGTGGTTACTCAAGTGGAAATTGTTTCTACAGTCAACCCATTCATATCGTATGAAATTAGCTAGCCTCTAGAACATGCTCTTTTATTGTTAGGTTATCTGATTATATGTTTGTGTAAAGAATATTCACTTGGCGAGCACATCAGTTTTGTTCAAAGTAAATGGGAAAAAAATTCAGAAAAGTAATTCAAAAAATATCTACGATAAACAACGGGTAATTCTTAAAGCAATGGCTTGAAATACAAAATAATCTATTAAAAATCATTTATGGCTTTGCCTTTGCATTTTTCCCATTTTCTAGTACAACATATACCGGTATCACAGGTATACTTTTTTTTTTGTATACCTTATTGAGCATTCTAGAAATTTATTTAAAAAATATTAAGGTGGAAATACCTCTAATTGTTCTTGAACAATTAGTCTACTAGTTTTTATATACAATGTAAAATGTCATTATAACATCTTCGCATCGAAAACAAAATCTCTGTAAAAAAGGAAATATTTAATATATCTTTTTTAAATACTACTGTTGCTTGAACCCGAAAGTACAGTACCGATCAGACCCAACCTAACAGAAAATAAACCCCAACTAAACCCTGGGTTAACTTTCTGGGTTTACTCTGGATTTACAACGGGTTCACTAGAGTGGCCCCAGAGTAAACCCAGAGTGGATACAAAGAGTAAACCCGGCCAGTATACCCCTGAGAGCAGACGCTAACTGTGTATTCGGAATATACAAGGGGCAGGAATTACAGGCAGTAGGATGGTAAGTTAAAAGATGGGTCTGCTTTACACTTCAGTGCGTACAGTTGACCTCAAAATCAATTTCCAAGTAAACCCAAAGTAAACCCCGAGTAAACCCAAAGTAAACCCAGAATGGACCAAAATTTTCAAAAAGTAAACCCAGAGTAAACCCCAAGTAAACCCCAAAAGTAAACCCGGGGTTTAGTTGGGGTTTACTCTGGTGTTAGGTTGGGTCTGATCGGTACTGTAAGTGAAGAGAGTGGAATGTTGTTTTTGGGTTAACTGCTGGAACCTCTTACAATATAGTGATGTGTTTCAGGTTCATGTGTTGGAATTTCACACGTTGCTATCGATTTTACGAACAGAATTACATCAGCCTTACCGTGCTGGAAAGTCAGCATGTTATTAAGGTGTTGTTTTGAAACTTTGAGACTTGGTTTTACAGTTGAATATACCGTTGAATATACCGTTATTAAACTAACTAAAATACAACATTTTGAACTTTTGTTTTGTTTTCAGCTATAATTCCGCGTTTACCTGAGCGAGTGTAACGAATCGAGCTCTCCCCTGAATTTACAATTAACAATATAGATCTATACAAGATACATTCAGAAAATACTTCAAAAGCATAAATCAGTTATGGATATCTTTAATATCCACAATGAACAAAATGAAATTGATTTACCTTATTTGTACTGGATTCCAAAGCCTCACAAAAGTCCTTACAGAGATATATAGCAGGTTCCAGTAAATGTTCTACCAAACCTCTCTCTATTCTCCTTACTAAAATTCTTACAGTAGTTAAGGAGAAGCTTCAAGAGTACTGTACAACAATATACTACTGAAGTGGTGTGAATCAGATGTGGATACTAAAAAACTCTAAAGAATTATTAGAAACTTGAGGTCACAAAATCTTACCAAAATCAATAGCGTCAAAACGTTCGATTTTTCAACGCTTTATACAACCATTCCCCACGACAAATTAAAATCTAGACTTTTGGATATCATCGACAGTTGTTTCTTCAATAAAAAT
The DNA here is from genome assembly GCA_020458035.1 of Magallana ariakensis. Taxonomy (NCBI): domain Eukaryota; kingdom Metazoa; phylum Mollusca; class Bivalvia; order Ostreida; family Ostreidae; genus Magallana; species Magallana ariakensis. Next base: position 15,632,872 of record CM035811.1, on the reverse strand, counting down.
GGAAGTCGGAAAAATGCTTACCTTGTCAGTGGAAATCTAAAAGCAAGAGGCCCAGGGGCCACATCGCTCACATGAGGAACAATAGCCTTAACTCTGATCAAATTAGCATTTCAGTATCAAAATCAAAATATCTTGACAACTAAGTACAGTAGATATTCTTAAAAAAAATTTAAAATATCTGCCGATTTTTATCCACATATTTTTATGGTAAATATCAAGCCCCTTTTGTTGTTGTACCTGTAAAATTTTTCTCACACAAGTTACTGCTTTTTGGACTGAAAACTTTACCAGAATATTTTTAAAGATTTTCTCTATATATTCCTATGTAAAAATTCATCTTCCCATTGTGGCCCCGTCCTACCCCCGGATACTATGATTTAAAAAAACATCTGAGGATGCCTCCACACAAGTTTGAGCTTTTCTGGCCAAATAGTTTTTTAGAAGAAGATTTTTAAAGATTTTCTCTATACATTCCTATGTAAAAATTCATCCCCCCATTGTGGCCCCACCCTACCCCCGGGGACCATGATTTAAACAAACTTGAATCTACACTATCTGAGGATGCTTCCACTCTAATTTGAGCTTTTTTGGACTAATAGTTTTTAGAAGAAGATTTTTAAAGATTTTCTCAATATATTCCTATGTAAAAATTCACCCCCCATTGTGGCCCCACCCGTACCCCCGGGGACCATGATTTAACCAAAATTGAATCTACACTATCTGAGGATGCTTCCACTGCAAAAATTTTCTCGATATATTCCTATGTAAAAATTCATCCCCCATTGTGGCCCCACCCTACCCCCGGACACCATGATTTAAACAAACTTGAATCTACACTATCTGAGGATGCTTCCGCTCAGATTGGAGCATTTCTAGCCTAATAGTTTTTGAGAAGAAGATTTTTAAAGATTCTCTTTATATATTTCTACGTAAATATTTATCCCCCCATTGTGGCCCCACCCTACCCCCGGGGACAATGATTTAAACAAGCTTGAATCTATACTATCGGAGGATGCTTCCACTCTAATTTGAGCTTTTCTGGCCTAATAGGTTTTGAGAAGAAGATTTTTAAAGATTTTTTCAATATATTCCTAAGTTAAAATTCATCTCCCCATTGTGGCCCCACCCTACCCCCCGGGACCATGATTTGAACAAACTTGAATCTACACTATCTGGGGATGCTTCCGCTCAAATTTGAACTTGTCTGGTCATATAGTTTTTGAGAAGAGGATTTTTATAAATTTTCTCTATATATTCCTATGTAAAAATTCACCCCCATTGTGGCCCCACCCTACCCCTGGGGACCATTGGTTCTTGAGAGGAAGATGAGAATGTGGAAAGTTTACAACGCCAACAACAACACCAACGCCAACACCAACGACGACGACGACAGACAACGGACAAATTTTGATCAGAAAAGCTCAGGTGAGCTAAAAAGTATTTTTTTTTATAAAACCATTCTGATTGCACACACAAGTACTCTGAAGTTGACATTAAAAAGATGCTTGAGTTTCTGATAGACAACATCTATGTAGTTTTGGGGAATCAAGTCTTCCAACAGTCTTTTGGAATTCCCATGGGTACCAATTGTGCCCCATTGTTAGCAGACCTATTTTTGTATTCTTATGAAGCAGAATTTATTAAAAAACTTGTACGTGAAAAAAATAAATCACTCGCTGTGGCCTTCAACTCAACATTTAGGTGTATTATCAATTAACAATTGTTATTTCCATACTTACGTCGACTCGATATATCCCAGTGAACTTGAAATAAAAGATACCACAGAGTCTGCGTCATCTGTTTCATATTTGGATATTTTACTGGAAATGTACATTGATGGTAACCTAACACTTTATGATAAACGCGATGACTTCAGTTTTTCTATAGTCAACTTTCCTTACTTATGTAGCAATATACCTTCATCACCTGCATATGGTGTTTTTGTCTCTCAATTAATCGATACGCAAGGGCATGCTCTTCGTATGAACAGTTTCGAAGACGAGGCAAGCTACTGACAAACAAGTTGATAAAACAGGACTATCAACAGTCTCGTTTAAAGTCATCTTTTCGTAAGTTCTATGGTCGATACAACGACATTGTCAGCAAATAAAATCCTCCACTGGGTCGCATGCTGACTGACGTTTTTCATACTAATTGTTATACCATAATTAATTACCTAATTGTCTACGGACTTTTGCGGTTTTTATTTTCCCGATTACGACAAAGAGCACACGGCTGGTGTGACCGGTCAGCAGAGGATGCTCACTCCTCCATGGCACCTGATCCTACCTCTATCTTGGAGGTCCGTGTTGCTCTGCTTTGAATTTGTATTTCGTTTTTTGGATTTTTGAGATTATTGACGGTTTGTTATTGTCATTTTTTATTTCATTCAAGAATTTGGGGTAGTATTTTAAGTAGAAAGCCGAATTGCATCTTACCGGGTTTACAACAACTTCACGATACAACTTTAAGCTTAAACTTGAATAGTGGAATGTGGTTTGGAATTCTATTGAAATATTTTTCCCAACAACTTAAAAACAAGCTTGCTAACCGCTTTCCAGTACTTTCAGTACTCTGGATATTCTAGTTAGCAAAACATAATAATTTCCCAGGAAAATGTACCTTAAACGTTTGCAGATTTATTGAAAATGAATTGAGATGAGATTTTTCTCAAATGGTTACGTTTAAACCTGTGCGTTTTTTTAAAATTTATTTCTATATAAACCATACAATATCAAACTTTATCAAATTCATTATCAGTTAAAAAAAAAGTATTTGAAAAGAAATTGTGTTTATTTGCTTGTTTGTATGAATTTATTTTAAGAAAACGAACGTTTTGATGGTGCATAAAGATATGTAGAATATTTAGACTTAAAGAAATCGGGTACAGGTTAAGATAACCACAATAATGAAACTGCGTCAACATTTAAAGCCTGCAGTAGATCTGGGAGTCTCCAATCATTCCTAAATATGTTGATGGTACCTTACACATGAACACATGAAGTGCACAATTGGATATTCATAATTGTATCCATACTTTTGGATTCAATACGGACATGTTCTCTATATCTGCAATGGCATTATCTGCAGATTGTTGGGGAGAAATTTGTCATTTGACGTAGAAACATTTGACTGTTTATATACAAAAGAAAAATTGCCAATTCAATAAATAAAAATCCTAATTTTTAAAACAGTTCATTAATTTATTACTTATTTTACATTAAAGTAATGTTTGTTTACTGCTATTAAAATCAGAAGATTTTGTATTATTTAATAATTATTATCATGCAAATGTTGACTGGAGTTGATGGCAAACATGGATCATGGTAGAATGACAAAATATTGCCAGAGCCGAAGCGTAGGAAATACGGCCCCCAATGGGGCTAATATAATCAATGTTGCCCGACAACACAGTCAACATTTGTTTTGTTATATGAAGAAACAAACTAGAATTTAAGAAAGGATTTGAAAACAGATCAGCTCAACACAGATATCACGAATTTAGTTTTGCGCAAAGTTCATTTCGAAAATATCGTCGGTATCAAACCGTCACTGTTGATGTTCTGCCGCCCGTAGGAATTAAGTTACAGATGTTCTACCTGATTTTACTTCACAGTAATACGCAAATCCTTATATCCGTTATGATAGTAAACTGTCGCATTGTGCGTCCGTTGTTTACGTGCCTTGACTGATTGTCTATTATGACGTCACCTTGCTTTGGAGTACCGAAGAGTTATTTACGTCACCGTTCACGAATCAACAAATCAGAAGCGATTATTTGAAAAAGAGAGAGAATATTCTTTAGATATTATTCCTAGCTGGTCCATATTTAAAAGATATTGACCGGTCAATATTTTTTGGAAGAGCAAATATTACAAATATTGACAATTCGTCTATATAGAGTTACATGTTGATAATATACTACTGAATATAACATTTCTTTTGTTTGTAAACATGGCTGGGTATGGATTAAAAAAGAATCAAAATTTATAAAAAAAAAAAAAAAAAGGTAACGTAATTAGTTCTTCACACATAAGGTATTTCAAATATTGGAAGTTTACCTAGGACTGTGTCTAAAATTAGACATACCTGTCACCTCTTGCTTTGGTCTATACAAGTAGACGCAAACAATATCACGGTCCTTGCATCCTACCCAGAGAGTATCGTCGGTTGCATTATAACCCAAACTGTTGGGTGCAAATATTCCCAGCATATTCATAAATAGATTTGAGAGGTATGTACCATTCTTATCTATAATGTGTACCGTTTTCGATTTAGTATCACATACAAGAATATGCGACATAGCGTTTGTACATATTCCTTCAGTACATATTTCTGATTCTAATGTTTGGCCTGTGTAGGTAGAACGGTACCTTCCTTCACTATCTGTCACCACTACAGCATCAAAATCGGATACCACGACACCCCCATTTTTGTTCTCTGTTATATAGCGCGGGTTTGCAAAAAGATCCAGTCCAGTGTTGTCGTGTTGTATCGTTTGTGTCAGTTGTCCGCTCTGGTTGTATCGCACAACGTTGCTTCTTGCCGAAAAATTATCATCATCCTTGATTGCAATGAGTATGTCTTCAGTGATCGAGGAACAGTACATACAACGAGGTATCCCTGAGATATTTGTTTTCTCGATTAATATAGTTGTTGTTTTCATGTCTTTTGATAATTTTTTGATGTCAAGTTGTATGTAAATCAATTCACCTTTACAGTTTACTGTATGGCATCCAGGATTTACAGCACTAGCTATCCACCGCAAACAATGTAGATTATCGCCTGCTCTGTTTGTAAAAATCAGACAACAATCATCACTGACCCAAAACCGGTCTGTGGTCACACAGGAAATATGGACACATTTATGGACACACTTCAGTCTAAGCCATTGAAGGATGGTAGGGGTAGACACACTTGTATTTTTGCCTTTGGTCCCTGTGTGTGGTATTTTACTCAATACTTCTGTCGCACCAGTTGAACATGAACTGCTTTCTATAAAAATCAAGAAGATCATTTAAACATAATATATTCAAGTAATTGATTTTCTCAAACTAGAGAGTATTTACTACAGCATTTTTTCTTTAAAAAACAACAAAAAACCCAAACATATCTATATTAGGAATAATGTAATACTTTCATTTATCATGACATATCATTTTAGCAGCTCTTTTTTAAAATAAAAACTCATGTTCAAATGTTAATGATTCTTACACAAGTAATTATTTTTTTAAGTTAATTAGCCAAATGAAGACCAACATGTTCGTTGGTTAGAATAACAATTTGTTATCAAAGGCATTGGAGATATAAACAAAGAATTTTTAAGTCATGAAACCAAACCAAAACAAAAAACAAAACAAAACAAACAAAAAATCTCTTAAACATAGTTAGAAAGATCTATTATAAATAGGAAAAGAACTTTGAAATTGTTGTTTTTTCAGCAATGAAAAAAAAAATAGTTTTACATTATGATATTAAGATTTGCAGGGTTTAAAATTAAAATTTCACCAGCAATTTATTTCAGCTTGCAAATTTAACATCAAAATTATCATATATCAGCTGTTTTAAAGAAAATGGGATTGAAATTATTACCAACACTTTGTATTTTTATATCTTATTTAACAAACTCACCAATTGGAACATCTTGTTGAGTCAAATACCTATAGACACACACTTTGTTGTTGTACCGGGATCCGACCCAGAGTTGGTTTGTATCAAAATCATATTCAGGACTGTTTGGTTTGAATAATCCTGATAGTCTTGTCAGTAAAATGGACAGGAAATTATCGTTTTTGTCTATGATCTGTACCGTCTTTGTTTGCAAATCACATACCAGGATGTGTGACAAAGGATCTACACAGATTCCCTGTGGCACAAGCTTTGATTTTGAAGAATGACCTCTGTAGGATAAACGATGTTTTTCTTCAAAATTAAACACCACGACTGCACCCGGCCATTCCAAAATAGAATCAGACACCACAATATCTCCATTATTGTTCTCTGTCATATAATTGCAGTTGTTTATATAAAATTTCTCTTCGTCTTTGTTTATTGGATATATTAGGTTAGATAACTGTCCGGTCTCGTTAAAACGCGAAAATAGATTATTCCATCCGACAATTAGATCGTCTGTAAAAGGGGACCAGTATAAACACCGTGGGTGCCCATTTAAATAGGAAGTGTCTTTAAATGTGTTGATCGTTTTCATATCGTTTGACAATTTTTTGATGTGGCCAAAGCCATCTATATAAATCAATTCACTTTCAATGTTCACTGTATGTGACCCATTAGCTCTTATGGAAAAACCACCAAAATGCTCTACATGTAAGATATCATCAGTCGTTGTGTTTGTTAAAATAGCATTGTTCCAATCACTGACCCAAATTCTATTTGGTTTCACATGTGAAATGTGATTACAACGATCAACACCTGTCAGTGTGAGAGATTGATGAAACTCAGGAGCAGACATCAGTTTCAGCAGACAATGGTTTCCTACGCGTCGGTTTCCTCTCTCTGTGATTTGGATTGCACTTAGTGACTCCATCACATCCTCCTTTTTAAATGAATCAGTCATGGAGAGCTGACTGGTGTGGAGTTTAAGATGTATCTGGGGGAGGCAGTCTGCCTTTATGGTTGAAAGGAATTGTAGGGAAGTAATTGCTGGCTGATCATAACTGTGTACATATCTTTGTAGCCTGGCAATATGTCTGCTCATTATTATCTTCTGTCCTTGACATCTATGTTTGAAATCAAATTTAGAAAACACATTGTCCATTAAATCATTTTGCACGGCGTCAATTCGTTCTTTCAATCTCTGGGCCTTTGTTAACATCTCTGATTGATGAAGGGAGAATTCTGTTAGACAGGTTTAGGTTGTTTGCGGATGAAATAAACTGGGGTCGGGTGGCAGCTTTAATGTGCCTAGCATTGTTTTTGAAATTCTTCACATTTTGCTCTAGAATCTAGGAGCTGCCTTTGTTTTGTGCAATAGTAACAGTCAGCGATTTTACATGGTTCATAATGCTTTAGTGTTAAAATAAAACGATACGCCAAATTATCTTTTTTTTTTGGATGTAACAGAATTTATCAGGATATTTTACAGTTTCATGATCTATTGTTGAAACATTACGTTCATGGTTCTTATTGCATTTTGGACAAAGGTTCCGAATACATGATGTACAAAAGTATTTTGTGTCTCCTGTACACTTAGAACACTTACGAGCTTTATACATTGTGCTTTAGATTAATGCTGCGGTGGTCTGTAACAAAAAAAATCAGTTTTGTGTTAAGTTAAGCATAATACAGGAACTTTATTTTGATTAATTATAAACATTTGGATGCCTTTACATAACATCATTATACTAACCTTCTCACTTTTTCTAAGAGAATTGCTATTTGCTAAGATCTAATGCATAAAATAATTATTAGTAGCGGTTTGAACTGAAATATATTTTCAGTTTATTTTTGTTAAGATAGAGTCTTTTATTGCAAATAAATATCTGATTCAAAAACTTAAGTACATTTTCAATGCATTCCAATATGCTATTGGTAAGTGTTTGGGATGCATTTATTAACATTAGAAAAGTGAATTTCTTCATGTTCCAAATACATCCGTTTTCTCTATTTAAATTAGAAACACATGTGTGTACGTTTAGAAATTTGTTAAAGGTTTCATATTTAGAAACTTGCTATCAATATGTCAATGTTTTGAGTTATAAATTAAAATAATCTTATACTAATTGTAACTCGCTTTCTGATTGACTAAAAATATCTTAAATCGTATAAAGAATGTTGCGTACGTCATAGTAAGACTAACGTCAAAAACATATCAGTCCGCCTGACGTTAAATTTGAATTTTGTACATTTTGATGTCATTTAAAAGGTCAATTGACTGTTTATATCTACAAGCAATAGCGAAAAAATTAAATTATAAACAATGAATTAAATCTGCGGTTTATAAAGTGTAAACTGTCCCAAACCATTTTATATCGTATAAAACTAACACATTCATTCCTTAATTAAATTGGAATTGAAGAAAACCATTTCCGATGACTAAAATCAAAGTGAGTCATCAGTAAACAGTAACAAGAGGCCAAATGGCCTTAACGGTCACCTGAGTAGCATAACCCATACACAAACTTGTCAAGGAGTCTCATATATGCATATTTAGTTAGTTATTTAGTTTTATTCTGGAATAGAAAATTTTTTAATTTGTAATGACGACCACTTCCCTGCCTGAAATCTTTCAAAAACGACTATTAAACCTATAATTTTAGCGAAAAACTTAAAAGATCATAAAAGAGTGCATGACCTGATATTGAAAAGGTGCAAGACTCTGATAGAAAATAATTTAATAATAATAACAAGGTGGCTATTATTCATGTTTTATCTAAAACAACCTCCCATCCCCCATCCCCCCGGGGCAGACAGAAACTCTCCCTATGGGCATTTAAACAAACGAAAAAAAACCCAGCTTTATCGATAAAAGCCATCATGAGTTACTCACTTCTCCTGTTCCAGTTTTTGAATATTCAACATTCGTTGAGAATCACCATCTGGCATATATACCAAAATCATTTTACCTTTATATATCAGTGATTTTAGTTAGCCAATTATTACTTTACTATTAACATAAACAAGGAACAAAAATATATATGGTTTAGGGGTGGGGATATTAACCGTTTTCAAGATATTCAGGCACTACCTGTTTGAGAGGGGTCAGGACCACCCCAAGGGCCCATGACCTACATACCATATGATGCCCCTTGACACAAGGAACATGAATATATATAGTTTAGGGGTGGGGATCTCAACCATTTTCAAGTTATTTGTGCACTTCCTGTTTGAGTGGGGTCAGGACCATCCCCGGGGCCCATGACCTACATACAATATGATGCCCCTTGACACAAGGAACAAGAATATATATGGTTTAGGGGTGGGGATAATAACCGTTTTCAAGATATTTGGGCACTACCTGTTTGAGGGGGGTCAGGACCATCCCTGGGGCCCATGACCTACATACCATATGAAGCCCCTTGACACAAGGAACAAAATTATATATGGTTTAGGGGTGGGGATATCAACCGTTTTCAAGATATTTGGGCACTACCTGTTTGAGGGGGGTCAGGACCATCCCTGGGGCCCATGACCTACATACCATATGAAGCCCCTTGACACAAGGAACAAGAATATATATGGTTTAGGGGTGGGGATCTCAACCGTTTTCAAGATATTTGTGCACTTCCTGTTTGAGGGGGGTCAGGACCATCCCCAGGGCCCATGACCTACATACCATATGATGCCCCTTGACACATGGAACAAGAATATATATGGTTTAGGGGTGGGGATCTCAACCGTTTTCAAGTTATTTGTGCACTTCCTGTTTGAGGGGGGTCAGGACCATCCCCAGGGCCCATGACCTACATACCATTTGATGGCCCTTAACACAAGGAACAAGAATATATATGGTTTAGGGGTGGGGATTTTAACCGTTTTCAAGATATTTGGGCCCTTCCTGTGCCATATTGGTCCCACCCTAGTGCCTAAACACCTGTCCCAGGGGTCATAAATTTCACAATTTAGGTAGAAGACTTCATGTACATCATATCCAGGCCTTTAGTTTTTCACAAATATATATGGGAGTAGAGAAGAAGATTTTCTAAGATTTAATACATTTTTACTATATGGCCATATTGGCCCCACCCTAGAGCCTGAACCCCTAACCCAGAGACCATAAATTTCACAATTTTGGTAGAGGGCTTCATGGACATCATAACCATGCATTTAGTTTTTAACAAATATATATGGGAGTATAGAAGAAGATTTTCTTAGATTTAATACATTTTTACTATATGACCATATTGGCCCCACCCTAGAGCCTGAACCCCTGACCCAGGAGCCATGAATTTCACAATTTTGGTAGAGGGCTTCATGGACATCATATCCATGCATTTAGTTTTTAACAAATATCTATGGGAGTAGAGAAGAAGATTTTCTAAGATTTAATACATTTTTACTATATGGCCATATTGGTCCCACCCTAGAGCCTGAACCCCTGACCCAGGGGCCATGAATTTCACAATTTTGGTAGAGAGCTTCATGGACATCATAACTATGTATTTAGTTTTTAACAAATATCTATGGGAGTAGAGAAGAAGATTTTCTAAGATTTAATACATTTTTACTATATGGCCATATTGGCCCCACCCTAGAGCCTGAACCCCTGACCCAGGGGCCATGAATTTCACAATTTTGGTAGAGGGCTTCATGGACATCATAACCATGCAATCAGTTTTTTCCTCACATGTGTGGGAGTAGAGAAGAAGATTTTTGAAAATTTGGCTGTTTTTTGCATATTTGGCCCCACCTGTGGCACCCTGGTGGTGGTAGAGCCACCAATTTCACAATTTACATTCCTCTTACCATAAAGATGCTTCACACCAAAAATGGGAACAATTGGCCTTGTAGTTTTTAAGAAGAAGTTAAAAATGTAAATTGTTAACGCACGACGCACGACGCACGACGACGGACGAAAACAGATAGCAATAGGTCACCTGAGTTTACTTAGGTGACCTAAAAATAGAAATCCTTCATTTATAAATCTTTTTTTTGTTGTTAGACTTAAGGGCTAAAAAAAACCTGTTTAGTTAAATTCCGTTTTATATTAAGTGACTTAACAAATCAATAATTTTAATTCAACAAACAAAACAATTACTATTGTTATCGTCATATATACGTTGTTTATCACACAGAAATAATAGGGATACATAAAATCTAAAAAGATTCTTACCTTCAATGTAATTCTAATGTTCTTCATTGGATGAAAAATGACAATAACAAACTGTCAATCTTTAAAACACAACGGAAGTAATAAGAAGTACATCTGCCGGAGCCACTTTGGGAATTGTATCATAGCTTATTAATTGCCTGCAATATCAAAAACACTTTTTGTTGAATATCACCCATCATCGAGCTATGCTAATTGCTATTTTTTTTTAATATAGTCTAAAAGTTTCTCAATGAAACACATTCTTACATAAGTATAATATTTTAAATAATGCATATAGGTACTGTGGAATCATCATTGTTCGTGGGGGAACCAATGCTTGTGGCTTTCGTGGGTAACCCTTGTTTGATATTTACTAATATTATCATGATTAAACTACCAATGAATTTCCGTTTCCACGAACAAGAAAATTTTGACTACAAACAAACATTGACCCCCAACGAATAACAATGATTCAACAGTATACAGTTCTTACCTCTAAAAAGTTCATCATGCGATGAAAATTTTCGATTTTTTATATAAAGCCCTCTAATCTATCCAATGGGGTTTCGGCATTTTTCATTGTCTCCTGTGCTGACTGCACCCTTTCATCCGTTAAGCGGTCTCCTGAAATCAGCAATCTGACAGCAATCTGACAATTATTATGCACTCATGCTGATGATATTTAAGTGTTAGCCTATTGCAGCATTAAAAACGGGAGGCCAACAGGCCTTAACAGTCGCCTCGCCTTAGTACCATAGCCCATACACAAACCTGTTGAGGAATCTGATACATGTATATACATGTAAATTTAATAAAGTTTCAATCTGGAAAAGCTTCTTTATATAAATACTATAAATACCTCCAAAAATACTGGTTCTACAATTGTGTCATTTTTGCATGGGACATACAACTTGCTTAATTCCCTCAAAAGTTGAATGACATCTTGGGTTCTGTTTTCATTGCAGTCCCTTAGTACTAATGGGTACTGAAATGAAACATCAAAATTACATAATATATATATATATATATATATATATATATATATATATATATATATATATATATATATATATATATATATATATATATTGTAATTCATATACATGTATATTTACTTATGATCAACGTGGAAACTAGAGAAGGAATCCACTATTTGATGTATCAAAGGAATAGACTTAAATATTCCTCAAATAACTGTCCTTAGCTTTCAAATGTTCAATAACAAACTTTCTGAAAACATGTACCGGGTATAAAATGGACATTCCTTTTTGTAAACTTGAAATCGTTACCTGCGTAGTTTTCTCCCCAGCATATCTGGAATATGTATGCTCCAGGTCTTTAGGGTACACTTTTTTCAGAAGCTCATTCTTTTGGGGATGATTTTATATTATTGATGTTGAGATAACAAAGCACAACTCCTGCATAAGTTGCTCTTGCTCAGACACTGAAGGAATGAAGTTTGCAGGTTCAATGTTATCAGTCTGGCTATCAAGGTTTTCAGGGGGAAACCACCCTGTCAAGAATTGCATACATATTGAATAAATGCAGAGATAGTGTCTCTCTGTCAGATGTCCTGTATGAAGGCAATGTATCCTTATCCCAATTATCCCCAATAATTTGGTAAGTAGAATGTCCACCATTTGCCCAGGAATCCCTTGCACTTAAAATATCTGAATCAAGAATATTCTGCCAATTCACCAGCTTCCGATGGAGAGTTGTGGGATGAACACTCAGTCCGATCTTTGACAACCTTTCAATATCCTGTTGCATAATAATAACAAAACTATCTTCAATTCATCAAACTATAATGGTCAAAACTTTAACTTTGCAAATCTATGTTAACTTCTATTGCCCAACAAAAAAAATTAATCAAAAAGATTTGTACTTCATTATATATATGATGAGAGTTTATAGTCCTACATATTAAATTTTCAATACCGGAATAACCTTGTAGGCCCTTAAGAATAACATATTTGGTATACTGTTTAACTTGAGTTTTCATAATGAATATCAGTTAACTGAAAGGTCAGTTTCATTATACATTTTAAAAATTCAACATGCTAAAAGAAATAATTTATAAAAAGTGTTATTCCCGTTCCGTGCATCCACCATCTTTAAGCATGAAGCCAACTACAAACTGTACCAAGAACATTTCTTGGTTTCTACCATGCAATCCAATACAGGCTGCGAGAATTATATGCTGGTACAGTTTACTGGAAACAGGTGGTGTTAAATCACAAACTGTTGCAGTAATAATTGAAAGGAGAGCAGGACAATGGTGCCAAAGGTATTCTTGAAGGTGGTCCCAGCTGAAGTTGGAGAAGTCACTGTAGTCTTTCTTCTGTAATGGACATCCAGATCCCCGCTTGCAGACTTTCACACTCTCTGATTTAACAATCTTTGCTGTTCCAGTTATAATACACAATAATAGAGAATCAGTTATTTAGACACAGATTTAATTTCAAATTATTATAAATATTGAGAATATGCAATCTGTAAAAATTTGAACATATCTCATTTGTTTCTCTGCTTTATAATTAAAACATTCAATTATGATTGCTTTCTAAGGCGCCTAATGCACAAAGTTTCGGAAAAAGTTTTTTTAGCAGAAATTTTAGCAGATTCAAAACATCAATTTTTTTTCCAGAGTAAGTCTGAATATTTTTTAAGCAGATCAATTGATATAATCAGTAATCTACATATATATATCTTAGTTTTATAAAAATAATTTTACCAAAACTGGCTAATCCTGGGAAATTGCAACAGGTTATGAACAAACAGGAAATTCTTGAAGTAAAATAACTGGAACAATTAAGCAAACTAACAACATTCTAACAATTGCAAACATTTGGAACACAAAAAGCCAAAAAAACTTTAAATGATTGTAAATGCTTTGATAGGCATGTGCAATTAGAAACAAAATTACCGACAATTAATTAAAAAGTTTGATTTTTAATTCTCCGTTAAGTAACAGCACTCACAATACATGCATATGTTATTTGGAATGAAAATAGAACATGATAAACAATTCAAACAAGCATGCATTTGGTAAATGATGAAATCCAACCAAAGAAAGTCTCAACTATATTTCCCCTTGGACAGTTCACATTTTTTTTAGATATATAAACAAACTAATTAAAATAAAATCAGAACTTCCATCTGCTCCTTTGATATGTTGTAAGGAAAATTTTTCAGTTTCAACAAGTTAACAATCTAATTAAAATTAGAACTTCCATCTGCTCCCTTGATATGTTGCGTGGTAATTTTTTCAGTCTCAACAAGTTTTACTGAGATTACTAGTAATAATGTAAGATTTAAAGTTTTCCAAAAACTTTATAGGAAAACTTTTAAAAAAAACTTTAGAATTCTTTTATAAAATAAAAAGAAATTGTCTTCATGAATTGAATACCGGTACATTAAATTGAAGTAGATGAAAAATGGTTGACCAAATACATTAATAATTTAAAAGAGCAGTAATTTTCTTTATGGATGTGTTTATGTATTGACATTGAAACCTAAAAAAATTATTTTATGGTATATACTGGTACTCAAAACATACTAAAACATGGGTAATAATGTTAAATGCTCAACACAGCTAATTAACAAGTAACCTACATATCTACATAACATTCAAATAAAATAGATGTAATTTTAGATTAACCGAAACAAAACAAAAACAAAAACTTAAACTTGTAACATTGCACCTCAACTGTCCCATCTAGATAACACTGGTCCTATTTCATTGTGCTTGAGAATAAGGCCCTCTTAGAGGATTTAGGAACTGGTTCTGTCACATTTACATCATAACATAAGTACAATAAAATATTTTCTATCATGATTTAATGCAGTAAATGCATGAGCATGATGAGTATTATAGAAATAAAACCCAGGTCAATAATGTGGCCTTAAACTTAGCAAAAGATTTCATTTATGTTACGAATAGGCAAGTGGATCGAACATTTAATTTCAGATTTTATTAGCTGCAGACATCACATGCCCGTGCAATACATAGATGTATTTGACTTTTTAAATAAATACCAGAATTTTAAAAGCAAGTCAAACTCTCGAACTGATATACATGTACGGAGTTAATTTATGTTATCTTATGACTTCTTTTTCATGCACAATACTTTGTGTTACATTTAGCACACAGAATCGTTATATTTATACAAGTAATAGCTTTCCAAAAAGCTTGCCTGACTAAACATATTTATTTCATTGCAAGAACATGGTTCAATGAATTTTAATCTGTCTTTGATTTGTAGTTCGTTCTTCTCGCAGTCTCTCTAAAGTTGGACTGTTTCAATTATCTTTACTAAGGGGGGTTTTTACTTTAAATGAATTTTACATATTATTTATTTTGAACCTAAAAATATATATTTTGCGTACATGTAATTTTCTCTTAAAACTTTATTTGCCGCCAACAAAATAAAAATATAGCAATTAAAACTTAATTATGAACACATTACAATTGTTAGAATAATGCTTAGCTTCCCATCATGGATTATTCCACTGCATGTAGTGGCGCGTAAAATTATGTTTTGACAATATGGGTGCATTCCATAATACCCGTATCTGTGGAGTCAATAAAACTCTTTTTTTGGCATTTGTTTAGTAACAACTTTTACTTGTTATATATTAATTTTACTTTTAGTTTAGCAAGAATCGATAACTATATGCACTAATTATTTACATTGAGTAAAACACGGAAGTAACACCCCTTTTACAATGAATGAATGAAATCCCTCAAAGCACAGTAAACGACCATGCCCGCTTCGTTTCTCTAATGAATGTTAAGCTAACGTAACAATACTTAGTAAATACTTTAATACAAACTGGCAATTTTGTTTAGAAATGATAACCGAACACAATTATAGTTTACATTCTACCGTGTAATATTATAATCATTAGGTACAACTTGTAAAAAATTGCGATGCCCCCCCCCCCCATTCACCGTTCAAATGTAGGGGCCTTTCTATTGGATTGCACACGTGTACAGTGAACTTGCTCAATGCTGCTTTTTACATCCAATACAACAATTTTGTTTTTCTTTTAAACAAAACAAAACAAAAATAATATCAACCGATGCATCTTTAATGTGCCGGCCTTTAATTGCCTCGTTAGGTAATAACTCGTTGTAATGACACCCCCTCCCCTTCAACCGTTCAAACAGTGCTATCTATTTTTAAGCATGACAAGGTTAGCTTTTAAAAAGCTAAGAAAGTCAGCCAGCGGAATTTTACTTTTAGGGCAAAAGTGAATACACAATCTTTTAAAATACTAGGTAAATAGTTTCCAGGACAATATAATAATATGCGGGTGCACATTTAGTTTGCAGCCTTATTTTTATGGCTGTACATGTAGGTGACGAGATAAGCGTGTAGCGGTGTACATGCAATGTATGACTGCACACCTACTTAATACTTATAGTTGTAATTTTGTTGACATAGCTCTCTGATTTTTATGGTTTGGTGGCAAACTACTTCCAAAATATTTACTTTTCAATCTCACTAAGAGAGTTGGGAAGATATACGCGGACTCCAGACTGTGGCTGCAAACGATCTTCCTATACATTGATGCGCAGTTTGACCTAGAAACTGACCGGTTTCCTAACGTCTTCGAATATTTCTAACACGAACTGTCTAATTTCTTCCCAGAATTTCAATTCACGCAAGCGCAATTGAAGTTTCAATCTAACTTAATATAGTCAGCCCGAATTACACACGTGCACAGTGAACCTCTTTTTTGCTTTAAACACTTGCTCACTATTGCTTAATTGTTACATCCATTATAACGTTTTCGTTAATTGAGAATTTGAAGGTCGTCACATTATTAATATGCATTGATAAATCTTTTTTCACTGAAAAATGATATTGCTAGTTTCCATTGTTGACTGCACTGTTTCGGATGTTGTAACTTTTAAACCTTAGATATGCCTGACGTCATGACGTCAGGCAATTAATATTATAATAAAATCATGATATATGTACATACCAGAGTTTTCTTCATTTCCACCAATTTCACTCAGGATCTGTTACAAGAAATTCAAAATGAAAAAAAATTGATTATTAAGCCTAAATACCGGTATTTAAACGAGAGAGAGAGAGAGAGAGAGAGAGAGAGAGAGAGAGAGAGAGAGAGAGAGAGAGGTAACAAGAATTACCTCAGACGGTGGTGCAATGTTTCTATATCTCTCCAATTCTAAATCACAAAATGGAGCAATTTTAACAGGTGATTCATAGGCCACTCTAGCAAGGGGGTTTGCCGGTCGACTGCTCGGTTGATCTGGGCCATGTGGACTGCGAAGCATTCTTTTTGTGATCGCTTTTCGCCTGGGAGAGGGAACTACTAAAAACTGTGTATTATACACCTGATTTTCGGTGATTCTTTGTTTGGCAGCTTTGGTTTTCTTGTCTGATTTGATGATCGATTCGACATTTCTGAAGCATTTCCTACAAACGCCCGCGTTACACCCTTCGAGATCGAGACCCGATTTTTCGGTTACTTTCCGTATACAATCTATCCTTTCCGTGTTCAGTTTTAGTTTATTTTGATAGAACTTGTCAATTATATCAGTCCTATCAGCTGTCTTTTCGTATTGGACAAACGAAAATCCACATATAATACAGGCATCACCTAAAACACAAGTCTTCCTCGGTGTCATGGGCTGCGCCATTTTTGTTTTTCTTTCGCTTTGAACACCTCGGTCATCTACATATGTCGATAAAAAAAGCAGAGGAGTTCTGAGCCCTCAGCCAAAGAGTTCGAGTCGTGATTTCATTGGTTAACTGAAAGGTCACACTGGCGTGACCCTGCATGGGATGTTGTTAGAAGTTTGAGAAGCGGTAGCGGATTCAGAACGTCTAATTTTAATTAGATTGGAATGTATCTATATTAATACTCAATATCAAATAATCGAGATTTAAAGCTTCGCTTGAAGTAAAAGCCTATTTATAAATAAGTGGTTTTGAGACGCTCCCTGTTACATTTGATCAACTGAACGAATACGTTTTAATGCATGTAAAAACAACTTTGCGCAGGAAAATAATCATTTCAATTTAAAAATATTTTACGCAAACTAGGTAGAGAAAATAAGTATTAATGTGAATCATGCTTCAGAAAACCAGCGAATTTACCCCAAGTTTATGAAATACGTATAATGTGGAATCATTTTTATTTGTGGGGGTTAATGTTCGTGGTTAGTAAAAGTTGTTCTGGTTCGTGGGGACGTTATTTCGTTGGTAGTGTAATTGGGATAATTTTAATGAATATTAAACTTATGCTGTAAATACATTCGTGGGGATATAAATTCGTGGGAAAGGGTTACCGAAAGCCACGAAAATTGGTCCTCCACGAACAATGATGACTCTACAGTAGCTTTCAATTAGTAAAAGAAAATGTGCTTTGTTTTGATGATTTGGCGAAATGTTTTAGCAATATCTTTAATAAACAAAATATGTATTAAAGCCCAAGCAAAAAATTTGAAATATATGATATTACAGAGGGGTTTTCCTAAAATAATATATCATTTAATGTCATTAATCACCTGCTCCGATGCGATTTAATAAGATATTTGCAATGTTGGGCTACGCACGTCACGTGACAACGCAGTACGTATGACGTCACAAAATTGCATCAAATATAATGTTTAACATTGTTGTCAATATATGTTATAAAGTTTTTGAGAAAAACTCTCGGTCAAGTATTTTTCGTTGATTCAAACAATATCGTTTTTCAGCCGTATCTAGTTCCGGGACACCTTAACATTGCTGCGACCACCATTTTATAAAATTATACTATACATATGATCGTGATTTGTAAATAGTGTTGCTGCTATGACAATGTTATACACACAATTGTATCATTTAACAAGTAAGCAAGAATCAGCTTTCAACGGTCATTGTTATTTTTCGAGTCGCAGTCAGGAACCTCTTGAAGTGTTTAGACCAATAAAAAAATTCAAAATCGAAAACTTTAGGTTTCATAACATTTTTCTTAAGGTATATTTTATTTGTTAAAAAACTATAATTGGAAAAAAACAATCAAAAAGTTTTAAAATTTGCTTAAAATTAAGTATGTAAATTGATGATGCGTCCTACCCCTTTTAAAAAGTACAATTTTCTGATTATCGTAACTTATTTGAATGGAATGGAATGTAAGCTTCACAAAAACACAGTTCCGATATAATTTCAAGAAAAAAACTGATTATCGTTACTTATTTGAGCATTATTGTATGAAGTAATAAATAAAATGAAATACAATAATTAAAGTTTCTTGGAATAAGTTTTTAGGTTATTTTGATTTGTACGTGTGATTATTGTATAAACTATCGTCGTCATATGTTTTATTGCTAACAAGACACCAGCTATAACACCAAAGTGTTTAATAATCAGGATTTTGAATGATCAAAAATAGGGCAGCTTTAAAAGATGAAAAAGTTCATTCTTTAAAAGAGTCAAAATGTATCAGCTATAAGTCTTTCGGTCCGACCTCTCTTTGAATAGCACTTTTTCATCTGCTAAAAACAACTGGATATGCGCATTCAGTTATCAGACTTTTTACGCGTTTTTGTTATATACTTGTAAGCAAACACATTGTTGTTGTATGAGCCAACCCAGAGATGCTGGTTTCTGAAATCATAACTCAGACTGCGTGGTTTACCCATATGCTGTGGTTTTATCGGTAGATGTAACAAGAACTGACCATCTATATCTAGCACATGTATTGAGTTTGCACTACGATCACACACCAGGATTTGTGACAACTCGTCAGTACATATTCCAGATGGATTTAGTTCTGATCCTGATGTATGTCCTGTGTAGGAGAAGCGATACCTTCCTATACTATTTGTCACCACTACAGCACCAAACCTTAATTTTGGGTCAGATACCACGACATCCCCATTATTGTTCTCTGTTATATAACTAGGGTGTTTATACAGTTCCCGGCCTGTGTTATTGTGTTGTATGGTTTGTTTCAATTGTCCGCTCTGGTTGTACCGGATTACCTTGCCTGCCCATATAATATACCTAAACTTTCCGACAGTCTCCCATTTATAGCTACACATCCCTACCAGTAGATCGCTTGTGGATGGTGACCAATATACACATCGCGGCTTCCACGTAGATTTTTCAATTTTTATCAAAGTTGTAGTTGTTTTCAAATCACTTGACAATTTTTTGATCATGGACCGCGTATTTACATAAATAAGTTCCCTGGCATTATTTACTGTATGTAATCCGCTATATATTCCTCTAAGCATATCCTTGACATGATGTAGGAAATCACCTGATGTATTTGTTAACGTCAGATTTTTTCCATCATTTACCCAGACCCGTTTGGATGTCACATGGGAAATGTGGTAACACCAATATAAACATGGCAGTGTAAAAGAATGCAGTTCAGACATTCGTTTATGTCCTAAGCGGTTTGTATTTCTCTCTATGATTTGGACTTGGTTAAGTGACTCCAATACAGCCTGCTTGTTGAATGACACGGTAATGGAAACCTGACTGGTGTGGAGTGTAAGATGTATCTGGGGGATACGGGCTACTTTTACTGATAAGAGGAAATATACTGGGCTAAGAGCCGACTGTTCATATTGGTGTTCATATCTCTGAATACTTTTAACGTGTCTAATCATTATTATTTTCTGGTTTATGCATGTGTGTTTGAGATCAAAATATAGTAGCACATTGTCTAGGCCACGCATCAGTTTTTGTGCCCTTTCATGCAATGACAGAATACCCAATTGATATGGAAATGGTTTGTCCTGGTTCTTTTTCTTGACATTGGCTTTGATTTCTGTCAGATGAACAGATCTGTGAAAAAGTGCCTCACTTCTGATGGAGTGAATTTCTAGATATTGCTGTCGCTTTTTTCCTGAAAGTTTTCTGTATGTCAAGAACATTGTGCTTGTTTTGATCAAAGAGTGGAAAGGGGAATCGGTGGGTTTTTTGCCCGAAGCATAAATCACACACAGGAATTTTACATGTTTCACAATATTTTATATAAACATTGCAAGGATGTCTCGCACATATCTCTTGTTTTGGGATGCTCTGACCTTTTTTATTAATGTTGTTAAATTTATCACTGTATATCACAACATCGTAATCTTCTGTTGTGAGATCGTGCAAATCTGTTACATGGTTCTCTTTACAATGGGGACAGAGACAACGCAGACACGATACACAGTAGTATTCTGTGTCACCCGGACACTTAGAACATTGACGTATCCTATATTTTTTGCCAATTGTATTCATGGTAAGGGGTCTAGGTAACAAAGGCAGAACCTGTACAACGAAAGATTTAAAAAAAATCATTAATACTACAACTTGCCCTTATTAAAGCAGAAGACATAAGTGCAATTTTTTTTTTGGTTCAAAATCCACTTTTGACTCTCAAAAATAACTACACAATGATATGATGTATTCATATAATAAGCATATTCTAGCATTTTATCAAATATATTTATTTTAAAAAAATGAAGCTCTTTAATAGTTTTTGAAAGAACAGATTTATTCAAACTTAATATTTTCTTGTCATAAATATTTGGTAGATTGACATTAACCTGCCCCTAATCTGTAAATGATTTTTGGCTATGGAATTTGAATTGTAAGATTTACAAGTGAATACAAGTTATTTAATCAGCATGATCTTATCATTTTCAATCAGAATGAATCATGAAATTATTTTTATTTAACTTGACCTATTTATCTATGAAATGATATGAACACGCCCTATGTTTACCAGCTAAATGTCCTGCTATATGTATCTTCATAAAAAAATATTTGGATGTGATCTTGCACACATTTTTTATGTTAATTAGTGTGGCAGAGATACATGTATTATGAATCACTTACAGTTTACAAAGGGCTTAAAATCTAGAATAATGTGTATTTGATGTTTATTATCTATTTAAGGAATAAGGACACATTCTTTGAGTATTATGAGGTGATAATTTCGGTTGGGGTGGGATCAAATCCAATAAAGCCCGAATTTTTTAATTTTAAGCCATTGCACGATTAAATATTTAAATATGAATAAGCAAACTCCGCTGACGCCCCAATTTTACGTCATTTGAAGTTATGGGTTATATAGTACAAAATCGATACGTAGTGTTATCACCGGCAAAGACAATGGAAAATGTAAATATATTGTTATATTGTATTGAAGTGGGTATTTTACCATCAATAAAACAGTTCCTTCGTTCAAAATATGCATGACGCATCGAAAACAGTTGGGAGCACGATGGAAAAGATCAAAGAAAACTTGTTTTATCCTGGTCATCGGGATAACATAAAAGCTGATTTAGGAACCAGTTCAATAATGTGCTTAAAACTTTTTTAAAGGTTGTTTTTCAATAATGTAATATAGATTAAAGTATAAATGAGCTTCAATGTAATAAAAGAATATTGCAGTCTAATGTGGACAATAACTACTAATCACCTAAATTAATGAAGTTTAAAGAATATGTATCACAACATATTTTGGGAAAATAGATGATTTTCATTAGCAGGATCTCTAAATAGATTAAATAAAGATATAATATAAATAGAAGGGTCTGAAAAGATTGATAATTACATTAAAACTTGATCTTATACATGGGAGGATCCATAATTTTTTTCCGGGGGGTCGGTTTGGTGGAGATAATTTCCTTTTCCAGGGGGTAAGGTGGAGGGGGGGGTCCAAGGCCTGGTTTTGGGGGGGGGGTGGGGAAATTTTACTTTTTTGTGGGGTGGGGTGGGGGTTTCTGTACCATATATTTTTAATATATTTGGGACTTGATTTTAATCAACTCTCCTATGCAGTTACTCAGACAAACCGAAAGTGAAACAGTGTTTGGACCTAAGCACAAATCAACACCGCTGACAACAATTAGTTCTTGAAAATAATCAATAAATTCGATGTAATGTATTCTAAGCATTGTTTTTCAAGGAAACTTATTTATAGATACCTTGTAAAAAGTCATATTTTAAATGGTACGAACAATTTAGATATTTTTTGTAGTCGTACGTTGTATGTATTCCTACGCCAGAGTTCAATATAGTCTTGTTCAACCAGACGCTCGACTGTCTCCGTAAATCTCCGACAAGCAGAGAGTATCTCAGCAGGTAGGTAATGATTTTAACAATATGGCAGCTCTCATGGACTGCAAGAATTAGTTATTCTAAGTGGAATATCTTCTTACCAAGGAAAGCTGTGTCTAAATGGTTTTCAGATATCATAATATACATCAAACAGACAAATTTGAGCCCTTGATAATTTTTTTCATGTTCACTTCCTTTAATGTCAGTATGCAATTTAAGTATATTGTAAAGGGAATTAGAAATATTACAGTTAACAAAAAGCAAGGCTATTGCACAAGACAAAGCCGAGCAAATCAGGCTTGCTCTAAAAGATCTCATTTGTATACTTTAACTGTTTTATTATGCCGATATAAACTACAGATCAGAAAAAAGTCAAACTATTACAATTTAAATTTCTCATACATTCAATAAGTGATAGCAAAATTAATAAAATAAAATTGCACGCGCATCGTATTGTGACCTAGACATGCAATATTGTATGGAATATATATGATATTTCTAATGTTTTTGTTTGTAAATAAGATGTGGCTTATGCCTCTGTGAGGGGAAAAGAATACTTCTATAAAATTAGATATAATTTTTTGGTTCAAATTAATGTCTAATATGATCATGCAAGTTGTAAATGAAGTGTCAAACGAAGACTTAGTTGACCAAGCTGAATACAAACACCGTGACAGTTCATTACACCGCATATTTTAATGGCAAAAAAGTAAAAATCTAAACTCTTTGAAGTTATACTATGTTTCATGCATAAAATTATCAGTCATTTCTCGATGCCATGAAAAAATGAAAATAACAAACCGTCAACCATCTCAAACATCCATAAAACGAAATACAAATTCAAAGCAGAGCAACACGGACCTCCAAGATAGAGGTAGGATCAGGTGCCTAGGAGGAGTGAGCATCCTCTGCCGACCGGTCGCACCCGCCGTGTGCTCCTTGTCACAATATTGGGCATGTCATAATCGAGGTAAATGTCAAAGTCGGGAAAATGTCATAATAGGACAAAATGAAACGTTGATGATTTGGTTTGTTTGTGATAGTCAAAATACAAACCTTGAGCAAACACGGACGTCCATTACATTGTAGGTAGGATCAGGTGCCTAGGAGGAGTGAGCATCCTCTGCTGACCGGTCACACCCGCCGTGTGCTCTTTGTCGTAATCGGGAAAATAAAAACCGCAAAAGTCCGTAGACAATTAGGTAATTAATTATGGTCTAACAATTAGTATGAAAAACGTCAGTCAGCATGCGACTCAGTGGAAGATTGTATTTGCTGACAAGGTCGTCGTATCGACCATAGAACTTACGAAAAGATGACTTTAAACGAGACTGTTGATAGTCATTTATCAAATCAAAGTCACTAGACTGTGTAATCTAAATATTTTAATCTTAAATGACATTTCTCTTTAAAAATAATACAAGAGAGAACAAATAAAAATGTAATATGACCACGGATGAAACCAAATAGCCCGTTTTTCTATACATTTGTTTGTAACTGAAGATTTTAATTTTTGGTGTAAGGCACATGTTTATCTTAATACTATGTCTAGAAGGACATTGTGTGACAAAGAATGGTATTTGTTTCTGCAATAACCTTTGTACTGGTCAAATAAAGGTAACCATAATATTCGAACAATGTCCAAATGGCATAACACTTTAATCGGATCAAATGTATGGTGATGGTATTTTTGTTGCATTATTATAGTTTAAACTACATAAATGCAGAAAAAAGCCCGTTTGGATTGTCAATAAAGCTTTTATGTTGTAAAAAAAGTGTCAATGAAGTTTTTATGTTGTAAAAAAAACCTTGATAACAGTATCGGCAAGCCTCTCTCTCTGTATAAACTATCGTTTGTATTTTAAGACATTAACCATATCTATACAAAGTTAGACAGAATGAATGTTAACTCGTTTTTTAAGTTTTCATCTGGGTTAATAGAGATTATTAAAATTGTCAAAAAGTACTTAATTGAAAAAAAACAAGTGAAGCATGAGCAACCCTGTGTTCTTATTTAATTTTTTTGTTATCACTGTTAGTCCAGGATAATCTTAAAAAGGGAGGTGAGGGTGATGTTTATAAAAAAAAAGTTGGATAGGACAAGTTCCGTAAGGTTTATTTTGCTATGAAAAGTTGAGATGTAAGCACCCACCCTGCCCCTCTCGTTGATACTTACATGGAATGTGGTACAAAAAAATCCGTTTTACGGCACAAATTATGAGTTTGTCATTGTAACACTCAGCGACAGAAATGTAACCTATTTGGACTGATGTTTAGTACATGGTGTCAAAACGAAAGTATCCATGCACTGCATTTTATATTCAAGGCATGTCATAAAACGTAAACACTGGATACATGTAGTAAATATATGTGTGTTTTATTGTAGATAAAATAGACTGAAAACATTTCGGGAAGTTTGATCACACTTTTAAACATGTATTTATCATATGTTTTCCCCCTTACCATTTCGCCTAAAAAGCACATTATACAAATATTTTTTTAATAATACTTACTAAGGATAACTAAACATCGATCAATTCAGAACGTCTAGGAACTGTAACGTACCTGTCATTTTTTAATTCATATTTGATTAGTTATGTTATGAATCTGAATTGATTTGGCAGGTTAAACATGTGTTTATATAGATATCAATAGATATATACAACAATTATTTTTACAATTTTTAATTAAGCTACTCTAAACTTATAGATAGATTTAAGTTTTGGCACATCTTCTTAACCCATAAATAAAAGTACTAATAGAACATCAGCTACTTGTATTTCAAAAATTCTGTTGATGTTTAATCATCAAATATAATGTGGCCTTGACGATCTCCGATCCTCAGCGATGATCGATAGCTCTAAATTATCCGATTTTTTTTATTCGTACTAAAAATCTTCCTTTCTTTTATACAGACAAAATTAATAGATCTTCTAGTGTTAATATTACGAAGAGTTTTTCAACGAACTATTTGGCTTAATGGTTGCACGGAGGCCTACTACACAGAATGAGTTCGTGGCACCGATGCACCGTGTAACCGGTTTTATTTCTTATTTGATCTCATTGTATAATTATTCCATTATATCCATGTGTTGCCAAAGTTGCAATAACTTCGTAAAATGAATGGATACCATCAGGATAACATTTTTATGATCAGAAAAATATTTTGAGGCTGAGGATCGGAGAACTTTAAAAATATACAAAATCATAAAAGAAAGTTTACAGTCTTAGTTTTTTTCTTAAATTTTGAATGTGCTGTCCAACAGAAACATGCGTTTTATTTCACACCAATGTGTGCTCAAACAAATCGGTATCCTTCACTCTCTAACAAATATATCACCTTAAAAAAGCATTACAATGACGCATACTATTTCAAATGATAACTTCTAAACAATGCACATTCTCACGTCCAATGTATTATCATTTTCTAAGATCTGTCTGGTTAAGTTTTTTCATTTCTTGAATACCAGTGTGTTAAATCTCTTAAAGATTAAAAAAGATAACCGTTAATTGGTATTGTGTCTATTTCTGGCTGGGAGTATGTATCCATGATTTAACACAAGTGTTTTAAGTCACATAAACCCGAGTATAAAACAACAGGTACAGTCATATAGATTATAAGTACTAGTATAAATCTGCAGGTTTTTGCAAAATTGTTTGTTGCAATATATATGAAATACCATCTTCATGCTTGGTTATCGTCGTATCAACATAAACAAAATTTTCAGAAAACAGATTCGTGTCAAAAAAGAAGTTATGTCTTTAACAAAGTGACCTTGACAGGGGTTTTAAACGACATCTGAAACACTTTAGTGTACTGTGTGTTACTTCCGGGTATTTAAAACTAGTAGTTTAATTACACTTCCAACAATTAAATGTCGGCGAATCTTTGTACAGCTCTACGTAGTTCTCGTTAACTAAGGTGGCAGGGGATAGTTTTTTTGGTCGAGGAAATGTGAGGCAGATAGTGCTCATATATGTGATCTAGTTTTTCAGTGGATTTTTAAATTTGCTAAAATTGGTTTGCATGCAGGTGACACATGGCCCCGACTCTTGAGAATTTTTAAACATTTCAGAATAAAAAAAGTACAACTTACATATAGCACTATATAGAATAGCCAGGGACGGTCTCAAAATTTTATGAAAAATTGCCCTTTTTAATATTTTTCACGGGTCCAGCACGACTCAGCTATGTTAAGGGCGTCCATAAAATAATAGCAGTATTTATCACATAAAATATAAGCCTTTGAATAATCTTGATATTATATTCCAAAAAATTGTTACACAAAGTAATTTTTTATCAATATACATATTAGATAATTCGCTATCGCATGAGCAATTTTTGAGTCTCTTGGATTACCCTGTCACGTGATACTGCTAAAAATAGATGAACCAGGAATAATACGAAAAAATGCATAGTGCAAGGGCTTAACATTAACAAATATAATTATTTCTGTTTCTAACTTGTAAAATGAACATCTAAAATTTCGAAAAGTGCTGGGAGCTTGAAATATTCAAGTAAGAACAATTATTAAATTCAATATAAACAGTGGATGAACAGAAATTTGCAGGGAGTTCCCACAATTAATGCTTATTTATATGATATGCGTAGCGTTTTTATGTAGCTCCCAGCACTTTTTGATATAACTGTGATATAATGGTAACACATGTAAAATTTCAATATATTTGATAAAGTGTATGCCCTTGCACTACTGCATTTTATCTGACCCATTTCACTTTCGGCGTCATTTGCGTGAAATTCAAACGCAACACTGACTAAGATCATGATTTTAATTTTCGTTCATAAAATAATTACACACTGTGAATTTCATTAAAATAATGTTAGAATTTTGTCTTGTTCACACCAGTCATCATTACCAAATTGTTGAATTTGGAAAAATTAATTCATCTGTTGCCCTCACCAATAACTATTGATATAAGGGTGATGGGGGGGGGGGTGGAGGTTTAAGTGTAAGTTTGTAATTTACACATTTATGTTTTATAATGGTTTATGTTACTCTGCTGCTAAATAAATAAGAAATACCTATAATATATGACCAGGGTTACTTGTAATTATAGTTAATATTTTTTTGTAATAATTAAAGAAAGCAACATAAATCAATCTTTATCTAGAATTTATTATAATAATCAACTTGACAAATACATTGTAATATATAGAGATTGCTTTTCGATCTGTAACAAACTGTTCAACAAAACTAATGTTTTCTGATTTTCAGTATTATTCAGTCATGATGTGGAATCTATGTCAAATGACCATATTCTTTCACACTACATGTACTTCTCCTCTTGTCTTTTTGATGTACATTGTAAGGAGGCAGTGCAGTTGATAAGAAAACCAATGCCTGAAATTATGAATATCTATCAATTTCAAATTTAATTTCAATAAATATCAATGAAAGATATTATGATAGGTTACAATATAGTAATATGATTTAAAAAAAAAACCCAGACCAAATATACATGAAGTTAGTGGGTAAAAGAAATATTTATAGAGTACCTACTTTTTTATCAACACCCCAACAAAGTGTCTCCAGTGGACCATTTACTGCTTTAATAACCCTGAAATTGAATAATGTGTTATAATTAGTAAACTATTGTGCTGAAGATAATATGAAAATGGAAAATTATTTTATCATTGTGCATACTAATGTCAGTTTTAATTTCATTAATATTCTAACAGGCATAATCAAATGTTTATTGTTTTAAATATTGTGTGGAAAATCAGTTCAACACTGTAATTTTGTTTATTCAAACATGTAATCTTCCTGATAAAAAAGGCTAAATGAAATAACACATTTCGATTTACATAAACAACAATACCATCTTGTCTATATTCAATCCAGATTCTCACAGTAATATTTGTAGTGCTAATACAGTGTTTGGACTTCCCATTGTTTACATTTTCTTTGAACACGGAGGAAATGCGAGCTAATGTTATTGCGATATAAGAGACCAGTAAAAAGCTACAATGAGCCTCAATACTCTTAATGATCAAAATTAGCGAATCGCGGAACATTTCTATTGCCTGATTGAGTCACCAAACTGATGTATAAACACAATATTACATGAAAAACAAATGTAAACAAGTAAACAAAATCGAAGCCGAAGAATTTCCCTTCGTTTCTGTTTTATCCTACAGTATTAGACAATATAAAACAATATGTAGGGAAAGTACAGATAAATCCTACCTTGTTCAGTTGAATCCTCTATCGATTTCCGTCTAGGCTGGTTGTAAATGAGTTAAATTCTCAGATATATCACTTAAGTCCACATGTTTATTCTGATCACAGCTGCAAGCGCCGATGTGACGTAGTCAACCGCGACACGTCATCAGACGACTTAGGAATTTCATAATTTCGCAAGATATAAAGAATAGTTGAAATTTTTATTTCAGTACATCTTTCTTGATACAATCAATTCCAATAATTAATCATATTTATTTTGGTAGATGTTTGTTAATTACCGAAATACAATATCTCGTAAAATCTCATGAATAAGGGGCGGGGCATATGCAAATTTTCCTAAATCACACGTGCTAGAATTCTGATACCTTCCTTAACATAGCTGAGCACGCTCCAGTCCCGAGCAACTGCCATAAACTACCATAGGATTTGTAGCTTAATATATACCCATGCAAATAATCACCAATTGATGGGAGTCAATAACCTTCTTTTCGAGTGACATTTCGTGTTCTGAACCAACCCTACTTTTCAAGCACAAAACCGAAAGTGAAAATTTTGGCCACAGTTTCGCATTTCGCTCGAAACTAACCCCGGCCACCTTTAACTTTAAGAGTCTGTTTCTCTCTAACCAAAAACACTTTTAAAGCAGAAAGTTTATGCAATTCTGAGTAAAACTTTTCAAGTTTGGTCTGATTTCATTGAAAAAAAAGGTATGGCTGTTTAAGTATTACACCCTGTCCCGGCTGAATCACCTTAACCTGTTCCTGTAAAGTTTTCAAGATATATCATGACTTTTTTCAATCCAAAACACATTTTTTTCTTTCAAAATCAATTATAACAAGAAACCTTTATCCCTAACAGATGTAAAAACCTTGAAATATTCACATTTAGTAACAACATATAGGAGAATTCAACTCACATGTATCACCTTTCCCCCTGCAAATGGGAATAAAAAAAAAAACCACTATTACTCCTTGCAATCAACCTTTTTGTTTCTAAATGGTACTAACAGGTTTAAAAAGTATATTTGAACATAAAAGCAATTTATTTGAAGCACAAAACCCTCACTTTCATCTCTTCATAAGGGACAGGTACCTAGAAAATGGCAATCAGACATCTTACCCGGGGAGTAATTTCCCCAAATATGCTGAACAGATGATGATGTAACCTGATTTCTCTGTTTATTCTTTAACCAATTCCAAAAGATCTAGATTTATTTGTTATTAAGATTGAAATACATGTTTTACATATAAAGAAATACCAAATTTAAACATCATGAACACACCCCCGTCATGAGGTGGGAATACATGCAAATGACAAATGGTTAAAAAATGCACACAAATTCAATTTTACTTGTTATATTTTCAATAAAGAAGAAACCAAACATATGTGTTTTGTTTTAAATGGGAGCAATTTAATGTATCTATGAAATTTTATCAAAAGAAATGTGAAATAAAGCCCATTTTTGGGTTGTCGTAGAAGAAAATCGAAGGGTGGGGGTGCTGTTTTGACAATCAAACATTTTAAAATAGCTTATAATGCCTTAAAATGCGGATATTAACGAATGAGAATTACATGTAATAACATGTAATTTACATGTAGAACATTTAAAATATATATTTAGCCATAAAATCTACTGTTTGTCTGTTTTAGCGTGAGAAAGAACAATATTTAACAATATCTTATCAAAACTAATGATTTAAAACTTCATAAAACTCAATGGCTATCAATTAATTTCAAGAAAATTTACATGTAACGAAAATGGTGCAATATTTTTCAGTTTATCAAAATTCAACCCTGCATCTGATTTCAATAGGAATTATATGCCTATAAAGGGTTTTAAAACAAGGAAAAACTAAAAATACTAGAAAATTACACTATTTCTAAGGACCACCCCCTGTTACATTTTGGTCCCTATATCTCATTACAGGGTTGAACAATTATAAAAATTCAGCCAGTTTCCAAATTAAGATACATTGAACTTCTTTTTTGTTCTCATATTGCTCAACTTAAAGCCTATTAAAAAATTGACATTTTTTTGAAGGTGACAGGGGATAGTTTTTTTGGTCGAGGAAATGTGAGGCAGATAGTGCTCATATATGTGATCTAGTTTTTCAGTGGATTTTTAAATTTGTTAAAATTGGTTTGCATGCAGGGGACACAAGGTCCCGAATCTTGAGAATTTTTAAACATTTCAGAATAAAACAAGTACAACTTACATATAGCACTATATATTGAAGGTGGCACGGGACAGTTTTTTTGATACATTTCATTGTAGCCAGGGGATGTGTGTCTTTGGAACTCTGTAACTAGAATTTCCTCAGTTCCCATTGAGCACAAATACCTTTAATTCAATTGTTATAGGGTCAATCACTAATTTCTGAAGAAAATTACAAGTCAAAACCTGTAACATTTTCTACATACTGGATTTTATGAGATTTTGACCCTTTCATATTTTGCTAATTTTCCATGATTTTTCAGCTTTTTAGACCTCCCCCAGCTAATTCCCTGCAAAGGGTTGACCTTCCGTACCGTGTGCATGTTGCACCATCATATGTCAGAAACTTACCGGTGTATAGTTTACAATGTCCCATCCACCTACTTTTCGTGTTATTTTACCTCCCGTCTGTCACTTGCAATTTCACTGTGTAAAGTCAACACAACAGTCATAGCCGCGGTTTCGCATTTTACTTCTGATTCTCGTGTACCTAACATATGGGGCCTACAAATTGCATGTCAATTTCAACAAAAGACATCCCTCTAACTAATGATAATCATTAAAAATCATTTCATGAATTTTAGCAACACTCATAAGCCTTCAAGTACAGCAACTCTCAATTTTACAAAAATATTGACGGGTACTTTATCCGAAACTGTCCCTTGCTACCATAGAATAGTCAGGTACGGTCTCAAAATTTTATGAAAAATTGCCCTTTTTCACATTTTCACGGGTCCACGCTCCAGTCCCGAGCAACTGCCATAAATTACCATAGGATTTGTAGCTTAAGTTATACCCATGCAAATAATCACCAATTGATGGGGGTCAATAACCTTCTTTTCGAGTGACATTTCCTGTTCTGAACCAACCCTACTTTTCAAGCACAAAACCGAAAGTGAAAATTTTGGCCACAGTTTCGCATTTCCATAACATATCTGATGAAAAGTGCTACCAGTATTGAAGTGTCATATATCAATGACATGGACATGAGCTCCTCTATCCACAAAATGAATGCAATAAATATTCTAGCAATTTATACCCCTCCGATAACCAGCCAAACATCATGTTCTCCCTTTATTTTTAAATTTTGACCGGGTCTTTCGTTCGAAACTATCCCCGGCCACATAAAGATAGATCATTAGATTGTTCATCACCCTCCGGTCTTTGTCTGCGAAACTTAGCTCAAACTGATTCTTTTTCAACAGCTTTGTTCAAATTGTTTTTATCTCTTTTGAAGAGCGGGCAAGTATCGCCCCCTCCCCCCCCAAAAAAAAAAAAATTTAAAAAAATCCTGTTTTGTAATGATCTTATATTATTTTCTGTTTCTCTTTATTGACGCAAGTGGTAAATTAACAGTTAATAAATTTGCGGTGTATAAAGCGAAAACTGTCATAGGTTATGTTATATTATATAAGATTGATTAAAATTTAATTCATTTAAATAAAAAATTGCGCTTAACAACCCATTCGATTTACATAACGATATATGGAGCCGCGTCCTGATTCCTTCATTAATATAGCTGAGCAATTATAAACTATTTTATCGGTAAGTTTTAACAAAACTCTTTAAATCAAATCCAAATTTCTTAAAGAAATTGAATGTGTAACCCTAATGATTTTGATATTTAACCAGGTTTTATTTAAGAAACTAGACACTCATTGTTTTCTTTATTCGTCATAACGGTTTTAACAACGAGTCACAACAAAGTCAGATGCCTCTTTAAAAAATGGTCGTGTTGGATACCATTATAATTATATTTAGTTTAAATGTTTAATATTAAATATGTATGATTATGTGTCTTTTTTTCAATAAACATGTTTCATTTTATTAGATGGATAATATATCCCCATCAAAAGCAATAAAACTACTATTTAAAATATACTTTGAAAAAAATGATCTTATGAAAGATATATTTTACTTGGTGATTCATAGAACCATGATACTAAAATTTTAAATATTAAATGAAAATTGACAACACACTGGAGACACATGACCAATATGATGTCTTGGCAATTTCAATTGGCAATTTAAAACAGAAATCCCGTTAGATAAATATTAAAAACAATAATTTTATTCATAAATATAGTATTACAAATATGAGGCGTTCTAAAAAAAAAATAGCGATTAATGGATGGGAATGGGTTGTGATTAAACACTTGCGAAGTTTGCAATCATACTTCGATTCTTTATTTATAATATTGTGATGTTGACTTTTTTTTATAAATGATACTTGGTCATGGAATAACAATGACTGTCGACGCTCTTTTTTAAAATTGTATGGTCGAAAATGTTAACGAAAGCAGACATTCAATTAAAAAAAATAAAAATGTGACATAATGATAATTCTATTTCTTGAAAAATGCTTTAATATTTTGATAAATTATGTTAAGACTAAAAGGTGTAAAAAATGAGACACTAGTTTTTTGGATCAAACACCGTTCAACATTAGTTACTTATGACAATGCATTGATAACAATACAAGTTTTACGTCGCACCATAACTCAAAATAAAAAGTAAGAGATTATGAATATTAAACACACATCGAAATATCAGACGCGGTTGAGTTAGAAGAATCATCTACGCCAGTTCTGCATGGACGTTCATCTACAATAGAGATAAATACCAAAAAAAAAATAAAACATTTCAACAACAGCAGACAGTAATACATTTTGTTCATGAATGATGGCAAAACAAATTGAAATTACTGCTCCAACAACTCAACCAATGAAAACCTCTGATAAAATAAAAAGGAGACTTGGCTTACATACATGTAGCCCCCCCCCCCCCCTACCCCCCAAGGCAGAACAAAAAACTAAACACAGTCGCCCATTTGTTTTAGTGAATGAATCAAAATTTTACATATAGGAGTATAACAATACCCAAGCCAAATCACACGCATGTAAATCCATGGCCAAAAATATTCTTGTTGGGTCTATTCTAAAATAGGATTTTGTTAGAACTAAACATATGGCACCATATTCATATGGATATCAGGTGTTTTTTTGTTTTTTTTCTTTTCTGTAAGATACACATTGCATGTGCATTATAAAGGCCATGCATTTTGTGTTCTTACAGGTATGCTTTCGATCACAAAATTATCAAAGGAAACTCTACAGTAACTTAAAACTGCATCGTCAAGTGGGAAACATAACTATATCTATAATAATGGATATTGAGTTACCGATAAGGAGTTGTATTTTCAATATATAATTTCTGTTAATCCCACCGTAAATCAGCATCTTTAAAGGTATAGGTTTTGTATATCTTTTTAATTCTATAAAATATTGGACAGACCACTCATATCTTTAGGTTCGGTTATGTATTCGTATTCGACCACTTTGTTGGACTCTAGCCCAATCAAAAGACGATGCGTGCTATAATCATAACACAGACTGCATGGCTTAACAACCTCATCTATTTGTGTTGATAAAAGAGAGAGGAAACAACCATCCCGATCTAATATATGCACTGTATCGGTTCTTCTATCACACACCAGGATTTGTGACTGCGCGTCAGTACAGACCCCGCAGGCCTTAAGTCCTGAACCTGGCGGACGTCCTGTGTAGGAGAAACGATGCCTTCCGTGACAATCTGTCACCACTAGAGCACCAGACCAGTCAGACATTATAACATCTTCATTGTTGTTTTCTGTTATGTAACTCGGTTCACTATAAATATCCTGCCCTGAACTGTCATGTTGAATTGTTTGAGTTAAATGTCCAGTCTTGTTAAAGCGGGTAATCTTGCTATACATGCCTTTGTTTTTATGAAAGGAAAACATCCCTACCAATATATCCCCTGTGCGAGAGGACCAATAGACACATCGTGGTAACCATGTAAAGTTTTCTCTCTTTACTAATATTGTGATAATTTGCCTATCATTTGACAGCTTATTGATATTATAATTCCTATCTATATAAATCAATTCACCCTCTCTGTTCACAGTGTGTGATCCCTGATTTGAACCACAATATATATCTGTAAGTCGATGTAAAATACCGCCATTTTTGTTCCACAAAATAAGATTTCTTCTATCATTGACCC
Organism: Magallana ariakensis; assembly: GCA_020458035.1. Taxonomy (NCBI): domain Eukaryota; kingdom Metazoa; phylum Mollusca; class Bivalvia; order Ostreida; family Ostreidae; genus Magallana; species Magallana ariakensis. The sequence goes on along the minus strand of CM035811.1, from coordinate 15,597,550 downwards.
ATATCTGGTCTGACATCACAAATGAAATGTGATTACAATTCTCAACACCCGGTATTCTTATTGATCGATGTAGCGTCTGACTTTCTAATCCTTTCGCATCAACTGTGGCTTGACATTCACCTGTAAACCATGTATTGTTTGTATAGAAATAACTGAATTTATATTAAAATTTATAATAACCGACTGATTTTGTTAATTGATAACCATTCAATTACCTGTCACAGTGAGAGATTCATGTAACCCATGGTCGCTTGTCTTAAATTTCTGCAGACACTCTTTTTCTTTCAGCGATGTTTCTGAATACATAATATCATGCAAAGGTTTCAAATTGACAGGGGTTGAATTAGGATATATAACAAGAGGCCCAAGGGCCACATCGCTCACCTGAGGAACAACTCTGATCAAATAAGCATTACAGTATCAAAATCAAAATATCTTGACAACTAAGTACAGTAGATATTGCTCAAAAAATTTAAAATATCTGCCGATTTTTATCCACATATTTTTATGGTAAATACCAAGCTCCTTTTGTTGTTGTACCTGTAAGATTTTTCTCTATTCCTATATAACCCCCCTCTTTGTGGCCCCATATTTCTCTAGGGAATCATGGTTTCATCAAACTTTAATCTGCACAAACCGTGCTTTCACACAAGTTACTGCTTTTTGGACTGAAAACTTTCCGAGAATATTTTTAAAGATTTTCTCTATATATTCCTATGTAAAAATTCATCTCCCCATTGTGGCCCCGCCCTACCCCCGGGGACCATGATTTGAACAAACTTAAATCTACACTACCAGAGGATGCCTCCATACAAGTTTGAGCTTTTCTGGCAAAATAGTTTTTAAGAAGAAGATTTTTTAAGATTTTCTCTATATATTCCTATGTAAAAATTCATCCCCCTATCGTGGCCCCACCCTACACCCGGGGACCATGATTTGAACAAACTTGAATCTACACTATCTGAGGATGCTTCCGCTCAAATTGGAGCATTTCTGGCCTAATAGTTTTTTAAAAGAAGATTTTAAAAGATTTTCTGTATATACAGTGTATTCCTATGTAAAAATTCATCCCCCGATTGTGGCCCCACTTTACCCCTGGGGACCATGATTTAAACAAACTTGAATCTACACTATCTGAGGATGCTTCCACTCCAATTTGAGCTTTTCTGGCCTAATAGTTTTTGAGAAGAAGATTTTTAAAGATTTTTTTCTATATATTCCTATGTAAAAATTCATCCCCCATTGTGGCCCCACCCTACCCCCGGGGACCATGATATAAACAAACTTGAATCTACACTATCTGAGGATGCTTTCACTCCATTTGAGCTTTTCTGGCCTTATAGTTTTTGAGAAGAAGATTTCTAAAGATTTCTCTATATATTCCTATGTAAAAATTCATCCCTCTATTGTGGCCCCACCCTACCCCTGAGGACCATGATTTAAACAAACTTGACTCTACCCTATCTGAGGATGCTTCCACTCCAATTTGAGCTTTCCTGGCGTAATAGTTTTTAAGAAGAAGATTTTTAAAGATTTTCTCAATATATTCTTTTGTAAAAATTCATTCCCATTGTGGCCCAATCCTACCCCGGGGACCATGATTTGAACACACTTGAATCTACACTACCTAAGGATGCTTCCATACAAGTATCAGCTTTTCTGGCCTTAAAGTTTTTGAGAAGAAGATTTTTGAAAAATACCTACAAATTTTCAATAATTCTAAATTATCTCCCCTTTAAAGAGGGTGTGGCCCTTCATTTGAACAAACTTAAATCCCCTTCACCCAGTGATGCTTTGTGCCAAGTTTGGTTGAAATCTGCCCAGTGGTTCTGGAGAAGAAGATGAAAATGTGAAAAGTTTACAACGCCAACAATAACGCCAACACCAACGCCAACGACGACAGACAACGGACAAATTTTGATCAGAAAAGCTCACTTGAGCTTTCAGCTCGGGTGAGCTAAAAACACCATTTATCAATCAATGCCCTAATTTATCATTTTGAATAAAATCACAATGTCAGCATGGTTTATTATTTCATCATTTTGAAAAAAATATCACAATTTCAACATGGTTTAATGAAACAGACTTGTTTGAATTTAGTAACTGTTTTAATTAAATACAAAAAATCACAGGTTGACAGTTGGGGCAGTCACACAATGAAATGATGCTTTAGTACCTATCGCTTCAGAAGGTTTGGGTATTTCATCTTCCAAAACATGTTTTCTTTCTTCAGTCAGGTTTTCTGTAATTTGAAATCAATCAAATATATTCATAAAGCGCTATCAGCTTAGGAAGATATTAAACATGTTGTTACATCGTAAAATCTTATTGAATTCATTGCATTAGCTGAAAGATTAATTTGTGCTGATAATCACGAAATACAACTGTGTCGTATTGCATTATTTACAATAGCGCTTAAATACTTAGTAAGTGATAATTACCTGACATTGTATCCTGCCTTGTTAAATACCTGTAGACGCATATTTTATTGTTATACTCGGATCCGACCCAGAGACGGTGAGTGTTGACATCGTAACTCAGGCTGTATGGATGGAGTATACCTGGTGGTCTTACCAATATATGTGACAGAAACTGACCGTCCTTGTTTATCATTTGTACTGTGTATGTTCGACCATCACATACAAGAATGTGTGATAGCGCGTCAGTACATATTCCACGTGGCCGTAGTCCTGATCCTGATGGATGTCCTTTGTAGGAGAAACGATGTCTTCCTCTACGCTCTGTCACCACTACAGCACCAGACAACCCATAGTCAGACACCACGATATCCCCATTGTTGTTCTCTGTTATGTAGCTGGGTTTTCTGTAAAGATCAGGTTTATGTTGTATTGCTTGATGTTGTTTTCCTGCGTTGTTGTAGCGGACAACCTGGACCTTTTCGTTATTTGAACTTTCTCTTCTATATTGCGCAACCAATAGATCCCCAGTGGACGGAGACCAGTAAACACACTGAGGTTCCCATATAAAGTCTGTTTTTCTTATGAAAATACTAGCTTCGTTCTCGTCATTTGACTTTTTTTTAATGTTATAGTTTCCATCTATATAAATTAATTCGTTATCATTGTTCACTGTGTGTAATCCATTGCACTTAATGCTATCATCGCTACATATATCTGTCTGATGCCAAAAAATGGTTCCGTTTGTGTTTGTTAAAATAAGGTTCCCCTCTCTATCACTTACAACGACCCGATCTGTTGTAACACATGAAATGTGATAACAACCATCAGCATCTGAAACTGTAAGAGAGTGATGCAATTCAAGTTCAGACAATGGTTTTAGAAAAAGCTCCTTTCCTACGCATCGATTCCCTCTCTCGGTGGTTTTGATTTTAATTAGTGACTCCATTACAGCCACATTGTTAAGTGACTCTGTTACATATGTTTGGCTGGTGTGGAGTGTAAGATGTATCTGGGAGAGGCGGGTTGTCTTTATGAATGAAAGGAATTGTAGGGGACGGATTGCTGACTTTTCATATCTGTCTAGATATCTCTGAATGCTGGCAATATGTCTATGCACGTTTTTCCTCTGTTTAAGACATCTGTGTAGGATATCATCATCGCGTAGTACATTATCAAGGCGTTTCTTCAATTTATTGGCCTTTGCTTTTATTTCTAATTGGAAAGAGGAAAATTCTTTGTGACAGGTGTTGATATCAGCTATGATGCCTGTCTTGAGAACAGGTCTGTAAAAGAGAGCCTCACTTCTGATGGTGTGAATGGTTTCTTCGTGTTGTTGTCGTGTTTCTATTTGTTCTATTTCATCACCATTGCCAAAATGTGTTTTATTGTGTTTCACAACAGTATGGTCAATTGTTTTGAGATCGTTTACATGGTTCTCTTTACACTTGGAACACAGATCACATGGACACATTACACAATAATACTCTGTGTCCCCCGGACACTTAGAACACTGATGTACTCTATATTGGGAGCTTGTAATGTCCATGATGTGGAGGACCTTTATCTTTTTTAATTACAACCTTTTCATTGGAAAATCAAAGGTTAAACTCTATATGGAGGGCTTGCTGTGTCCACATTGTTGTGGGTCTGGGTCTAGGTCTAAAAAACTCTGTTAAAATAAATATAAAACTTATGAATAACAGTAAAAATGCAATCTCGTATGTATAACAAGATTAATTACTTTTGTTTAAACTTAAGAAAAATGATGTCTAAACCAGATGGTTCATATAAAATAAAATCAGCAAATGAGTTCTTGCATCGTTTTAAATTAAATATTAAAGGAACACAGGGCGAATGCGACCGGTCAACGGGAGATGCTTACTCCCCCTAGGCACCTGATCCCACCTCTTTCTTTTAAGATGTATGTGTTGCTCAGCTTTAAATTCGTATTTCGCTTTATGGATTTATGAAATGGTTGACAGTTTGTTGTTGTCATTTTTTATAAGTCAATTCATTTTCCAATAATTTTTTTGTTGATTTATGAAGCTTGCGTATTGTCACATTTTATGGATCATGCAGAAATAAAACAGACTAATATGAAATGTGCATAATCCTGTTCAAAATACTAAGAGCAACATATTTTAACTATTTCCCATTCAGTTCAGTTAATAATAATTACAATGTTTCGTACACTGTAAAAGCCCCCCCCCCCCTTAAAAAACATTAAAAACGATAAGCTTATTCATTAGATTAAATGCTAGAATGAGTGTATGTACATCCCGTACTTTACTTAAAGTCTTTCAGACTGTCTACATACATATACATGCATATCTAACTATATGTCTATTTATCTATATACAAGGGTGTTCGATATGTAATGGGTATTGTACCACTTATCGAAAGCACTTTATTTTAATAATGTTATGAACATCACATCCCCTCAAAGTATTCCCAGTGGCTTGAAATACATAATTTCACTTTTAAAATCCATTTCTAAAATGTTTAACTGTACGCTAAACTAGGTAGACTTCTGTGGCACTGACTGACGGCTCAGCAAAGGTCTTGTCGGGAATGTTCACGACGACCAGATAAACAGATAAAACGTTTTTAAGTTTTGATAAATTGAAAAAAGTCGCATGAGTCTATATCTGGAGAGTATGGTGGGTTTGGTAAGACGATAACTTTCTCCGACTTAAAAAGAATGCTTCACAAGTTCGTGTATGTGATGGAGCATTATCATGAAGTCGTTTATAATAATATTTCTTGAGCATTTTATTGTATCAGTAATATCTACCTGTAACACGTTTGCTTTTCGGCACCTTAATTTTTACAGCTATACTATCACATGAAAAGAATGTGCAATAAAGAACTTTGTTTGTGCTTATGATTCTGTTGGCAACTACAGGCATGTTATTGTGTTTAGTTAGCCATATTTTGTTTTCAATTTTTCTTAATGGTTCGAAATAGTAAACCTATGTTTCGTAACCCGTAATAATATTTGCAAATTGTCTTTGTTAAAATTGGGTAACATTTTAGTGGTCTGTACTCATACTGGTTTTTAGTCATCTGTCAATGCTTCTGACAGAAATCTATTGTATTTTCAAAATACGCTTCAAAATAAAATGCACCCACGATAGCTATATGCCAACGTATATGCTTTGTCATTATCACAAATCATCTGCCATCACTTTCAATTTCCTTTCCTGACTTTTGAAACATTTGTCTTGCCTGTTATATTTACAAGACGATCAGATTTTGTTGCATCTTGAAGGACACTTTGCCTTTCAAAAATTTCATCACGGGCTACGAACTGTTCGATAAAATATTTTATCAGACCCATAAACTTCCCCCAGTTTAAAAAAAAAATGCATTACTGAATCACAAATTTTTTGCAAACTTTTCTACATACTCTTATCTTTTCCATATTCTCAATCGTTTCCAGACCATTTTTACATCAGTGCACAACGACTGTCTCTATTGAAAATAATATAAGTATAAACCTATGTGGAGCTGAAGACCCGTGTTTATACTGCACTTTATCTCTGTATTTTCTATCTCTATCTTTTTTATTATATACCTATTAATTTTTCCCTTCTTTATACTATCACTTGAACTCCCAAACAACATGTGTTTACCATATAATAACCTATATATTTGGACTGTTCTTTTCATTCAATTATTAATGAATGTTTATAAACAAATACTTATTATTTTTTAGAAATGTTATAGGAAGAAGAAAAACTGTTTTTCAATGCTTTAAAATGTTTATTATCCACACATCATAGTGTTGTTGTTTATTAATCCACATGTATTTTTTTTTTCAACTAAAACGTTAAATTTACCTTGAACTATGATCTATTTTTAAAATGTTTAACACGGAACTGCACCCTTATATTTAAGAAATGCATGCTGTGCAATCTTGATACCATTTCAACATATTATTCAAATTGATTATGATTGACATGTAACTACTTGTTATACCATAGTGAAGACATGAACGAACAGAAATACATGATTTATATCACAAGAAATTCATAGCCCTATCAAACAAAATTCAGAAGCAAACATGTCACAGAATATCAACAGTTAAAAGTCGATTTTTAAAGTTTTTTTATTGGGCTTAGCAGTTTAAAATATACATCTCGATCAAATTATAGATATTGAAAAGTTTTCTTTACCACAGCCTCATTATGTCCTTTTTTCATGTAAACGAAAATTTAAATTAAATCAATTTGTTGAACAGTAATCAATTAAAGGACTATATGTTTTATGGTCAAATATATGCCCCCAATTTTAACCAATTTTTAAATAGTGTCGTATAAAAATCAGATCTTTATAAAATCATCGGACAGAGGATGCCTATCGCTTTAATCTTGATATTAGACATCTTTGCTCATTCGCTGTTTATCTTTTACGTCACTTAAATGATTAAATTCCCGCAATTTTGTAACAAATTAAAATATTGTCATTTTTTCCTTATATTTTGCATTTAGAAGTATAGATCGCAGGTCTACTCAAGTATGATTCTAACATATATTTTTCATTATATAATTATACACATCATACTAAAAAATGGTACTTGAGCAAGCCTGCGCTCGATGTTTCCCAGACGAAAAACTACTGGAAAACACCCGTATTTTGATCCAAAGCATTACATTATCAAAATAAGACACATAGTCATTTCTTACTACGAGAATTGATTAAGTTTGTCTATGTATATGTGAATTCAATTGTTCAAGACAATTACGAAATCATCGCGCAAAGGAACCTAAACAATAGTACGTTCATTTAAACTGCAAGGATTGTCTCATGAGCTGTGAAATAAATCGTCCACATAATAGCTTTTAAGACATGTGTCTACTTGATAAAATGTTTAAAAATATTTTTAGATAATGTCTGATTAATTATTCAGTTCGATACATTTTAAGAGTTAACAGAAATACATGAAAAAGGAAGAACAAGTTTTCTTTGGAATAAATATCATAACACAAAATATAATGCTAAACAATTTGTGCCAAAGAATAATTTTGAAAATCGTTATGTACAACATAGGCTACGATTTAAGGATGACATTTACTCAGAATGAAAAAAAATTCCACTGATGATAATGAAAAACCACCCATTGTATGTTATTTTGATTGTAGTGTTCTTTTTCACTTTCAAAAAGGTAGACCAATGACCTACTTTTTTAGTTAACGGCCATTGAATATTTTTTGATAAATAAAGAAAAATCACTTAAAATTTTACCCTACGGTTGAGGTTTTTTAAATTGTGAAAATACTACAAATAATTAAACTATTTAAAAAAATGAAATGCAGTTTATGAATGGCAGTGGCACTAAATAGATACAAAACATTAAGGTTTGTCGACAATTTTTAAAAATATTCCAGTCCGAATTTCCTCTACCAGTTTTCAAATTCCTACCCATTTTTTATTCAATTTAACAAAAAATTGAATGATGATAACACAAAAACATTTATAGTATTAAACTATTTATATTGACCTTATTCTGCTGGCATAAAATGTATATGAGGTCAATGATCAAAATTTTGAGATATTGTGTTTTTTATCGTTTTTAAGCATTTTTCATTATTTTTGCATTGCGTGCCATATAATTATCTTAATGATTAAGTGAGATAAAATCAACAGAAAATATGCAAAATGATATTGATTAATATATCAATGCTTGAATTTTAATATTACAGTACTGCCAAATATTTTTTAGCTCAAAACAAAATCTGCAAAATTTAGTTCAAATTTCCTCTGTTTTGCTATAAGTCTATTTTTGTTTGAGCCTAATTCCATTATAAAATAAAAATATGGAAAGTTATGTCAATAATAATTCATTTTATTAATACTTTTTGTGTTTAGAACAAATTTTACTCGTGATATTGAACTTTATAACAATCCGATTTTGACAACTCAAACACTGAGTAAACAACGTCCTTAAATAAAAGAGGCGGGATGAATTTCTGTTCATTTAAATTTCATAAAATGCATCATGATCATAATTTTAATAACCATATCATTGAGCAAGTTTAACATATTAGCGAGTATTATAAACAAAACTTCCTTTTGAAACATTACAGATACAAAGATCTGATTATTTGAAATACTAGTTACTGAATTTTTCTAAACAGATTTTACACGAATTCTATATTACTAAGTTAGTGTTCTCCTAATTTTGATTTTTATAAATATTGCCAATAATATATATAAATGCATACAAATATACAAGAATAAACAGTCTACTTTATTTTATTATTACTTTATAAATTCATTCATTTGTCTGGGAAGCGACCATTTACATTTACTTAGGAATTGTACAGACTTGACAATTTAAGTGTGTTGTGTATTTGTCAAAGAATCATCCTCTCATAACAGTAAATGTGCATCTATATTGTGTATATAACGTAATTTCAATAGCTTATTCATTAAAGAATTCCGTCTTTTGCATACATTTTACAGACAAAAAAACAAATAATATGCATCATCTAGAAAGCAACATGAACAGTTTGGACTGTTTATTAAATTACACCGGAATACGTTAGAACTTAAAATAGAGTTATGTCTCAACCGTGTGTAAGTTATGTTTAAAGATCTTGTTCCAAATGAAAGATAGTTTTGAGGCTTTACCATATCATTGAAATAATTATGTCGACATGCAAGATAACTATGTGTACATGCACGTTACAAATCTTTAAAAAGAACCTGTTTTGTTTACTTGGGTAAAATCACTTACGCCCGTATCTGACATCATAGATGCGAGATGCAATATTATTATGACAACATACGACTTATTTATGTTGACATGCAACTTATTTATGTAAACATGCAACTTATTTAAGTTAACATGCAACAAATTATGTCCAAATGCAAGATAATTATGTTGACATGCAACTTATTTATGACAACATGCGAGTTAATTATGCTTACATGCAAAATATTTATGTCAACATGAGAGATAACTATGTTCACATGCAAGTTTTATAACAATATGCGTTTCTTTATATATACCAGATGTCTAGATGCCAGTATATTCTCCCGTAACTATTCTGGCTGCTTCTAACTGTATACCTTCAATCTCATTGACCAGGTGTTTGCGTATTATAAGACTGCTCTTACAAATGAAAAGGTTTTGCAAAGATGTCCAATGAAGGATATACATGAATCTTCGCGTCGTATCCAGCCGCGAATAGGTTTTTTTGCTGTTTCATCTAGATGAACATTCTATTATTATTATTATTATACAAAATTTATAAAGAGTCATATATAATTTATATTGAATTACTCTACAGCGCTGTATATATAAATGTTAATGGCATAAAACCTAAGAACATAAATATCATACCTAAATACATCAAATTAAAAACTACATACATATATAATATTAATTTTTGTTCAGTGTAAAACTCAATGCTGTGCTGTCTCTGTACTCAATAAAATAAAATTTAAAATGCGTAAATACTTAAGAATTGTCTTGATAAGCCTTGCTTAAAAGATAAGTTTTCGATAATTTTTTAAAACGAATAAAATTTTGCTCTAGTCTAAGATTTTGGGGTAGATTGTTCCACAATGTACAACTCGCCACGACGAACCGCCTGTCACGCGCACGCGACTGAACAAGGAACATATAGGTCTCTGATCGGAGGGACCTATTTGGCTTGTGGACCTGGACCATTTCTTGTATATACAATGGCGATGTTCTGTGTAAGGCTTTAAAAATCTGTAAGACCAGCTTGTATTGAATTCGCTGCTCGATCGGAAGCCAGTGTAACTTGACTAGCATTGGTGTTATGTGGTCATATTTCCTAGTACGCGATATAATCCTAGCACCTGTATTTCGAATCCTTTGAAGTCTTGACAAGAAATTGGTACATACGCCGTGTAGTAAGGCATTGCCGTAAATTCCAAGACAAATTACTACTAGGAATAATTCCTAGGTGTTTATGACTTTTAACTTCTTTTGCGTGATAATTGAATATCTAATATTTTTATTAGATATGGTTAGACTTTTCGTTTCTGTTGCGTTAAAAGACACACGCCACTTTTTTGACCATTTATGTATTTCTGTATTTCATAAACATGCTGAAGTGTCAGCATTATCAACAACAATTTAAAGCGACGTATCGTCAGGAAACAATTTGACCATACATCTACTGGTGACAAAATCGTTTATATATAAGTATATTACCTTGGGGTACCCCAGCCTTAATATGGCCAATGTTTGATTTGCTGCCATTGATTACGACATCCTGTTTTCTATCATGTAAGTAATTTCTAAACAATTTAAGCAATTTTCCTCGGATTCCAACTTTTTCAAGCTTGTACAATGGCCCTATATGTCATACGTTGTCAAAGGCCTTACTTGTATAGAAAAATACGACTCTAACTTCTTTACCCTGATCGACTGCTTTGTAAAAATCGATGGTCATACTTAATAACTGATTGACCGTGGAATCATTTGGTCATAAACCAGATCGGCGCGGTGTAAGAATATCATTGGTGAGAATAAAGTTGTATAAATATTTGAAAATACACTTTTCCATACTTTACCACGGATACTTAGCAGTGATATCGGCCTATAATTGCTAACGATTATTGCTGGTGTCTTTTTTAATACAGTTTCAACGCAATAGAAAATAGCAAACGTTATCCCTTATTGATATCAAGACTGTCCATCCTGTATTTTATACTTTTACATGTACATGTATGGGTGTAGTTCTGGTTTGAAAAAAAAATTATAAACATGTTTTAAGTTTATTGACTTCTGGTAAGAAAATATCAGATAAATTGAGTCCAATATCAGTATGATGTGCGATGATTTGAAACATTCTAAACCAATAAAATATCATAGTAAAGGGTATCTTTTACAATTTCATCATGCAAAATGATTTTTTTTCTACGCAAAATCCATAAAATGATGATGAATAAGAACATTGCCTTTCTCGGAATAAGTTATGCAGGGAATTAAGAGGTAAATAATCTTACCATCTTTGGTCAGAATTATTTTGAACACATCGATTTTTTAACAAGCCATGAAAGACTTGCAGAGCAATCCATATAAACTTTGAAAAACGTAACCACAAAACACAATCGACAACAGATAGACTCATAGTTATTTTTGTATACACCTCAAAATATAATTAAAATGTTTGGTCAGCAATTTAAAGGTGCAATGCATTCAGGTATTTAATCATTTCGTAATCCTTCCTGTGTAGTTGATTGACAAATAGTTAGTCAATGCATATGATTGTCATATGAATAGACGAGGCTCAGCAAAGAGAAGTAAAATATTTCAGAGGTTTCTGAATGAAACAAATTTCAAAGATACAGTTAAATTCTGTATATTTCAGTTAAGGAATTCGTATTTTTTTATATCTTTAATCAAGTTTTCTCTCATCGCCAATGTTGACTTCTTTTTATAAGCCCGTTTTTAAAATAAAAGTTACATTTTGTTTTAATTATAAGATATCCAGTATCCAGATATTGTACACATGTATCAATAATATAAATGTGATATTGAACATGGGAATTATGTAACCTAAATGCTGGTGAAACCCGCTTAAAAGATACGGAAAAATGAAATACTCAAAACATGTACGTGTTTATGAGTCATAACGAAACTTCATCTGCGGTCTCTCACAATATTATTACACATCAAGTTTGATTTCAGTATATTTCATTGAAATTTTCATTGAAAAACACTCTTTCATTTCTTCCTTATAACATTTTAAAAAAAATAATAAGTGTTTGTTAATAAACATCCATATATAATAAAAAGAACAGTTCATATGTGTAGGTTATTATGTGGTAAACACATGTTGTTTGGGATATCAAATGTTGTTTTAGCTAAATTGATAACAGAGTTCAATCAAAAAATAATATGTATATCACTCTTACCGTCTTAAATCAAATTTCAAAACCAAATTGAAGACATTGATACTTTTAACAATTGTATCCTAGACAGTAGACAAAACATCAATGAGGGGTCATACAATGTACACTGGTTATAGAATCATTTAAAAGACAAGCAGCGCAATCCATTGAAACCTTTTAAACTGAAACCACTTGTACGACTAACTCATCGTTAATTTTACGTGCATCTAAAAATCAACATAGTGTTTGGTCAGGGATTTAAAGATACAATGCAACTAGGGATTTAATTATTTCGTAATGATTCTTGCTTAATTGAATTTACACATACTTAGTCACTGCACATGGTTAGATATTTAATTGATTACTATCCAACATAAACAAATATCATCAACTTGAACTGCATTAGTTTAAACCGTTTTACAATTAAGAAATCAATGTAAGAAAAAATGCATATATTTTAGGTTTGGAAAATTCAATTTTACATCCTTTTTATTCAAAGATCTTTTTCTATAAAGAATTAGACACTTGGGCTTCAGATATCCGGACGCAAAATATCCGGACGTTTCAATTTACGAACGATTTCATTTGGGAACATATTTTTTTAAAGATTTTCTCTCATTTATCCGGAACTCCCCGTTCCCGATCCGAACGGTCAGGGTTTTTTTTTTTTTACCACAAAACAATGTTTTACTATACTTAGGCTTCATTTAACTGGACGGTAAATTTGATAATACCCTGCTCAAAACAATAAAAATATTACGCCTGTCTGTTGAGTGTCATGAAATAAAACTAATCTTATTCTCATGATTTCGCAGAATATTGCATAATACAATACACTTATTCAATATTATTTGATTTTGAAAGCTGAATTTACCTTCCAGGCAATTAAAAGTCCTAAGGGTTTTACTTAGATGATCAAAAACTGTCACGGTATCTCAAAAGTTAAAAGTCGATTTTTAAGGTTTTTTGGGGGCTTAGCAGTTTAAAATATACATCTCGATCAAATTGTAGATATTGAAACGTTTTCTTTACCACAGCCTCATTATGTCCTTTTTTCATGTAAATGAAAATTAAATTAAATCAAGTTGTTGAACAGTAATCAATTAAATTTCTTACTACGAGAATTGACTAAGTTAGTCTAAGTATATGTGAATTCAATTGCTCACGACAATTACGAAATCATCGCGCAGATGAACCTAAACAATTGTACCTTCATATAACGTGCAAGAATTGTCTCATGAGCTGCCAAATAAATCGTCCACGATGTAGCCATTAAGACATGTTTTATGTTGACCTCTGTCGTAAGAAAAGGTCCCTTTCATGGTGGCTTCCATATGTTTGTTGGGAAAAAATAGTGGCTACATTTGACCTCTGTGGGTTTTTTTTATTATTATTATTAAATCACCCCGCCTGCAGAACATGTTTTTTTTTAATATGTCGGCTTGATAAAATGTTTAAAAATATTGTTAGATAAGGTCTGATTAATTATTCAGTTCGACCATATTAGGGTTAACAGAAAAATTTGAAAGAGAAAGAACTAGTCTTCTTTTGGATGAAAAAATGACAATAACAAACCGTCAACCATCTCAAAAATCCATAAAACGAAATACAAATTCAAAGCAGAGCAACACGGACCTCCAAGATAGAGGTAGGATCAGGTGCCTAGGAGGAGTGAGCATCCTCTGCTGACCGGTCACACCCGCCGTGTGCTCTTTGTCGTAATCGGGAAAATAAAAACCGCAAAAGTCCGTAAACAATTAGGTAATTAATTATGGTCTAACAATTAGTATGAAAAACGTCAGTCAGCATGCGACTCAGTGGAAGATTGTATTTGCTGACAAAGTCGTCATATCGACAATAGAACTTACGAAAAGATGACTCCAAACGAGAATGTTGATAGTCCTGTGTTATCAACTTGTTTGTCAGTAGCTTGCCTCGTCTTAGAAACTGTTCATACGAAGAGCATGCCCTTGCGTATCGAATTAACTGAGAGACAAAAACACCATATGCAGGTGATGGAGGTATATTGCTACATAAGTAAGGAAAGTTGACTATAGAAAAATTGAAGTCATCGCGTTTATCATAAAGTTTTGTTGTTAGGTTACCATCAATATCCAAATATGAAACAGATGACGCTGACTCTGTGGTATCTTTTATTTCAAGTTCACTGGGATATATCGAGTCGACGTAAGTATGGAAATAACAATTGTTAATTGATAATACATCGTCGATATACCTAAATGTTGAGTTGAAGGCCACAGCGAGTGATTTATTTTTTTTACGTACAAGTTTTTGAATAAATTCTGCTTTATAAGAGTACAAAAATAGAATAAAAATACAATAGAATAAGAATAAGAATACAAATAGAATAAGAATACAAAAATACAAAAATAAATATCATGACACAAAATATAATGCTAAACAATTTGTGCCAAAGAATAATTTTGAAAAATGTTTATGTACAACATAGGATAGATTTAAATTAAAGGGGCGGGGTGAATTTCTGTTCATGTCATAAAATGCATAATGATCATAATTATAATAACCATATTATTGAGCAAGTTTGACATATTAGCAAGTATTAATAAAACATACTTCCTTTTGAAACATTACAGATACACAAAACTGATTATTCAAAATAATTGAATTTTGATTGGAACATATTTTATTGAGTAATTCAAATGGATTAGATTAGTTAATTCGATACGCAAGGGCATGCTCTTCGTATGAACAGTTTCTAAGGCGTTTATAAATTAGTTGATAAAACAGTTGATAAAACAGGACTATCAACAGTCTCGTTTGAAGTCATATTTTTCGTAAGTTATATGGTTGAAACATCGACCTTTTCAGCAAATACAATCTTCCACTGGGTCGCATTCTGACTGACATTTTTCATACTTATTGTTAGACCATAATTAATCACCTAATTGTCTACGGACTCTTCCGTTTTTTTCCGATTATGACAAAGAGCACACGGCGGGTGTGACCGGTCAGCAGAGGATGCTCACTCCTCCTAGGCACCTGATCCTACCTCTATCTTTTTCAAATTACGTGTTGCTCTGTTCTGAATTTGTATTTCGTTTTATGGATTTTTGAGATGGTTGACGGTTTGTTATTGTCATTTTTTCATATACAAGTCTGACTTTATAACATATATGTTGCTTAAGTTTCTTAAGAGGAACATATCAGGAAAATTACAAAATAGTTAGTATAGTTACATAAGTATTAGTAAGATATTTTAACAGTAAAATATCTCAAGCGTCAATATGTGTCGGGTTATTCCTTAAGAAAACAGGCACTCAGATCTGTATGTTGTGAGTCTTTTTCTACAAAACAGTATTCTATGGATAATTTGAATAAATAATTATGATAAGTAATGTTAACATAACATGATATATCTTTTCTACAAAACAGTATTCTATGGATAATTTGAATAAATAATTATGATAAGTAATGTTAACATAACATGATATATCTTTACCATTTCGCTTTTTTAGCATTTGCTTGAAAAAAATCATAAAATACTTTTTGTTTCAAATTACCAGTAAATTGAATTTAAAAAGATATTAAAATAAGGCGTTAAATATTGGTAGTCACTTATAATTAAAAATAGTGATTTATTTCCCACACTCCTTTGTACAATTAGGGATGTTCTTCGCATATAGATGGTTATTCCCCGAACGACTACTAGCCAAACTAAACACCTAATTATTTTAGGCAATTATGGGGTCCTCTAAAGTGGCACAGGTAAAATTTACCTGTGTTTACCTGGTTTCCTCTGATCAGTTAAGTAAGCATAAATTCATAAAAAATAAATGCATGTTACTATAAAATTAGTAATACAGTTTTTAAAAGCACAACAATAATGCAGTTTCCAGTCATCTTTTTTTTAATTCAAACACATGTAGTACTGTTCAACAACATGCATTATACATTGCTATTATTTAGTACCTTTTTATATAGGGTGGCTCAATATCAAGTTCCAAGGATACCAATTAATTTATCATTTATAATATATCTGTATATTTTATAATATCTGTTACTTTGATTAAAATATCAGAATCATCGCCACTAATTAACCCCATCACCCAGCCCGAACCATTACATGTTACGTTTCTCTCTCTCTCTCTCTCTCTCTCTCTCTCTCTCTCTCTCTCTCTCTCTCTCCTGGTGTTTCCATGCTTTCTCCTGATGTGTCACTCTCCAGAACTTAAATTTACCTCTGTGACATTTAATTAACTTGAAGACAAAAAAGCAACTTTACGGAATGAGTACGGCTTATTTGGAACTGCTAACGGAATTTTGCCGTTTCGTAAACTATACATTTCTAAAACTGTCCAAATTTACCTACTCTGTGTCCGGAATTTTTTTTAATACCCTTCTCTGTTTAAGTTTTTGTTTTGTTGGTTATAAAAAAAATTCTTGATAAAAATAATATTAGTACGCAGCAATGTTAAGACGTCCCGATGCTAAAATACGGCTGGAAAACGATATTATTTGAATCATCGCAAACATACTTTTACCGGGAGTATTTCTTAAAATCTATGTTACATTAATTGACAACGATGTTAAACATTATATTTGATGCATTTTTGTGACGTCATATGTACTTTGTAATCACGTGACGGGTGAATCCTAATATTGCAAATGATCTATTTTAATCGCATCGGCGCAGGTGATTAATGACATTAAATCATAAATATTTTTAAGAAAAATCCTTTGTTAAATCATATACTTTGAAGTTCTTGCTTGGGCTTGAAATAGATATTTCGTTTATGGAAGATATTGTTGAAACATTCTACAAAATCATCAAAATAATGCACATTTTTACTAATTTAAAGCGATTTACAAAAAATTCGTAGGTTTCCCAAGCACGATTCAAATTGGTACTTATATTCTTTTCCAATTTTACGTAAAATATTCTAAAATTGTGTTGATCTTTCACCTGCACCAAGCTGGTTTTTACATGCATTAAAATTTCTTCATTCAGTTGTTTACACGTAGCAGGGAGAGTCTCCAAACCACTAGTTTATAAATAGCCTTTTACTTCAAGCGAAGCTTTAAAACTGCCGATTATTCCATACTGGTTTTTAATATGAATGAATTATGTAGTCTAGCATTAACGGCAGCATTTATGTAAAGGAAACATGCGGTTTTATACTGGTTTTATATAATTCACTTTTAACGTTAAGATACATTCCCTGAGAACTATCGACAGGAATGCAGATCGTTAATTATGACGTCATATCGTATGAAGTACAGACAAGTGACTTTCTACACATCGCTGTAAAATCAATCGGGAAGCCTTAACATGCCCGCGTATGTAACAATATCTTAAAAAGAACAAGATACATAATTTGACATTTGTACAGAAAAAAAAATACCTGCTAGTCGTTCTTTTTGTTAAAAATATTTGTACATGTAAAATGCGCTGAACTAATAACTGTTAGGATTGCCCAGATATTCCCCAAATAATAGTTTCAGTTCATAATTGTCAAAAAAATTGTGTTTAAGAAGAGGTACAGATATATATATATATATATATATATATATATATATATATATATATATATATATATATATATATATAGAAAAACAACCCATAAATAGATCTTATAAATTAATGTTAAAGAAATATATTTTAAAACGGAATTTCATGCATTTCTATTTCTTACATTTTAAGAAAATATTTGAAAAAAGGCAATTCATATGGTTTTTTTATTTTGATATTTTTTTATCATATGATAAAATTTCACTATGAATAGAAAAAAAATGATACCACATATTTGGGAAATATTTTTAGCTCAGGTTTTTCAATTAGATATTTTCATATTTTTATCTAACATTTTTTTTTAAATGTTTGCTTCTAATACAAACATTTCGAAAATTTTGGAGTAAACATCTACTTATTTTGTATGTAACATATACTATTTAATTAATTAGTCTCTTTAATATATAATGCATTTAACAAGAAGTGGAATATCTAGGTTTAAGAAATCATGTACATGTATATAGTATTCCTTTTAACTTGTTACAATAAAATAAATTAAATCCAACATATGATAAAAGTAATAATAAATAATCAACTCTTGTACTAACCAGGTGAACATAAGTAAACTACCTGTGCCCCTTAGAGGCCCCTTAATTGTCTAATTGCCTAATTGGCGAGTAGTCGTTCGGGGAACACCCCATATAGAGTACGGAGAGATAACTTGATTGAATAAAATATGGCTACATTCAAATTGTTTGAGTCGGCCAATGATGAATGCAGAGTAAAATAGATTGATTTTGATGTTAGAGCATTTCACTGATATCGCATGGTAAGTTGTGTGTTCTTATTTTAAGTATTAACTAACTATATTGAACTGATTGTCCAACAAACAACTTCAAACAACAGATGTTAGATTCATTTAATCTAAAGACCAATAGTAAATTATTATCAACAAGACTTACCGACCGGGGTGTACTGTTGGGTTTTATACCAGTCCTGTAGACGCAAATCGCATTGTTGTTCCATGACCCAACAGAGAGAATGCTAGAGTTTAATTTAAAACACAGGGTGTAAGGTATGCCAAACTTTTCTTTCTGTCAAGGAATGTTTTAGGAAATATCCATCTCTACTGATAATGTGTATTGAGTCTTAACCTTACGTAACAAACGAAAATTCTTGACAGCGCGTCAGTACATATACCATGAGGCCAAAGTCCTGATCCTGATGGATGTCCTGTATAAGTAAAACGATGTCTTCCTCCACGCTCTGTAACGATTACTGCACTCAACAAATCGGACACAACGACATCCCCATTTTTGTTCTCTGTTATGTAGTTTGGTATACTATACAGGTCTATCCCTGTGTTGTCATGTTGTATGGTTTGTGTCAGTTGTCTGCTGTGATTGTACCGGGTTATCTTGCCTGTCCTTGGATAATCTCTATTCATCCCGACCAATAGATCCCGGGCCCGGTCAATTGTGACCAGTACACACACCGTGATCTCCATATGGAATCCGTTGTCTCTATAAATTTGATTGTGTTTTTCATATCATTTGACAGATTGTTGATGTTATAATTATTATCAATAAAAATCAATTCACCATCTTTATTTACTGTGTGAAATCCAAGTAAAGAGTTATTGAAAAAATTCCCATATCGATGTAAAATGTCACCAGTTGTATTCGTCAAAATGAGATTTTCATCATCGCTGACCCAGATCTTGTCTGCTGTCATGCAGGAAATATGGAAACTGTAATTGACACCTTTTGCTGTGAATGAGTAATGCAACTCAGGTTGAGGAGTCAACATACACTCATTTTCTGTTGGGGGAATTTCTGTTGTGACGATTCCAATGTGCGATTCAGTTAAATCAGCTGCAACATCATTTAGATCTAAATGCAAAATTGAACAAATTCAAAACAATTGAAAATATCTATTTAAATAAATTTTATATTCAATATCGTGCTAAGCTATGATTGTTTCATCATAACTGCATGGTATTATCTCAGATTTGTAAAAACTACTATTTATAGGCACCTTAAAACACCTTTAAGAGAGATAAGTTATATTTCATCACAAAATAAAATGATTTGAAGTCTTCAAAATGTTGTAAATGTGTCTTTCAAACACAAACCGCAAATACATTGTAAAATAAGACACGTTAAATTAAAATAACTATGAAGAAACCTCCAGAAAATAATTCATTTGGCATTATTAGCACATGCATTAAATTTATCACAACTTTTTGATTGAAATTGGTCATTGGTAGTGGTCTTTTTATGACGCGAGATTATCTTACATTGATAATGAGTTTGAATTACCAGAGAGAGCGAAGTCTTTTCCAGTTATATATCTGTATAGAAACGCATTGCTGTTTGTCCATGATCCGACCAAGAGACGCGGTGAGTGTTGACATCATAACTCAAGCTGCGTGGTCTAAATATCCCTGATGGTCTTTTCAGTAGATGTGACAGGAACTGACCGTCCTTGTCTATCATCTGCACTGTGTGCGTTCTGTCATCACACACCATTCTGTGTGACAGCGCGTCAGTACAAATTCCACGAGGCCAGAATTCTGATCCTAATAGAGGTCCTGTGTAGGAGAAACGATGTCTTCCTCCACGTTCAGTCACAACTACAGCACCAGACCTAATCGAATTGTTATAATCAGACACTACTGTATCTCCGTTGTTGTTCTCTGTTACATAAAGAGGTTCTCTTTATAAATCATGACCAGTTTTATCATGCTGTATTGTTTGTGGCATATGTCCTTTCGGGTTAAAGCGGTTTATCTTGCCTGCTCTAGGACTCTCTTTACTTACCCCAACAAGCATATCATTTGTATAATCAGACCAATATACACATCGCGGTTTCTGTGTGTTTAAGAGCTGTGTCCAAATTATTGTAAAAGTTGTCTCTAAGTCTACTGACAGTATATTGATGTTATGATTTCTATCGATATAAATTAATTCACTCTCACTGTTCACCGTGTGTACTCCGTTAAGATAATATTGTGTTTATCATCACTTACCCAAACCCGGTCTGACGTTATACATGAGAAGGAAAGGTGATTAATTTGACGAACATTGTCAAATCACTGTGAGAGATTGAAACAAATCTGGACCAGGCATCAGTTCATTTCCTATGTGTTTTGTTCTTCTTTGTGTTATTTGAATCTTACTCAAAAACTCTGTCACATACTTTTTGTTCAGAAACTCAGATGACGAGAAATGACTGGTGTGCCTTGTCAAATGCTTTTGGGGGAGTGTGGTTTTTGTTATGGACAAGAGGAATCGTACTGGAGTGATTGCTGATTGCTCGTATATATGCTCATATTCATACAGACCAACAATATTTATGTTTCTTTCTTTTGCTTTGAGCATCTGTGTTTGAAATCAGCATTGTGTATCACGTAATCAATACGTTTTATTAGTTTCCTGGCTTTTCCCAACATCGCTTCTTTATAAAAAGAACACATCGTTTGACAATTTTCGATACCTTGTTTTATGTCTCTCAAGTAAAACCGTCTGCAAATATGTTCTTTTTCTCTGATTATTCGACATGTTCTTTTGAGTTGTTGTCGCTTTGTTTCACATGTCGCACAATCTACTATTCCATGTGATTTGTGTTTTTGGGCATTGGAAACATACAGGTAGTTCACATGGTTTAGAGTTCTCTACAACATCTTGACAACTGTATAGATGTCTTGCACATTGCATTTGTTTTCCAAAACAATATGGATGATGACGGTTTTTCACAACATCGTGGTCTATTGTTTTGTGATCACGAGCATGGTTTTCTGAACACTGCTTGCAAAGATCGGCAGGTAAGACAAAGGTATTCTGTATCACGAGGACAATTCGAACACGTACGTACTCTGTATTCAATGGATTCTGTATTCATGATGTTGAAGATCTACATATTAAGGATACAACGATTTGAAAAGCATTATCGTTGAACATGAAATATGAAAACAAAATATGCATGTATAAATACTAAAGGGGTTTGTCTAATTTAAGGGATTGCTATATACATGTATAAATACTAAAGGGGTGTTGTCTAATTAAAGGGATTGCTCTCATGGATTCTTTTTTAAATATAAATTTCATTTTTAAACACACTGGGGACTACGGAAGAAAAACTGACGAAATAGCTTTAACCATAGGTAAACAGTTGTCTTCGATTATAAAAATATGCCCTTATTTTAAACATGCTGATAGAACCACGCTGTAATAAATCATTTGCAAATGGGTTTGGAATTTTGAAGGAGATGTGCAAAAGCAATTCAGCTGATAATTTTGACGCATATTTTCTAATACTAAGTGTGCAATTTGAAATTATTCGATGACCGAATAACTTAAGCAAGGCAAAACACGTCAAATACTTCCTCCTTAAATGTGTTTTTTTATGTTACACGAAAGCGGTGATCAACATCGACTTACAGATAAATGAAAATATGTTAAAGTGTGTCAAAAACTTTAAGTCACTCTTTCTTAGAACTTGTTTAACATACACGCAGAAACGTCTTTGTAAACTAGCACACTTAAACAGTAATATGTATAATTATGCATTTGTAACACATTCAGTAACAATACATGTCACTGTCAGACGTTTCGCAATGATTTTACTAGTATGCACCCCCTCCCTTTAAAAAAGTAAAGTTTAATGACTATTCAATTGAAGATATTTTCGCCTCCGTGGAGATGATGTAACAAGAAATAATTACATATAATGAATTATTTTCAGGGAAAACGCGTTAATTAAACGTGTAGCCTGTGTAGCAAACATAAGAACTACATGTGCATTTTGTTCTGGTTTTTTTTTTAAATGCTTTAATGTTTTGCATGATCAACGTGCATATTATTCAAGTTATATTTTTATTGGTGCCATTGTCAATATAATGGTAACTACATTACGTATTTATATACACATGGACCAATGGAAACGCTGGAATTCATGTGTGTGATACACATGCACATGCATTCTCTCACCAGAGGTCGTGCTACACAAGTTTCGCTTACACCTCTGTCAACGCCCGATGTACAAGATTCTTGTACAAACTTAAACGATGGGCAAAATGTAATTAAAATCTATGTAGTTATTCCTTTTATCTATGAATATGATTATAAATAATTAAATTTAAATCTTTAACGCCTTTATTTATTTCTATTTCAACGTTACTGGAAGAACTATTTTGCGGAGGTAAAAATTAAAATATGATCACATGATCTAGTTTGACAGATGTTTGAAAAATCAGTTTCTGTACGCTACCGATTTATCGATGATTTTACATAAATCAGCAGCAATGTCATCTACTGTGATGTTTTTAAACGTGTCCTCAAAGTCTTCGCCCGTCGGTGACTCCCCTTCAAGCTGATTGTACAGAAGAAACGAATCAACAATGCCATGTGCTCGCCATGCTTGTTTTGATCATGTGACAGACTATTTTTCCGGCGTTGACAGAGGTGTAAGCGAAACTTGTGTAGCACGACCTCTGGTGAGAGAATGATGCACATGTTATAATATAATGACGAAATAGAAGTATCACTATCTCTGAATATAAAGTTTCAAATCACCTTATTCGGGCCTCAGTTCAAATCCTTAAAGGAAAAAGTGCATAAATGTTAGATCAATACTCAGACGTTGGGCCGAGTATTGACTTGAGGAAAGTTGATGACTATGAGGCCAGTCTATATAATCACTATAAATTGATAATTAGCCGTTCCCAAAATTATATTGCCTGATAATTTGCAAAGATATTAAAACTTGATTGAAATAAAGCAAGCGTTACCTTTCCTGAAAAACTGCACTTTCCCAGTGACTTTCTTGATCCTATCTAAACGTATAATCATAGTTGTATGATGTCTGGGAATGTTCTTGCCGATGTACACATCTTTCACAAACTAGTCTGTTGATTCATATCAACGAAACATTAAGTAGGCTATTATAAACGCCTACCGTTGTATCATTATTTTGTTGTTATTGACATATAAAACCTTGACATGTGTTGATATCTTCTGTAAACAGAAATCGTTAAATCACGTTGCTTACATATACACGTGATATGTGTATCATTTAATATTTATTAGTTTGATGAGATATTGGCGCTTCTGATTGGTCGAAAAATTTCTTTGATACCTGCATCAATAAAAATTTTGCCGGATCTACTTTTCTCAACTGTTCTGATTTAACACTATTTATAGAACGGGAATTTCCAAAATAAACACTGTCAACAAAATGTAAAGTTGTGTATGTTTAATTGTCAGCAAACAAAATACAACTTTATAAATATAAAAAATTAAAAGTTTAGCCTTGAAAAATAAAAAATACACAAAATTTAATTCACTAAATAGAAAATTAAGCGTCTTCTCACGATTTCGTCTGCTTGCGATCAACGATCAGCATTTACGGCGAGGCTGGCTGTTCCAATTCCAGGAATAATTATAGCGGACATACACGCTTATACGGTAACACTGCTGTTCAAATTTGGTAACGATGAGTTTTGAATTAACACACGTACATGATCGGTCATCAGAATAAGCATTGTAAAGCAAAGCTATGGGTAGTGCATCAACTTCTTCGGCGTATTCCAAGCGGCAGATATATCATTTATAAGATTAGTACCTCACAGGCTATCTAGTTACCACAACATTTACAAAAGTCGCTCATACATACTATTATTTGTCGACATATAAACTATTTCGTCCACGATCGCGTCTCAGTTGCATCCAGTTGCATATTCCAGCGATCTAACTCACATCAAAACCAGTTTTAACGAATCTTACTGCATAGTGAATAGCATCACAAGCCATCGCATGTAATTTCCGTTTGTTGTCAATTCAGCCGGTTCAGATTTCAACTTTCTATTTGTGTTTAATCCATTAAATTCAGCTTAATAGCCCATCATGCAGCTGAAGGAGCATCCATTTTGAATATTGTTGCTGTTACTGTTTTGTATTCATACGCGCGGCTTCATTTACATTTTTTACATTTTTGATCAATGACACTTCACATTTTATGATTTGAATTTTTTTTATTAAATGATAAGAAATGAATTTAATAATTTTTCTATTGATCGACGTATCAAAGAAAAATTGACCGGAAAACTTCATCAATGCGCGTTTGTTTTGTATATTAGTATATTACATCTCAGCAATAGTTATTTTGATATTTAATCGTGCAATTGCTGAAAATTATATAAGTAATAATAAATCATTCCTTGATTATGAGTAGATGATCCTTCAGGTTTTATTGGATTTAATCAACCCTGACCGTATTTGATCACTTCGTAACACTCAAAGAATAATTCCTTATTCCTCTAATCACATCATGGTGTAACTTATGGTGTCTGTTTATAATTCATTTTTTTCCATTGTTCAGTTATACAGTAATATATAAATTTAACCGATGAACAAAGAAGCACTATTTATCTTCTATTTGTCATTACATTACTTCTATTTGTCATTACATTACTTCTATTTGTCATTACATTACTTCTATTTGTCATTACATTACTTCCGACTCGAAAACCAAAACTTTTATGGCTCATTTTTTCATTTTTTTTTTTAAAAATAAACTACATTAATAATTTAATATGGATCAAATGCAAATCTAAGAAGATAAATGAAGACTATGCGTATGAGTGATAGAGTATATAAAGTGATGAAGCAATAATAACTCCTCAACTGATGATCACATCGATTTGTTGAACATTATCGTCCCATTTATTTATTGTTATACCCCTGTAAAACAGTTACTATATAAATCTATACGAAAAGGTCCAGCATTTTGACTGTTGGATTGGAACTGTTGGATTTAAACTGTTAAAATCGACTGTTAAAAAGACTGTTGACCGGTGACGTCATATTCCGCGAAAAAGAGTTATAAATTAGTAGGGGTATAACAAAACAGTTGTTGACTGTGTCTCGGGCAGCAGTTGAACTGCTCGCAGGTCCGACAGATCAACTGTTGCCCTTGAACCCAGTCAACAACTGGATACTATTAACGTATTACATTTGGTGGAAAATACGTTTTTGAACAAGTTGGCTGGCATTAAGCGATGTACTTGATTTAGCGAAAGTCTTTTTCTGCCAAAAACGCCATTTACAGACCACAGCCAAACGTAATACATTAACAGTACGTATTCAAGTCGGTATGAATTAAACAGCGCTTTGATATCGCTTCTATATCTTAAAACAACAATTCATTTTTATCACTCAATTTGCGTGTATCGAAAAGCTTGTAGAATGATTTGATTCAATTTTTGTGATCGGCTTCGGCAGATCACAGTTGTGTCCATTTGAGGCATCCGGCAAATTTTAATACTTGCGCACGCATTGTGCCTTGAACTACTTAGTTTACTATGCAATGGCAGCCTCGTGTAAATCTTTAATTACATGTAGATTACTAAAAACGATATTCTAATGCGTTTGCTTTGAGAGTAAAACATTTATACTGTTACATACGTATTGATTCAAATCACGTGTTTCTTTATATGTGAGTAAGAATATTAATCGGAAGTATAATTTGCCTACTAAAAGTTAAAGTTATTCATGCCTTGCTATTTAGGAAATCAACAAAACGGTGCTGTATATCTTATTTATCATATACATTATACATTAACATTACATTAACAGAGCTGATCAATGATATCACATGCCGATCATTCCTTTAAAAGGAATACTTGTTTACAATTTTGTATTGGTAATGCACTAGAACAATGTCTTCATCTTCATTCATCTTCATGAACATATCTTAAATAAGTTTCCTCAGCTTAAGACAGCTTATTAATTCACCGTGACGTAACGTAGACATGTGATATTAAACCTCATTAAATACAATTTGAATTTGCTAAATAAACGAGATTGCATAGTCACTGAAATCTTATTTCAACATACAACTTCATTAATAAATTTGCTCACAAGTGGTTTTGAAATTGTGTTTTTATCCTGTCAATATAAAACACCTTGAAAAATTATTCTTTTAATGTTGAAACTCAATTTCTGTTCTGTATTTGATACGTATGTATATAGTATTTTTGCGTTGCCTCTGAAATTTGGGGTTTCCACAAAGTACCCGATATAGAAAAGGTACATCTTAATTTTTGTTGAATTCTTGGGGTTAACAAAAGATGCACGAATAATTTTGTGAACTGGGAAGACTGTCTTTGCATATTAGAAGGAAACTAAGAATTTTTAAATATTGGTTAAAAGGTTAAGAATACAGATAACGGTATCTTGAAGGAGGCACGAAAGCATGCGTGTCAATAACGATAACTGTTTCCATACAAAACGAGTTGTCTATCATGGGTTTAAATTATTTGTTGGACGAAACGTGTTCAAATCAATGTGAAACCTACAAGATAACTGGGTGTAGAATATTAGATATTTATAAACAAAGTTTGAGGTAATGTTTTTCATCCTCAGCGAAGAGTGTGTTATATTAACACCTTCTGGGTATATTTTGTCTGGAATCTTATCTCAGAAAACCAATTAATTATAATTAAAAAAAGAATTATAACTTTTTTCGAACTTCATAACACTCTTTATTAATATTGAATATTAAAAAAGGTCGACACAACAAGGTGCCAAGAAATCAAAGATTTTGCAATCTTTGTAATAAAAAAAGATTTAGAAGATGAGTTCCACTAAAATATACTCATGTGTCCTTTTTACGCTGAATTACGAAAGAAATATATAATTAAGAGTTTTATTACAAAAAAAAAAGTTTTATTACAAAAAAAACAAAACAAAAACAAGAACAAAAACAAAAAAAAACCAAAAAAAAAACCAAGTGTTTTTAAGCTTGGAAAACTTTCAAGAGTTAACAATACAAAGGAACTCAATAATTTAGTAAATATATGTCTAACGCTCTAATTGTAAGAGCTCAGCATTGTACATGTAATGATACTTCAGTTTAAGCAACTGAGCATACACATTATGTCAAATTTTGTTCTATGTCGTGTGCATTATTTTTTCTTATGTGCACTCACCTAGCTACTGCACATTGCAAATTTATATATATATATATATATATATATATATATATATATATATATATATATATATATATATATATATATATATATACTATACTTTGTATCCTGATGAGTTGTACAGCTCAAGGATAATACATTGTATTGAATAGACCTCTTTTTTTACATATAAACTGACGTTTTCATATGCTCTCCTTATAGAAATTCTTGATGTCAATTCTATGCGTCTTTCTCACAAATAAACTGACGTTCCATGAAGCACTCGAAGTCAGCCCAATCTCCCCCGGGGTACATCAGGACCACACAGTCGTCCTCAGCTGTGTAGGCGTTAGGGTCGTACGGTCCCCAGTGGGTGAAGTTCAGGGCCCTGTTGTTGCTGCTCCACACAAAAGATCCCTCCGCCAGGATGTCTGACCCACCAAGCCAAACCACGCAGTCCATCCAGTGAGACAGACAGTTAACTACAAGAGAAAAGTTTAATTTAGAATTTCGGTCAATTGTTATTATTAAGCGATGGACAGTTTTAACGTTTTGGGTTCAATGGGAGTTTGGTTGTAAATGAGTTTACAATTTGATTGGTTAATTGACGTGAAAGTGAAATTTTGTTATAGAAAAGGCACGAGATTTATTTGAAGACCTAAACCATATAAATGTATACATACATTAAACTCTTCTACAATGTATTTTTTTTGGAGGGGGGGGGGTGGTCAATGGTTTTATCGTTTGTCCCATTTTCAGGGCTTATAGGTAAAACAATTCAACATGGAGCTTTCTGGATTAAAAGGTTACATTGGAAACAAAAGTGTTTTATGGTGACGTTGGTTTCTCACATGACGTCATGTTCTCTGTAATCCAATTGTTTTCCTGCAACAGATCGACTTCCGCTAAATACGATGAGTGCTGTCCACAGACGTGCTAAAAACCAATAATAATAATTCTTAGTTATGTGCAGGAGAGCATGGAGAGCATTAAATAAAAAAAAAATAATTATATAAGATAAAAAATCACAATTCTTTGTAACATTCACAACTATTTAACATTTGATAGTGTTTGAATTGCATTCATAAAGTTATATACAGCATTGAATTTGGACTCATTTGCAAGGAAGTATTTTTTTAACTTTAAATAATGGAATTGTCACACTGAAATCAAGGGAACTATTTTTTTTAGATGCGCATGATGCAACTTCCTGGATGGTGTTTAGTCTGTTTGTCAACATGAGAATTTATGCATATATATAGACTACGGTGCATAAATACAGAAACAAGGCTAACCTTCGCGGAAGTCCAGTTCAGAGCTGTCTGGTTACGAAAATAACAGTGGTCTTTGAAGTGAAACCATCCTATTTCACATGCTGAAAAATACGTTAGTAAATGTGTATATTTCCTGATAAATACATAGCATCTTTTTTGTTCATAAAACCAATTAATGATTTTTGTTTTCTTTCTTTTTAGGGGGGGGTAGGGGTGTGGTTGGGGGTATTTTTTTAAAAATATTATTAAAATAAATTATTAAGACGTTAATATTTCATATTCGAAAAATATTTGGAATACAAAAAATCAAAACTTACGATTTTGCGACCAAAACGACCAGCCAAGCCTAACATCGTAAACAAGCGCCTCCGTAAGTGGACTCATCAAGAGTTTACAAGACTCTGACTGTGGGTGATAAAACACCCCACCACACCTTGACTTATGGGCCGCACATGTCATTGAACATTGAATGATTCCAGATGAAGACAACTCGGCAATGTATCCAACTGTTCCCGTTAGAAGTTTGTTTTCTATGTATTTGTTCTTTGTTAAAAACAGCTGGTGGTTTTCAGCGATTACAGTCCAAGTGCTCAACGATAAAAGAAGGGCTTGACAACGGAGAATTTTTTGTCGGCAAAAGACGAACATCATTTCATTTATATCCAGTTTACATTTTTATGCATGTAACAAGGTAGCGTCGTTAACAATGGATCATAATAACAGCAATGTTACGGAATATTTAAAGAATACGTGTGGTTGTGCTTACTGAAGTAAAAGATTTTCATTACAAAGTGATTAATAATTAACACCAAGAGCAGTAAGATTCGAGCCATTTTCATTGAAGATAGCTTATTACGAATTTAAAATTAGATTAGCATGCAGAAGCGAATTCATCAACCTTCATACATATTCTGTAAGATTTCAGAAGGCTGAGTTGTCAACAAATTAACCATCAGATATATCTACCTTAAGGAGACTGGGTGGTCAACAAACTAACCATCAGATCTACCTTAAGGAGACTGGGTGGTCAACAGACTAACCATCAGATCTACCTTAAGGAGACTGGGTGGTCAACAGACTAACCATCAGATCTACCTTCAGGATGCTAGGTGGTCAACAAATTAACCATCAGATCTACCTTAAGGAGACTGGGTGGTCAACAAATTAACCGTCAGATCTACCTTAAGGAGACTGGGTGGTCAACAAATTAACCATCAGATCTACCTTAAGGAGACTGTGTGGTCAACAAATTAACCATCACATCTACCTTAAGGAGACTGGGTGGTCAACAGACTAACCATCAGATCTACCTTAAGGAGACTGGGTGGTCAACAGACTAACCATCAGATCTACCTTAAGGAGACTGGATGGTCAACAAACTAACCATCACATCTACCTTAAGGAGACTGGGTGGTCAACAGACTAACCATCAGATCTACCTTAAGGAGGCTAGGTGGTCAACAAATTAACCATCAGATCTGCCTTAAGGAGACTGGGTGGTCAACAAATTAACCATCAGATCTACCTTAAGGAGACTGGGTGGTCAACAAATTAACCATCAGATCTACCTTAAGGAGACTGGGTGGTCAACAAATTAGCCATCATATCTACCTTAAGGAGGCTGGGTGGTCAACAAATTAACCGTCAGATCTACCTTAAGGAGACTGGGTGGTCAACAAATTAACCATCAGATCTACCTTAAGGAGACTGGGTGGTCAACAAATTAGCCATCATATCTACCTTAAGGAGGCTAGGTGGTCAACAAATTAACAGTCAGATCTACCTTAAGGAGACTAGGTGGTCAACAAATTAACCATCAGATCTACCTTAAGGAGACTGGGTGGTCAACAAATTAACCGTCAGATCTACCTTAAGGAGACTGGGTGGTCAACAAATTAACCATCAGATCTACCTTAAGGAGACTATTAACCATCAGATCTACCTTAAGGAGACTGGGTGGTCAACAGACTAACCATCAGATCTACCTTAAGGAGGCTGTGTGGTCAACAAATTAACCATCAGTTCTACCTTAAATTTTCAGATTCATGATTTGTTAGGCTATATAAAGTATTATTAAGTAAAGAAAAATCCGTAAATTTTAACTTTAAATATTTGGGTACTTTCCAATATCTTTATACGGGGGTCTTCTTCTAAAGGAGATCAAGTAAGTCGAAAAATGGCCACGACCACCGAACCCGCTTAACAAAGTGCTCTACACTTTCGTTAAAGAAAATTCACAACCAGGTTGTTCATAATAAAATTTTACGGCGATGCGATAAAAAAAGTATTAGTTTTTGAAGTTAATATAAAATGTGAACATTTTGGAAAAAAATACGGTGAAATATATTTTTTAAAAATTTTATTAGAATTAATAAGATAGTCTCGTTACTTGATGAACACAAAGCATACAGTTACATAATTAGGAACCATGTTGTCCTGTCCCTATGGTAACCGGGGCAGGCCATTATACAAAGAATAGTTTGGAGCTAATTTAAAGACAAGTTTAACGTTGAAGTAGTCAAATAGAAAAAAAAATTGTGTAAATTCTCAAATTATAAATTTGAAATGTAAGTTTACGGTTTGTCAATAAAACTTTTGTTGCAAGGATTTCGTAAAACTTTGAACATCACTCATTTGTTATAGAAGATCGATTTCTATATTGAATTAGTGAACAATATATCTTTGCTTGAAAAAAAAAGTTCTTAAGAACAAACGGGGCATAGACAGTTGACGCCTGTCAATGATGTTGGGTTTTCAAATTCATTTTGCGGGGTTTTTTGGTGTTTTTTTTTAAATTCATCGCCCGCTGTATTAGCGTATTATTATAACAGAAAGTGAATTCTGTATCAGGCCATCAATGGACGAGTTAGACACAACTTTAAGGGGGCTAGACTGTCAACAGATTATCCACCAAATCTACCTTAAAATTGTGTAAAATAAGTCTACCATATACTGTTATATGGGGAAGAGAGACATCTTTAAAATCTCGCTGGGGCTCATAAAATTTTTTAAAACAAAATGTTTGGTCAAATATTGTAAAATGTATAAATTGTAAACCGGTGAAAGTATTTTCATTATAATTAATGTACTCTTTAATCAACGTTAATATCGACAAGTGTTACATACAACTTTGATAAAGTCTGAAAATGGTCACAACCTCTTAATAAATTAATTGACCAATCAAAAAACATGTAACAATTAAGTTCGATACATGATAAATTGCAAAGTATGTTGTAATTATTTTAACTTAACAACACCATGCTTAATGTTATTTTCTATCTTAAAGTCATTATAGATTTGTGCAAATGCTCATCCAGTGTGCGGCAATGCCATTAAGTAAAACACTTTTAAAAAAACAGTCAGTGTATAGCATGCTAATAGCTAATTAATGCATCCGTAAATTAATTAATAAATACACCGGGGCTCATCAAACATGTTGATATCGATCAAATTTTATGCAGATATTAAAATTAACAAACAGCAATTAAATCTCTCTCTCTATCGTTCTCTCTCTCTCTCGTTCTCTCTCTCCCCCCTCTCTCTCTCTCTCGCTCTCTCTCTCCGGCTCTCATTTTATCTTATCTCAATACACATTATATTTCCATTGTAATAAACAAACTGATGTCAGTTGTTACGCAACATATGCGCGCGTTTATCTATATACACGGCAATTCATCGGGCGACGGACCGTGACAAAAAATAATAAATAAGCCTATGTATACGGTCACTGCTCTTACCAGCTGCACAATGTAAGATTTAAATAGCACACATGCACTTTCTGCATAACACAGATTGACACTTTTTTTCTGCTTATGGTTCCTGGGGGGCTTGCTTGGAGAATATATTATATTATTATTGCCACCACCAGATATCGATTATCTGATGAGAGCAATGGACGGATAGAAAGAAAGAACAAGAAGATAGACAAATGGAATGAATAGACGGAGCGTTCGGTTATTTATTTGTGGGTGTATGAGTCATAGAGAGGGGAACACTCTGAGGAAAATAAAAACACCAACAACAAACGGAATTAAGTGACCGGGAAAAGATCGGCTGATGAACTTCCCGGGGAAAATAGAAGTAGCCCGGATGTGACCGAGTTAATCAACATAGCGGCTGCGATCTCTCTGTGTGAAGGATTAGGC
The DNA here is from genome assembly GCA_020458035.1 of Magallana ariakensis. NCBI lineage: Eukaryota > Metazoa > Mollusca > Bivalvia > Ostreida > Ostreidae > Magallana > Magallana ariakensis. The sequence goes on along the minus strand of CM035811.1, from coordinate 15,564,368 downwards.
CGGTACGTGTTATCGAACTACTGCTGATTGAATGTGTATTGTTCGGCAACCCGGTGGATTGTATTTAAAGGAAGATTACGTTTATATGTCGATCGGTGTTTCTTGCGTGGATCTAAACAGGTAAGTTCTCTCTCTCTCTCTCTCTCTCTCTCTCTCTCTCTCTCTCTCTCTCTCTCTCTCTCTGAAATTACGTATCACATTACATCGAACATACATTTCATGATCAGTCATCTGTAATATATTGGACATGAAAAGATAATACATAAGTGTACAGGTTTTTCAATCCCATGTACAATTAAATGTATATTTTATAAGGAGTCTTGTTAACGTGTTAGAAAGGGGGCGGGGTTGGGGGTGGATAGAGCAAAGGGGGGGGGGTGGGGGGTGGGTAGAGCAAACATGAAATTCTAGTTTCATTTTCGGTCATGCTAACAAGGGATTCCCAGATTCCCAACACAATTCATTCTCACGTGTGTTATCGATCTAAGAGGCGGATCTAATGTGGGGTTAAAAAACAAAAACACGGACACACGGCAATACATAAACAACAGTGAATTAAGGAGGCTGGGTGGTCAACAAACTAACCGTCAGGTCTACCTTGGGACTTCAATTTCAAAGACATAATAATTAAGTGTGTATTTCGTCTGATTACAAATATTTAGTGAACAAAAAATCCTAATATTTAGCTTTAATCTGCAACTATTTTTTATATATAATAAGTACATTGTATCATTGTATGTATTTCGTCTGATTACAAATATTTATTGAACAAAAAATCCTAATATTTAGCTTTAATCTTTAACTATTTTTATATATAATAAGTACATTGTATGTGTTACGTCTGATAACAAATATTATTTCGTAAATAAAAAATCCTAATATCATGAATATTTAGCTTTAATCTTTAGATAATTTTCATATCTTAATACATAGTTCTTCTTCTTAAGGAGAACTATGTAATCAAAATATGATCACGATAAATTACCGAGTCCTCTTAAGGTGGCAATCGATTTAAAAAAAACCTGTGATTGGGTGGGTGGGTGTAAACGTAATGGACGTCTTTATATGGTATTTTGGGCTCAGAATACATCATTCTTTCTGTACAGCGTTTAAAATATATCGTTTACCAAAGCAAAATATCTTGAAGTACTGAGAAAAAAAAAGTTACTTAATTTTATTTAGGATACCCGGGTCGTTCAATTTATAAAGTTTTGAAAACACTTTCTTGCATTTGATCAGGGCACGAGTTGATGATGATGTTCAGATAGCATTAATTAGCCCTAGCGGAATTTCGTTAATTACGAAGCAAAAGTCTAATGATTACCCGGTGACTCTACAATGAATGAAGAGCACAGATTTGACTGAAATATATAGTTATTGATGAAGTGAGTTCTTGTACGATGTACCTAACGTGTTCAGGAAGAGTAAAAGTAAAACCGGCTTCTCCCTTTCAGAAATCATGATTCAGGAAGGTGTCCTTTCCGTTCTTTAAGCTGAGATAGTGTATTTAAATCACATCCCTATCTAAGTTCAAATGTACAATGTACAATTTTCAACGCCCATTACTGCTTGACCATTAGCTGAGATTCTCAAGTGTTTTTCACTCTGAATAATGAGAGAGAGAGAGAGAGAGAGAGAGAGAGAGAGAGAGAGAGAGAGAGAGAGAGAGAGAGAGAGAGAGAATTTAATGCGGTACTGTGTCACAAAAAAAGTTCATTTTTCAAATAATGAATAATATGCATCAGATATGTGCATTTGAGATTTTGAGGATTTTCTGGTATGATTTACATGCATACATAGCTATGATTATATGAACTTTTCACCCCACTCTTTTCATGAAAATGTCTGACCGGGTTTTTCCTGCATGATATCAAAGTAGTTCCGGAGTGTGATGGTTAAATACAGAAATACACGTGCATGTCAATTTGAAAGTGTTAACATGTATTGTCTTAAATTTTCAGAGTGATCTGAGCAGTTCATAAATTTGGCGAGCAGTGGATGAGATAGCAATGACTGAGAAACAAGTGTGTGATGGAGACACCCATTGTGATTCTAAAACTAACGGAGGCGATGAAACAACGGCGGATGACATTGCTGTGGAAATAACCTCTTGCTCTAAACAGTGCATTGAATCTGATCGTGATGACAAGAAAATGGAAAATACAGACAACGAATTCGAAACAACGAAAATTGTGACAAAAACCGAGTGTCGCAGTGACAGGTCTGACTATGAAGACCCAACTACAGAAAAGTCAGATACAGAAACAACTGAGGCTTTGAAGCCCGAGTGTCGCGGAGAAAAATCATCAAAAGGCGAGACTTCCAAAAGAATTCGAAGCTATCCGAAAGAAGCAGAAGTTGCTAAAGTGATCGATGTGTTTCAAGAGAGACTCGTTTTCACATTTAATCGCAAAAAGGCAAAATATCAACGGATTTTATCAGAGCTCGGTGTAAACGCCAAATCACACTGCGGAGAAACCGACCACGATGAGGAGGAGGACGTAGAAATGATCATCGGTGAACCGTTTTCGAAAGAGCGGTGCATTCGGAACTCCTTTCGGTTCGGTGGAAGCGTGAATTTCCGAAGTTTTCTCAGAGGATTGCGTAATGTTATTCGTAGAAGGAAGGCGATCCGAATAACCAGGCCGCTTGATAGTATTCCGAAGGAAGACTTTGACTGTGAGTTACAAGCAGTAGCTTCGGAACTCTCCATCGCGTATGAATATCAATTAGCAATGCTAGCAGACGACGCGGAGGTGAATGCGGTGGCAGATCACGCAGTGCGGTGCATGATGAAGTACCTTAAGGAGGCTGGCGCTGTGTTCAATCCAACCAATCTGCTACAGGCAGTGATAGAGGAAAAACCCCGATGCACTCTGAAATATTACAACAAAGAACTCCGAACGAGGATTGTGAAAAAGGACAACCTAGGGTTGCAGGTGGATCAAAGATGGCGGCTGCATGACGTCTTGAAACAGCCCGGTGTTCGCACCATCGACATGGAGTCTGGCCAATATCAGTACTTTGGGTGCTTCACCCCTTTTGGTTTTAGTTGTCGTCCGGATAAATATGGCTTCCGCGGGCCTTTGCACATATGGAATGAAAAGGAGGTAAAATACACGCTAGTTCCAAACGATATGACGTCATGTGAGTCGTCCAAACGACGGAAGATCACTTACAACCCAAGGAATATTCATCACAGCTATGAACCGACATTATGTTGTTGCCATGACGACATGGGGTCGTGTGAAAAATAGATATATGCAAGATTTCAATACTCTACTTTAATACTTGTTTGAACTCTAGTCTGTTTTGTTGTTGTTTACTTGAAATGAATAAATTGTTCAGTTTTAATTTTGACATTTACAGTGCAGTCGTTTATAATTACTACTGATTTAAGATAGACATCGTATCATAGCTGCGGTCACGATGTTCAACCAATTTTTGAAGGCGTTGACAACACTGGCTCACTGTTAACAGTTTGACAGTATTATATCTCTCTACTGCTTAAAATTTAGGAAATTCGCAAAATCATGGGTGACTGTCTGTCTTGGCCAAAAAAAAAAAATAAAATAAAAATCATAATGCCAAAAACCATCAGAGCTAGCAATACGGTAATTTTAAAGACCCCCCCCCCTTTTTTTTTTTTTTACCAAAAGTACTATGTAAAGTTAATAAAAAGTGCTTATTTTTTTTTTAAGCGGATGCATACATAGTACAGTTGTGTATTATAGATAAAGCACAAACAGTTCGGACACAGACAGAAGTACATGTGTAATGTACATATGTGGTAGCCTGGTGTTTACTGAAGTTAGCAACTCTGGCTGAGGGTTCAATCATATTTATTCATGACAATTAAGAGACAACGGAACTATTAAAGTTCAAACCCTGTTTGTGGAACAAGGTTCCTTTAATACAGAAGGTCTACCGTCCTGCTCTGTGTCACTGACTCTGACTTGATAAATAAGATAAGATGAGTTGTCTAATAGAAAAGATATATACTTCGAAAAAACTGGCTGACAAATAAATTTACTTCTTAACTCCTCTGAAGACTTCATAGATATGGACAAAGACAAAGGGTAGAAAAAGAGGGAAAACTATATAAGAAAATCTATTGGTTTACATGAACACCTGACTTAAATCACATGTCTTAAAATGACCATACAGGTGAAAAATGCTTTAGGCTAAAAAGAGACCTCTGCTACACAACAATTCATTAAATCAATAGAGCATAAAAATAGCATAACACACTTGTAGTGTATTACAAGTAATGAAAATATTTATTATAAAATATAATAACTGAAATGAATATCATATAGGATAATCAAATGACTTATATTAATTATAATTCAAAAATAAAAAAAAATATATTTAATTCTGTTCTTTCACTTAATAATTGCAATGTGCAATTAGTGTGGGAAAATATTTTAAAAAATCACACTCTACTACACATATATATGTTTATGTGACGGCCTAGGAAGGCTGATGACCTCAACACAAAACATAATCAACTACAAAACAAAAACCTCTTTTTAATGACTTTTATTAATAAATATAAACCATTTACCAAACATGGATGAAGACAGACACAATATGGCGGACATGACTTTTGCTGAACATGTTGATCTTAAACAAATCACACCCACTGTTGTCACACGGACATACACACACATATACACACGTCCATGATCACATACACATACACACCAAACACACTTTAAAATGACTAGGGGTAGGGTGGGGTACGTTCAATAAAGGGAGAGGGAGGGGGGTAAGATGACGAATCGTTAAGCATGCGCTCTCTAACGCAATATACATCAGAGTTGATCTCATATACAATACACTGTAGTCTAAAAAAATGTCTTCCTCTATGACAACATGGCTACTATGTTAAGTGTACATGTTAACTGGTAAGAAACAAGATCTGTTTAAAGGGTTATTGTAAATTAGTCAGTAGATGTCACATGACCTAATTAAAAAATTGAGATAATTTTAGTACTAGAAAAACGTTATGTATAGCACATGCAGCCTGTAATGAAGCTTATGGGAAAAAAATACACAGCGGCAGTCAATCATTGGAAATATTTTTAATAAAAAAAATAAAATAAAGATATGGAAGATCTTAGTCCTGGAGATTTTGACACCTGTAGTCATATAAACATCGCCTGGCTCTCTATACAAGCCTATACTTTGACACTGACTAGATGATAAAGACCCATGATATAAAAAATAGCTAGTACAGGATATCTAAAGGGAAATAGCAACCAAAAAAATCCTCCTAAATATCAGAGTTCGCAGTTATTTTCTTTCAAAATATTTCCCTGTGTCACATAGGTAGGTGGGATGTTTCAATCAATAAAGCACCTTCTTAATTTTAGCACGTGCATAATAACAATTTTACTTGATCAACAAGTTAAATAAAAATCTAATATATTATTTCTACGGGTTCTACTTAATAAATATGCTAGCTGAGCTTGAGTCTTTTATGTTACATTTGCAAATTCCTAGGATTTTTCCTACAAAAATTTTTTTTATAGTACACAGCTAACTTCAAAACCCATCAAAATGGATCTAACTTTACTTGTATAGAAAAATGATAAAAATTAGACGGAAAAAGCTGCAGAGAGATGAAAATAAAATTGCTATTAAAAATCAAAATTTTGACAACATTGACAACATTGATAGAAATTCATCTCTCCTTAAGAACATGCATTGCATACAGTATATGAATCATGATAAACACCTTAAAAAGACATCATACAAAGTTTATACATTTAGTTCTTCCATACACACAAAAGCTTGTCCAAACTGAAAGATGATGGACAATAATGTGTATGGTGAATACATACCGATAGAGACACAATATGGAGTCATAAATGCATTGCTGGAAAGTTTCAACTAAGCAGAAACCTGACATCTTGTTATGCATGTGAGGTTTAAAGTATGTGGCATTAAGCATGGTGAATTAATTTTTGGATTATAGAGGTTTCGGATGATACAGGTTGCACTTTATTAAACCAAGAACATATTTTGGTGTAGTTTTCTTGTACAAAAGCTTAAGTACTTTGTGTTTGTACAAAATTACAGGTACCTAATAGTCTAATACAAGTAAAATATAATGGTACATAAGTCTAGGTACCTACATGTTATTGTAAACCAACTTTTATTTTATTTAGCGATATACTTCCGATAATCTGGTTCGCGACGACTAATGTTCGCGACCAAGCCTTCTCCAGACCAGTCTTGTTATAACAACCATACAACAATGACTGGTTTACGATGCCCTCGCAAAAGACCAAGCCCTCTCCAGACCAGTCTTGTTATAACAACCATACAACAATGACTGGTTTACGATGCCCTCGCAAAAATTTCTCGAACGCGAATAAAAGTTGGTTGACAGTATCTCCTCCTAAATACAGAATAACCTTATACAGAATAATATAAATACAGAATAATATAAATATAGAGGAATGTAATAAGAGAAACCTAAGGTTTCAGATCATGATCACATGTACATGCTATAGAAATGTATATATATGTACATGTATATGTATACCCATGGGCATTTTACAATACTCCATTGATAGTTAACACAACAGCTGTGTTGTCTTTACTTATAACTGTAACTGATGATGTAATATTGCCTGTTGTAAGGAAAAATGACCCCTGACTTCACAACAGATGTCAAACACAATCTTGTTTTTACATGAATGGTTATCAGATAATTTCATCATTTCTCAACTACTTAGAGCTTTTTATTGATTTCGGCAATAACTATCAAAACTGTAATAAAAGTATCATTGTCTAAATATAGAATAATTATAGCAATAAGACAACTGTTTCTAACACAGAAGCTCTTCTTCATTGACCACTTTTGATATTTAAGATGGACTCCTTTACAGCAAGGTTTCTATTTAAAAATTCAATACAAAAAAATGTGCTCATGATCAACAATAAAGAAAATAAAACTCTGTTTAAATCTGATGCAAGGAGCAGTAAAAAGGAAAACACAGCACAAAGTAATTGCCTCGAAATGATCCTCCGATAAAAATTGCACAATCAAAAATAATAATTACTGTCTGGAATATTTTCTTCACATAATAACAATAAATATACTTTATATTTACACGATTAGATGACTGATAACTTACATGTAAGTCTGAATTGAGATTAAAATGCTATGATAAAAACCAGATCACATCATAAATGCATTTGCTTCTATTTCCCAATACTCATTTACTATTTATTCATTCCTTTTTTTTTGGCAGTTTGCTGCAGAAATTTATATTTTGAATAAATTTTTCAACAACCAATTCACATTGATTTTTTTAGTTTAAAGTTGTTAAAAAAAATTAATTAACGAAAAAAAAATCAAATTTTAGGTAAGTATTGTTTTCCTTTCTTTAGATTTTTTTTGTAATAAGAAAACCCCCTGAAAATATACCAAAATAAATGTTTGAAAACAAAAATCTCAAAAACACATTTACAAAGATTTTTAAAAATATGCTGACTCCATTCATAAATCTGATTACCAGTTGCAAGGCAGGTAACTCTTACACAACTCATTCTTTCACTCTGATACATTGTACTCAATCTTACATTAGATGCACCATAAAATTCCTAAAAACTTAACATTCTGTAGATTCTTCTAAATCCTAATAAAATTTCTTTGCCTGAGCCTCTTTGTTTGATCTGAAATGAAATTAAACAAGGAAAGGTATAAAATACTGCAAATGTATTACAAATATACAATTATTACACAATTATACAATTATACAATTACAATGTATTACAATACTGTCAATGTATTTCATTCAGCTGTCACAGTGTATTTTATTTAGAGTTTTTAACAGCAGAAAGTAGCATCAACCAAATCAAGTACTAACTAAGCTAAACTTCTTGTATAAATAATAATGAACAGTTATAGTTAGAAATTTCCAGCTACTGGTAAATTAAATCTACACTAACTAAATGAAAATTCATTTTTTCACACATTATTGTTTATTTCATTTAACAGTGTAATTTGACAGTTTTGTAGATTATACCTTGAAATGAATATTGTGCACAATATAGATGAACTTACAATTTACAAACATACGTAAATTAAAGTAGATCTGACAGTTTCATCTTTATTAAAAGAAAAAAATAGAGATGGAGAGAGAAAGAGTCATTTACACTAGTTACAACTGAACTTAACAAAATATACCAATAAATTATCCTAACTATTGCACCCCCACCTTTTACACTAGTTACAACTGAACTTAACAAAATATACCAATAAATTATCCTAACTATTGCACCCCCACCTTTTACACTAGTTACAACTGAACTTAACAAAATATACCAATAAATTATCCTAACTATTACACCCCCGCCTTTTACACTAGTTACAACTGAACTTAACAAAATATACCATATAAATTATCCTAACTATTACACCCCCGCCTTTTACACTAGTTACAACTGAACTGAACAAAATATACCATATAAGTTATCCTAACTATTACACCCCCGCCTTTTACACTAGTTACAGCAGAACTTACCTATATACCATATATCCTACAATGAAGAATAGTTGTAGACCGATGGCTAGGAAGAACAGCATGGGGGACACGCAGCTACTCTGTACCTCTGGACAGTTCATCTGGCCCTGGAACAGAACGGAACAAGTTACAACGGAACGGAACAAGTTACAACAGAATGGAACAAGTTACAACAGAGTGGAATAATGTATATCATAGCAAACATTAAAAATACTCCTAGACAGAACAGAACAAGTTACAATGGAACAAATAGCAAACCTTTAGATGGAATGGAACAAGTTACAATGGAACAGAACAAGTTACACTACAATTTATAATTAGTGTTGTCACGATGATCGATTTTTAGTCGATGATCAGTTGGAAAGGCTGTCGATTTACGACAATCGATTTGAGATTTCATAATCGATTATAATCGGATTATTACATTAATACTATACTTATCATTAAGGTCTTCCGTTTTCAACGGAAGACCTTGTACTGATTCTGTTGGTAATTCTTTTTATTCTTTTTTTTCTTCTAGACGTTTTTTAAAACTCAAATATCTCGCTTGTTTGTCGTCCTATTACGTTCAAATTTTCAGGGTACATTGGAAATTACAAATTCTCAACATCAACTGAAAATCATTGAAATTTTCACTTCCGGAGCCGAGTTATTCCCCTTTTTCAAAAAAATATAGGCATTCCTGTGCACGCAAAGGCTCTGAAACCATCCATGGCATGTGTTTCAAAGTCATAAATCTTGAAAATAGACACTTTGAACGTTGTCCTCCGAGTTTTGTTTTTACGATTTTTCCCATTTAAAATTTCAAAAAATTAATTTAAATTTTATGTTTCAAAAAATGCTGAAATTTGGTCGTGTTTTTGTATCGTAGCTTTTTAGTTTAAATTTTTTTCTGAACACATAAAGAACAAAAAATGTGCAAAGTATCAAGGGCTTTCACTTGACACAATTGAAAAAGGGCTGGCCCCTTAAATTAGGGGCCTAGAGCCCTTAAAAGTCTTCCCTTTATAACTCAAAAATGGGTAATATTTTGATATAGCTGTCGCTGGAAAAGTTGTTTATTATGATGTTATTAATGTCGTTACAAAATTATTTTGTACCGGTATTGCGTAATATGAGTGTAAAAAGCTTGTCTTGTTAACATGTACCTGTTTTCATTTTGCAAGTAAACGAATAGTCTTTGTGCGCACAACTGACATAAATTAACAACTGAAAGAGTACCAGCTTATACGGGATGCTTTAATTCATTAGAGAAAGTTTTTTAAAAGCATACATTTTTTTCTTACAGCTTTATTTTTAGTCATTTCTGTTTAGGTCTTCTAGTGGAGAATCCTTATAATTAAGAAAAACGAGAACGAGAAAATATAAACAATCTTTTTCTTTTCTAGTGAAATACATTAACTGGATTTTAAAAAATAATTTCTATGAAATATATTTTAGTCATTTTACTGCAAGCTTTTTAAATCTACCTGGATTCTTAGTTGTGTGTGTCATTACGTAACTCATCCCTCGCCCGTGGCCGAGGAGATCGGTCGCGGCCGGACTACTAAGCGGTCAGCGGTTATCTAATACACAAAGATCTGCATCTTACTTGTATGGGTTTGTTTAGCCGTAAACACAAAGGATTGTTTGAATTTTGTTTTCATATAAAAGTTTATTCATCTTAAATTGATTAAACCAATAGAGTGTTAAAGAAATATAAAAGCAATTGAATATTATTCCCAATCTGAAACATCGTCAGAAACATACATATCAATTGTGGTTACAGTATCTAAGTCTAAAAAAATAATACCTATGTAATGCATTTTAATCATTATACTGCAAGCATTTCAAATCTACATGTACCTGGGTTCTGAGCTGCGTGTGTCATTACGTAACTCACCCCTTGCCCGCGGCCGAGGAGTTCGGTCGCGGCTGGACTACATGTACCTAGCGGTCAATGGTGATCTAATACACAAGACTCGCGTCTTACATACATTGTTTTATTTAACCGTAAACACAAAGAATTGTTTGAATGTCATCCTTAAATTGATTTAAACGATAGAGTGTAAATTAAGAATTAGTAAAAACATTATTAGTCCCATCTGAAGCATAGACAGACATAGATAAATGGTGGGTTTGTAAGTCTAAAATGTTCTAAAAACTGTAGAATAATGTTTGAGATCAACGACAAAAAGATTAACCTGTTAATGATGAAATCTGTTTTAGCTTCATAATTCAAAAATAATAAATATGTTGGTATGGCTCTCTTTATAAAAAGTGTTCTTTGAGATTTTGTCGATGTCATGAAATAGTTATATTGTTTAAAATGAAACTGGGATTTGTGTATACATTTACATATTAATCCATCCCTTGCAAATCCCGCGCGAGTGGACAAGAGGTAGTCTAATACACACGTCAAGCTTCGTGTGCTTCTACCCTATCACACATGTGCATGTTTCTTGAATAAATACAATACAACGCCGAAATTTTGACAGGTTCATGTAAAATCGACTAGCGTTTCAACTAAAAGGTTAATATATTTACCCATGATTATCTCCGTTAAATTACTTCTGAGACTTTAATGCATTCACGGGACAGACTTCAACACTTTTTTGACGATATTCACAACCTGCCAGATCAACCTGTCTTATGAATTATTATTTGGCGAACACAAATTAGTGTATAAGTGTATAAAGTTTTATAGGTATTCTAATAAAATGTACAAAGAGAGAGAGATAGAGAGAGAGAGAGAGAGAGAGAGAGAGAGAGAGAGAGAGAGAATTTGAATGTATTAATTGAACAGGATCCAAAATGGTGATTTTTTTTCTTAATAATTTCAAAGCGTTTTTTGTAAGGCAGTTTAAAATTAAAGTTCCATGTTGCAATGTATGCGAGAGGGGCTCGCACGATACAAAAAACCTCGCTGATCGATGTCCGGAATTAAAGGATTCAGGGATTATTTTAGGTACATATTCACGCGAATTTCCAAAAAGACTATGTTTAGATTCAGGTCGTAAAAGAGAAACGGTAACATGATCGCTTTTGTAGTTTTTCTGTATGGTCGTTTAATTCATTGAAGAAGCTCATTGCAATTACTCTTTTTATATCTTTCATTTTCATTGGAACATGTGTTCAAAGAGTAAAAGATACGTTAAAAAACAATTGATCAGATTCGGGCAGTTGTAGAAGATCGAGTAGCGGTCATATGATTGAAAATGCTGCAAATCCGTAGATTGCGGAGATTTTTATTCGTGCGAACTTTACAAGTCGAACTTGTGCGTATGCGGTGCACGCGCACTCGAATGGTTGATATATTTTTAATTTTCACCGAATCGTTTTGGTGTGTGTGTATGTTGTCTGATCAGCGCTTTTACTTCTTCCGCAAAATGAGCGCACGGAGGTCGCGTAATAAATGTACAACACGGGGCCAACTACATGCTTACAATTTTCAAAACTTTTAACTAAACAAAATCACATAGTCATGGAGTCCGGTGATCCTTAAAGATAGGGCATGATAAATACGACGTCATTCGCGGTTCCAGGATCCCCCCCCCCCCGGACACTTAAGGGGTGGGGAGGGGGGGTCCGTGGGGTAATTGTGTTTGCCAGCGGGTGTCCAAGCCATACATGTATATTTGATAAGTAATTTTATTAGTCTATTTAATAAGTTTGTTTAAAATTTCCAGTTACCCACCCATCCGCCCCCTCTAGATCCGCGCATGGACGTCAACCAGTACTAAACATCGCCGAAAATTTGAACAGTTATTCAAATATGTTCAGGATCAGTGTACAAGCTACATTTACGTAGATAAATTGTGACCACATATTTTCTAAACAGATTATTACTGGCAATTGATACTTTCCTAAAACACAAACGCAGCATTATACATTATGTATGAAATAACAATGCAAAAATACGTTTATCCAAGTGTTTGTAACTTGGGTACTTGTGGACAGAACACTTGGTTAATCCCCCTTCTTACATGACAATGGATACTAATCATAATTTATGGTCATAATATCTATTCATATATATGTATAACTAGGATCGACGTCCCACTCTGATGGCGCCGTATAATGATGAGTATGTTTACTTTTCCACAAGTGTAATTTCTCTGTAATTGGGTCTGCCTACATTTAACTTACTTACATGTACTTCTAATACTTCACCCACAGAGTGCCTTTGGATAAAGAGTGTGTAGTGACCTTAAACCAAGTTTCTAGGTAAAAGAGTGGAGGTCAGGGGCTCGTTAAATAAAGCATGCTAAGATTTTGACTTAAGTAGGGTCATAAGTAGGACTTAGGTGGAATCTTAGGACCTGCCTAAGTCCAACTTAAGTATGTCTTATATCGTAACATAAAGAAAACTTAGCAATGTCTTTGCTAAGTCATGCTTATGTTAAAGAGTAAAAACAATTTGTTCATTTCTTTTATCGAATTTGAATGTACCTAACATTTTTAAAAAGCTCAAAGCGATGGCTCTCAGGCAATGTATTCAGTCTATTGTTGTTACTTCTTTGTTTTTACGAATATTCACTAGTTCAGTCATTCTCGAAAACTCCCTGTGGCGTAATATCGCGATACCTTTAAAACTAGTGGATTTCTTTTTATCTTTTGTCTTGCATATTACATCACCAATAAGGCAAGTTACATACTCTGAGTGTATTTTCTTCGTTAAGACGATATCTTGAAATGAGGCAATCGTCGTCTTTAAAATCACTGAGAGTTTTTCTGTCTTTAAACGTCCTTTTTTAATTTCTCAAGTTTCGTGAATTTACATACATAGTCTAGTAACATGAGTAAACTGAGCATTACGTGTTTACAACCTATTCAGCAGCCCATTTGCATACTATATGGAAAATGTTACATCTCTTTGCAACCACTGTTAATATTTATATCAATTAATCCAAAACTTTGATATTGGTGAATATTATGACATTATTTTTGTGTAAATTATGTGATAAATACACTGTATTCAAATGCTGAATTGCAATAATTAACAATAAAACTTCTAAAAAACTTAAGTCACATTTACCGGCCGCCTAAGTTTTGGGTAAATTGTCCCAGCTAAGCACTCTTTTAGTTACGGACTTAAGTCTAAGAATGTACCTAAGTCCTACTTAAGCACTGTCTTAGACTTAAGTACCCTTTATATTACGTACCCCAGATATCCAGACCATATATTCTCCCAAGCTAGCCGAGTCTTGCTCCCACATTTATGTAACTTACTTACATGTACTTCTAATACTTCAGCTATAGAGTGCCTTAAACTAAAGGGTGTCCAATGACCTTGAACAAAGTTTCTGGATCAAAGGTCAGGATCATATGAGACCTGTTTGAAAAATCTGGGTGCGTCTTTTAACCCCAAGGAACCCCAAGGAACCCCTAGGAACCCCAAGGAACCCCATGGAACACCAAGGAACCCCAAGGAACCCCACAAATACCCAAATGAAACAAATTTATAACTCTTGATACCCCTAGGGACTATTTGGTATCCTAGAGACACCCCCTAGGCACCCCATGGAACCCCATGGATACCCAAACGAACCCCAAGGATACCCAAATGAACCCCAAGGAACCCCAATGATACCTCAAGAAACCCCAAGGATACACTGATAATTCAAATTTATGAAAATTTATAACTCATGATACCCCTGGGGACTCATTGGGATCCCAGAGACACCCCTAGGTACCCCATGGAACCCCAAGGATACCAAAACGAATCCTATGATGCCCTAATAATACAAATCTATAACTCTAGATACCACTGGGGACTGAATGGAACCTACAATCACCACTAGGTACCCCATGGAACCCCACAAATACCGCAAGGATACAAATTAATAATCTTGATACCAAGGGGATTCAATGGAATTCGTAATTGGTTGTCCCAAGGTATCCAAGGGATACCCCAAGGAACCCCAAGGATATCCGTAAGAACCCCAAGGATACCCCAATGATAGAAATAACTATTTATACTCTAGGGGTCTCATAAGATTCCAAGGGTCATCCCTGAATAACAAAAAAACCCCAAGGATACCCAAAGATCCCCAAAGATCCCCAAAGGTTACCTGTAAGAATCCCAAGGAACCACAAGGATACCCAAATGATAGAAATTAATAACCATTGATACCCCGAGGGTCTTATTGGACTCGTAGGGTCATCCCTTGATACCCCAAGGAACCCCAAGGATACATCAGTGATAGAAATTAACAACCATTGATACCCCAAGGGTCCCTTTGGAATCAAGGGTCATCCCAAGGAACCCCAAGGATACCCGTAAGAACCCCAAGGATACCATGGATACCCAAATGATAGAAGTAATTAATAACCATTGATACACCAGGCATCTCACTGGAATTGTAAGATATAATCAAGTTCTCTATTTAAGTTAATCCATCAAAATATTGTGGTAATGAAAACTTAAAGGTAAAAATATTGATTACCAAGCACTTGTATTTAAAAGAAAAGCACGGACATAAGAAATTGTTTACCGTATTTTTCCGACGATTAGTCGGTATTTTTTTTCTCTGAAGCAGAGCACTCGACTTATCGTCTTGTTCGACTTGTCGTAGGCTCGAGGTCAGAAAATTGTTAAAAATAGCATTTAAAATCTTGGTTTTAATCATCTTGAGTTGGCTGTGTGATTGAAAATTACGTTGTTGAATTCACTGTTCATCTTTAATAATTATCATTTCACTCATCTGTTAACACTTAAATACATAATAATAACAACAGTTATTAAAAAATGTTACATTGTCTTTAATCAATTAAAAGTTAAAAATCTGTGCTTTGAAATATACCCGAAAACGGCCGCGCGCAGTGCTACCGCTTTTCGGTTCAAAATCTACCTATTTTTTATCACTGGAGGTTAACATGTATGAATATATAAGAAAAAAAGTTACAAGGATGAAGAATAAAAAGTACTGAAAATATTGATGTACCTAAAAACTAATGATGTGCATAAAAAAGGTAAAGAGAATGCAAATTAAGAATTAACTGTTAAGAAAAGAAGGTTGGTGTGAATAGAAAGGTTTTATACCTCTTGTTTGGGTTAATCAAATTTAATGTATATCTGTCTTTAAGAGGAGAAAGATCAACTGTGTACAAACTGAAATTTTGGATTGGTCTTCTAACCATTCAATATGCTATTTAAAAGAATTATTGTAAGTTTATAATGTCTTGTATCAAACGAACCAGTGAATTACTATTCTGATTATACTCCTTGTTTATTAACCCCAAAATGCAAAAATTGAAAATTGAAAAAAATATGTTTTGAGAAATGCATAGCTGAGCCTAAGGAGACTGGATGGTCAACAAGATTAACTATCAGGTTTACAATTCTTAAAAATAATTTGTTAAGCTATAAACCATTATTTGAGCAATATAGTTATTTGATAAAGAAAAATTCCATAGACTTTAAAATTTGAATGTTTCCTATACACTGTATCGTTATACAGAATTTTTTTTCTTAAAGGAGACTTATATACTATTAGTCTAAAAATGGCAATGGCCATACAGCCCTCTTAATATGAGTATTATAATAAGTGTCATTGGGGAAACCTTAGGATTATATCATTTGTTTTGTGTATTGAAATAACACAGTTAACATCAATTACCTTTAACTATGGTACATGTATCCTTGGGGTTCATTTGGGTATCCGTGGGGTTCCATGGGGTACCTACATGTAGGGGTGTCGCTGGGATACCAATGATCCCCAGGGGTATCAAGAGTTATAAATATTTATAAATTTGTATTATTAGGGTATCCATGAGGTTCCTTGGGGTTTGTTTGGGTATCCTTGGGGTTCCATGGGGTTCGTTTGGGTATCCATGGGGTTCATGGGGTACCTAGGGGTGTCTTTGGGATACCAATGATCCTCAGGGGTTTCAAGAGTTATAAATTTTTATAAATTTGTATTATTAGGGTATCCTTGAGGTTCCTTGGGGGTTGTTTGGGTATCCTTGGGGTTCCATGGGATTTGTTTGGGTATCCGTGGGGTTCCATTAGGGTACCTATGGGTGTTTCTGGGATACCAATGAGTTCCTAGGGGTATCAAGAGTTATAAATTTTTATAAATTTGTATTATTAGGGTATCCTTGGGGTTCTTTGGAGTTCGTTTGGGTATCCATGGGGTTCCATGGGGTTCATTTGGGTATCCGTGGGGTTCCATTAGGGTACCTAGGGGTGTCTTTGGGATACCAATGAGTTCCTAGAGGTATAAATTTTTATAAATTTGTATTATTAGGGTATCCTTGGGGTTCCTTGGGGTTTGTTTGGGTATCCTTGGGGTTCCATGGGGTTCATTTGGGTATCCGTGGGGTTCCATTAAGGTACCCTAGGGGTGTCTTTGGGATACCAATGATCCCCAGGGGTTTCAAGAGTTATAAATTTTTATAAATTTGTATTATTAGGGTATCCTTGGGGTTCCTTGGGGTTCCATGGGGTTCCTTGGGGTTCCTTGGGGTTAAAAGACGTGCCGGAAAAATCTTTGTCTAACCATAATTATATTTTTCTCCCAATGATTCTGTCTGGCTCATACATTACTATAAAGAGTGCTTTTAAGTCAACGATGTACAGTGACCTTGAATCAAGATATTTTTTAAATGTCATTGTCATAACACAGACCACTGTGTAAAGTTTCAATAAATTTTAGTCAAAATTTAAGACTTGTTTTTGCTTTAAGGGCATCAATTACCTAAAG
Organism: Magallana ariakensis; assembly: GCA_020458035.1. Lineage (NCBI taxonomy): Eukaryota > Metazoa > Mollusca > Bivalvia > Ostreida > Ostreidae > Magallana > Magallana ariakensis. The sequence continues at coordinate 15,547,138 of CM035811.1, read as the reverse complement.
TGTCTATTTAGAGAGTCAATGTCATAGCATACAACTGTATACACTGTAGTCTGGACCGTGTGTTCTCTCTCCTGGTAAAAATATAGATCATTGCAAACAGTACTTGTGGTTTATGAGTGTGCAGTAATCATAAACTTAGTTTATAATTCAAAGGTCAAGATCAAAACAGACATAAGTGAAACAGATGTCTATTCTATGCCGTCTCCTTCTTTTTGTCAAATCCAGTTTTAGTTTCACCAGAAAAAGTAAGGGGTGTGCTGTGACCTTGAACTATTTTTTTCAGTGAATAGTTACGCAAGTGATTTTCAATGTCTTATATTTTAATAAAGCGGGGCTATTTGAGAAGTTCAAGATCCCAATGATGTATATAGTTTTTAAATTATACAAAGAACAGAAAATAAATCAAAAATAGGATCTAAAATCATTTGATCGGTCAATCTCTTTGCGGCAAAAATTTATTATTATAAATATGGCTTTGCAGTTAAGCAGTTGCTGATAAATTATTCATACATGTATTTCGCATACATTTTCAAACATTAATACGCTGTCAAATATATTAAAAAAAAGAAACCACGTGTTTTTCCCTGACTGAATTATTGCTGGATTGGAATTGCTGTCCTCTTCAATAAGGGGCTGATACATGCCATCCATTTACTCATTTATAACCACTAGTATATAACATCATGACTATTATCGTATTGACAATCCTTTTTCGACACGAAGCTGCAACGGAAGACCTCTTCGTTGCTTTGCAACGAGCTCGGCTCTAGTTTTGTTTATTATTCTGTATTTTATACAATTAAAAGTTGAAAACTGTTGCAAATTCATGTGTATCTGCGTTCGGATAATGTTTTCTCATCAGCCATTTTGAAATACTAATAGTTACGGTAGACGGATATTGTTTCGGATCAGACCAATGCTAGAATTTTAAACAAAAGGTACAATGAAATTTAATAACGTCAAGATCTTTAATTTTCGATATAAATAAAAAACAATTGTCAATCATTATTTTGATAGAAACTCGTTTTATTTATTACGGAATTATGCTGACAAAGTTTCACGTTTTAAAAACGAAATGGCCGAAGTTGAAAACACACATGTGCCAAAACTCTACAATCATCGAGGCACAAAAATAAAACACTTTGGATTCTTTAAAAAAACACAAGCATTGGGGCAACCAACCTCTAATAATTTTTAATAAGTAAATGTAAATACTTTGTTTATTTGATTTTTATTGAAAGAAGTTATTAAAACCGAATTGTCTCATGAATGCCTTATTAGATTTAGTAAACACCGGAAGTACAGGAAGAAAACAAAATGAAAGCATGTCAACCCATCGGAAGCATATTGGTGGATCTTGCAATTTTCCCAGCTTGTAATAGTTAACTTTAGTTAACTTTATCCATGAAATTAACTTTTTTGAAGCATTAAAAGTAAAGTATTAGAAGAAATCATCAATTATTGTGGAAAGTACATAGTCTAGAAATAGATAGTAATAATACATGACGTGAATAGGCACTTAGCATACTGGTACACATTGAATTTAGCTGGGTTCGGTTATTATTATAGTCCGGTTAATATCACAATTTTTCCTGACAAAATAACTATTATATTGAGTGGGGTCCATTTGAATATCTTAAAAATAAACAATACGTTAAAATTTAGTGATCCATTTTAATGAATTTAATACAAATTATTACCGATTCGATTATTGGCCGATCATCAGTTGGTTATAGTTAACCGATTATACCGATTAATCGATTATGATTTTCAACCGATTTGACAACACTACTTATAATGAACCTATAGACAGAACAGAACAAGTTACAGTGAAACAAATAGTGAACCTATATAGAGAACAGAACAAGTTACAATTAAAGAACAAATAATGAATCTTTAGAACAGAATAAGTTACAGAGTCCCTGGTGCACAGAGATGATTAATCTCACAGAATCACCCAGACAATGTTCCACTAACCTGCGGTCGGTTTGCGACGTTGGCCAGGTCTGACCTCACAAAGTTCATGTTCTCCTGGAGCTTGTAGATGATGCTCTGGATGTCCTGGGGGATTCCCCCGCCCCCCTGGGCCCCGCCCCCCATACTCATGCTGCCTTGGATCTGGCCGGCCCTCTGCTGTACGTCATAGACCACCTGTCTGGTAAAGGTAACAGGTGTAATTAGTGACAGGTGTAGTCAGGTGTTAATACTTGTGTAAATAGTTACAATATTATGAAATGTGTAAATAATTAAAATAAATAAAATTTCATGTAAAATAATATAAATTTTTAAGTTTGTTACTGACTGACTACAGGGATATATCGGGTTGATCAATTACATAAACAGCAAGACAATGCCGAAGCATTTATTGAAATATATATGCCAGTCACATGCCATGTTTAGACAAATGAAAGTGTGTCATTTCAGTCCTAGGCAAAACAACTATTTATAATAAAAATAGTTAACATCCAGGTGTTCATAAAATGTTTATTTTATGTGGATTGTGTAATAATTTTTATTATGCAACAAGCGTTGAAAAGTCAAATCTCAACCAGTACTTGAACCCAAGACTCCCTTGTGTCCTATCAAAGAGTTATTGAGACCAATACTAAAGATTCCATATTTTTCGTCAGTACTTAATTCAGCAATTCAACCGTTTTGCATCAAATCGGGATATATAAAATCGTGAACCCCAATTTGTATCATAGTTTTATTTGGTTAACTTCTGTCTAAAAAATTAAAAGCCAGATTTTAAAATCCACAAGATGTGATTGTCACGATTTTATGAGGACATTAATTCCACGCACTTTATTAGAAATCTACAGTATACTGACTGGCAGTAAACCAATGTCTATGGCAGCGGATGTGCAAGTCTATAAAAGGTCAAGCAGAAGAGTTTTAAATATCTGTGTTTGGTTTCACGCTTACTTGATATCTCTGGCGTCGTTCATTATCTGCATCTGGTTGTTCATCACCTGGTCGACCTCGTGTCGCTTGATTGTGTCCATGGTCAGGGGAGGGGCCGCTCCACCCTATAAGAACAGAACGTAACGTGACTTAAAATAGACAAACAAAACAAAAAAACATCCTTGAGACCACTGATCAAATTACTGTACTCAGTGTTATCATACGAAAGGAACATGAAGTTACAATAGTATGTCATTTTGCTACTTTGATCAATATTGAGGTTAACCAGTACCATTACTATTAATACCTTACAGACAATAGAAATCTAGTTGAAAGTTAGTTTATCACATAACATTGCCTTTTTTTATGCCACTGCAGAGCAAATATACTATATGCATGTAACCTGCACATTTCTGTTTCTGAAGTAGCATTTTACTTTACTTGTAAGTGATTAACCTGTCCCTGTGACTTTTAGTTCACAGACACCTAGCTTCACTATTACTTAACTGCACCATTTTTACTTGAGCTACCTGCACATTCCAGTCATGAGCTGACCGACGTTTTACATGTCTGTTGCGTATCTTACCTGTACAACAGTTTTACTTTTACGTACCTGAGCGACCTGCACATTTCCGCCGGTCAGCTGACTGACACGAGAGAGCACCATTTCCTGTCTTCCCATCAGCTCATCTAACTTCCTGTTGAGTTCCTTCAGCGTGTTGTGCATTTCGTTTTGTCCGTCAAAAATCATCCTCAACTCTCGATCCTCCTGGGCCTCGAACTACAAAGGGAAGGTAAAAGGTGGAGAAAGTGAAAGTAAGTAGTGGTAAAAGAGAAAGTAAGTCATAGGGAAAGGGAAAGTAAATCATAATGAAGAGGATGAAATGATTGTAATCATGATGAAATAGTTTTAATTCACTCTGAAAATGATGGTTATTCATGATGAGAACAAAGTAATTCATGATGAAAGGGATGCAAGTCATGACTGAAAAGGAGAAACATTTGATGTAAATGATAGAAACCAGATAAAAATTTCATGAAATGCATGATTATCCTCCTTTAATTTCAATTTACTGTTCCTTTTTCTTTATCCCATGATCATATGAGCTATTCATTACATTTGACATTATTGTAAAAAAAATCAAATTGTTTTTAATTTTGATTTTTGCATTAGACATATGCAATGCAATGCCCATGGTACATATTCTTAAGCTGTACCTCTATCCACAGGCACCTGACGTTTTATATTTTTCTCATAATAAAAATAAATACCCTATATCTAATAATACACAAGGTACCCATCCCGCCATCTTGGATTTATTTCAAACTGTCACATCAGCTGGAAGTTTTGCTTGAAACTCATCGGTAAAATTATTTTGCGATCCTCTCCGTCTCCCGATCGGTCATTCTTATTTATTTTTATTATGAGAAAAATATATAACGTCAGCTGCCTGTGCCTCTATCATAGAGTCAGTACAATGTCAGACATTCCAGGAAATAACCCAAATGTCAATGATAGACAAGGTCTACATTCAATTTTCAGAGTTTTTAAAGATACAAGAACTGTATGATGGACTTACCATGGAATCGAATTCTCCTGGTTGTTTACCGGGATGTTGTTTCTGGAAGCTGTCAATCAAAATTAAGAAATAATTATTCCTAATCAGTTAAAAAATAAAGTGAGCATTTCCTTTAAACAAGAAAAATAACTTTCTTTTACCTTTTTTCTCCTAATTGACAACCTCAGTTCTTTTTTATCTAACTTTTAAAATTTTTTTCTTTGACAAAAGAAGGTAACATTTCTTTCTTTTATACGGAAGGACCTTATTTTTCTTTCTATTCCATTCACACTTTCCTTAAGTTGTTCTACCTTTTTTAACTTTCTTTGACCAAAGAGAATAACTCTGGAAAACAAGGAAAAGATAACTCACTTTTCTCTGGCTGTTTCTAGTTCTTTATAGTACTCATCAAATTCTTTCTCGTACTTCTGTCTGTCCTGTTCTGGTACCTGATTGGCCGGCTGTCAATCAATCAGAAGCATGATTATATATTTCATTGGAAATTGTTATGAGAGAGGTTTGCTTTGAAACACTCTCAAACAAAATATCTTAAGGCACTTTCAAAATTGGCGCACTGCTTTGAAACACTCTCAATTAGTTATATCTTAAGGCCCTTTCAAAATTGGCGCACAAGCAGAAGCAACAAAATAATCATAGGAACAGAAAATTTAGATTTGGATCATAGACTGTTGTCAAAATAATCAAATATAGAAAAGTATGCGTACAAAATCTGATTACTGATTGTGTATACACTGTATTGTAAGATGATTTGTTAGAGTTTACAAACCTGGTCCTCCTTGTTATGAAGAGAGTGAGTGAGGAAAGCCAGCACGTCATGGTCATCTAAAAATAGAAATCAGAGAGCTGAGGTCTCAATAGCTTACACACACAAGAAGTCAGGCAGAATGTGCACAGTGTTGGTTATAAACAGCAGGCGTCACTGCACAGCTTCAGGAGGACTTTTTGTAATCATCTTGGCATATTACCAGCTGAGTTAACATTACTGAGCATCAAATTCTGAGTTAGGTATATGGCATGTTTCACTATAAGTTACAGAGGATTTTGTCGTATTTCAAAATGGTGTGCAATTACCGGCGAGACCCCCTGTAGCGGCGGTGACCCCGAAGTAAGCACTGTCCGGAAGGTTGACGTTCTCCTGCCTCAGACACAGCTCAAAGTCGTCCTTGTTGTTAGTCAGTCCGTTGTTCACAAACACCTACAACACACAAATAAAATAAAGTTGTCAAAGTTTGATTTATGCACACTCAACCTATTTCTAAACATCAATATCATTCACTTTATTGAAACAGTAAAGTTTTCTTGAATAAATTCATAAAATTGTTTACACCCTCACTAAGACTTAGATGGGGAGTGGCTGTAGATGATGAACTCATTGACTTTGCTTTACTTCATACATACTACATGACTCTTACTTTGCTTTAGTACACACAGTGACAGTCTATGTTATACTTACCATGGCATCATCAGGACTTTGTTTTATGCAGATTGTATGCTATAAGTATTTTGCAGTTTTTATATCTTTAGCATTTTGGAGTTCGTACACCATTAGTATTTCGCTTCACACAGTACATGCCATTAAGATTTTGCATTATCATGTTTATGTACATGTAGATTTTGTTTTAAGTGGGTTTACTGCTGCGATACACACCATGCAGAGTTTGCTTTATGCAGTTAGTACCTTAAGTATTCTGCTTTACAAGATACACTGCTGCGGTACGTACCGTAAGGATTTTGCTGTAGTATTCGACCTTGACCCTGACTGGATACGGTTTGTTTCTGAAGTCCCGGAGACATCCTCCCAACTGTTGCTGGGAACCGTCACTGTCAACACACAACAACATGGTTAGTGCCAATGATAATGATACACAATACATGACATATTGTGAGATATGTCACTGTCAAAACACAACAACTTGGTTCAAACAAATAATTAAATATGACTTATAGTAATATTGCAGAGTATATTGTTGTACCCTTACATACATATAATACATGTTTAGTTTAGAGTCATTAGTCGCCCCTTCCCTGAAGATACTGACTGTATCAGGTTTAGATCTACACACCTCATGTTTAGATCTACACCTATGTTTAGATCTACACACCTCATGTTTAGATCGACACCTCATGTTTAGATCTACACACCTCTGGTTTAGATCTACACACCTCTGGTTTAGATCTACACACCTCTGGCTTGTATTGAAGTGTACCTACATGTGTCTCACTTAATGTTTACAAACTCTAGCGCATTGAGGACCATCCCATTTATTATCTTCCTCCCTCCCTGCCATCATAAAAAAATCATCAAAAATCAATCCCCCCCAAAAAACCCCCAAAAACCAATTCCTTACCCTATTACCCTACCCTACTGACCAATCCATAAAGATGTCAATGGCATATTTACTCAACATAAAAATACTGACCTGACAAACAAAGCTCTGAGCCCCCCCCCCCCACCCAATCTCCCTACTGGTACCCCAGGGCTGTCACAGCACTTTTTGGTACAGGGACCGGGTCCCTTCCATTGGGAAAATTATCAACATTTTTTGTCAAATTGGGAAAATTTAATATACTTTAATATATCATCAAAATGCCCGGTTTTGTATTAATAGCAAAATCTGCTGTTCACTTCTTAAAATTAAAGTTGTACAGCTCACATGATATTCTCAGGAACTAACCAAGAGTAAAAAGAAGACATGAAAAAATAGGGAAATTTTCAGAGTTTTGAAGAAATTAATTTATTTAAAATTTTATTTATACATGTTGATTTACAGATTTAAATTTTTGATTTGAAATTTTACAGTGGTCAGGAAAATAAGAAGACTTCATTTTTTTCACATGATTGAGACATGATGATTTACAATTTTTTAAATCGAGGTAACCAACAGATATAGATTAAACATTTTTTTTTTCAAAAATAATAAATAAAAAAAGATTAAAATCAAATTTGGAAAAGGGAACCAAATCTATATGATGTGGAATTATTATATTTCATTTCAATATTACTTGATCATTCAGGATATAATTAAGCCAGCTTTAATCAATTACGGCAAATCTACTGACCAAAAAGAAAACAGCTTGACAAATTGCAAGATGTAAATAATTAATGCATTTGGGAATTTTTATCCTGAAATTGGGAAAATCTGTGGCTTTTTGCCATTGGGAATGGGTCCGATATTCGGTTCAAATTTGAGGGGAGTGACGGCCCTGTACCCCCTTAATTCCTGTAGGTGTTAGATCCACCCCAACCCTCAACAGTTAGGCCATTAATTATGAGTACATCTATCAATCTTTCAGTAATAGTTCTTAATTAGGTCACACACCTCTGGTGGTCGTACTGTTGAGTTCCGTCGTTGACCATGGCCATGATGTAAGGGTTGTTGTGCTGAAACAGGTAAAAACACAGGTAAAAACAGGTAAAACAGGTAAAATGATACACTGAAGTATGGGGAAAACAGGTAAAGTAAAATACAGAAATATTTAGGTAAAACAGATCAAAAAGAATATTATAGGCAAACTGTTTGGCAAAAAAATTCTTTCCATTAATTATCAGGCCCAAAATTTAAACTATAGTGAAACAGTCCGATATATAGAGAGTAGTAGCTGCAATAATGTAGCCCTCTCCGAATTTTTATATCTCTCCAAAAAAAAAAAAATTCGGGAGAGGGCTACATTATTGCAGCTAATAGAGTAGTACAATTTGGAAAGAGGAATAACTCAATTTTAATGTTTTAACACATTGGGATTTTCAGTATGACAATAAGATGACTAAATGCAGCTGCACTGGACCTAATGTTGTGGTGCATTGAAACCAATACATTTGTTGTTTCATTGGGCATATATCAATCCAAAACACATGACGATCATCAAACTCTTAATTAGAACAGGAAATTAAAGAAAAGTGTAGACTTTTACACAAACAGAGGAGCATGTAAATATTGAGATGAGAGAATAAAACATACATGTAATATAACATCTAGCAACGCTTAAGGTGCAACACTCAATTTTGCTTTTGATAAAAATCAACCAAAAAGATAGCAAAGGAAATCAACACAATTTGAAGCAGTTTTTTTTAAAAATGGCGAAATTACAGAATACACAGAAAATCCTCCTTCACTTGAAGACGTTCAGAAGGAAAATAGTCATTCTTTTGAAATGAGAGTTGTCTTTCTTTGCTTTCAAACATTCTACAGTACTGTATCATAGATAATGGATTGCACACAGAGATAGAGAGATAAAAACAAAGAAACAATAAGAAGCTTGACATGAATTTGTTTGGACCTAGGAGTTACCTCCCTGTTTTACTCACAGTTAAACGCTGGCATAAATAAAAACGAGAGCTAAAAATATTGGCAGCAAAACTCTTGTAGAAAAATTGCAAGGACTTACCAGACCTTATGAATCTTATCAATCTTCATGAGCTTACCAAAGCTTATGAATATGCATGTCTTACTGAGCTTACAAGTATCCATAAGTCTTACCCAGAACTTATGAATATGCATGAGACTTACCAAAGCTGGAGAAAATTCATGATTTATACCTAAGCTTTTGAATATGCATGATATTACCAACGTTTATGAATATGTATGATGCTCACCTGTCCGTCATTATCAAACGAGTCCATGAACACGCCCAGTCCCCTCCACGTGTCCTGGTTCCCAAAAACTGGTCCCTCCTGTCCCTTGTCTTCTGTGAACCAGATTGCCTATAGAAGTCAAACAGAATAAATATAGAATATAGAAACAAAATAAATTGTTGTCTGTGTCTGATTCTTGTGAGCTTATCAACCCCCCCTCCCCACTCAACGTTGCTTATCTTCCATAATATATATCTTTCCCTGAATATACCACTGCAAAAACTAAACAACTGTTACCAAAAACCTTTGCACGAAATATCTGATATAGGAAACTAAAATTTACAATATTACTTAAACATTTAAAATTCAAGATTTTTCAAGAATTTAATAACTGACATTTACTGTGTATTCAGGCTAATGAGCATTTATTTTCTTTTCCCACTAGATGGAATTTTCAAATCTTAAAACATGTGATCATTCATCATCGGAAACCCACGGTCGGTCTTGCTTCTCTTAATTATGTTGAAATAAATTTGTTGGTGTCATAATGTTAACCATCCTCAGAAAGCATAAGAATTTAATTTTGTGTTTATAACATGCCGATTGGAAAGTAAATGGTAAGTACAGTATACTTTAGTTGTTCAATTGTTTTATTTTAATGTACAATTTATGAGTAGTTGATTGTTAAATCAATGTCACTACCAGTCATCAATTTAATTATGCTAACTTAGTGCATAATAAAATTAGTATTTCCTATTACATTTTTAAAATATGCCACATTTTAACTGAGGGATAATGGGCGAAATAAAATATATTAATTCTCATTTAAATGATCATCTCATAGCAGATATACATCTCCAATAAATCCTGTTTTTTCGCATGATAAATTTATCTAACTCCTCAAATCTGTGTAACAATTGTCCCTTAGGTATCAATTAACACACGCTAGGCCAGGCACAAATTTACACAATTTTAGCCCTGCTAAGGTCAGGCGTAGAATATAAAGGAAGTGGGAGCTAGTAATGCCCTATCCCAGGGGCAAGGACTGGCTAGGGGCAATAACTCTGATTAAAACTTAGTGATTGATTTACATGCACTCTCTATTAGCTTTACTTTGACAGACACAATTAATGATTCTGTTTGAGAACTTCATTATTTATCTTTTGTGCAGTCTTTAATATGATCCATTTATTTTCCTGTTTTGCTATAAATCAAAGATGTTTTTTTTTTGCAAACATTAAACCATCATGTATTTTTTTCAGGAATGAAATATTAATCATGTTAAAAACCATAGTAAAATCTAAGAATAAGTCTAGAATATTTTCATTCACTCGAAAGAATATAAAATTAACAACTTATTAAATTTTGGAAGAAGAGAGAGATAGAAGAAGAATGGGAAGGGAAGAATATGAAGCAATGAAGAACAGTAATAAAGGATTAAGCCGCATGTATCAAACATATAACAAAGACTTACACACATGGTAAAGAACACAATGTGAAGGTACATGTATTTGATAGAGTGATCATGAGAGAGAGAAAAAATGAAGAGAAAAATATTAATTTACCAGTCCATCGGCACCAACTCGACCTCTCCCTGTGACCTTGAACACACACTCGATGGACCACTGGTTGAAGTTCGTCTTCTGATTGGTCCATACCCATCCTAGGTAATAAACAAATATTTCTTTAAATGTACAGAGATCAAGAACAATGTCTGATGAAATGAGTGAGAAATCAAATTAATATCACTGGGTTTTTGGATATTGTATCTAATATACACTTTTTAAAAGAAGGAAAGTTTTTTTTTCAACAACAAAAATGGTATCAAAGTCAAACTGATACAATTGTAATAGGAAAGAAGGAATGAGCATATAAATACCGGTACATTGAAAACATATCGATGGACCGGGAATCGAACCTGGGACCTCTGCAACTCCAGTCAGGAGCTCTACCACTGAGCTACCCAGGCCGATATCCACGGTCCATATAGCCCCAACTACTACACAATTCTAAATCTGTTTCACTACCATTCCAGTCATTTAACATGTATATTCCATATAGCAACATGTTGTTCAGATAGAAAATACATGTACATTTAATAGAGGTTAACTTTAATTCATCTGGTCAGATAAAAAACAAAAATCAAAATTGGCAAGAAAAACATTAAAGAGAACAATTGAATGACCATCACTTACCTCGTTTGCTCCTGATAGACGGGGCTAATCGGATGTTGTCATCACCAGCAATAGCATCTGAAATAGAAATAGACAGATCATGTAGGAATAATGACAAAAACGGCACAGTGTTAATCGACCGGAGTCAAGTTCAACCCCATGTACATATCTTTAAGTTTGTTTAGATTTTGCATCAACAATTGCATCAAAACATTTCTAGATGCTGGACAATAGTCCCTTATGTTTGATGCAGACATTCAAAGTACTGCATGAGGTTTTTTTTTTCTCAAGGCATGAACAAAACCACCTTTTTTCTCTTCTTATCAATAAAGTATGCTTTTTAAAACGTGTGTTGACAAACTTTTTATAAAGTCAGATATCCTAAAGGACTTTTATTTTTTTATTTTAAAATTCATGACCAGCTGATGACTGTATTAACTGCATGATGATGATAAATGATGCCATATGCTAGCCATTCCCGTTAATTTACGAATGCATCCATATTTCTTCAACATGCACCAGGCAAACTGATTCAGAACTTGAGAAAAATACGAACAAATGACTGAATTTGCATTTATTCTTCAGATTTTGCCGGCATATGTTATTGTTGACAAACTACACGTGTACATAACAAACAGCCAACCAGAAATCACCTAGTGTCGCTAAACTTACCCCCTCCGTAATCCCAAAAAGGAATGCTTTTGTTGCTCTGCACGAGATGAGGGCCCTTGAAACTGTACTTATATTCAAATCTTGGCTTCAATTGGGCTCCATTAGTTAAAAGAACCACGGAAAACAGTACAGCCAGAACACACAGCATCGCGCTTGACGTTCAGTAAAACTATAACGGAAGGAAGATTGGACGCGCTATCTAGCGGAAAGCAAGGGGCGTAACTCTGTATAATGGTGTGGCGGATCTCGAGCCGTGGCGGATCACCCACTATGTAATAAATTTATTCACATTGAATTTTACATTACATAAGATGTTGTTCCTTTTTAATTTTAAAGGTAAATTTATACAATCAGTTAATATGTTTTACATGTACGGTGCGACCGTTGGGGTGAGCGCAGCTTTTGATTACATGTAAACAGAGACATAAATACATAGATACGTATTATCAAATAAAGTATGGTTTAACAAATGATGCCAAAAAAAAAAAAAAAAAGAAAAAGAAAAAAAGAAAATGAATTTGAATACAAGTTAAATACAATTTATCTTCTTTCCAATTATTCATACTTTTTATATTATTATTCTACGTAGAAAAATGACCCTTTTGCCTGATGAATAATTGTCATTTTCATAAAAATGAAGAAAAGTGACCCCTGTAGAATAATGACCCCTTTAAAATGAGTTTATCAGTAATTTTTTTTTTAATTTTAAATATGTAAAATAGTCTCTTTAATATTGTCATTGTTACTGCAGTACACAGGTAGTATCAGAAACAATAGCTGATATAAATAAAACATCAAATAAACTTGAAAACATGTGTGCATATTTAAGGAGGAAAAGAAATCCTTTCGTTATAACGAGATACTATGGTGGCTGGTATAGGATCCTAGAGCAGCCACCGTAAGATACTGACAACATGTATAGGATCCTAGAGCAGCCACCGTAAGATACTGACAACATGTATAGGATCCTAGAGCAGCCACCGTAAGATACTGACAACATGTACCGAAGTATAATTCCCATCACAACGGACAACATGCATCTCACTTTGGACTTATTTCAAGATACAAGTCACTATATAATAAAATTCTGTTTATTTGCGATGACGGAATATACTCTATATATTGTTCATGAATTATACTTGCATTTACGTAAATATTTTCCCCTACAACCAAGTTCTGGGTATGCAAGTGCAGCACCAATAATTAATTATTAAACCAAATTTATAAAAAGTCCACTCCACCGTTAGGAATTATTACTCGAATGATCTATATATTATATCTTAAGCTCTAAAATGCCTTTTCTGTTTCACTTGAAAAATAGAATTGAAAAATTCACATAAAATAATTCAAAACCGACATTGGTCTCTGTTTTGTAAAATCATATTTCAAAAAAGAATTTTAAGAGGGTCTGGCGGCCGTGACCATTTTTAGACTGTATATAAATCTCCTCTAAAGAAAAGTTTTCTATAAAGATATAGAAAACTGCTCAATTTTAAAGATAAAATTTTGGACATTTTATGTGGACATCAATATCTTTTATTAAAGTTTAATTTGTTGACCACACACCCTCCCTAATGACTCTGTGTGTTAAATAACAGTATTCTTCAGTCCGTTTCTACACGGTGATCACAGCTGCACTGTATTACTTTTACTTAAAATTGTAATTAAAACTTTGTATTCGTAGAGAATAACATCAATAATGTGAAATACATGTAAATGCCATTCTCTTTTTTTTTATCAACGTTTATACATATACACTGTTATATAATTTTTAATATATTTGATCAATCTATATAGTTATGTACTATGTTCACAACTGCTTTGAAACATATAATTCTATTCATGATCACAAAAAAAACCAAAAAAAAAAAAAAAAACCATTCATCAAATGTTTAGAATAAGATGTATATCTAATACGTGGAAGAAAACAAAATTAACGTAAAAATAACTTTCTCCCAGAAATGTAGATAAAAAAGTTTTCATAATCCAAATTTTTCACAAAAATATAGGTCATTTTTCGATTGACAGTATTTTATGTATGGAGTAACCCATAATCTATTCTAATTTATGGCGGGGGTCATTTTACTTCATGTTTAACGTAAAGAAAAATGACCCCTAGGTCTTTCTTCTTCAAAATCATCCGATTATTTTACAGCTGGGGGTTATTATTCTACGTAGAAAAATGTCCCTTTTGCCTGAAGAATAAGTTTCATTTTCATAAAAATGAACACACGTGCACTTTACATGTAAGGAATTCACAAGATACGGCATTGAAAACTACATAGAACGCAAGGGCGTTAAAATCAGTCATTTAATTCTCTTCAAACCAAAATACGGCGGCCCATTTCTGTCAGCAAAAGTGAATGTCTCGCCACAATTTGCTGACACCGTGGAATCTTCTCATTTTTGGCCTGATGGTGTTAAATGCAGACGCTGGATAAGTAATCGCGAATGGGAACTCAAGTACTTCTCACACGAAGCCGAAGAACCAGCAACGATGGTGTACCGCAACCAACACAATGACTAAAAGCAGATTAATAGAGTACTGCAACTCAACAATCTTAATGATAAGTCTTATCATATTTATTCAAGTTATGGTTGTCATAATGGCCTGGAATATTCGTGGAATTATTTCCTCTAGACTCTGTCATCTCTTCTCGATAGAGCAAACTGTGACATTGCAATACTTACTGAACACAAGCTCAAAAGTGAGACTAAAACGTACTTAGATTCTATTCATAGCGATTTCTACAGCTTCGTTAAAACCGACGACAGCGACCTAGTACAAGGCATTGGTACTACATATAGCACTGGAAAAGGGGGTGTAGCTATTATGTGTAGGAAATCCCTATCCTTCTCAATCAAAGAATTCCATGTCCTCAATCAAACCGAATCATAGGCGCTGAACTTTCTGATAAAATGGGTGGCATCTTTGGTGTTTACCTACCATCCGACAATAACTTAGATATATATGCACAGGAATTAGGTATCGTCGAAATTATGTATCACTACTATTCCGCTTATGGCAAAGTCATTCTAGGTGGCGATTTTAATGGCAGTCTACTGGATCAGCAACATACCAACCAACACAAATCCAAGTTACTGACTAAGTTTGTTATAAATTGTAGCTTATCCAGACAAAACTCTGATGTTATTGCAAATGGTGATAGTTATACCTTTATACAGAAGCAAACTACACTTGATTACATCCTATTTGATAAATTTGTTCTCAAAAACTTACAACATTATGCCATCATCAAAGAGGACACTTTTTCCCTAACTTCTGATCACTTGCCGGTTGTAGCAACGTTTGACATTCACATATGCAGACACCAACTCCATTTCTCGGAAACAAATTACCGGCTTGGCATAAAGCTACTCCCGAGAGTTTAGCAGAATATAAAGCCAAAGTTACGTTATATAAAGCTCTTGCGTGTAAAACAGCGCAAAATCTTCAAAACGAATCTGATGTAACAAGCTTTTTTCACGAGATTAACGATGTTTTGCGCGAATGTGCAGGAAACACTGTGATACACACTTCCTACAATCCTTTTACGCGACCAGACTGGACCAAAGCAGTCAAAGAACTTCATGACATAGAAAGAGCTAAACTCCGAATATGGTTGTCCGAAGGTCGACCACGAGTTATGAACTACTCATAATATCGCGAATACAAGAGAGCACAGCGTTCGTTCCGAAATGCTCTGGACAGAGAACACGCCGCTTACATGGGCAAAGTATACTCAGACATTGATAAGGCAGCTGAAGTAGATTTGCGTCTTTTCTGGAAACTCACAAAGCGCATTAAACCAAAAACATCCAGATTATACCCCGAAATAATCGACTCCACAGGTGAAAAGAATACTGAACTAGAAGGAGTTGCTGAAGCGTTCGCTAGTCACTATGAAACCTTATACAGCTGTCTCAGGGACCAAAATTTTTACGATTCTGAAATAACAGAGCTATTCAAATATGACCTCCGTACGGTACCAGGCGGATTGATCACTTCAGATGAAATAATAGTAATATGTGTCGTTCAATCGTTGACATTTCGTAAAGCCCCGGGCTATGACCTAATAACAAACGAACATATTAAATATGGAGGTGAAACTCTAACACTCTGTATTGCGATGTTATTTAATGCAATCATTGACAGTGGCAAAATCCCCACTGAATGGAAACAAGGTCTCATTATTCCAATATATAAAGGTGCAGGAAAACCAAAAGACTCCTGTAAGTGTAATGGGCCAGTAGCTCAATTGCCGTGCATTTTCAAAATATTCGAAAAAATAATCCTATCACGCATAAATAGTGAGATCCTACAACACTCGAAATTCCCGAATCCCCAGCAACAAGGCTTTAAAAAAAATATCGGCTGCTTAACAGCTTCTTTTGATCTACAGGAATAAGTTTTCCATAACCTTAAACAAAATAATAATTTCTAGATACAAGTAACGCTTTCGATACTGTCTGGAGGAATGGACTTCTATTTAAACTTTACAATCTTGGAATAACTGGCAAAACCTGGTCATTGATACAGAACGGCCAGTTCAGTGGTTGTCAATCAAACACGATCGAGATGGTTTCCCGTATAGCAAGGCGTGCGACAAGGTGGGGTATTATCTAAATTCTTGTATTTGGTATTCATCAACGATCTTATAAATGACTTGAAACTCAACAGTCCAAATTCTGGTGTTCTTGGCGTAAGGAGCGGCTGTCCTTCGCTAGCAGATGACCTATCGTTCATCTCAACTTCGCCAGTGCAGCTTCAGAGATTACTCATACTCGTGCAAGTGGCGTTTTAAATTCAACGCGTCAAAATCATGTGTATTAACATTCTTTGATAAATGCAACAATCGAAAAAGTGAATTCACATGGCATCTTGGACAAACTGAAGTCTGAAGTACCACAGAAAGAGTCGTACAACCACCTAGGTATTACCGTGCCCTCGAAGTGTTAACTATCGGTCGCGATATCTGATGCCTGCAAAAAGGGCAAGAAATCTTACTTTGCATTATCTGACATTGGATCCAAGTACTTAAACCCTGCGACAGTGTCTCACCTTTATAAATGTATAGTTCTTCCATCGGTTTTGTATGGCTGTGAAACTATGCAGATCTGATATATCGGAGTCACTCTTTCACGTTCAACCTATATCACCAGAAATTGACACCAGAAAACTACTTTTCTTAGGAAGACTCTGCCGCTTGGATTACGATGCCCTGCCGAAAAAAATCTTTCTCACTCGGCTGACGTCCTTCATGCTAGAATACTTACAAGACTGGCTGTACAATGGAACTTTCCCAACCAAAGACTCCTGAAAAAAGATTGTCAGACGGGCTGTGAAATCGTCTCATGATAGAGATCGAGAGAGACGCATGTCCTATGATCCGGACTTTTCCTTTTTTAGAGAAGTATTTTCCAAATTTAGACCTTCATCTATATGGAAATTACCTTCAACTCCCAACGAAATCAACTTGTGTAAATCTATTGTCAAATTGTGTACAAAAATGCATTGCAATTATAACTAGTAGACTAATTGTTCACGGAACAATTAGAGGCCTTTTCACCTTTCATAATGATTTTAAAAAATCCCGAAAATGTTGATAATTAATGAGTAATTAGAGAAAAATCA
Source organism: Magallana ariakensis (assembly GCA_020458035.1). Classification (NCBI taxonomy): domain Eukaryota; kingdom Metazoa; phylum Mollusca; class Bivalvia; order Ostreida; family Ostreidae; genus Magallana; species Magallana ariakensis. The sequence goes on along the minus strand of CM035811.1, from coordinate 15,529,600 downwards.
ATTTCCGACTCAATATCAAAAGGAAAAAAACCCGGCCACGACGGGTTTCGAACCCGTGACCATTAGACTGCGACTCTTAACAGGTGCGCGTTTTAAATTCTATAGGAATGTGATGCGATGCAAAACAATACACACCCTTATGGTTTAGATCCGCCGTGTTTGCATTCCGGAACATTGAGAAGTCTAATGAATAGATAGGCGCTTAGCGATTGGTTCTGATGCTTATCAATTTATTAATAAAAATCAGTGCTGCTTGTAAACAATGTGGCCGGATAGCGTTGACTAAGAAATAAACAGGCCAGGTCAAACTTTTGTCGCGAGCGGCCAGTTGAAGGTGTTGGAAGGCCATGTCGGATTAACTGATGCGCATTCTCCTGTTGATTTGAAATGCACGTGCTCAGAAATCTATTAACTGTCATGCATTTGTGGATTATAAGTACGGAAAATTTGAAATGAATTAAGGCCAGTCATGCATTTCAGCCAAGTCGGGAAAAAAAACCACACTGAAAGAAAATGTAAACAAAATTCATATAAAATCGAGGTCTGGGAAGGAAGAGTTATCTTTCGTAGAACTTCAACAAATATCGTCACAGGTTGCTGATAAAAATGTAAACACAGATTTTCAGTGAAATTGGAGCATGAATTTATTAGATACAAATATCGAAGCGTTGAAACTTCGTTTCTCGGGATGATGGTTTAATGCCGCTGGAGTGAATAACTTTCTTCAATATGGTTCATTTTCTTTCTTTGGCAGGCATTTAGATTAAGATGTAAGGAATAATCCCATGAATTTTCGCCATGTTCTGCAGAGATTTACCGCAGCTGGAATTTTTATTCGGATTCGTAGTCTAAAACGCGGTCTGGGGTAAAAATTTCAGACTTTTAAAAAAATCTGACAAACGGTTGTAAGACTTTGTTAGGTGTTATTTTAAAAAGAAATATTAAACTTTAAGATAAAATATCGAGTGTCAAGTTCATATAAGAATTCAATTCTTGTACAAAAGGAAGGATGGGGGGGGGGGGGTATAATTGTAGATATAAATGAATCTGATGTATATGTTGCATATACTTTTAACACATCAGTTGTAAGAGGTCAAAGGTCAAAGTCTTAGCAACCAAAAAAGTTACGAAAAACTCAAACTCGTGTTTATATGATACGCTTTATACTACTACTTTTTTATTCTTATCACTGAGAAAAATGAATAATATACATATAAATCGATATTTCTATGATATTATTTCTGATCTCGAAATAACATCAGATATTACTATTTTCCATATTTTAATCCGTTAACATGTCTTCTCTTCATTAGTCAATTCTTGGCATGCACAATTTCAAACATTTTTTTACATGTAAAAAATGACAATAGCAAACTGTCAACCATCTCAAAAATCCATATAGCGAAATACTGATTTAAAGCAGAGCAACACGGACCTCTAAAAAGATAGAGGTGGGATCAGGTGCCTAGGAGGAGTAAGCATCCCCTTTTGGTCAGTCTCACCCGTAAAGTGTGCCGCCTCGTCACAATTATAATAGGGAATCAAAGTACTGACGGGAGTTGATTTTATCAATTATTATTTATTTTAGAATCAACGATATGTTATTTAACATGACAAGTAATTTCTAATCTCTATTTAAATTACGCACATTTTTATAATATGAATTCTCGGACTTTTTCGACAAGAATTTCGAGAAAACCCCATATGAATCATGTTGTGTAATATTTAAAGATATAATTAATTCCATCAAACTATGTATCAGTAATCGAAATATTTCTAAAAATTGTACACATGTCTGGATTCAAGCAATATTGAACTCTAATATCGTTCAACCAGACGCTCGGCTGTCTCCGTTATTCTCCGACTACCGAGAGAGACTCTCTGCTTGTCGGAGATTTACGGAGACAGCCGGTTGAATGCTCTGGAGTAGGAATACATACGATTACAAAACAATATCTAAATTGTTCGTACTATTTAAAATCTGGCTATTTTCAAGGTATTTATAAATACATTTTCTTGAAAAACAATGGTTCAGCATACAATACACCGCATTTATCTATTATTTCAAGAACTAACTCTTGTCAGCGGTGATGATTTGTGCTTAGGTCCAAACACTGTTTCACTTTCGATTTGCCAGAGTAACTGCATAGGAGAGTTGATTAAAATCAACTCCCAAAAAACGAAACTTTGATGATTTGGTTTGCTTGTGGTGGTCAAAATACAATATTGATATTTCAGGTACTCCGTAATGACAAACCTGTTTAAGCATTATTTGTTTGTTTTGAAATATGGTCATAGATCTAATGGCGTTTTCTAAAATTTTTAGATATTTCATAAAACAACAGACAATCGGTCTCACAAATTGTTTTTTTTAATTCAACCATAGCTTTTTCATGTGTTAATTAACATACTTTACAAGAACGTGAAATGTGTTTACAAAGTAAATACATTCACTTGCCTCTTTATAACACATATTAAACTATCTTAAGCTAAATGCTCTGAATGAACACAGAAAGTATATTATCTTATTTTTGTTAAATTGTAGAGTGCGATTTTGGCTACTGACCACTAACTATAGACAACTGTGCATATGCCTGACAATACGAACCATACGAGCACGGGTATTCAATTGCAAATAGTAAGGAATTACTTTCTTTTTATTAAAAAAAAGACAATTCTTTTTTTCAAAACGTAACATGACCTTTATAACTTAGTTTCTTACTAAATTGAAAATTAAGTATTAAGGTCAATATCATTTAAAACAAACTATGAAATCACCACTGCTTATAGAAAATGTATGCCATGCATTGCTTAGGCATCACAAACTTACGACTCTCGTGGTCTTGAATTAAGAACCTGTATACGAAACGAATAGGGTTATGGAACAACAAATACTTATTCCCCAAACTGGGTATTTTAACTTTACTGAAACGAAAACAAAAACGATTAAACATGATACCTGTCGGATTTATCTCGGCAATTTATTGCACAACAAGTACAAAGAAGGACATGCAGATTTTTCTTTTCAATGTATGCCTTAAAACTCGCAAGCTACTTAGATTTACCTAAACTTTTTAACATATGGCACCTTGAATCAGGAATAACGCGGGTAGTTAAGGCAACTCCGAGTTTATTGATCGTCGGTATCATGGTCATTTAAAAAAGATGTTTATTTGTATGAAAACAAATCTGAATATTAATATAAAGTGAATGTGCTCACAACGGAATTATTTTTTAACTTCGGAATCGAGTTGCTCTTGAAGCTGTCGTTCCATGTTATCACGTGTCAGTTAAAATAAGATCATTGTTTTATCTTAACAAAACATCAAGAAAAGTAACACTACACCGAAGTTCATTTTTTGAAAGTAACAATAATTCGATCGGCAATTAGTTCATGTTTATTTGCATTACTGTTAGAATCCTATCGATAATCGCATGCATTTATAATGTCATTATTTATCGATAACCCCCTCAACTTCTTCAATTTCATCGAAACTACTACGTAATTCCATTCACAAGAACAAAGCAACGGATTCTAGTATCACCATTCAAGTATTATAGAGGGTCAAACCCACCCCCTCCCACCGGCAAAGACAACTATTAATGTTCCTTAAGAACAAAACCCCCACCCCTCTCCCCGTCTCAATGATTAACTCTTGATCTGAACATATTGATATCGGAGCGAAATGTCCTGGTGAGCAACATCCTGCATATCTATTAAATTAGCTGCGCTGTTTTGTTTTGTTTTGTTGTTTTGTTGTTGTTGTTTTTTGGGGTTTTTTTTGTATATGTAAGCATCAATTGTAACACCGTGTTCCAAGTAGTTTGTTGTGTTGGAGACGTACACAGATGATCCAAAGAAACAGTTTGTGATTAAAGTGAGTGAAATATACAAGCAATAAATAATACGTACAACACACCTCTACGTCACAGAGCTCCCTGTATATAAATAAAACCCAGAACACTCTTCATGGATGATAACTCCTGGTAGTATCTCGTTGTAGTAGATGACGTACTGTCCATGTACAGGACAAGTGGTGGTGAAGACAGTAGGTATTCTGTTTCTTGTAAAAGTTGCCGTTCTTGGGACATGAAATTTCCTCCGATATAAATGTTGGATACATACAGATATATTTCCAGTTAGTAGGTTGTGTGGTAATCGAAGGCAATATAAATAACAATTATTTTAATGAGTAGCGTATAACAATATATAGAAACATCATAATGTGTCAATGAAACTGGCCATTTAGAATTACAATGTTCCACGTTTGTTATGATTTTAGGGAAATAAACGACAGCATTACAGTTAAACACATTCATAATCGTTATATTCCACTACTTAAACAATACCGGAAATACACTTTACTCTTGAGTGCACACCACTTAAATGTAAACACGTTACTCTGGAAGTGATCCTTGAATGAATTGTGTGAAGTGAGTGCAATGTTACCCCCCCCCCCCCCCATATCAATATGTAGTGGACATCTTAATGTAAATGTGTTTAAAAAAACGCACAACAAATGGAAAAAAAACAGAATGCAAATACTATTGTATAACGAAACAATAAAGGTAATATCTATCTTTCATACAAAAACAACAATGCTTTTTTTTAATTACTTAAATAATTACGCTTGATAAAAAAGTTAAAATGGGCATAATTAATTGATGAACATAACTAGACTACTGTTCTGACCAATTTTGACATATTTTAAAATTATATATTTACTTTAAAAATGAAAATTAAGAGAATATAAACGTTTGTAACAGTATATATGTTTTCTTTAATAGTTTGGTTTTAGAGAAAATCAAGTAAAACGTGTTGAGAGATGAGAACACACACTGTAATTGAACAATAAACCATTCAAAAGCTTCATGGCTAGTATAGTTTATTTTTAAACACATGTGGGTGAGTTACAGGGAAACTGCTCAATGGTGTTCTTGTAAAGTTTTTGCATAGTATTTTTCCAATCAAGCACGTAATGTTTTAAAAATGATGTATCACTCTTTGATACACATTTCATAAAACATAGAAATCATACATCTTTGTCATACAGCGTGCAATTCTAACCAATTGATTACTAATCAATGAATTATTCTAATCAAGTGAATCAATCAATGAATAATCAGTGACATTCTCCAAAACAATAACCACATTCATCATTAGACGAGAGTTATGTTTGTTGCTAATTGCCAGATAGAGAACTAAACTAATAGATTGTTAAATTAAAAATCTCAACAAAATACTTATACAATAATGTACCCTTTTAAAAATATAATTACACATTAAAAGCATTTTCCAAATAAGCTGACATTTTTGTTTTGCTTTGTAACTTTTTTGCATAAAGAACAATTAAAATTGTTATCATTCATGCAACGTCACACTACTCCTTCCTGGAGAATATAAATTTACAATGAAGTGAGTTTTAAAGCGAGGGATATCACAAGTTAACATGACCACGTAATAACGCCATCATGGTGTTACACGGGGAATACCTGATAGAGACAACATTATGAAATATATTCAAATTATAACGCTTGAATTATATATTGGTTGAACAATATAACATGATATAATACTGATATTATGTTCAAATATTATTCTATATAATGTTAGCCTTGTGGTTTGACATCAATTTAATAAATAACATATAAATATAACATTCCCCACTATGAAAAGGATAAAGTGGGCAAATTAAATTGCTCTAGCTGCTGTGAATGATTCGATAACCAATATCTGAAACAAAAACAAAAAAACAAAAACAAACAAAAAACTAGTATACATATCGTAAACGAAAAACACTTCTTGGAATTGTTTTTCTTTTATTTTAAATAATTAGTTAATGTTAAGAATAAATGTTAAGTAAAATATTCATTTGAAATGATGAAAGATGAAGTCATCCAACAGTTTACTGGTTTACTTAAATCTGACGCAAAAAAATAAACAATTTAATTTTGAACAAAAACTATAACAAAATATATTAAAACCATAGTATGTAACTGATATTTTTCTCTATAATACTGATAGTGTTTTATTGTATTTGTTATTCAACGCTTCTTGACTGCCTTTACATTGATTTCACTTGTTTATAATTTTGGTGTACATTTATTCTCAACATAAAGTCTGATATTTAATTTCTATTTCTAGTGTTTATCGTTCATCCTTCATTTGATTTATCTGTGGTACTATCATAACATACTTTAATTATATTTAAAAGTGCACTGCCTTGGTCCCTTTACGCCTTTAAACATGTTTATTTTGTCAAGCACCACACTGTACACCGTCTTCACACAATGTGTTGGTGACGCAGCCACTAAGGTTTTCATTAGAAACCATGGAACAAAAAATCACGATTTAGCTAAAACAATAATGCAGTGTTTGCGACTTCTAAGGGATCCATGCGCTGTGTTTATTTCCTTATACGTACTTATCTGAACATGCAGGCCTTTTTATTCAATAACCCAATTGTTATAGTGGTTAAGCAGAGGAAGAAGAAAGCCAACGACTTTAGTTTGTAAATCAATATTTATTCACTCGAGAACCAATGCCTGCATTAAAAGTCACACATATTAATACATAGCATGTATAACATGTATAATTATATACATACTAACACAGGTTAAACAACCGTATGTCTCGTGCATTGTCTATGTGTCAAAGAATGGGTTTATTTACAAAAATATAGTCAGCTTATTTATCACATGAATCTATCAAAATAAAACTTTCCATCTTACTTTGTTAGAGTGCTAAAATCAAAGTAATGTTCTTTAACATTTATATCAACATAAATGATAAACAGTAAACATATCATATTTTTTTAATATGTTCTCGGAAAACTAGACGTATATGTATAATACAAGTTACGTATAGAAAGAAATAGTTAATCAATGTCAAAAGGAAATAGTTAGGTATTCTAAGAGTGCGAAGCGGGTATATAATATGACCTGTATTAAAATTTGTATTAAGGTCTTCCGTTTCCAACGGAAGACCTTATTGTTTTCGTACTGTTTCTTATTACTAGGGTCTTCCGTTTCCAACGCAAGACCCTCTTGTTTTTCTTCGGTTTCTTTTTATTATTATTTTATTTTTTATTTTTTTCTGACACCTTCTCGGCTTTATATCTCAAAAAGTTTTCTTCTGATTTCAATGAAATTTTCAGAGCTTTTGTAAAGTGACATTGCCTCAAAGATGTTAAAGTTTCAGAGTTAACGTCACCTCCGTTCAAATTTGACGGCCATTTTTTATTTTTAAAAAAAGTTTTCTTGGAGCTCGCTTAGGCACGAAAATTGGGTACGAATTTTCATTCAAAATTTTCATTCGTTTTGATCTGTATCTTTTTATTAGTTGATATTTTGTTAAGACATATAGAACAAATGTAGTAGAGAATCAAAAGTTCTTACCAACAAAATCAAGAAAAAGGGGCTGGCCCCTTAAATTAGGGGCCAAGAGACTCGGAAAGTCTATTACAAAAAACTAAAAAACGATAAAAATGTTATAATGCATTATAGAAGCAAAGTTGTTGATCGTAGCAATATCTATCAGAAAAAAGTATTGCCACGCCCATTAATTACGTAAGTAGGGATTTTAGGGGCCAATGTCTTTAAACTTAGACGAAATATAGCTAGAGAAGGAGACATATTTTGTAAAGCATTTTAGAAGAGAAAATGTTTGCATTGATGATTCTAATCGATTCCACTAACCAAAACACCAATGGCTGTTCCTATTAAGGATCTAGAGGGCTGGCCCCTAAAATATTCAATCATTTGTATCTCAAAAATGAACAACAATTTTAGACAGGTGTAAGAACAAAAAATGTAAGTATTCATAAGACCTTTCATATAAAATCAAGAAAAAAGGGGCTGGTCCCTTAAATTAGGGGCCAAGAGACTCGTAAACTCTATTACAAATAACTAAAAACGATCGAGATTTTATAATGCATTATAGAAGCAAATTTGTTGATCGTAACATACCTATCAGAAAAAAGTATTGTCACGCCCATTTATAACAAATTAGGGATTTTTAGGGGCCAACGTCCTTAAACTCTGACGTAACATATCTAGAGAAGGAGACATATTTTGTAAAGCATTGTAGAAGAGAAAATGTTTGCATTGAAGATTCTTATCGATTCCACTTATCAAAACACCAATGTCTGTACCCAATAAGGATCTAGAGGGCTGCCCCTAAAGAATTCAATCATTTGTATCTCCAAAATGAACAACAATTTTAGATGGGTGTAAGAACAAAAAATAAAAGTATTCATAAGACCTTTCATATAAAATCAAGAAAAAAGGGCTGGCCCCTTATATTAGGGGCCAATAGATTCGTAAACTCTATTACAAATAACTTAAAATCGATAAAGATTTTGTAAAGCATTATAAAAGCAAAGTTGTTTATCGTAACAATATCTAACAGAAAAAAATCATTGCCATGCCCATTTATAACGTAATTAGGGATTTTTAGGGGCCAAAATTCTTAAACTTTGACGCAATATATCTAGAGAAGGAAACATATTTTGTTAAGCATTGTAGAAGAGAAAATGCTTGCATTGATGATTCTTATCGATTTCACTAATCCAAACACCAATGTTTGTCCCCTTTAAGGATCTAGAGGGCTGGCCCCTAAAATATTCAATCATTTGTATCTCCAAAATGAAGAACAATTTTAGATAGGTGTAAGAACAAAAAATGTAAGTATTCATAACCTTTCGTATAAAATCAAGAAAATCAAGAAAAAGGGGCTGGCCCCTTAAATTAGGGGCCAGGAGACTCGTAAACTGTATTACAAATAACTTAAAAACGATAAAGATTTTGTAATGCACTATAGAAGCAAAGTTGTTGATCGTTACAATATCTATCAGAAAAAAGTATTGGCACACCCATTTATTAGGTAATTATGGATTTTTAAGGGCTAAGATACTTAAACTTTGACGCAATATATCTAGAGAAGGAAACATATTTTGTTAGGCATAATAGAAGAGAAAATGCTTGCATTGATAATTCAAATCGATTCCATTAATCAAAACACTTGTCCCCATAAAGAATCTAGAGGGCTGCCCCTAAAGTATTCGATCATTTGTATCTCCAAAATGAACAACAATTTTAGATAAGTGTAAGAACAAAAAATGTTAGTATTCGTGAGACCTTTTGGATGAACTCAAGAAAAAGGGGCTGGCCCCTTAAATTAGGGGCCAAGACACCCGTAAAGTCTTTTACACATAATTTTAAAACGATCAAGATTATGTAATCCATTAAAGATCCAAAGTTGTTAATCGTAACAATAACAGTTTGTAAAACTCATTGCCACACCCATTGATGACATAATTAGGGATTATAAGGATCTAAAATCTTAAATCTTTAATGTGCTGTAGGTGAAAAAGGAAAACACTTTGTTAGGCATTGTACAGGATATTGCCAATCGTATACATTATCTGAAAGGAATGGTTTGAGGGGGAATTCTGAAATTTCATTAATATTTTAATCGTATCTTTAAACAAATTAAACGGAAGACCTACTCGTTACTCGTAACGAGATCGTATCTAGTATTAAATATATTTTTGTTGGTTGTAATGTTACTATTAAATATTTACTTTTTACTCATACATGGTTTATAGAGGTGTTTAACCGTACAAAAAAAAAAACCAAACACCCCCCCCCCCTTAAAAAAAAGGGATAAAACTTTTACTACTGCTGCCTTAATATTTTTCTGCAATACTAGCTAAGTCCTTAACCGCATGTAACGCCAAATGAAATATGTTCCTGTTTATTTTAATTTTGCACTATTTAATGTGCATTGATAGTGTATACAGATCTCGATTTTATACATTTCTATTTTTCTCGTATACTAGTACAAGCCACGACACGTGTTTTGGTCCACAGCATTTTGATGATGTAATAATATGTTCGTTTTTTACCGCTATTACAGAATTAGTCTCAACACAAATGAATGTTATTGAGCACTATAAGCTAATTTATTCTAATAAATAAAAATAGCATATTTTTTTTTGTTAATATGTAGTATATACATTCATCTAAACTAGGATGCCACTGACCAATATGTATAATTGTATTACATTGAACTGCATTGAAAATAATGTAAAAAAAAATGAGTGAATAAAAAATCAGTTGTTCTATGAAAACGCCAAGCTAACTTTTTTTTTGTTTATATCAGAGTGGTTGTAGAGAGGTTAAAGTAGTCTATTGTTTTTTGGGGTTTTGTTTTTGTTTTATCATTCGCATACCATCCATTCCTCTCTATTGAACTATTATGGAAATAGAAGTCTTTCCTTAAACATCTTATAATTTAATTTTATCATCTTTTTTTGTCACGTCTCACGTTTCATGTCAGATGCTTGTATATAACAACAACATTATTTATTTACATCTAATTTGAAATTAAAATTATATAAAACTGCATTGCTCTTTCATTTTATAAAAAAAAAGTTCTTCTTGTTTTATGCTAGTCGATGAATATTATAATAAGGTTCCTTTACTTCGTTTAACTTCCTTGTCACATGATCATTGAGTATGCGCCTTCTCTGCATCCTAAACCCACAGCTGTTGAGTGGCCATGTCTATACTCATAGGGTAGCCTAATTTGACCAGATCGACAAGACCCTACCATGGTGTCCCTATCCGGACACTCTGTGTATCATCTCGATGTCCTTACTGTGTGGTTCTGTCTGCTGGCAGTCTCCCAGACGGCGTATGGTGAGTAAACTTTACGTACAGGTTCATGTTAACAATATTCACGTAAATATGCATGTTGGTGTACGTGATTAGACAATATTTCACGTGTGAAATAATCGGATAAATTTCCACTGTAAATTTGGAAAGACAAACGTTTTATAAATTTTGTTGTCGTGATGGTTAAATCACATGATCGGGGTGATGAAAATTATTAAGACTCTGGTAGTCCCATGATTAAAGGTACATGGCTTATAGGAGGCATATAGTTGCCGTCTCTGAGATTGTTGTTTACAAAAAGCATGAAACGTTTGTCTTCAATGTTTTCGAGTTAGTGTCTAACGCCCAACACACACTGTTACGATTTAGAGCTACGAGCTAACACAAGCTCTGGTGAGTTATAACACGACAAAATTCGGCGATTTTGCAATGGGTTTTGATGACATGGACATCAGTTCAATTTCTAAATTGTACATATACGGATAAATTTTTTCGGCGGGGGATGGGGTATTACCTGTAAGTATGCTATGTGAATGTTTTTAATTTGAAATGACAATGATGATCTGGATGAGTGTTGCTAAAATAGAAGGCGACGTAAAACGGAGCATATAAAGTTAGTCACTGGATAAGGGAATGAAGTCTACAATAAATCATTTTTATATCAGTTGTTCATATTTAATGCTTATTTCTCAAGCGGAATATGGTAAAAATTGAACTACCAACTATTACATTGTTGTGAAATATAGCCAATGAAATGAACCATATTTTGGAGAGAAACAAAATTTCTAAAGATTTTTTAGGAAAAGAAGATTTCAAAAGATTAGCTGACTAACGGTCACTGTTAAAGAGTTTTCTATGCAATTCTTGAGATTGAAACCTGCACAGGAGTTACCATTTTTAACTTTATAACAAATGTATATTAATTTGAAAATAATATATTGCCATCTATATTAAAATACAACTTGAACAGACATATCAACCTGATATGGTACCAATGATAAGACTTATATGAAACATAGAGATGTTAACGTAGTGAGGGGGTCTATACACAGCTTAGTCTGAGGAAAACCTATTCATATCGATAATTTAAAACAAAATAATACATGTTTAAGGAATAAATATTAAAAAAATTCGATCCTGACCTCTTTACAACATTACATGAATAATTTCAGGTTTCCTATCCGTTTCGCGATTTAGAAACTCCCGGTCCTGACCTTGGGCATCCCCGCCCCCTAAAATCCGCGCATGACTTTAAATGTTCTTACGTCATAAATATCACTGCAACAATTTTTTGCTCAGCGATAGTTCAGTTAATACCTGAAAAAGTGCGAGCCTCACTTTCCATCATTATATTCATAAGTATACTAAGTGCATAGCTATATTTGTCTTCTTCACATTGTAATAAAAATACACTTACCTGCGAAAAGAGTACAACTTTGAATCGCTGAATGGTGAAAAGTGATTTCTGCGGTCAATAAATAGAGAACTAGTCATTTTTGTATGAAAAAAATGTAATCTGTGTTTACGATTATTACAAATAATATACAACTCACAAGAGAACTTATTTTCCGGTACTACGTGGCCTCTCTGGTCAAGAGCGGAAACGAAAAGAGAGAGACGGCCCCAAAAAAAAACGCCGAGCCCGACAAGACAAAACCGTTTAACCGGAAGTTAGTTCCCCTAGATGCACTACTGTAGAAGCACATATTTAATAACTAAATGGTGGCCCCTGATGTCCCTCTAGGTGACAGAAGTTAATTAATTAACCATGTCAAACAGTATTGGTCTGGGAGCAAGTTAACTTCTGGCAGAGGAAGTAATGTCGAAAGAAACGGGTAAACCTGACAACCGCGAGTAACTCCTTACGAGTAGTACAGTATCGACACTGTTCTGCCCACCGCATGGAACTTGCATACCCAATGGTTTGCTCGCACTCATCCTGAACTTGACACAATTCCCCGGCAATGACAAAGTCAGTATCCAGAATAAAGAGCCCTCATGGGTCAGAATGGCTACTACCTGGGAGCTAGTAGGACGTGATATTAGATCCTGAGAGGATTGTTCTTGTTTTCTGTCCAAACAGAAGGTATCCTTATGTTGTAATGGTATACAGCGGGGCTACGACTTCTGAAAAGTGAGGAATACAGTTGCGGTGATAGTTCGCGAATCCTGAAATTTTCTCGACGGCCAGTCTTCTACTGCTTCGATATATTGATCACCCATCTCAACCCTCTTTTGACCCTAAGGTCAATCTGCTGGTATCTTTCGAACACTTCACGCAAGTTGGCTAAATGTGCTTGCAAAGATTCTTCGAGGATAAGAACATCGTCTAAAAAGGCGAGATCTATCTTCCAATTAAACAGTTGTAGGACGAGATTGATAGCCAGTGCAAACGTAGCCGGGGCGTTGCAGAGGTCAAATTCTATTGCCGTGAACACAAATAAACCCATACTACTTAGTTATGAAAGCCGTTTTATCCCAATCCTCAGGGACCTTAACCTGCCAGTATGCGGAGTTGACATCCACTTTTAAAAACGAGACCCTCCTTGATGAGTGAAAGCGGATTGGTGTCTCTAACCGTCACCTTGTTAAGCGCCCGATAATCAACACACCAACGCACAAAGCCTTTTTTCCTAATCATCACGGGAGCTCGGCCAAATCTGACCTGGACGGTGGTTGAAACCCTGCGGCCAGCATGCGGTCTAAATGCCCCTTTTCCTCTCCTCCTCTACCCAGGTCTAAGTCACTTACAGTGAATACATCCGAATATTGTGTTATGAGCATTAATCCTTATGTCGTCAAGGTCGCAGGCGTCGCAGTTGCTGAAGACTGGCCCTGCAAAAAAAATGTGTGCCTTCTGCGTGAGGTTCGTGAGGCACAGCTTGACCCTCGTTCCGGAATTGTTGAATGACCTTGAAGGATTAACCCTACAGGAAATTCATCTATGGGCTTAACATTAAAATAAAGTCAGACATCTCGTCAGTAATTTCACAATTGATCATCCTCACTGACAATGGAGGTAAACGCACGCGACGTACCGAGAAAAATTGCACTGAGGGGGAGTTTGCATTAAACATGGGTTGTTTAGACAGAATAGCCCCGACGCGAAATTCTCGTTTGCTGAAGTCCGATTGTGCTCCATTTTTCTGCATGAAGTAGATACCAAGGAACATGTTATCTTGGAGAAGGGCAACATACACTAAATATTTAGCTGAGATTCCCAGATGTCGATTAGCGCATCACCAAGGGCACCCACCGCCGTGGTTGCCCCGCCTCGGGCAAGGTTAACATCTATATTAGAAGAGATTGCTGGTTGTGGCGACATTTGGTCATAAACCCGTTGTGCTATAATTGTGATCTCCGCCGCAGTGTTGACTACTGCATTTACTGCGACACCATTGACTTTAAACAGTATGCGCCGAACACCTTCTCTATAGCCAAAGCCCCTAGACCTGACGGATGGCACAACTTGAATAGCCTCCCCCACTGTTGGAGGATCGGGGAAACATGCTTGTTATTACCCCTTTTACCCACGCGAACTTGAACGATATGAGGATCGGCCTGAGACATGTTAGGGCACTCTCGCTTAAAATGCCACTGCTTATTGCATGCATAACATAAATCAGACCCCCGCTGACGTTCGCGAACACTAGGGGGAGAGCCCCCCCCCTCCCTTGATTCCCCGCATTACTTGCAATAGCTACATGAGTAACGGGCATTGACATCTCTGGCACATTACGCCTTGCTGGTCTATATAGGTCACTACACGGTGTGGGTGAGGGTTTTTTTTGACTGCCCTATCGAGAGCGACCGGCTGTCTTGTGACACGGAATGCACCCACCTGCGCCTTGGCGCAAGGGCTTCTCGGTTGAGTTGGTACGTCTTATCCTTTTGGACTGCTTCGTCTACTGTGCCCGGAGGTTCTAAAATGAGTTTCTGACCAGCACACGAAGACGGCCCATGGCGAAACGCAATACCGCCTGTTATTGGATCTCTTGATTGGGAACTCGTGGCTTATAGAGAACGCTGCGCCATTTCCATAACCTCCCGTCATTGCTCTAAGCTCTAATTGGTCCCCTGAGTCAAAGCGTTAGATTATACTTTAGACGCGGCTGGAAGCGTACCATTCCATAACCTCTGTTTGAAACGTGAAGCTAGTTCCTGAAACTCATCTCTTCTCCACGATACAAGGGATATGCAAATGCTTTAGTGCTGGGGCCTCCAGTGAGACACTTAGAGGCACGAAGCTGTCATCACCAGTCCACCCATACTATCTAGCAAAAGTTCTGAACTTGCAATTGGCAACCCCACTTTACACCATCGGAGTATTTCAGGCTCTTATCCTCAGCCGGAATGTTCCTTCCGAGGCCCCAACTACTGCCAGAGGCTAAAGTACTTCCCACTAATCTCACTGGGGTTCTCAGTGACATGCTTTCCACACCTTCTTAGGTACTTGCAGGTGTAAGGGCACAACATGGGACTTTATTCTCTGCCTGATTATCTGACTGACCCCTGTTGTAGTTGTATTCCAATCCCAGGGAAAAGTGGGGGGTGGCCATGGGTTCCAGAGGGCTCCGTACTAGACGATATAACCATTAATTGAAACAAGTAATAGCTTTCCAAAAAGCTTGCCTGACTAAACATATTTATTTAATTGCAAGAACTTGGTTCTATGAATTTTAATCTGTCTTTGATTTGTAGTTCGTTCCTCTTGCAGTCTTCCAAGTGCGCGTCTCTAAAGTTGGACTGTTTAAAATTTTTTTTATGAATTTTACATATTATTTTTTGAACCTAAAATATTTTGCGTACATTTAATTTTCTCTTAAAACTTTATTTGCTGCCAACAAAATAAAAATATAGCAATTACAACTTAAATTCCGAACACAATACAATTGTTAGAATAATGCTAAGCTTCCCATCATGGATTATTCCACTATAGTGGCGCGTAAAATTATGGACTGCTCCTAAAATTTTGACAATATGGCGCCAAGTAGAATTAATCCTGTGCCTCCTTATATGCAGATTGGAATTGCCCACCGAGTTTACACCATAATTGATCTCTTCCATCGGGGGGGGGGGGTGTATTCCGTATTCCATAATACCCGTATCTGTGGAGTCAATAAAACTCTTTTTTGGCATTTGTTTCGTAACAACTTTTACTTGTTATATATTAATTTTACTTAAGTTTAGCAAGAATCAATCGATAACTATGCACTTATTATTTACATTGAGTAAAACACGGAAGTTACACCCCTTTTACAATGAATGAAATCGCTCAATGCACAGTAAACGACCATGCCCGCTTCGTGTCTCTAATATTCAAGGTAACGTATGTAACAATACTTAGTAAATACTTTAATACAAACTGGCAATTTTGTTTAGAAATGATAACCGAACACAATTATAGTTTACATTCTACCGTGTAATATTATAATCATTAGGTACAACTTGTAAAAAATTAAAAATTGCTATCCACCCCCCCCCCTTTATTCACCGTTCAAATGTAGGTGCCTTTCTATTGGATTGCACAAGTGTACTCTGAACTTGCTCAATGCTGCATTTTACATCCAATACAACATTTTTGTTTTTCTTTTCAACAAAAAAAAAAAAAAATAATAATAATTATATCAACCGGTGCATGTTTAATGTAATAATTGCCTCGTTAGGTAATAACTTGTTATTATGACACCCCCTCTCCTTCAACCGTTCAAACAGTGCTATCTATTTTTAAGCATGACAAGGTTAGCTTTTTAAAAAGCTAAGAGAGTCGGCCAGCGGAATTTCAATTTTAGTGCAAAAGTGAATACACAATCTTTTAAAATACTAGGTAAATAGTTTCCAGAACAATAATAATATGCGGGTGCACATTTAGTTTGCAGCCTTATTTTTATGGCTGCATGGACATGTAGGTGACGAGATAAGCGTGTAGCGGTGTACATGCAATGTATGACTGCACACCTACTTAATACTTAAATTGTAATTTTGTTGACATAGCTCTCTGATTTTCATTGTTTGGTGGCAAACTACTTCCAATTTATTTACTTTTCAATCTCACTAAGAGAGTTGGGAAGATTTATGCGGACTCCGGACTGTGGCTGCACCAATTACAGTCTTCCAATACATTGATGCACAGTTTGACCTAGAAACTGACCGGTTTCATAATGTCTTCAAATATTTCTAACACGAACTGTCTAATTTCTTCCCAGAATTCTAATTAAAAAAAAAATAACTTAATATAGTCAGCCCGAATTACACACGTGCACAGTGAACATCCTTTTTGCTTTAAACACTTGCTCACTATTGCTTAATGGTTACATCCATTACAACGTTTTCGTTAATTGCGAATTTGAAGGTCGTCACATTATTAATATGCATTGATAAATCTTTTTTTTAATGAAAAATGATATTGCTAGCTTCCATTGTTGACTGCACTGTTTCGGATGCTGCCCTTGACTGTGTCCCTGTCCAGAAGAACCATCGTCATGAGGGCAACCCTCCCCCATGTTACTTAATGCCATTCGAGCAGGGCTAACAGTGCTAGAAACCCTTGGAACACTATAATCCACTAAAGCCCCCCCCCCCCCAAATGTCCACTGACCCTTAACCCAGACTGTGAACCAATTTCTGCCACAGTAAGCAGGCTGTCGTGCGACTGGCGACTTAAGGCGTTTTCAAGCCTAAAATATGGTCAATCCTATTGTGCACCTGACCTCCTATTGCATTGGTGTCCTCCCATTGGCTCTTAGCTAGATCAGCCTCTTATGTTTCCTTGATCTCGGGACACCCATACATGTACCACTCGCCACCAGAGAGCCACTATTGCCCAGACCAAATGACCAATGCTTAGTGTGTTAATAGTTATTTTTGAATTTTATAAACTGCATGTATGTCCCTGTCTTCAGCCTGCGTCTGCTGCAGGGATACAGCCCTATTTTAGGCATAGAGCCGTATCAAGACACATCTCGAGGCTGAGATCTCGGATAGAGCCCTGGAATACATCCCACATAACGTATATCCGGTAATTTTCGCGATGACTTAATTTTTTTTAATTTGCGACCCCTTTTAAATCGCAAATATTGGAATACGCAGATATTATATCCATTATCATTTTCTATAAGAAACCTTTATATCGCAAAAATGACTGCCGCAAATTTAAATTGTTACGATTTTGTTACATTTAAAGTTTAAAATCAAAGATTTCTAAACTTATCTATAACAATCTAGGTTATAGATTTAAAATGTACAAGCTGCTATGAGAACATAATTTTGAATTTTTTTCTCAGTTAAATAAATCTACGCAATAGTTTGTAAAGAAGAAAAAAACCGAGATTCTTTCATGTGACAAGAATGTTAATCCCATTGACACTAGTCTTTGATATCTACTTTACTTAATCTCCCGGCAAATTGAATAATTGCTGGACAATAGAAGTGTGAAATTATCTTAACAGCTATATGTGTGAATGTTTATTTTTCTGGCATGCCATTGCCATCTCTTTGTCAGAAAAAAACCAATGCCTGTCAAAAACAAATTGTAAATAACAGAGATTGGTTTAAGATCTTGAAGAGTACGGTTGGGCTAATTGTGCCGGAACCCCGCACGTTAGCATAGAGTGTGTTATGTTGGACTGTGCTGGAACACCGCACGTTAGTATATAATTTGTAATGTTGGGCTAACTGTGCTGGAACCCCGAGCGTTAGTGGAGTGTGTGTGATATCGGACTAACTGTGCTGGATTTCCGCACGTTAGTGTCGATTTTGTGTACAGAATTATATCGGACTGTCCGTGCTGGAATCTCCGCACGTTATTAAGTTGTTATCTCGGAACTACGAGAATCGGTTTTCATCGGAATACCATGTACCGTTTATTTCACCAACTTAAATACAACTTGTTGAACTTTTTGTTTCGTTTTGGAGTTTTTATTCAGCGTAAACTTGAGCGAGTGTAACGAATTGAGCTTTCCCCTGAATTCACCATATGGATTTTAAGAACTTTTACACTACAATTTACAGTTTACAATACAAATTAAATACAAGATACGTTCGTGAAAGTTGGGTAGTATTTTAGTAGAAAGCCGAGTGGCATGCTACCGGGCTAACCGCAACTTCACGTTAAACTTAAACTAACGATAAAAGAATTGTATTTTCCCGCGTTTCGTCAGTATAGCGGGAAAATGTTGTATTCACGGTAGTCATGTTGTACAAATTGTTATGGTCCGGTATTGACCAATGGGCGGCAAGGTATTGTTAGGAATGTATTATGATTTAGTAGAGTAAATCACTTTCTAGCCGCCGCTTGTGCTCGATAGACACAATGGACGCTGAGGCAGTACAGAGACAAATTCATCAAACTTTACAACGTACAAATAATGAAATGCTTAGCAGTTTTTCACAGCTGTTGGACAGCAGACTAAATGCAGTACAACAAAACATCCGCGAAAATCAAAATACTGCAGAACGGCAAGAAGCAAAAATCGAACACGTGCTCTCAGACGGATATAAGTTTAAGAAACATGGCAACGAGGAACAGCATAAGCACAAGCGTCAAAGTTATGTCCAAATTGAAGGAGGCAAGTGACGAGCTGAACGAGGACAAAGTAGCAGAGGCCAAGCAAAAGATAGCCGAAGGTTTGGACATAGTTAAACAGCGTCAAAAGCTCATTCGGTTGGCGGATTCATCAGAGGCGGGATGGAGGGCGGTCGTTGAATACGTCAAAAATCCGATAGCGTCCGATTCATAAGATGAGGAGAAAATTCAGAAAGCTCGGAATCGTGCAGAAAGGAAAATTAAAGAAGTGAAATTAAAGAAACGTAGAGACCAAAGAGATAATGCCCGCCCTTACGCAAGACCCAGTTTGACTGAGAACACGACTACGCAAACATGGAAGTCTGGACATTGCTACCGCTGTAATAAAAGAGGACACTGGAGAAGAGACTGTACTGAGAAACTGGATGAGAATAAGATAAGTAGAAATGTTTCTGAATTAAATCATTTGATAAGAAACATAAACGTACACAGGATGAATGACCATCTTTAAGTTCTGCTTAAAGATAACTTAAAGGTGCTTAAAGGTAGCTTAAAGACGATCTTTAAGCCACCTTTAAGCTATATGTGTTGCTTTAAGGTGGCGTAAAGAAAGCGTAAAGATGGCTTAAAGGCAGCTTAAAGACTACCTTTAAGCCACCTTTAAGCTACCTTTAAGGACAACTTATAGGTCCTTAATGTCTAAACTTCTTTAAGCCACCTTTAAGCTACCTTTAAGTCACCTTTAAGCAATTAAAAAAACTTTTAATTCAATATTGTGCTTAATTTACCAACAGAATGTATTAACTTTATGATAGAAAAGGTATTAAAAACGATTTTTGTTCTAGAAAATAAAATGAAAAAAAAATTCAAAACGCCTAAGACGAGGAATGAACCCGGTACCCCCCGTTTACCATCATCACCTCACTCCCTCTACGCCAAGGCAACTTATATATTACAGGAGGTTTTTATACATGTATCATATAAGTTAGTGGCTATTGAATCAATGCATTTTACTTGAAAAGATTTGACTTCCATTCAGTTTGTAACAATCAATTATATCTAATTTATAAATTACATGCATGCATGTATTTAGAATGAAATACAAAACTTGGTCTTCAGTGAAAAAAATATATTATACCTAAATGGAAACCGTTAGGCTTACTAGTTCTTAGTTAATAAATTTAAACCAAGTAGATATAGGCTATGTTCATCTAATTCATAGCTAAATGAAATGCAAGGAAGAAGATGAAACTATTCCTTTATTAAATGCATTGAAACTATTAGCTAGGGTATTAGTTCTACGCAATTTCCCGGTTTTCATGATCACGGC
Source organism: Magallana ariakensis (assembly GCA_020458035.1). NCBI lineage: Eukaryota > Metazoa > Mollusca > Bivalvia > Ostreida > Ostreidae > Magallana > Magallana ariakensis. Next base: position 15,509,066 of record CM035811.1, on the reverse strand, counting down.
GCCGTTCCAGTATGTATAATTTAAATAATATTGATTATTATACATTTACAACAGATCTAGAATAACAAATGAAATGATATATGTTTAAATGTTTAATTGTATACATAATTTTTAAACTATCAATTCTATAACAAGCAATATTACCAATTACCAGTGACGTATTTACTGTATGTGGCAATTGAAAATAATGTATGCATATACTTGTACATACAATTGTATTATGTACCAGGCCGGGTATGTGACATATTTACCCTTATACATATATTTAAATAATTAACCCCCCATTTATGATCACCGGTACAGTAATTAATTAGCCTCTAGATTTTACTCTTACATACATATATCTTTAATTTGAAGACGTAACATTTTTGAAACCCACAGTTAGGAAATAATACTTCGAAAATGAATTACAAAGGTAAATAAAATATCATTTACTAGACTTATCGTATACACGTACATACTAAGATTTCAACGCCTTTAGAAACCCTGACGTGCACCTGGGCACACGACACGCCTGTTGTGTATATCTTGTATATTCTGTGTTAGTTCCAGGGTTTTTCTTAACTTGGACAAACAATAGACTCTAATTAGATATACACAAACGAACAAAACTATGTCTAGACAAACAAAGCGGTAATATCCCGCACGATATAACCAAGGCAGTTGAGAGTCTTTTCATCTTTAACATGTATCTAGCATATCGAGAAACAGACCTTAGAAATAATTAAAATTGAACAAAAATACATATATCTTAAACCGATTAAATTAAATCATGCATTATTGGTTCATTTTTTTGTTTGTTTAATAACCGGATGAACTGAGAGAGAGAGAGAGAGAGAGAGAGAGAGAGAGAGAGAGAGAGAGAGAGAGAGAGAGAGATTAATAGGAAACAAACATACTTTAATATAATTTCATGCGCAGATTTAGATACAGAGACTGCGCTTACCCCTACAGTAATTTTGAAACCAAAAAAAAATTATAAAGAATTTTATAACGGCAATCTGTGTCCATTGGGGCGGTGTTGATGATAGCGATCAGTGTTTAATGGAGCGACAATTAAAACCGCCTGGAACACCCCCCCTTCCTTGGAAATTATATCATCACTCGGATCACCCCCTCCCATCCCTATAAAAGAGCTTTTGCATTTAATATATGTTTTCAAGATGAATCTGTTCAGCTTGATCAAACCTGACTTAAAGGGAACTTAAAGATGGTGTAAAGACAACTTAAAGGGAGCGTAAATGCCACTTATAGATGCTTAAAGGTGGCCTAAAGATGGCTTTAAGGTGACTTAAAGAAGTTTGGACATTAAGGACCTATAAGCTCAGCTTAAAGCTGACTTAAAGGTGGCTTAAAGATTGTATATCCTTTAAGCCACCTTTATGCCACCTTTAAGCCACCTTTAAGGACTTGCTTAAAGATTGTTTTTCGCCCTGTGGTAAATGTAAATACAGTTTTTGAGGATTCAATATGTACAAATCATTCATGCATGAAAAGTAGTTCTCCAGTTGGTGGTTTAAAAAGAAATGTAGGTCAGTGGCGTTTGATTGGAGCAAATTCGTTTATTTTTTAGGTTATTGAAAAGGGTTATAAATTATCTTTGTTCACTGCACCTGAGTCTGTTGAGTTGAATAATAATAAGTCGGCTATAGAGAATGTAGAGTTTGTGTCAAAAGAAGTTGATTATTTGTTGAAAAAAGGCTGTATTTCAGAAGTTAGTAGTAAACCAAAAGTGGTTAATAGTTCGACAGTGGCAGGGAATAAAGCTTCAAAATTGAGATTAGTTCTAGATGCAAGGCATGTCAATCCTTATCTTTTCAAATATAAGCATCAGTATGAAGATGCAAAAGTTGCTAAATGTATGTTTACGTCGGACTATATTTTTTCGTTTGATCTAAAGAGTGCGTATCATCACATCGAAATTCATGAGTTGTCGAGAGAGTACTTAGGTTTTAAATGGAAGGACAGATATTATGTTTTTAATGTTTTGCCATTTGGCATTAGCACAGCGGGATACATTTTTACAAAAGTCATGAGGGAAGTAGTTAAATTTTGGAGGTCTAAAGGATTTAGAATTGTTATGTATTTAGATGACGGTATCGGAGGGGGATCTAGTTTGCGAGAAGCAGAAAAGATCAGTTCTGAGATTCAGAGAGATTTAGATAAATTGGGATTTTTAGTTGCTATTGAAAAGTGTCACTGTGAACCAACACAAAAGTTAGAGTGGCTTGGTTTAAGCTGGAATAAACAAGAAAATAAAGTGCGTGTATCTAAGGGTAGAATTGGAAAGTTAGAGATGAGTTTAAAAAAACATTGTTAGAGCGAAACAGTCGGGTTGTGTTTGGTTTGAGGTCAAAGGCATAGCGTCTGTGGTTGGTCAGTTGATCTCAACACAGGTAGTGTTTGGTCAAGAGGTCAGATTAAGAACTAGGTATTTGTATTTTTGCATTTTAAACAGATCCAGTTGGAAATCCTTTATTAGTCTTAGCTCAGAGGCAGTAGGAGAGTTAGAGTTTTGGTTTAAAAATCTAGAGGCAATGAACAAAAGAGGTATTTGCTTGAGTCAGTTGACAGAGAAAAGCAGTGTTCAGATTCTCATATATTGTGATGCATCTGATACGGGTTATGGATGTCATTTGACAAATATCTCGGTGGATGAACAAGCTTTAGATTGTTATGGATTCTGGAACGGTTGGGAAAGAAAGCAAAGCTCTACTTGGAGAGAGCTGGAGGCTATAAAAAGAGTATTAGAGCAGTCAGTTGACAGGGTTAAAACTAGGACAGTACAGATTTTTTCCGATAATAAAAATGTTGAACAAATTTTAAAAGTTGGAAGTAAAAAGATGAAGCTTCAGAATATTGCTATGGCAGTGCATCAGTTTTGCAAGTGTAATAGCATTGTGGTTAGTTGTAAGTGGATTCCAAGAGCAGATAATTCAATTGTTGATTGTAAGCCTTCCTCCTGAATAATGACCAAGTCCAATTGTTGGTTACCAAGTAGTTTATTAATCAGCGTGATCGTATAGTCAATTGAAAGCAGCCCAAATCAAAGAATACTTATAAGCTTATTTAAAATTCATAATAAAATTCTAAAGTCAAAAAAATATAAAATCTGCTTAACATTATTTTACATGGGTATATATAACATTTTACTTATGATGGACAGTTCTGACTAGTTCGGCCCATCTACGCTGATCATGAGTGAACAATTAGTGTTCAAATTCCAGAGTTATATTTTATTTCTAAATAAAGTAACAAAACTGTCAAAACTGTCTATCAAAGAGTATAGATGCAGGATTTGAGTCTCCAGTCCTGAGTATCGGAGTCCCCCATTAGGGTATGAGGCATCATTTACTCACAATACATTCATTCATACATGACTACAAGGTTACAAAGGTTATATAAAATAAGCAATACATGACTCAATATAGAGTGCCAGAACTATCGATGCAGACACAGAATCGCCAAATATGACAATTTGTTTATAAACTCTCAATTTGGAGAATATTATGCCCGTATTATGCACCTGGTTTCATAACATCATTTAGGAATACTACGCAGTGCTACAAAAGTCACAGAGTTTGTTCTGTTAGTTATCAGTACCACAATTAATTGCGCAGTATCTAGGTATACATAAGTATCATAGTGACCAATATGTAATACTAGCAATTCAAGGTCATAGCATGGCTATCTGTTTACATGATAGATTGAGCAAATTGGGTGATTGTGATGATTGGTCTATAAAGCAGGTGGTGTTCGATTATTTTGATAACAGATGGGGTCCGCACACGTGTGATAGATTTGCTAGCAGTTATAACAACAAAATGCAAAATATTTAATTCAAAGTATTTGTGTGCAGGTACATGTGGGGTTGATGCATTGGAGCAGGTTTGGGTTGATCATGTAAATTGGGTGGCTCCGCCCCCTAGATTGATACCAGAGGTCATTAGAAAAATAGAAACTGAGAAATTTAGGTGTACCATGGTTTGTCCAGAATGGAGGTCAGCTCCATTTTGGGCTATGTTGATAGAAAAAGATGGAATGTTTAAGTCATATGTAAAAAATAATTCTTGTTTGGCAAATGATGTGGTCATTTGTCATTGAAGAGGAAACAATGGAATGTTTGCGAAACGAGAATTATCGTTTAATATGATATTTTTTAAGATAGAATTTTAATTATCTGTGATTTTATTCGCAGGATTAGGACTACAGAATAGTGTAAAGGAGCTGGCACAGGTGAATGGTGTTCATTCGGGCAGTTACCTGGAAGATTTATGTCATAGACTATCGTATTATTTACTATCAAGTAAGAGTGACAGCACAAATATAACTTATTTCAACGCATTCAACAGGTGGAAAACTTTCATAAATTCACAAGGACATTGTGCATTGCCAGCGAGTTCTATTCATGTTGCACTTCATTTAACGCATTTATTGGAAAACGGATCTTCACAACATCCGGTGAATTCGGCGATTTACGGGATAAAATGGGCGCATGATATTGTCGGAATGCCAGATCCCACGAAAAATTCATTTGTGTCGTCTTTACAAGAAGCTGCTAGAAGAAAAGCATCCAGACCGGTGCAAAGAAAAGAGCCGATTTCAAAAGAAATGATAATTGAACTCTGTAATAAATTTGAGGAATGTTATGACATTTTAATTGTTAGAAATATGCTCATGATTCTTTTTGGATTTGCAGGTTTTTTAAGATTTGATGAGATCAGCGCACTTACATTTGGGGATGTCAAAATGTTCGAAGATTATTTAGTGTTATATATCAGAAAAAGTAGGACAGATCAATACAGGCAAGGCAACGAGGTGTTGATAGCTAAAGGCTGTTCAGTGTCATATCCTGTGACAATGTATAGTAGATAAATTGACCTTGTAGGTCAAGAAGATAGTAGTTTTTTTCTTATTTAGACCCGTTTTTAGATCAAAAGACACATGCAAGCTTATATACAAAAATAAAAAGCTCAGTTACTCTGCTGCTAGGTCAAATATTATTTCTCTGTTTAAGTCGGTTTGTAGCAGTGAATTAAATATAGGGTTGCATTCGCTTAGGTCGGGTGGAGCGACGGTGGCTGCAAATGCAAGTGTGGATGAAAGTTGTCTTAAGAGACACGGTAGATGGAAGAGCGACAGTGCCAAAGATGGGTACATAGTAGACTCGGTTGAGAAGCGTTTGCAAATTTCTAAAGCACTTGGTTTATAATTACAGTCTAAGCTCCCTTTTTTTGTATTTTCTAAAGCGTACACGGCTGGCTGTATGCAAGGTATATATGTGTTGTTATTATTTGTTTATAATGAGTATAGTAAATACTTGTATTTTCCCGCGTTTCCTCAGTATAGCGGGAAAATGTTGTATTCACGGTAGTCATGTTGTACAAATTGTTATGGTCCGGTATTGACCAATGGGCGGCAAGGTATTGTTAGGAATGTATTATGATTTAGTAGAGTAAATCACTTTCTAGCCGCCGCTTGTGCTCGATAGACCAAATTTCTATATAAAGAATATATTTTGTAGGAGAAGTTGTTTGCCCATGTGATTATTTAGGGAATATAATTATATAAAATTATATGTAATATGTGAGGTCCGTCACATCCTTCTTCCATTATTTAGCATTGGCAACGGATACAGGTTTCCTAGAATTTTTTCACGATTTTGCATCGTTTTTATTTCTAGGTTTTTCCTGGCTGGCTATGATGTTTTTATAGAAGGAATGCCATTTTTGGTTTTATAAAAACAATGTAAATTTTTATTTGTATGAGGTTACTTATGAACGTTGAAAGGTGTTATATAAAAGTTCATAATATATATTACATATCACAGAAAAGGAACACATGTACCTGTAGCAAATGTTTAATAAAATTTGTATGGCGTCCAGCGTACACGGCTGGCTGTATGCAAGGTATATATGTGTTGGTATTATTTGTTTATACTGAGTATAGTAAATACCTATACACTTTAAATTCATTGGTGAAAATTTTCCAAATTTGCGCAAATGTTGTGGTACGCGAAAAAACCGGACATACGGTATATAGACCCATCCATTTTTTTTGTGTTTTGCATGTTTTTTTTTATGCTAGGGGTAGGTAATCCTAATAACTATATGTATATATTGACTCGTGATTGTACGTAGTGTTTGTCTTATCCCGACCATTCATCATTCATAGTTTCTATATAAACATATTCAGCAGACTGATCTAAATTACCTAACCCAAACACGTTACAAAACCAACGCGTATTGTTTGATTATAGAAAAACGCTTACTTAACCACAAGCGATAATAACTATATATAGAAGGGACGTTTCAAAAGTTTTTCATACTTTTGAATGGACATCGTTTGAACTGTGACGTAGTCATTGACGGATCCAGATGGGGGAGGGGGAGGGGGGAGGGGGTCAAGGGTTGGACCCCCCCCCTCTCTGACACATGATGTTTTTAAACTTCCAAGTGCATTAAATCTAAAAAAAATATAATTACCAACCATACAAACTTTGGAAATCGCTTATTAAAAAGAATTTCATACATCGGCCAAAACTCTATCTATATTTCATCTAAGTAAAGTAATCTTCTTCAAACTCTGCTCTTTTTGATTGAAAGTAAGCATGTGGAAAATTAAAAATTCACATAAGGCATTATCACTAAATACACGGAATTTTATAAATATCCACGAGGTTTTTTCTTCTTTTTTTTTCTAAAGAAAATCAATTGTAATTCGTTAAGTTTTGAACTAACAAGCAAGACATCTACGCGATCGAGTAAAACGTTAAAAACACCAAAAAAACTTCATGTGAAGAAGCGCGTTCTCGTTGCTGTAGACTTATGAATTAAGGCTAGAAGTTATATAAATCATCCTTCCCAAAACCAAAACGCTTAACAATATGTAAATAAAAACTGGCAGGACTTGCATAAATGTATGTGAACTATATTGTTGAAATAGATATTGACGAGATACATTTTTGTTGAATTATACCCACGGAAAATGTTAAAAAAAAATCTTTTTGACGAATAAAAGGTTGAGGTCGTATGGGACAACTCCAGATTATGACGTACTTCCTATCGATATAAACAATGAAATCAAATATAATATTTATAAATGTTTTCTTTCCCAATACTGTTAAATAACAGTGTAGTGCAATGGGTTAGAACATTAACTACGAATAAAAGTCATGAGTTCGAATATGGTGCTTTTATAATTTTTACCTGTCCAAAAATGTTTAAAATATATTTTTTGTGGAAATGTTGTGAAATTTGAAAAAACGGTTAAAGTAATGTGTGTATAATATACTTCTATCCACATTATTATCGACATTCGCAGCTTCTCGGGCCGTTCCGGGATGCTCGGAAAAACACCTCGAATGTATTAACATCACCAGATGTTAGACTTTTCTACAAAATGGAGTCGCTTCCCATTAAAATAAGTATCGGCTAGACAGCCTTGTATGTCGCATCTGTGGTATATTTTAGGGTATATCATTGACTTTAATGAATTCTAACTCACATCTCAACAGATCGTAAAATGTGTTGAATTTATATCAAGTTTTATAAAAAGGGGGGTTGTTATGGACGCCTAGGTAATACATTCGAGGTGTTTTTCCGAGCTTGTCGGAAAGGCCCGAGAAGTTGCGATTGTATTATCGACAGGTGCCCCATACCACCTTAACTAGCACTGAATTTTACACGTATTGATATTCATCGATTGGAATCCCCCCTCCCCTTTCCTAAATTGCTGGATCCGCCTCTGGTATTTATAAGTATCAAAATATTAAACATAACGTGAATCGAGAAAAACAGTAGTTCCATGTTGCACGTCAAATGAACGGCGGGATCTAGGATGTATTAAAAGTTTGCCTTCAACTCTCTTTTTATATGTATACCGGTGTATCAACAGATGCAGTTGAAGGCATTTAGATCTGGGTGATCGGGCCATTGATCATGCCGTGTGGCTCTTTATCGTGCCGGTGCCTACATGTATGTTGGCACGATACCTCAGAATTCAAAGTCCATTCAAAAGACAGATAACTTTCTATTCTTAATTCGGGAATTTTAGAGGGTTGTGATTTAAGGTTTGGTTGTTTTGTGTTTTGTTCGTGTACTGTGTTCATTACTACTTCACAAAAAGCATTCAGTCCAACAGGATGAATAAACTGATCAAGACGGGGTTAAAATTCAAATTATGTAAACAAACAGTTCAATCTTAAGACAAGATAAGTTTCTAAAATTGGGTGAAATTTACAACCAAAATATATATACGTTAGTATATGTTTATATTACTATGAATGTTAATGTATTTCCCTTGGTCTTTGTTAAACTTTATAATGTATAATATTAATTATGTATATAGTTACCATCGCACCATGGGTTGATATAAATCCCTAGAATTACATTATGAGTATATTATGTGTTTATCTCCACAGTGAATGTCGCCCTCAACAAACCAGCGTACCTACAGGAAAAATTCTTTCCATGGTACGAGTATGACGCCAGTAGAGCTGTAGACGGACGTAAATCAGACCTGGGAGGGGCTGGAGGTCAATGTGCTGGATCATGGCCAGAACTAACCGCCACCTGGTGGGTGAACCTGACCAGCATCCACAGCATCCATCACATCACCATCTACTTCATGACGAAGAATGATCTACAGGGTATAGTCACATTTTATTCTTTTATATTTACCCTCAGATAACATTTGTATTAAAACTCAAATTATACTTATTTTCGCTGACTATTATATTTAAGAATTATCCAACTGTGTTTGATGTAAAAGTTCGTACCACGATTTGACTATACTAGTTAAAATAGTTATTTTGCATGTTTATTTGTTGATTTATCTTGACTGCCGTACACCGTGGCTCCTTTATTTTCAACGTTTGTTTAAATACCAATTATTTCTAATGTTTCAATCGCTTGTTGGTGCTTTGTTTTATTAACATATGACTGTCGTCATGAAAAAAGTGCCCTTATCTTTTGACGTCACAATGCTCAGAAAACGACGTCAAAGTCCGACATTGTTAACGCGGTTTTTTTTTTTTTTGTTTTTTTTTTAATTTTTGTTTTCTGTTTGCGTCTGTTGTGTTTTTGGGATATTTAGAGTTGGAACTACTTTAAATAACACGATTAAATTTTGTTTTAAGTCAAATTTTACGTGTTGATTTACAAAATAAACTTTAATTAATTGAAATGAAACTTTTATCTTCAATATCTACACCCTTCGAACAAAATATTGCACACAGTTGATGCTGAAATTTCGTACGAATGCTGCTTTTGCATCCGCTATTAAACTTTTAAAACACAATATTAGCCTTTTTATTCTACATAGCGATCAACTATTAAAATATTTAATGCACTTAAAACCACATGCATGTAACTAAAGGATACGAAGAGTTTGAGATATATGTTAACAGTGTAAAAATATACTACGATACTTCTCATAACAGTGGGACGGACAACTTCGGAATGGACATTTTTCCGGCGTTGCGCACCCCTTTCCATTCACACTATCGACCAAAGTTTAGTACCAAATAGTGGTTTTTTTTATTCTACATAAATTTATGGAGGAAAAAAAAATTGAAACATTTTTAGAAAGTTTTTTAGATATTTGAACTTAAAAGTTCCAACCCCATGGGATTTTAGCTTGGAAAAAATACCCCACATAAAACCCCAAGCAAACCCCATGGGGCAAGAAACCCCATGAAATTATATATGGGAAAAAAACCCACCATTCCCGAAAAAAATCAGATGGGGTTTTTATCCCCATGTTTAATGCTAATGTTGGGTTTTTCCCCCATATTTACTAAAGTAATGATAATGGGGTTTTTTACCCCATAAAATATTAATCTGAAGTGAAGTAATAGAATCTAATTAATGTCTGATATAAGGCCGATTGAATAGTTGATATACCTTACAACTTATTACTAGTCAATTTACAAACAAAGTTTAATTTACTCATCAAATATATGATGGATATTTAAAGCTAGTTTTTATTTTATGCTTAAAATTAGCATTACAAAATCAAGGAAAATATATAGCAGCCCATATGAAAACTAAACTAGCCTAATGTCAATTGTTGGAAAGTACCTATTCATAAGTTAACCTAAATTAATTGTGACTTTCACATTGCAATGGCATGAAGTGGTATTTATCAAGATTTGGTCAGCTAGGACAGTATCACATGCACGTATTTTAATCAAAATTTTTGATGGCAATGAAGTTTTAAAACTGAAAATATTTCAACACCAAAACGATTAGGAACAAATCCCAAACAGCAAAATAAAACTGGGCCAATTAGCCTATTCAATGTCAATCTACAACATATATATACTGTCTGGGGTTCTGTGTTCGTCAAGATGAAGAACTCATGATATTATGAGTATGAACTACGAGAGCAAGTTTTACACGCAAAAATCTACAATCCCTTTTTTTCTACTTAAAGCAAATGAATTCTTTGAACGTGATGTTTAGTGAACTGATTCACGGCATCGAAAATTAGATTCTCGGAAAATTATTAACACGAAAAACAATTTACAAATGCATGATTCAGTCCAAACACTGTGACTGTGAGAATCTTGTTCAAATGTTGCATCGTGTTTGTTTCAGATTGTTCTTTCCTGACTGATAATAATGTAACAGTTAGAAAGAATAATCTTACCGTGACCAGGCTATGCTCAGGTCACAGTAAGAATTCGTCCCATATACTTGCAATGTAGCAGCCGCGAAGCGGATCTGCTTCGCGTCGATTTTAAGTCTGTTAAAAATAATCTGCAGGGGAAAAACACATTTTTATACATTACAAACCTTTTTGAACATGCATATGTAGATAAGTCCACAGAATATCCATTTAATTAGTCGTACTAAGGAATTTTGTTAATATACACGTTTGAATTGCCTGCCATTTTGTCGGAAATCGTACTCGGAATGTCTCGGATTTTATCTTAAACATGGCGACCGTAAACAGCGAATTTGCAAACGTGATGTTACAAGTGGCAGTGATTTTGTTACAAAAATAGTTTATGAGGTAAAATGGGATTATAAAAGAGTAACATTGTAGGTATTTGAGACCAATCATATGAAAATTTAGGCGAGATATAGCGCGATATATTTTTTTTATTTGCTACGAAGCGAGCATATGGGACGAATTCTATCGTTAAACCGGGTCCGTAGGACATCTGTCATTTTAACGATAGAACATTCTATCTACGTAACAGTAAGCGCTTTTAAGACTATGACAGGTGTTGACTAAAATCAGAACATGCAATTGGGGAAGCTAATACACGATACTGTCTGTTTTGAAGTTATTTCATTTATAAAAAAAAATATTTTAAAATATTCTAGAAATAGATCAAAACATTGTTACAGGGCGGCGGAACAGCGGTGACAGTTGTTGTCTCAAAAAAAAAAAAGATTGTTTTTTTACCATAAGTGTACAGGTGTATCCTCGACCATATTTTTGAGTACAGTACCTGCAGTGTAATGGTGAATATATTGTACAACGGCTGCATCAGCGAACAGTGGTCATTAAATCTGTTGTATACACAAGCGCGAAGTGTGGTAAAGATATATACTTTCGAGGCAAGTGTATGTTGACATTTAACATCGTATTTTAAATTGGGTATATCTTACAGCAGTAACTGCAAACTATTTGAACTTTTCTGAGAGCTAGGTTACAACTTTACTTTGCCAATTTCTGGCAAACCCTATTTCATATACTTCCCAGTGTAAGTGCATGCATTTCCAAGTTAAAAGAAAGAGAAACCCCCAATTAAGATACTTAAAGACACCCAACACACCTTCCCGTTAATGTGCTAATTGCCCCTTAATATTGGTTTTCATCCTCTCTCACTAGGAATTCACCCCTGTACCCCACCCTATTACTTCTACTGGTCTGGGTTTGATCCCTAATGATGAATACATCCCTGAATGTTGAACATATTTAGACTCATTAGATTGATTATTTTGCATCATTAAAAAATCCAAAACTTTATGAATGCAATGTCATATAACCTGGAATTAATATAGAAAAAGGTATATATTACATAAGTAAAAAAGGTTTATCCCTTTCCGTTTTTGGATTTATTATATGATTTACTGATTTTACTGGCTTGGTTTTTATATGAGGATAAATTTATCTAGATGCTGTCATTAGACAGTAATAACCGCACCGAGTGTTTGCCCCTAAATAACACTCTTGTACCAGTTTTAGTCAAGAAGAAGGACACATGTAATTTCCGATACTTTTTAAAATTATAATTTTCATAGAGGATGAGATCACATTCTATAATAAACGAGAAAATATGGTGCACTACAAATTTTAGCGCCTTTGGCGCAACTGCTCGTGAGCGCTAAAATTAGTAGTGCACCAACGATTTTCCATACATATCAAATATCTTCAAATTACAAAACATTGACTTCAGAACTCCTAATCTTAGAAGTTTGCGCTTACGTAATTATGAACGGTAAATGCTGTTTTTTTTACACTACACAATTACACAGGTAAACAGCATGGGTAATCTAGTAAGCTCTGCCAAAACGGGAATTTATTAATACAATTTGATTGCTTATTATTATCTATCATTAGCACCTTCAAAACTGGGCTTCTCCCCGTGTCACTTCCATTTAGTGCCTCGAGGTGAAAATGTGATCAAGCGTGGCGATCGTCCACGCTGACAATCCATGATTGAATAATTTCTAGATCTCTGATTAGCGGATTTAAAAATAATAATACGATACTTCCGTTTGTGAGGTTTTTGTTTAATTCTAATGTAAAATTACTGTGAAAAAGATTCACTCATTGGAAACTAGCTGGTAGCATTCGATTTTCCTCACTTTAGTTTCGGAACTGTTCTAGTGTTATCTCAGTCGGTACGTAAAATTGAAAGTCCGATTTGTTTACCAACAAAAATTTACACATCAACGGCAACAAATGAAGTTTTAGATCTATCTACCGACGATTTGGACAAAACTAAGCGTATATTGTTCATAACGGCAGTGCACCGTGTATGCAAGTAGAAATCAAAATGGTTGTATTTACGTGCTTGTGTGACACAGAATTAAATTTGAGCGTGACCGTTGATCATACAAGAACATATTTTATTTAACCTTTTTAAAATAAAAGGTGCGTCCGCTAAAATTAAATTGCGCCAATGTATTGGCACTTGCGTTTGCGCTAAAATACGTATGCGCCAAATTTTCTCGTTCTACAGTATGGTCTATATAATTATTCCAAATAAAATTAAATGATGTCCCCCCACCCACCTCTCGGCGGTTGCCTGCTGTAGATATGCTTTTGTGTGCCAACATCATCGTGTGTGTGTGGATTTAGAGAAACGGTGGGGGTGAGGGGTCTAGACCCCCTCCCCCCTTGACAAATTCATTTACGTAGTAAAATTACCAAAAATACCTCGGACCACAATCCCTCCCCCCTCCTCCCGCAAACATTTATTACTCTAACCCCCTCCCCCCACTACCCATGGATAAATAAACATCAGAATATTTTGATAACAATGAAAGCCTGTACATGTAGTTGCAATAAAGAAAATTGTAAACAGTGCAAAATAAATGACTTATGACATATGATTTTCACCGCAGGACTGCTATGACAGAAGATATGATTATTGATTAAGGTAGTATCGGACACAGTCATGTAGATATTTATGTGGATAAAAGTGTATATTATATAGTTATATTAGAATTAAAATACTTTCACTTTTTTAGAATTTTAAAATTTTACAGTATTTGGCCAAAAAATGAGTTTTTAAATTTTTGGAAACTTAAGGTAAAAATTAGATAAGCCCCAGCAGGATTCGAACTCTCTACTTACAGACACATAGTTAACGCTCTAACCAATTGCGCTATGCTGTTAGGTAACATTATTTTTGGGGAAAATATTACATTTTATACTTTATTTGTTTAGTTCAATAGGGAGTACGGTGTCCTATACCACCTTAAGGCTAAAATTTGTGCTTTACATTGTTAATTACCTAATAAAATTGTGCAAGGGGTTTTAAAGAATAAAGATGTGAAAATACATGCATGTTATAAGACAAGTAAATGATCTTTGTCTGAACTTAGGTACACAACACGGGTCTACAGTTTGCATTAGCGGGTACTAGTTTTACCCAGCTCTCTGGTTAGATGGGTTTCACGTGGTGTACATGCATATGCGTTTTCGATATGCAGAATAGGATTATAATTACCATGCATAAACGTGTCTTTTGTGATGATCAGCTAAAGGGATTCATATTGTGCTCTAATTGGATTATCATTATGATGTTGACCAATATAGGTAAGCATAAAGCATGTAGTAGCACAATATTATGAGACACCGGTATACATAAGTTTTACTTTCACTTTCTAAATAAGTGATCTCCTTTGCCAGCATACTGTATCATCATCTTTTGATATTTAAATAAGCTATCATCATCTTTTGATATTTAGATAAGCTTATCATTGTTACCTATCCTATCGCATTTGTACAGTTGCAAAAGTTATTTTTTCATTTGTCAGACTTACACTTTTGAGTAATTGACTCCATATTGACACTGTGACATTTAATTTTGTATGACTTATCATGTTTATATGAGTTATAATAGGAAGGAAGGGGTCTTTTTTCTTAATGTATGATGATGCATCAAATATAATGTAGGCCATGACCCTATGGGATTGTTCTGACTCCATGAAACAGGAAAATACCAAATATCTTGAAAACTGTTGAGATCCCCACCACTAAACCATAGGCCACATATCATAATTCTTGTTTCTAATGTCATTATGATGCATCAAATGGTGTAAAGTACATGACCCCCAGGAGTTGTCTTTAAACCCCCACCACCACCCACCCTCTGAAATAGAAAATGATGATATATTTTGAAAACTTGTGAGATCCCCATCCCTAAACCATATTTATTCTTGCTCTTTGTGTCATTACGCATCAAATAGTATATAGGTTATGCCCCCTTGGAGACACCCTGACTTTCCAGAACTGGAAATAATAAAGTATCTTATCTTATTCATATGTGGTGTTTGACCCATGTGGGTAATTCCTAGCCTAATGATGACCCTGCTTTGTTTAGGAGACTATACAATTGCCCCAAATACATATAGCATTTTGTTTATCTTAAAAATTATAAAGCAATTTCCAAAATCTTAATGTTCATCTAGAGAAAAATACCAATCAAGAAATGATTTAAAATTTGCTACTGTACACATGTAAGAATGTAGAAGACTCTGAATCTTTAGAACCGGATTGATTGGGGGGGGGGGGGGGGGTGATGGAAAATAAGCATTTAATTTTAATCATTTATTGTTATTGATTTTAACTTGAATATTAGTTATTGATCTTCAGGTAGAAAATAAAACTTCTGATAATATCTCAATAGATCATTTGTCAATTATCATGATTATGCAAGGTGTAATGTGATTTTTTTTAACATATTTAAGACAAACATTTTTTACCAGTTTATAAACCTTTTTAGACCCCAAATTATATTTTGATTTTAATAGATCATTTGACAATTAAGAAGAGTGTAAATGTAAGGGTTTTTTTTATTTAAGCAAAAATTAGTGCAAGGTTTTTTATTTTAAGAAAAAAAAAACGTCATTTTATTTACAGTTTAAGGAGGGATACATGCACGGATTAAGAAAATTTTTGAAGGGGGGGATGGGGGGCGGAGCAACAGTTATTTGAGTTTCCGGGGGGGGGGGGGGGGGGGTTCTGAGGCATATTATTGGCAATTTATATGTTATTTAAGGAAATTTGAATTTTGGAGGGGGATCTGACCCCCCTGACCCCCCCTCTAGATCCGCGCATGGGATAAATATAAATTTTCTGCTACTATTTCACTACCAGGATTAAATTTAATTTTTCAAAACCTTATTGCACATCTATAGGACAGTCTCTATCATATACCAAGATATGATATGTCTATTCATTAAATCATAAGAGGAGTTCTGGGATCAAGGTTTTTTTTTAGTGATAAACCTCAATTTTCTGCTACTATTTGACTCCCTGGATAAAATTTTAATTTTTAAAACCTTATTGCACATCTATAGGACAGCTCCAATCATATCCCAAGATATGATGTGTCTATTCATTAAATCATAAGAGGAGTTCTGGAATTTAGGTTTTTTTTAGGAGTGATAAACGTCAATTTCTTGCGATTATTTGACTCCCTGGATGAAATTTAAATTTTTAAAACCTTATTGCACATCTATAGGACAGCCCCAATCATATCCCAAGAGATGACGTAGCTACTCCAAAAGTTGAAAGAGGAGTTCTGGGAACCATACTTTTTTTTGCAAAAAAAACGTCATTTTTTGTTGCCCACCGATCCCTGTGACGAAAAAAAAAAATCTGAAACCTGATCACACTTCAAAATGACACCCCCAATCATATTCTAGAAGATCATTTGGCTACTGCAAAAAAAGGTTGACGTTTTTGAAACCAGATTTTTTGTCAAAAAACATCATTTTTCAGCCACCAAATGACCCCCAGGACAAAATTGAAATTTCCGAAACCTTATTGCGCATCTATAGGACACCCCAAAACATATTCCAAGAGATGATTTGTCGATTGTTGAAAATGTAGGAGGAGTTCGAGGAAGAAGGTTTTTTGTGAAAAAACGTCATTTTTTTACCAATTATTTGACCCCCAGGACTACCAGAGAATTCTTGAAACCTTTTTACAAAACAACATGACACCCCCAATCAAACTCCAAGAGTTCAGATTGCTAGTTTATACGATGTAAGAGCAGTTTGAGAAAGTAAAACGTGACAGACGGACGGACGGACGGACAGACGGAACAGGATAACAACAATATACCCGAACTTTCTTTAGAAGATCATTTAAGGGGGGAGGAATGTGACGGTCAGACCGGTTAGAATACTGGCGCCAGATAGCTCAGTTGGTAGAGCACCTGACTAGAGATTCAGGGGGCCCGGGTTAATGGTACGTCATGTTTCACCAAACAAAGTCATTTTGCTCTGCAAAAGAGCAGTCATCACAGTTACCGTGAAGGGGTCTATGACACTAGCACAGGTGTTTGTTTCTGTTACAGTAATAATTTTTTTTCGAAATTAAGTTGACATGTAGACAAACAGTTATCACAGAAAACAAAATGTTAAAAAACCCATGTTTGCTCCGTTGCTTCTTCTGTCCAAAAGTTATATTTGAATAATGTTAGATATATCTAGTACATAGTTGAAAATCACATCATCCTTCAATTAGCATGTAGGATATGTAAATGTACCTTTGACCGTAAAAATAACATCTACTATGAAAATTATTTTTAAAATGAACAAGAAAAAAGATATATTTGCAATATTTATTTTATATACATGTAGAAAAACATAAGTAAAATTTGAACATTTTTTTATGAAATTCTATTATCACCATGCAGCTATATCCAGCTGTATACAAATCTTATTTTACTTAAAAGCATGCATCACACTGGTAGCTATAATTATATACATGTAGGTCATATTGCTTTAGCATGGTTGACGAGAGTAGAAACCCCATATAGCTATAAGTATATATAAGATATTCACTAAAAAAGATTGTTTAATTAAGCTCACTTTTTCATGGAATCAAGAAATATCATATGCAGGACGGAATGTCTATGTGTCTGTGGCTATATAGATATATACATGTAAAATGCTACAAATCAAAAGGTCAATTTTTAGTTTCTATGACAATTGTTTTCAAATATGTGTGAGAATTGACTCAAGGAAATTGCCACAGGTTTTATGATACTATTAATATGTGAAAGGTTTTTAAACATCTAGCTGCACTTCATGAAATTCGAAAGATAGGGGGAGGGTAAACATGTAAGGGTATTTCTATGTGATGTGATGCCTTTATCATGATAATATCATGAAGATACTTGTAGTATTGAATAAGGTTTCTTATTAGAGTAGACTGAAGAGCAATTGACCTCTTAATAATTATTTAGTAAAAATGTTTTACTGAAGGAAATTTAAACCCCATGAATCTGTGTTTATACTTATATATATATGATTAAGTGAAGTGGAGATAGTGGGTTCACTTAAATGGTTATATTTTTTCGTAAACCTCAATGGAAATGGCATTATTGCCTGACGTCATGACGTCAGGCATATCTAAGGTTTGAAAGTTGCCTTCTCCGAAACAGTGCGGGCAATGGGAGCAAGCCAGTATCAAGATTTTTCATAAAAAGATAAACCGATGCATGTTTAATGTGTCAATATTTACATTCACAATTGATGAAAATGCTATATGGGAATTTATAAGCAACAGTGAGCAAGAGTTTTCAAATAAAAGGGCTGTTCACCATGCATGTGTGTAATCTTGACTTAAAATTAGATTATCATCATTAACAAAGAATCATCAGTTTGGATTAAAACAAACATATATTAATATTGGCTGGAATATTTACTGGAGGAACTAAATCGCCGAAGCGGGGTGTGACACGATTTTCGATCAATTGGGCGATTTCATTCATCTTGAAAAGGGTATAACTCGCGTGTCGTACTAAATGTTCATTAAACAATTACTAGTCAAGTGTGAATGTTAATTCGATAGATTTCTTCTAAAACATTCGATCCAAAGTATAATATACATGTATGTAGTTGTTACAAAACAAATGTCAAAAAATTCAATGACATTAGACCTTTCCCATATATCAGCCGTTGCGTGAATGGTAAAGCAGGACTTCGCGCCATAATATGTCTCATACATAATTTTAGGGCGCCGATTAATGGACGTGTCAAAATTGGGATCATGAGAATACTCCAGAGCACACCGTGTGTACACATCACAGGCACGCAGCATCGGGGGTCCACCCACACCCACTTTTTCTTTTCGCAGCATACACTTTTCTTAACTTGACAAATAAAAAATGGTGGAAATGTCATGGATTTGCCCCCCCCCCTTCCACTTTTGTGGGAGAATGTAATAAATGAAACTGAAAATAAGGAATTCTAATTGAATTGACGTTACAATGAAATCTAACCCCCCCCCCCTAACGGATTAGGATTTGCTTAATAATTTTGAAAATTCCCCCTTTTTTAAATTGCTTGTCAAGATTTTTTGGATGAAGCTGCCCCCCCCCCTTTCAAAATGATTCTACGCGCTTGAATATCCTTTCCCATTTCCTATGGTTGGAAATAACAAAAATGCCTTTGATTTTGCATCCTAATATAATAAATACAATTTCAAATTTGACTGTTTAATATTCCGCTTTCAAGCTTACGTGCAATTACAGTTGAACTTCGATATTTCGAACACAATGGATATGTCGAAGTGATTTGTAAGTCCCAACCACTTATTTTTGTAGTATTTTACCCTCGGTATCTCGAATACTCGGATATCTCAAAGTTTTTAAACAGTCCCATCTAGTTCGAGATAACGAAGTTTGACTGTATTTGATACATGTACATTCCTAAAATAATTTGAAATAACGAATAATTAATTTTAAGTGATATACATGTACATGCACTAGATCGGAGAAAAGATTGAAATTGCTTCTTAAATCTGCACGTTCCGTTTATGAATTTATGATCAACAGCGAAAATTAAAATTCTTATTCTTTTAAGATAGCCTAATTGATACATGCATGCTTCCGTTGAATAATTTTGTTTAGTCAGGCAAGCTTTTTGGAAAGCTATTTCTTGTGGGGTTTACTTTTTCTTAGAACTGCATATGCTTTCTTATTCTAATACAAAATTCCCTTTTATAGAATGTTAGTGTAAGTTAAAGGTACAAAGGGACTGTTTCAGATTATTTGTACCTTACAATTATTTGGTGAAATGGAGAATTGCTGTACTTTCAGGCTTATGTCGTGTTGCAAAAAGTCATGAAATAGTTTTTAGTGATTAGCATTAGTTAGAGAGATGTCTCCTGTTTAAATTGGTATGCAATATGTAGGTCCCTAATGACTAATATTAAGTTCATGAGGATCCAAAGTACCGGTAAACTTTTAATTCATCTTGCAGCTACATGTATGACTGTTGTGTTGACTTTAGACAAGGGGTAAAATATAACATGAAACATTTTATTTGAAGGGGAATAGTCAATGTTTTTACATCTGTAAAAGGTACACAATTCTTGATATAACTGATTGTAATAAAAATGACTTTTGAATTAAAAGTGGTCATAATTAATCTTAAAAACATTACAGAAACAGAAACTGTTATTACGAGGTGATTGGTTCAGCCGGGAATGGGGATACAGTGTATTACTAAAACAGAATTAACTTTTTTATTTTTCAATTAAATAAGATCAAATTTGAAAATTTCTACTTAAAATTGCACAACCTAAGCTTTCTGATTGTAAAGTGTTTTTGTGAGAAATAAACTCTTAGACTAAATGTCAAAGATGGCAGTGGATATATTAATAGTTTTGTGTGAAAGACCGTTCTAATTTTTGAAAAAGGGGTGGGGGGTGGGGTTGACTTTGAATGGCTATTTTAGGAGTATAGTCAGAATAATTATTGCAATCATTTGTTGGGGAGTGGAGCACATGTCCATTGTTCATATAATGACACTTTAATATTGGTTGTTTATTTC
This sequence comes from Magallana ariakensis, assembly GCA_020458035.1. Lineage (NCBI taxonomy): Eukaryota > Metazoa > Mollusca > Bivalvia > Ostreida > Ostreidae > Magallana > Magallana ariakensis. The sequence goes on along the minus strand of CM035811.1, from coordinate 15,488,523 downwards.
ATCGAATAGATAAAGAAAATGCTACTGTAACTTTCACTTCTTGATTTGTGCTTGAAAAAGAGGATGCATGGGTCCCCCCAATTAATTGATTATTTTTGGCATGGGCAGACAATATCCCAAGTACAGTTGCTTGGGGCTTTTGCAGGCTGGCCATGCATGCAGTAAGAAAGTTAAAATTTTTAGAAAAAAAATTGAGATGGGGCTCCTCTAGTTAGTGTATATATAATTACATGAAAATCTCAAGAGTCAGAACTATGTTTACCTTTGCATGCAGAACAATTTTAACAATTTTTAACAACCCCGCCCCGACCCACATGTAAGAAATACACTACCCACTACATGTATATCTAATTGACATTTCTTTAATCGACAAAAAAAAAAACTGTCTCAGTGGTATTTAGAAAATTAACATAGATTGTATCTCAACATGCATGTATGTGATAAAATTATACATGTATTTAAAAACTTCAACTAGTTCTAGATATATAGTTACATGTAGATTGCGGCAGACAACCCCTATTCTTGAATATATATTATGAGGTGTAATAAAGTATCAAATACAACTGATAACTGATCAAGAACTTCTAATACCGGTAGTCACAAATTTGCATTGGCAGCTCATTTTCCCTGATTGTCAATATAAATATTAATTAGAGCAAATAATTGTTATTTCAATCTTCACATTTAAAAAAATATTAGAACCTTAAATTGATCTGTACTAATACAACTAAAAAGATTGATAAGAAAATTAGCCACTATGTCATTGAATGTATTTTCCTCCTCCTTGACATTTGCAAGTATGTTTACTTAATGTATAAAACCATGCATTGTCATTATTTGAATTTCATTATCTAAAAATCCTGCTGGTATGATTCCATAATATCATTTTATAAATCTGAGTGACAAGTACGCGCTATTCAGTTGAATATAAAATTGTTGATAATACATGTACAATCCAAATTCGCCATTAGGTTACTGATTACCTGGCATAATAGCATATAGAAGTGTTTGTTTTATTGCAAAAATTATGTGTTTTATTATGATCTACAATTTTGTGTGACCAAAATAAGGCTAATCGTCTGAGCACCCAATGCATACCAGAGATACATAGTTCCAACGTGTAAAAGAATCGGTAAACTTCATGGAAAATAATATGCTGGACCCCCTTAGAGAACATAATCCTTATCTTAACAGACCTATAGAACTTTGTGAAGTGAAAAATGTTATAATGAAATCTAAAAATGGAAAATCCTCTGGTGTTGATGAAATTCCATATGAAGTGCTTAAATATGATTGTGTAATAGAAGTTATTCATCGCCTCTTCATGTTATGTTTTGAGTCCCATATAATTCCCTCTGTTTGGCGCCAAGCTATTATATGTCCCATTTTAAAAGATTCTAACAGTGATCCAAGAGTACCGCTTAACTATCGAGGAATCAGTCTATTATCAACTATTTATAAAATGTACAGTTCCATTTTAAACAATAGATTGGTATCATATTTAGAAGATAACAGCCTGCTTGTTGATGAGCAAAATGGATTTCGACGTGAACGCTCTTGCGCTGATCACGTATTTACACTTAACAGTATTGTACAGAATAGAAAAGAAACATTCGTGGCGTTCATCGATCTACAAAAAGCTTTCGATACAGTGGACCGTGACCTTTTAAAATTCTCTCTCTTACAAAATGGAATCGACGGGGATTTTTACAATTCAATAAAATCTATTTATAGAAACACAATATCGTGTGTAAGAGTTAGTGAGTTGTGTACTGACTGGTTCTTTACTTCAGCTGGGGTACGACAAGGAGACAATTTATCACCCACTCTTTTTGCTCTGTTCATCAACGATCTCGCAAAAGAAATTAAAGAACTGAGGAAAGGTATAACGGTGGGAGAAATCAATTTAAGTATTTTATTGTATGCTGATGACATTGCTCTTTTATCCGACTCAAAAGAAAATTTGCAAGAGATATTGGATACTGTGTCTTACTGGTGTGCAAAATGGCGTCTTAAAATAAATATGAAAAAATCAGCAATTATACATTTCCGGAAAAAAGGATCTCGAAGCGATTTTCAGTTCAAAATTAACAGCAATATTCTCCAGTACAATACAGATTATAAATATCTTGGTGTAATATTTCATGAAAAGCTGAATTTCCAAAACAACGCCGATACTTTATCAAAAGCTGGTGGACGCGCTCTCGGAGGCATGGTTTCCAAAATTCGTCCATATAAAGAAATAGGAATTTCAACTATTGAAAAATTGTTTTTAAATTGTGTAGCACCAGTTTTTGGATTATTGTAGTGAAGTGTGGGGCCTCCAGAATTATCATTGTATTGAAATGGTACAGAATCGAGCCCTACGTTTTTACTTAGGCGTTCACAGATTCACACCTTTACCAGCGCTACACGGGGAATTTGGATGGAAACTCTCTTATCATAGACACTGTATTAACGCCGTGCGATTATGGAATCGATTGCTGACAATGGAGGACGATCGGACAACAAAGCGTGTTTTCTTGTGGGACTTTAATCAAACGGGTATATCTAGATGGACATCACGCATTAAATCACTATTTGAATCTATGAATTTGTTACATATTTATGATAATTTACTAGTCTGTGATGTTAATGAATTTGAAAACAAGCTGTTTCTTACCTATGAAAATGAATGGTTAGGAAAGATAAATCAACTACCAAAATTGCGATTGTATAAAAGCATTAAAACAAATTTTAAAACTGAAAATTACCTTGAAATGAACATTTCAAAATCTCAAAGATCTATTATTGCACAATTCAGATGTGGGATACTCCCAATTAGAATTGAAACGGGGCGATATAAGGGGGAATCTCTCGATGAAAGAATATGTAATTTTTGTGTATTAAATGAAATAGAAGACGAGAGTCATTTTCTTCTGAATTGTACAGTGTATTCTGATTTTAGAAGGGAATTATTTAAAAATACCGGATATAATCCAACATTAATAATGTCTAATTTAGACTGTATTACTCTTCTGCTGTCAAATTTTCCGAGACAAACCTCTAAATATTTACTTGAAGCTTACCTTTACAGACAATCATTATTGTATAAAAAACGCAATGCGTAATACGTGTATATATGTTATAATTGCATTTGCAGTGACATATAGGCCCAATGGGCCGGGTGTTTCATTATTTATTTTTGTATTACATATTTGTAATTTGTTATAACACATGTCACTATAATAAATTATTTACTTACTTACTTACTATAGCTGACCGAGTTTATAGACTTCTGAAATTTTAACTTGTTTAGTTTAATATTATGCATTCCCAATAGGATAACATACTAATGTATCAAGTTCCCGAGCTTGATTAATAATTAGATTTTGAAAATATCAATAATTTTAAGAAATAACCTCATTACTACAAAATAATGCATTGTATGATAGCATGTATCAAAGACTGGACTGGGCATTGTTCTAGGAGATTCAAGAAATGCACAATGGGTTTGCATATTTTTAGAAACACTTCATTGAAGAAACAATGTAATTTGTTTGCATATCATGATAATTTTTTCAGGATGTATATAGAATTGAATTAAATTGATTGAGATCAGGATGTATTGATATATGTGCATATTAGAATGATGTTCATAAATGAAACTTGACATCCACGTAAATACATAATGTACATGTATGTACCCAGTATACATGTAGATACATTGTACATTCAATTAGAGATTAAATAGTGTAATATTCTAATAATGTAAGATTTTCTATCATTGAAAAGTGGACCTAGGTGAAATTAATCTGCAGAATTTGGTGTTTGTCTGTATTTAATGTCTAAATAATCTCTCTCTCTTTCTCTCTCTCTCTCTCTCTCTCTCTCTCTCTCTCTCTCTCTCTCTCTCTCTCTTCCAAGGAATAATTTTGTTTTGAAGTAAATGTACTTAAAGCTGTTGTAATCACTTTATTGTATAAAAATGTATTTGATTGTTCAACTTCAAATAAAAAAATATAAAAAAAAAATAGTCTAATATTCTAATAATGTAAGATTTTCTATTATTGAAAAGTGGACCAAATTAAGGAAAATGCAGCATGTGTGTTTTAATAATTTTACATTCGTCTTTTTAATATTGTGTTTGAATGAATAATTTAATTAGAATGTAGCCCTGGGTGTTTTTGTAACTTAGATGAGAGTGGGCTGGCCTGATATGAACCAAGGAGACACACTGTGTAAACCTCATTAAACCTCATTAGTATCTATTGTTTTTTCAGACCTTGCAATTAAATAAGAATTCTTACGTGACCTTGTAACGGGCACGTTCTGTGTATACCAATTAACCACCCTATTGTTCTCCTAATGCTACAAGTGCAAAGGTACATACACGACACGTGAGAACAGGTGTCTGATCGAGCTGTGTGTAAGCAGGAACAAAGTAATGGAAATGGGGGCTGCAATTTATCTGAATGTCAACCAACACCCCTTTGTAAAATAAGGATGATGTATATACGTTTATTGAATTAACTGTCGTACATATATACACGGGGGAAAAGAGAAAGTGACCACCTTCTTCCAATTTTAATTAACTACATGTAAGTCTACATAATCACATTTTTCCAGTGTGCGTACAATATATAGACCCTGAAACGTGCTACTACACCAGTTGCACGGTTCGGTTCGGTACGCTTTGTGAACGGTACGTTTCGTTTTGTGAACGGTACGGTTCGCTTTGTGAACGGTACGTTTTGTTTGTGAACGGTACGGTTCGCTTCTTGCACGGTACGCTTTGCTAAAAATAGCTGCACGCTTTGTGAACGGTTTGCGCGCTTTATTAATGAGGTAGGCGTGGCCTGAACGCTTTGAATTTTCTCGATATAATTTTGTTTAGTTTTTGCCCGATAAACTTCAGCAACTTAGTAATTATGACGAGCCTTTTTTTTTATTTATATGATATATTACAAATGTATTTCAATTTAATTAAAATCAGAACTTCAATCCGTTCTCCCATTTTTGATACATTTACATTGCGTGAAACCTGTACTAGCTGAAAACGGCCGGGAAGCGGAGGATTGAATTGAACATATTTTATTGAATAAATCAAAAGGATAAGACACAAGTTCTAAAACTTAGATAGTCTTCTCCTAGTAATGAAATTTTATAAATATTGCCAGTAATAACGTTAGATATGAATACACATAAATATACATGAATAAACAATCTACTACATATATAATATCACCTTATAAATTCAGACATTTTTTGAAAAACGACCACATTCACTCAAAAAAATTTGTACCGTCTTGAAAATTTCAGTGTTTTGTGTATTTGTCAAAGAATCATCCCCCCATAACAGTAAATGTGCATCTATAATGTGTACATAACGTAATGTCAGTAGCTTATTCATTAGAGAATTCCGAGCTCTTGTATACTTTTTACAGACAAAAAACAAATGGTATGCATCTTCTGGTAAGCCACACGAACAGTTTGGACTGGCTATTAAGTTACAGCGGAATAAGTCAGAATTTAAAATACAGTTGTGTCTCAAACGTGTATGTGTTATGTTTAAAAATCTTTTTCCAAATGAAAGATGTTTCTGAGGCTTTACCTTATCATTGTATAAACATTTTTTGAATATTTTAATAGAGGTTGCCTCCCTTGTATTAAGACTTAGGGCGTTCCATCTTCTGACAGTATCAGGAATAAATGATTTATTAAATAGTTCTAATCTAAATTTTGGAACAGAATAATCAAGAGAGTTTCTAGTTGTGTACCTTGAAACACTGCCTCTTGTATATGGTACAATGTTTTGTATGTAAGTAGGTACTAAGTTATTGTGCATTTTGTACATAGTTATTAATTTTGCTCTATTTCTTCTGTGTTCCAAAGGTTCCCAACCTGTTTCAAAATAAATTGAGTTTCTTGAAGCAAAACTTGTGAGCCCAGTTACTATTCTTGCGGCATTTAATTGAACCTTTTCCAATTTTTCTATGTCCATCTGTGTGCAACCAGCCCATACTTCGGCAGCATATTCCAATTGTGGTCTAATAAAAGATACATACATTTGTGATAGAATATCCCTTGAAACAGAAAATTTTAGCTTTTTAAGTAACCCCAGTTTTTTGTAAGCTTTTTTAACAATGTTATCAATATGTTCTGACCAACTTAAGTTTGAAGATAATTGTATACCAAGATGTTTGTGTTCAGTAACATATTCCAAATGATAATTTTCAAAAAATAAATTAGGAAAATGATGTACATTTTTCAAATGGAAAAATACAGCTTTGGTTTTCTGTGGATTGAATTTCAACAACCATTTTTTTGACCATTCATCTAATATTCTGAGGTCATGATTAAGATTTTGTTCAATAAGATTAATATTATCTGAACATTGTTGTAAAGAGTTGTCATCAGCGTATAATCTACATACAGATATCATATTTTCAGCTACATCATTTACATACAATAAAAATAATAATGGCCCAAGTACTGAGCCCTGAGGAACACCAGCTTTAACATGGCCTACAGAAGAAACAATATTTCTATACATAACTTTTTGTGTTCTGTTGCTTAAATAACTCTCAAACCAATCCAGCATGTTTCCACTAATTCCATACATGTTTAATTTGTAAATAAGACCTTTGTGCCATACTCGATCAAACGCTTTTGAAAGATCGCAAAACACCATACAACAAAATTTGCCTTCATCAATACTTTTAACAATCGAGTGGTATATTTCTAATAGTTGATACATTGTAGAATGGCCTGGTAAAAAACCTGCTTGATATTTGTAAAAGAGATTCTGCGAATGTAAATGATTGTATACATGTTTAAAAATAATTCTTTCAAAAATTTTGCTTATAGAAGACAAAAGAGAAACTGGCCTATAGTTTGAAGTGATAGAAGGGTCATCCTTCTTAAATAATGGAAGAACATGTGCTAATTTCCAACATTCTGGAAAAATTTTGAGTGATAATGATTTGTTAAATAATATGCAAAGTGGTTTTGAGATGGTATCTCTACATGATTTTAACATTTTGTGACTGATGCAATCAGGACCAACTGCCTTATTAACTGGAATGATAGATATGATATCTGTAATCTCATGCTCTTGTATTCTTATTTCTGAAAAAGAGTTATTAAACCTACACCCCCCTATAGTTGGAAGGTCATGGTTGCTGTCATCTAAGAAAGTAATAGATGTAAAGTAATTGTTAAGTAATTCAATCTTATCAGTGTCTGAAAATGCATAACCCTCCTTACCATTGTCCATGGTATACCTTATAGGTGGGATGTCGTGTGTTAGTTTAGTGTGGAAACAATCTTTCAATAATTTCCAGTATAATTTTAGATTGTTTAAGCTAGCATCCTTAAGATGAGAGTCTATATTGTCATAGTAGTTTGCAATTGCATGTTTCTTCATGTTATTAACCTTGTTCCTTATTCTCCGAAAAATAACCCAATCAGATTCTCTTCTTGTTTTTTTGTGCCTTTTTTCTTAACCTATTACGAACTCGCAGGGTTTTTCTAAGAAGAGAATCCATCCATGGTTTATCATTCGGCCTTATAGTTACAGTTTTTTCAGGTATGCATTGATGAATAAAAGAAAGGAGTTTGTTAGTAAAATTTGTTGTGGCCTTATCTATGTTATCTGTGTCATCAATGATTTTACACCAATCACATTCAAGTATGAGTTTGTTTAAAAGTTCCATATCTGCATGCTTGTAATCCCAAATTTTGCGTTTATATGCAATGTTTGTATTTGTTTTCTGGTGAATATAGATATAAGTTGCCCGATGATCACTAAGAACATTACATACATTTAAAGTACCAGAATCATGTACACATATATTTTCACTAATTATAATGGGATCTATGAGGGTATTTGTGTTGTGTGTACTTCTTGTGGGTTCATGTATAATATTTGTCAGTCTATAGTTGTTCATTATTGTATGTATCTCATGCGAGTTATTTACCTTTAAAAAATCAATATTTAGATCACCAAGTATTACAATATTATTAGAAATATCAGTAGCCTTTTCAAAAGACCAAGACAATTTTTGCCAAAAAGCACTACTAGAGTGTGGTGGACGATAAATACAGCATACTAGAAGGATCCCTTTCACTTGTGGTATTTTCCAAATAATTTCAGTATCAGAAGGTTCTAAATCTTCTCTACGGTTCACCTTCAAAAAGTTTGAAACAAAAATCATTATTCCACCACCATAGCAGTTGCGATCTTTTCTAAACATATTATTAAAACCCTCAATGAACAGATTTTCATTTAAAACATTTGAGTCTAAATGAGTTTCTGTAAAGCATAAAATATCAAAATCATGCACTAAATACATTAGAGAGTCAATCTTGTTCCTAATGCTTCGAATATTAAGATGCAATATATCAAGGGATTTTTCAACAGAAGGACCTGGGTTTGTCTCAATGTCACCAGATAGTAGAAGAATAAAAAACATGAACAGCTGTGCAAAAAAATTAATCCTAAGAGACCAAGAAGACAATATTTTGCATTGTTGTTTAAAAATATTACATATAAACAGCAGAAAGTCTAACATGTTGACAGATTTGGAAAATCTGAGAACAGACTTCGAGAGTATATTATGACTCTGAGTATAAAAAAAAACCCACAGCGGCACGGTATTGTTCAAGAGAGTTACCCATTGTCTAATATGTAAATTAAGTAGAGTCCATAGCTTAATTTACATCTGTACCGCCAGCGTAGAGGGTATGAAGATTTAACAAGTATTTGGCAATATACAAAGTGTGTCAATTCAAAGGAGCAAAAAAACAAACAAACATAAGTTGCACTAGATAAAATGCATAAAAAATATAAAGAAAAGTACATTAACTCCCACAATTTACATGGTGGAACTGGGAGATAAATTGTAGAAAAAGCATGAAAAGCGGGTTGTAAACTACCGCTGTATCTAGAACTGTTGTAATATTTACATACACATATTTGGATGCATAAAGTGGATGTAATGCATGAAAGAACAAAATAACATCCAACTATAATATGTAGATCGTGAAGACGGTGTGACAATAACAGTAATGTGAAGATAAAACTAAACGTGAACATACTTTGCGTGTACACGGGGCATCCTTAAATGTGGAAACACTGCACTGTTGTTTATAAACGAAAACGAAAGTAAGGAAACGTTGAAACGACCACGATTCAAGCGTCTATAAAACTCGGGCACGTGTGAGTGTTTACAATCACAACGCAGGGTTTTGTAAGTTTACGACTTGGGTGTTGACGCTAAGATCTGTCCCTCTACGTGGTTGCTGTCCGCGTTATCCTCATGGAAGCACTCCAGATCCTCCAAACAGTTGATGATGACCTTCTTTCCTCTTGGACCGCTGAGTTTAACGTAAATGCGTCCATCGTAGGTCCAAGTACTGTTTATCTTCTTCTTCTTTACAAGGTCTCGAGTTTTCCCATAGAGTTCGGAACGCCTGGTAGTAAGGGCTTCATTAATGAATATGCGGCCAGTTTGCTTTGAAGGGTTGTTGTTGTAAGATTTCAGGTTTTTTTTATTGCCGTACACTTTGGCCCTATCTCTGTAGCTGGTGAATTTGACTATGATGTCGCGTGTTTTCCTGCGAGGGTCAGCGGAGGATAGTTTTAATTTTGAATAATCTGTTATTATTCGTATTTAATTTTAGATAAATGCAAGTATTACAATAGATTAAAAGAACTGACTGACTTTAATCCGATATATGTTTGTTAATTCGGCGAACTGGCGATAATTCAAACAAGCATCTTAATATTATTATTTCTATACATGTACTTGTATTGAAGTCATTAAATATTTCAAATGCATTTAAAATTGCTATGAAAAATTGCCCCGACTTTTTCCGATATTTCTTTAGTTTCCTTTCTCGCTGTCTTGATTTTTGGCTAGTTGCTATATTTACAAGCATTTTTCTATTTTTGTATTCATAATTCGTATGATAATTCTTCGTTGCGTAGTGTTGCCGATCAAATTCTCCTGGTGAATAGACAATGTAAAAATACACGCAATTAATGATAATATAAACAATGAATTTCAGTGTAGAAATCTTGAAATAAACTGTTTTAAAGTTTTTCGACACGGATTTTTATTCATTTAAATATTGATTCTATGATTTTCTGCGCTTGATCGTATACACAGATCACACCTACATGTAACCCGTCATCGCTTCTCTTACCTGAAATAACATCGCGTGTATAGTCAAAATATTTTTTTTTTTTTTTTTTTTTTTTGTGAATATTTTATTGGCTCAATAATTTTGGTACAAATATTTTTAGAACACAATTCAAAACGTTTCACAATAGAATAAATGATAAATGGCATTGAAACAGCTCAATATATGAGTACCTTGGACGTGTATAGTCAAAATATTACTATTAGTTTTTGTTATTCAGTTAAAGTGAAACTATACATGTACATGTACCATATTTCTTACGATAAATTATTATGTACTCAACTGGATACACACAATAAGTCAATACTTTTAATGGTGATATTTATCATTTTGTTGGACAAGCGCCGCTCTTTACTATATGCATGCGATTTAGCTGACGTTTTAGAAATGCTGGCTAACCTGTTTATATTTCATTTGCTTTTTTACTCACAAACTTGTTGTAAACAGGACATGGAAAAATACCCGGCAATCAACAACTGAATGCTTAAAGTGATAAATATATTAAGAATTTATCTAGTAACAAAAAAAATATGATGGCGATGGATAGAGACTCTGATCGCCAGTACATGAGTTATAATCATGAAGTCGGAACGAAATGATAATTAAATAATTTTAAATAGGAGCACTCTTAAAAATAAGGATTTTAGAAAACTTAAAACTAAACCGTTTTTATTCGATAATTTTCTTCTAGCTATGTAAGAGGAGCCAAGTAGCACGCGGCGCATGGCGTGATCTGTACTACTACATGTATACTTCAACTGATTGACAGGCGAAGCACGTGGAGTCCTAAAATAAAATCCCGCTCAAAAGATCGACTATAAAAACCTAAAGCGAAACAATGGCTCAGTGATAAAACTTTAATTCAAGTAATATAATTAACACACAAACTCTCTCTCTCTCTCTCTCTCTCTCTCTCTCTCTCTCTCTCCTGTAAGATAGAAATTCTCTTCCGTTAGATCGAAAATGGGCTTGCTGTACTGTTAGACGAAGACGTACGCAATTGTGTAGGTTTTCTTTTGTCTTGAACAGGTGTGAAAACCCCCGAGAGCATGTCGTTTTATACCCCGGGTTTGTTAATCACTATTCACAGGAAATGATCGTGACTTAAACTTAATATACACAAGAAAGCCAAGAAAGCATACTGATATAACACGTTATGATTCAATGTGTGTTAAAGCAACTAACAACTTTATATAAAATTATATGTATAATTAGTTTATTATTTGAAGGAAAACTGATTTAATAAGCTGATTCCCGACACTTATCATTTCACAACTTACGACATACACATGTACATGTATTAACAGTTTATGGCGCTATGTAAAGAAAAGATTAAGGTCTAAAAAAGAAAATTAGATTAAAACATTTTTATAACGGTTTTAATAAAAATAACAGCGTCGTATGTGTTACTTAATTCTATAACTAAAATCTAGCAAAATATTGAACTTATCTGGTCAGCGATAATCTCCGTCCGTATTCATCGAAACACATAAGTCAATAAGCCGTATATGGAAGTTGCACGCTTAATGCACGGTACGGTACGCTTTTTGGCCGTTTTGGGGCGGGTCTTGCATAATTTATATTGCACGCTTTTTGCACGGTACGGTTCGTTTTGTGAACGGTACGGTTCGCTTTGTGAACGGTACGGTTCGTTTCTTGCACGGAACGGTACGGTTCGTTTTGGAGGTGTAGTAGCACGTTTCAGGGTCTGTATCATCATCACCAACTTATTTATCAGGCACGTAGATCTGAGGGCCGGGGAGGGGGGCTGCCCCCCCCCCCCGCTTTCTCTCGCAGCAAAGATTTTTATTAAAATTGATTATCATAGAGTTCTCCTCCCCACCTCCCACTTTTTGGGGGAGTATGTTAAAAATTGAAAAAAAAGAAATTAAGAGAGAAAATGAAGTTATAGGTAAACTACGCGATACCACCCCTTCCCCCACCACACACGCATTCATAATCGATACTGATATATATGCAAACTTGGACCTGTTCATAAAACCGTGCATTGTGAACAAACTTAAACGGCTCTGATCAGGAAGCATATCGCTACCGGATCGGGGGTTGGGATTAAAGGCAATGGGGTTGGGAAGTAGATTTAAATTTTAAAATAAGTTTGTATTGAGTACATGTACATGTATGCGCTTGAAATTAATCCCAGTATTTATTTAGTTGAACTCCATTTGGTCGCCCTCCTGTTATAGGGACTTTTATAAGAGCAATAATTGAATGGTTAAACGACATCTTATGTTGATCATCTATTTAATGACCTTCGTTGGATTTTTTATGCAAAGATGTATCACTGTTGACCAGTTTATTGGAGCGGCGATGATAACAGCGATCTGTGTTCAATGGAGCGGTGAAGTGTGAACTCTCTTGTTAGCCTATATGCAAGAGTGGGGATATATAATTATATACCCGTTTCTGGCGTGTGATGACAATTAACAGGGCATTAATTAAATAGAAGTAAAGAAAATACGTTCTCTAGCTTTTATGATTTATAACAAGATGCAAGCCATAACCAATTATCGGAGAATATTACTGTAACAATGAATAAGCATATCAAACATTGTGCATTGTACTGAAAGTTACTGTAGTAAAAATATATTTATACATCTTAAACAACTTAATACAATTATTTCTGCATTCCAATTTCAATACTGGAAGGATTAATATAACCACCCTGTATATTTCAAGTTTCAAAAACGTTTTTTTCGGCAAGAAAAATTGTTCAATCATTCCAGGTTTAAGTTCTATATATGGTTAGTTACGGTTCATTTTGAGGAGGTAATATCACAAATTCATGATTTTCTGCTACTAAATTATCTATAATTATAACTAAAACGAGTTTTGAAATTTTTACGTTTTACCATGACACAAAAGAGGATTTAAAATAATCTGATCCTGCAAATTCACCGAGATACTACAGCTTTTTTGAACTTTTCCGCAAGCGAATTTGTGTCAGCACGGGATTCACGGTTATTCATTTTTACACGTTCTGGATGTGCAACAGAGACTGATAAGTAAAAATCAAAATTGATGCTCATACATTAATATAAACTAATCAAATTAAATGTGTATGTCGTCAAATGTAAACAAAGATCAAGTACAATGATTTTGCGTTGGTTATGATAGTGCAGTAAATATGTGACAATGATATAACATTAAATGTAAGAATCATTGGACACGTCGTAGAATATATCTTTATTTCGAGTCAAATTAGGTTGAATATCGACGTCCCTCCCCTCCCCCAGCTGTTATCGATAAAATTTGCGGCCCGGGTATGAATACCTTCCGACGCCCCAGGGTAATTAAACGAGAAACGACTATAGAATACTAAATCATATCTGAAGAGTGTAAAAACAGGTAATGAGATTTTAAAATATCCTAGTTAAAAAAAACATTTATTTGATATTTTTCCATAGTCAGTTAATGGCCCTTTTTGATATCATTCAAATGTCTAATTACATCAAGTGATATTAATGAGCGCCATGGCGCATATGGTAGCTCATTTGCCTACGGACCCAAGGGTCGTTGGTTCGGACCTCACTGCCGGCGATGATTTTTCTCCAAATTTTCTTTCTGTAAAATGCCACAAAAATCTAAAATGATATCAATCCAGTAACAGTTACTACTTCTCGGCTCGATACAAATTTGACAACATAAAATCAAGCATGCATTGATATATTTAGTATACACGGCGTTCCGATGATATGTATACACATGTGTTGAAATTTGGACAGTGAATACAAATTACATGTATACACAGGGCTTGGTTTTGTTCAGTTTATTATGAAATCGTGGGAATATATTTAACGATACAAATGTGCAATTGGCCTCATCCTTTGACTTATATTTTGATGCCTTTTTGTCGGCCTTAGACTGAGTTATTATTGCTGGTGTGGAAATCACTACAAGTATTCTCATGATTAAGCTTTTTAATCATTCCAAAGACTGCATGATTTGTTCTCCATGACTATGTATTTCAAGCACTGGTTTATTTTGTATATAGGTTAGCCTTTATATATACTTGCCAAATTAATTGCAATGGGAAATTCGATTTCAAACAAAATTCCAGCTTTTGCACGCTTAGGATAAGTCCTATACAAGAATGGGAAAGAAATAGATAAGAGGTACTTACCGGTATACATGCTATGAATTCAATATTGTGAGAGGCTGCTACAATATATTTAAACGGACTGATTCTGTCACATGCCTCTGATGTTCTATAGCCATGGTATCTATTTTTTATTAACCAAAATAGCTCCTGGACATTATCACAAAATTTATACTCTTACACTAAAACACTCTAAGGAAAAGAAAAAAAATCAACGCGACTTTTCACCCCCCCCCATGAGAACTCAACATGTACACAAGCAAAACTATCTGTCGAAAAGTATTATTGTATACCTTAATAACCACCTTACAACCTCCTGTTAAATTTAGAACTTTATATTGGTTTTACTATTAGTATAATGATATATTACAAGTATATAACATTTTGCACACTTTATTTATTAGTACTAATATTGTTGTACCCCCCCCCCCCTCCGATCGACTCTAAATTCATCGTGGTTATAGTTAGATGAATAATTTATATAATAATACGGTGTTCAGGATGTTAAATTACTCATAGGATTTTCAAGTTCATTAAACGGCATTATACTCATAAGTTCACGAAAGATCGACTGCTCTAATCGAAATGTCTCTGTCCGGATTTGTCTGTAATAATTTCGACATCCGGTTTTCAACTCCATCACTTGCTTGGTAGGGCTAGTTTTGCTTAGTTTGTGTTTCTTCTGTCCATTTTCAAAGGTAATTCCATTGACTGCAAATCAGTTTCATTTTGAATTTATACATTTATATATTCTTTAATAACTTCCAAGTGAAAAAGATAGAAAATGAAAAAAAAACGAGATTTATTCTTGGACCGAATTTTCTCGAATTATTGAGACCATAGCTTTAAGACTGTTTTAATATGCTATGATATTTAACAGAAGTTTAAACATTATATGTAATCTTTGTGATTGCATAAATCGTAAATTTATGCCTTAATTAGTGGATCATATAACATTGGTACATAATATAATATAATAACTGGGTTTTTTTTATACAGTTCAGTACCCGTTCGAAATTTTACTCACGTAATTTCAAAATTTTCCAGGCGTATAAGTATCTTAAATTCTAGGTAAATTCTTAGTTAAATTGAAAGGCAAAATACAGGCGTAAAATGTGAAATACAGGTGTACATGAGGCGTAATCCTACCGTATTTTTGGCCGAAATATGCAAATGAGTACGCCTGGAAATTTAAAATACGCCTGGAAATTTTGTACGCTTGTACAATAGAATTACGCCTATATAGACTAAGCAATCCTGCTTTAAAAAATTACGCCTGGCAAAATAATACGCCTTGAAAATAATACGCCTGTATAAAAATACGCCTGTATTTAAGCCTGCTATAAAATCAAAACCCATGGCAGTGCAAATAAAAAATATTGTAAGAACCAATTTTAACACATAAGAGTCCAACTGTATTGATATGTACAAATAATCAATTTATTTACTAATTATGGGGCAACAAGATGGTACATGTAAAAAAAATTACACTGGTACACGTTCACAAGAGTAACATTATTGCATAATGAAAACAGAAATACACATTTTCAAAAACCAGTATAAAAAATAACATACTATTACATTTCCCTATATATGCTTATGTACATATGCATGTACATTCTTTTACATAATTCATCATAACGGTTCAACTGAAAGTTGAAGCAATGTCTACCCATGGGTATTGAAAGATTTTTACTAAGACAGTTTAATACATACAGGTAACTTTTCTCTTCATATTTTACTATCCAGAATAATTTTTGTTAATCAAGCTAATCAGTAAAAAGTATGCATGAAAATATTTATGTCACATATAATAGACAATTGAAATACATATTAGAGTTTTTAAATGATGATCCAAATTAATAACAATTAAAAGTGAATGTCAACTTGATTTCTTTTTCCAAATTTATCTTGCTGTAAGCAATTCTCTCTGTCACACCATCATTAAGTTTGGCATCTGATGGAACATTGAACCCATTTTTTGTACACCAACTTTGTACATAGTCTGAAATAACATTTGAAATGTTTACTCATTTTTTATATTGAGTTACATATTATAAAACTTATAGCATTTCGAAGCTGAAAACTACATGTATTTCTGTGATGATAGTTTCCTTACCTTTCATCACTTGTACCTTCTCCTTGTTAAGACAAGGCCTCAGGTCACCATGTTTGGCCTTAGTGAGACCCTGTCTCCTGGACAACGCCAATTCCTCATATGTAAACAGCAGGGGTATCAGCTTGAGGCATAGAGCATATTCTGGATTGTTATGCTTTTTGGCCAAGGATGATGCCTTTTTCAAGTTTGCTTTATCCACCTCAATGGAACTGCTTTCAAGAAGTTTCACAGTCGGAAGAAAAAAGTGTAATGTTCGTATATAGAGATGCATATAAAATATAATGCTTTTCAAAGCTTACAGGAAGACATTCAAGCTGTAAATTTATCAATTAATCTCTTTTGCCATCGAAACATATTAGTATGTTCGATAACCCAATAAAGTCCCATATAAGCTTTAAGAAGTCCATATAGGAACATTCTAATACAATTAAGCATATCAACAGAAATAATTGATGCCTACCCTGCTTTCATTGTTGGCGTTGTGAGCAATGCTGCTTGGGGCAGTCCCTATGGCACAACTGCTGATTCTTTCACCCTTTATATAACAAATATAACCTATTAATTTTCCACAAATATTAAGGAAATTCCTATCATATTCTACATTTTCCACACAAACAAATAAAGATGCATTCATAGTAGCAACTCTGAATATTATAATATGGACATTATTAGCATATACCAGGTATATCCTTAGAAAAGGATAAGTTTTCAAAATCTTACTCATTCTATCAATAGACAGTTTAAATTACCAGTAAGCAGATCAAAGTAAGTATTACTCACCTCTTTGTTGTTATTCTTGGGGACACTGCTTTGGACTCATTTTACTGGTTGGAGTTGTTACTGAGGCACTGCTGGTATATTTATCATCCTTAATAATTTAACATAAAAAAATAAAAATGAACATCTTCTATTTCCTATCATTTTTAAAGAGGTAAGTATCATATACCAACACTTTTAGACAGGTTGCACGATATGATGCTGCACAGAGAACCTACTAGGTTCATAAGTTTAGTTTATTGACCTTATCAATTTAGTAAGACCAATGAGATATTTTTTATCCATGCTATGATCCAATATGAAATAAAATTACCTCGGACAAAGTAGGAAGCAATGAACTCTTTGGTGCATTTTTATTTTCTATTGGTCTTGGTGTTGATGACTTCATGAACCTTGGAGATCGTCTTGGAGATATGCTGCTCGAGTAGCAATTTTGATGATTTCCACTTTGAATCGAAATATCTTCATCAAAGCTTGTGAAGCACTCATGTGCAGTTTCTTGGTTCGTGAAATTACCTTGATTGAAGATATCCTATAAGAACATTGCATATTAGTCTGAAATCTTCTTTAAAATTTGATAATCTATGGCGTAGAGTCAGAGGAGATTTAAGAAATAGTTGCCTGCTGAAAGGAGTAATTCTGATCTTGGGAGTCAGAATTACCATAGTGATTGAGAATTTCTCTCACATATGATTGAAACTCAGGGTGCAAGATGCCCCTCATAGTATTCAAGACATGTGGAGATGGAACTATTTTAAAAAAATGAAAATGTTACTTACAACAATGAATTTGCTCATTTTGCTAAAATTCAGTAACATCAAAATGATGCAATACATTGTCAAGTTATAGCATTTTTAAAGTTCATACAAAGCAGCTCTTTAAAAGTAAAATAATCTTTCAACTTTTAAAGATGTTATTGGAATATGACATATATATTGTTGATTTAAAACATACCTGGCATACTGACTCTATTGGTTGATGCCTGTTGATAGTTATGATTTGCTGTTGGAAATTGTACCGATACTCCAAACCCTTCTTCCGATCTCTGGCACAAACCCCATGTTTCTGTCAATGTTGTTGAATGCTGACCGTTCAAATCCATAAGGTAACCAGATGATTGCTGAGTCACAGCATTGTCATGGAGATCAATAGTAACAGCTGCTGGTTTGAGCGGGCTTTTTGTTCCAACAATTGGAAAAGCACTTTTAGGAGGACTTTTTTCTAAATTCATTTCTCCCTTCTCCTTTTCCTTTTGTGTCCTTTTTGGTGCAGTTATGTCAGTTTCTGTGGAGAACTGACTTGCCATGGAAACTATCTCCATTGACATATTAACTGCAGCAGAGGCTTCTGCTTTCTTTTTCGCCAGTTCTTTTGTTTGATTTTTTCTTTCGACATTGTCCCCTGACTTCTTCTTGGCAATGGCAGATCGCCCAATTTGCTCATCTTTCTTCTCCTTTCTGGTTTCTGTCTTCTTTGGGCTTGGTTTTTCTTTCTCCTTGGTGTTCTTTTTCTCTTTAGTCTTATCAGCCTCTTTTTTTTTTCTTTCAGTTCTGTTTTTTTCTGGGGACTGTTTTCCTCGTTTCGGTCTTTAATAAGTTTCTGTCATTAATCGTGGCTTAGTTTGTTTACAAATGTCACGCTTGAAAATACTTATTAATTTTGAATCCCGAGCCCGATTTTTTAGCATAAATTTGGCGTTACATAAATGTACCGATGCAGTAATATTTACACCAGCATATTTAAAAAGCTTTTTTCACACTTTAATTTCTATTTTGGACAGAAAAAATAATCAAAAAACTACAGTATCAAGTGGTGGGAGAAAGAATGTTGTTGTCGGGGTGGGGGTGGGGGGTGCTGTCCTCTAACCTGTGAACAAGACACTCAACATGCTCAACGTTCTACTTTTCTCAACACATTACAAGATTTTGGCTATATATTTTCTTCACTAATTAACGCAATAACTACAAAGGGGCGTATATCATGTGTATGGTTTGTTTTTAACTTTGTATTTAACACCCCCCCCCCCCCCATTCAACATATCGTATGATTGTGCAGCTTTTATATTTTGTTGCAAGCGTCTTTTTAACTGCATGTGTTTTGAAGACTGTAGTTTTAGAACAAATTATGGTATGCAATCCTAATTTGCAATAAAAAGTGCTAGGGTCGGCGCTTAAAATTAGGGTCGGTCGGGTTACCGGAAACACAGGTATTTTTTGGGGGGGGGGGGGGCTAATACCAGTTTTAATGATATTGTGGCTATTGTCTGCATTGTATATCTTTGATACACATAAATATTTATCAATTTCAATTGAGGAATCTTATGAATTATAACACCTGTAATACCCCCGTAATTCACTTTAAAAAGAAAGAATGTGTTGTCAAATGTTTTTTTGCACCTTTATCACGCGCAACACTCTTATCAGCTTGTAAAAACTTGTTGATTTCCCAATAAAACACTTTGAATTCGACAGCGCTGGCTAGAAATGCAGGATTACTCTCGCCTCGCCGTATGTTGCCAGGGTACTCTACCTATCTACATTTCAAGTGACACCACTGACTGTGGGATTTTTTTGCGGTAAAGAATAACATATGGATGTTTAATTTATTTGTTTCATTATCCTTTTAGCAAGTTTAATATGCATGCCAAAACAGTTAAAACGAAAGTAATCGTAAAAATTAGGTAAAGTAAATCTAAACGAAAACATACTACGATCACGGTTAACAGTATTTTGAGGAATATTCAAGCTTCAAAGAGCAGTGTTTCAACTTCTTGAATAATCATGTTAATAGAATAGATGCAGGGGGTAGCTATATAGAAAGATACGTCCCTAGGGAGATTAATTGATAATGCGCCAGCGATATACGATAGAGACAAAGAACCACGCATTTTTTATTCATTGAATCTCACAGTCAATATTTCATCCACCACTAGATGGTATTTGGAGAATCTTCATTATTTGACGTCAAGGACAAGACATTTACAATATAATGTTAAACAACCTACGTCTGAAAATAACCACGTTACGAATACACACCATTTCTTGTGAATCCCAAATATCATTAATATTTATCAAACTCATGCATATTCATACTTATTGCGAATTTGAAGTAAGAATCAAAATTTATGAGAACAATGATTTTCATTCATTGCCATATGCATATTTCTATTTATTGTATATTTTGTAATTGTAAAGTAAATAAATTATTGACTTTAATGATAATAATGAAATATGAATTCTAAACGAAAACCACAAATTTCGCCGCTAGGTGGTGTTCGTCAAATCCACCAAGTTCATTATCGACGTCACATGCAAGTTGACCGGTAGCAATAGAAGAAGCTCATAAAACCTCCGCCTAAAAATCAAAGCGTTCTGGCCACGCCTACTACATTTATATAGCGCGCAGACCGTTAACAAAGCATGCATCTATTTTAAGCAAAGCGTACCGTGCAAGAAGCGAACCGTACCGTTCACAAAAGAAACATTACCGTTGACAAAGCGAACCTTACCGTTCACAAAACGAACCGTGCCCCCACCTGCCCCCCTTCCTATTCCCGGATGCTACGTGCCTGAGTAAATATCGATTTGCTAATCTAAAGAAGCTGTGATTGTAACTTTAATTTGTTATGAGATAATTCCAAAAAAAATATTTAAACTTCATAAAAAAATGTGTTAATGAAACATACAATGCAGTTAACGAGCTTAAACAAATTAAGTTTGGAAAGTTTAAAATTTAAAGAGTGCATACATGTAGGGCATGACTTGATTGAAAAAAAAAAGTGTAGATTCAGCAGGTGTGGCTGGCTTTTGTATTTTGCTGGTATGTCGTATTGTATACACTTTAGTGTGCACGAGTATATAATTCTATAAAAATAGATGTTTTGTTATAACTTTTCTCTCTCAAATTCACAATCCACATTTCTGTTGTTGTGATTTTACAGCGAGACAGTCGAAGCTGATTTTTTCACTGTTAGTTTAATAAGAACTGTTGATACCTGACTTATAATAGAGACGAGAAATCAGGAAAACAACACCATACTACTTGCGAAATTCAAAAACAGTCACTATTTCTGTAAATAGGTATTTAAACCCGCTTGCGAAAAAATACGTTAAGGTTTCTCCACCCTCGATGTTTTTATGGTTTAATCCGTGTAATTTTTGTTTAAATTTGAAGATTAATATGTAAACATTCAAATTGAACTTAAATATTGGTATGTTGCAAATATTTTGTTCATGCTGTAGGAGCTAACATATAGGTACACTATTATGGCATTTATAGCGACGACTGCTCACCATTCCAACATCACATTTTTTTTTACTGATTTCTATATAATAAAGCAATTTTTTAAAAGAAATTAATCACAATCCTTTATTTTATGTATTTTACCTTTTTAAGGATATTTAAACTTCCCAGTATGAAAGCTGTCACATTTACAGTACATTTTAATACAATTTTCCAACCATGAATAAGTACAGCTTAGCAACATAAAAAGTCTATAACTTTTGAAATAATGGTTCAAACTCACTGAAAATTGGTACATTTGTAATTCATTATATATCCTATCGAAATCTGCAAAGAAATGTTTACTTTGCCAGGTAAAAAAATTATGAATTGTAGTCTCTGTCAAGTTTGCCTATGTACGGTTTTAACAGTTTTTCATTGAATTCAGCGATTTCAACTCATACTACTCTCTATAAATTGTTAAACATTAGTGTCATATCACTTTACATAGATTACAATGTGTTAAACACTAGTATAAATCAAGAAATATTGGCAAAACCATGCATCACATGACACTAATATTATAACCGATAACGGTAAAATATTCCGGAATGCTCTAAATGACGTCATGCGACAATCGAAAGACCAACACCATACTACTTGCGAAATTCAAAAACAGTCATTATTTCTGTAAATAGGTATTTAAACCCGCTTGCGAAAAAATACGTTAAATGAAATGTCGGTAATAGGCGATATAATGATGGTGCATAAAGGATCAAAAGTAATAAATATTTCTCTTTATGAGAAAAAAGCAATTATGTTTATTTTTAATTATACTCCAGGATAGCAAAACATAGGCTTTCGCATTTAATCACTTTGTTCATGTGTTTTGTTACATATTTGCGTGTTAGCTCCTCGGCAGCTTAAATACTTTAGTCTGTCCCGAGTTATTGCTTCCGTCACTTTTTGATGACTTTAATAAAAAAAAAAATACCCGTGAAAGAAGTACAGTTGAAATCGATGAAATGGAAAATATCCGAGATGTCTTCATTGACACATTATGACTTTTGACTCATAAAAGTTAACAGGAACTAACACAAATTTCTTACAGAGATTTATAATGGGAAATGTTTACATATTTTCTCCATTCGGAAGTACTCTGAACACATTGCGCAACTTTTCAATGTTATCATCCGGGCTTAAAAATGGCTGATGCAATCCCAAATATCTGTAGACTTTCTATTTTGGGATGTGTATTGAAACCTGAAGCAGTAGAGGGGGCGTTTCAAAACAGATAATCTTTACATTTTTCATATTAGTTGAAGAACGTAGTTTGAGCATAAAGGTATTTATTATTATCGAAATATTAAGCGAAAAGCGTTGGCAGCAAAAACTCGGGACAGAGTATAAGATGTATTTCAAAGTGGGGTAGACGTTTCATAATTGTTTGCTCCAAATATCTATAATTATCTTATCGTGTTTTGTTTGTTTTTTTAATCGCATGTGGATTCACCGGAAGTGTATCTGCCTTGAATGGATATTCAAAATGTCTTTGTTCATTTTTGTTCATATTGTAAGGCATGTACAATTGTATGGATCGTTATTGTTAATTTTCCTTCAAACAATTAAAAAAAGATTAAACGAAGTAATGAAAAAAATACACAAAACGTGACGTTCGTGACGCCGTGGCGTATTCGACGAGCAACGTCAAAGTAGTATTAACATGTCTTACTAAAATTGTCACAAAATGCTCAACAACACAATATCTTGAGTATCTTTGTACATTTGATTCCAAAAAGAGTTGGCTAGTCCGAATTGACAAAGATGTGAGATTGTGGAATTTTGATCTTAAAGGACCTTTTCTCGTGACGAAGGTCATAATATTTGATTATTGATTATTGTTGACATGAATTAATTCGGGATCGCTAGAAATTATAGCTAAATTGAGAGCACGTTTTCCACGAACTTGTACGCGACGTCTTTATACTTCCGATCAGAAAAAGTAACCACAGTAATGTAGAAAGGAGAAGAATTTGCTGTTTTATGTAACGTGGTGATCGACAATACCACATTTTACGTATTATACTTCTTTATATGTACATATAGACTAATAATTGAAGATAAACACAGAGATACATGTAAATATATACAGAACCTTGCTTTATTTTGAGATTTACACTAATGTTCATCAAAACGTAACGGATCATTGCAAACACTTTTTGTATGTAGTGATCATTGTTCTTGTACAAAAAATACCAACGAAGTCATCATGCCGTGCGTATATTTGATATAAGGTTAAGGAACAACGACATGGTACTATGTATATTTACCCTCAATATACATGTACTGAACGAGGCACCTGTTAAATATGTAAATGTAATTATGTTTATTGTTCGCAATTATAAATACTGTTTCTCTAGGAACGAAATACTTCTTGATAATGAAGGCTGGATTAGATTTATCATTCTAAAAATAGTAAACATATGCGCGGCGACGTGGATTTACAATTAATAAATTGTAAATTACATGTATATATTGCAGTGAACACCATACCATTTCATAAGAAATAAGAGAGAATTCAGTGGTTAAAACAATGATTTTCAAAGGACAGTTGTGAACATTATTACATTTATCACCATTCTGTGGCAAATGCTTTTAATTCTAATGTAGACCCGACAACTCGTGCATCAAAAACAACTCTTTCCTCGGCACTGGGGAGAAATTTAAGTAAATCAAGTGGCGTCTTTTTATGAAACCAGCTACCGTTGTATTCCTAGGGGCGGTTTTGTGTTCTACTCCTGGTTATCCCCTGTTAGCTGTGTTATACTATGGGAGACAGGTTAGAGTTAGGACCCGAGCCAGAACTCGATTTCCTTCTTCGTCCGTGGCAGTCAGGGGTATACCAGAGGTATATTCCCACAACAGTCACCATGGGGGGGGGGATCCCAACCAGTTTTTCCTGGGCTATACCGGGGCATTTGCTTTGGAATAATTACGTTATTTGTAGATTGTGACAATCACTGGCTGTCACAATTGCACTCAAATTGTGTAGGTTTTTTTTCACTAATCTGGTAAGAGGATTGTCCTTGTTAGTGAAACAAGAAAATATTTACAAAAACAGGAACAATTTATTTACAAATATACAATTTTTGTTAAGTAACGTCATGAAATGATAACACTACGAGTCTTGAATTTAATAAATTAAACAAAAACAAAATAAAAGTATCTTGTAGACAAAAATTAATTTATGAAAATAAATTTATTGATAGAAATACCATGAAAAGCTTATTTACAATAAAGTTTTTAAAAAATACAGCGACCAGTGCTGAAGGTCAATATAACTACGGTAAATTTTAATAGGTGGGTGTCTTCAAAGTTTTTTTTTTCTGCAATTTGAAACTGCATGAAGTACTGCTGATGATGCTCAGTGTATACCTGAGGATTAATTATTTAATTATACATATTAAATAACAAATTATTAAAAATAAATATATAAATATGACAGAAATACAGTAATTGAATTTAACAGAGATATATGTAATCTCGAATTTTGATGCATTTCTGTAACAGTATGTGTACATTATTCTGCATGGTTATTTAATTTGTTTCAAGGCGTCGATTTTTTTAACCAAACCTGACGTTTTATAGAAGTTAGATGCCGGGGTTCAGTCCCTGAAACGTTCTATTTTCCCTTTTTTCCGTGCTTTCACTGTGCGCACACAGTGCGTTCACCGTGCGTTGACTTGCGCTCTCCACTCCGTTCGCGTTCATTGTTCACAAAGCGCCAACAGTGCGTTAAAAAAGCGTTCGCATTGCGCTCACCGTTTGTTCAGTGTTCACTTATGCTTGAATAAGATAACATTTTATTTTGGCTGATACATGTGTAACAATACATACATGTAGTTTATTGTTATTATTTCCTGATTACCATCAAAACACAATGTAACAATAACTCCCGAGGCAATAAATCGTTCATCTCGCGTTCACATAAAGTTCACATAACGTTCACCGTGCGTCCACCGTTCACTTTGCGCTTTTTGTTTTTTGCCCTGCGTTTGCGCTCTGCGTTCGCTCATCGTTCATATGTGCTCTCCAATCTGCTCAACGTGCGCTCACTGTTCGCTTAGAGTGCACTAACCATGCGCCCACCGTTCAAGTGGGAAAATAGAACCGTTCAGCGACTGTGTATATGTAATAGATATATGCCGAAAACAGTTCTGTTTGAAATAATATAAAACAGTTTCAAAGCCCGTTAAGGCCGAGAATTGTCCGATATTTTTTCTGATGTCTGATATTTTTTCATACAGAAGTGTTTGAGCCATATATTGTACTTAAAGCAGTTCCATTGAATTTCATTGTTGATTTACCCGATTTTAAAGGATATCAGTATTGTAACCACTGGTAACGATATTAAGAAGCTCACTAATATCGGACTCTCCATCTTCGCTAGCCAAGGGTGTCTAATCCGCACCGCTCCTCACAAACGGGGTATTACATAGGTAGAACTGTTTCTACAATTAATGTCAAGCATATATAACATGTATAAATTTAACAAAAAGAAATATATGCTAAGGTGAGGGGAAAGACATGAAGGTATTGACAATGCATTTATCAAATTTTTCTCTCCAATTTTTATTCCACTGCTTATCGTTTTATTTACTATCTACACACAATTCCAAGAGAATTTTCAGTACAATATTTTTTTAGGATTTTTTAACCGAGCGTGTTGCATCTTTTATTTTTGGGTTAAAATAACGACTCCCCAAAGAAATAAAGATATTGTTTAATTAATGTAGCTTCTTTTATCAGTTCATCTTTGATCGTGATTCTTTTTGTAGTGTTCTATGGTGAGTGGTCAAAATACAACCTTGGATTCTCGGTGTATGTCTCCAATACAACAGACAGACTACAGGGAACACTGTGTTACAAGGACGACAACTTTGCACCAGACACCATACCTGCTGTCTTCACCACCACCTGTCCTGTACATGGGCAGTACGTCATCTACTACAACGAGAGACGACCAGGAGCTATCTACCCTAGAGGGTACTCTACATCTGTTAACAGTGACCTCTGTGAAGTGGAGGTGTATGGTGAGTGTTCCTTATTTCTAGTATTCAATCTTGAATAATGATGGTGTGGGTGTACATTTGTCAATATAATTTCAATGCACCTTTCGAGCAGCAATACTTAATCCAGTGACACATATAAGTTTTAATGATCAGATTGTAAGATCACGCCTAATACTAGTACTTATTTAAACTCACTTGTAATTTGGAGCAGCAATACTCCATCCAGTGACACATGAGTTGTAATGATAAGATTGTAAGATCACGCCTAATACTAGTACTTATTCAAGTTCACTTGTTATTTGCAGGGTTGTTGTAGTACTGATATGAACACGAGCATGCGCTTTTATCACACCCCCTGGATTGCTGTTGGTGCATTTCCTCAGTCAAAACTAAGACGTCATGCCATAAACGGATTAATATAGATGACGTCACAATATTGTTAAAAACGTGCAAGATTTATAGTTTTTAAATGAGGAAATTTAATATGTTTCGTTTTGATCGACTTACCAAAGAAATAAATGACAGGAAAATGCATCATTTTGCCTAGCGCGTTGATGAAAAAAGTATTCCGGTTTTTTGTTATTTATACGTCGGTCAAAGCATTGATTTGTAGACCTTTTTATTATCGTTATTTTATTTAAATCCATAAAACGTCAAATGTCATTTAACAAAAAGTAACATACAATACAATACATGTATAATTAAAGAGGCCTTCAGGAATACACATAACATCAACAACTTTGAAAATGGATGCACCGTTAGTTGATGCAGAGTTCCCAACAGCACGATTACGTTGGTTTTCGTTATGTCGTGGCATGACATAGGAGTAAATTTTGTTAAAACTAAAGTAAGTTCCTTAACAAAAAAGTTTAAACAAATCCTTTACAGTTCTTATTCCAAACAATATTGGCCCGTACAACTCGTGCGTACAATTTCTTCAATAAACAACAGGTGCTCACTAACCATGAAAAAGTCCGTGCACCCGGACGGTTACCATCCGATATTGTCAAAAACAATACCTTTATCGATTATTTAAATTTTATAAATACAAACAATACATATAGAAAAATTATACTAAATTTTATAATGCATAGTTTCATTTTTCCGCTAGTATACACACACTTCCTACGATCTGAATGGCCGGGCACTGATTTTATAATTATTATAATTATATAATTATAGCTCTTTTTGAAGATTTGCAGCGAGGTTGGGAACAATGAGGTGACATACACACGTGTATTTGTATACACACATACTTCCTAAGTCTGACTGCTCTAATGTTAAAACATTACTTTATATGTATGAGGGCAATTCTATACAATAATGCCTATGAGTTTCTAAACTGAACAATGTAAACATGAAAAGTTAAATTGACAAGGACCGGAGTAGCCCCCCCTCTCTCTCTCTCTTTCTCTCTTTCTCTCTCTCTCTCTCTCTCTCTCTCTCTCTCTCTCTCTCTCTCTCATACTTTATTTATCAGATAACAATGGTTGACAGCAATTATCATCGATTGCCATTTACATGACTTAGATATTAACTAATAACGTCCAGCTAAATATAATCAACATGCATTTCATTGGGACGATGTTATTTTTTGCATTATTACACCAGGCTAAACAGTTAAAATATAGGTGATCATTTCGATTGGGACAATGTTATTATACGCATCATTAAACCAGGCAAAACAGTCAAAATAATGGTGATCATTTCGATCAGTGTGTGGTTATCTGCACGTGTTATTGAGCGCTGTAACTCAGGCAGGTTATATGGTACAAAATATTGCAGATTTCCCGCACTCCTCCTCCACATAGATTTTTTTTTACAAATTACAAAACACGGTAGTATATATTTATCTTGATATATGTCAATGTTGAGTCAGAATTATTTATGTTTGTAATAATATTGCTCTTGTGAAATACAAAGAAAAACAAGAGCACCGCAAAGCGGAGCATCCCCTCGTGACATGACTTGTTGTAGTGGGAAATGCATTTTTTTGGAAAATACATGTACATTTTTCAGATCAAATTTTATCAGATCAAATTAAATATAACACAAGTATTTCTCAAAACCAATTTGAATTAATTATATCTATTTTATCCTAATCCTCAAGCTTTGTAGTGTATAAATTGGGGGGGGGGGGGTGGTTACATGTACGTGGTTGCAGTTTTCCTATTCCTAGCAGAAACTCAACACATGTACACATATGCTTTAAAGTTAAATAATTTAGATTCATTAAGTGACATTCATTTTCATAAATGATCCGTATATATTATGAAATAAGCTGAAGATCTAGCGATCTGTGGTCTGCACTGATAGACAATTCTAGTTGCTTGTGCAATTGTGGTATGTCAACCCATAGTAGTAGATATGCAGCTATTATTAATATGAAACAATCTTCGCGTGAAAAATGTGCGATATCTGTCTAAGTCTCCTCTGAATTTTGGACCAGTTCTTTTGAAAGTAATACGGGAAAATTTGCCCGTTTGTCGACTAGTTGTTTCGATGTCAATCGGATGACTTAAATTTATTGCCCGCTTCAACTTTTACCTATGGGCATTCTTCTACCCTCTAATGCTACAAAACGTTTGTAGATTTTTTTTTAACCTTTACTAGATTAAAATCTCAAGTTGTTGATTTGAACTGCATACGGTAGCGATTTACTAAATTACCGAAAATGTCTATTGTCAAGTCGTACATACAATTCATGTTTAAACTTCGCTTTTTTACGATAATTTAAAAAAATGTTGAATCAATTGATTTGGAAATCAAACTGAGTTTGTCCTTTTACAATGCCAAAGAAGTGTACAAAGTTTGATGAATATTCATAAGGGCGTTTTCTTGGAATTTTGTTAAAGAGCTGACAATGGACACACGGCAGCGATGCTATATCCCCCTCGCAACAAGTTGCTCGAGGGGATAATAACAAACATTCAAACACACATTTAATCTTTTTACTCTATTAACTCACCGTAACATTGTTCATTGTTCTGTCACGCTACTTTCGCTCTGGGTGATTGATAACTCTTAGTGTCTCTTACTCAGACATTTTGATTGATAACTCGTATACAAAGTTGATTATGACATTGATTTAATGAAATAATAATTTGTTATAGTATTAATGGTTTGGAAAGGCACATGCATTTTTTATTTGTTATTTTACAGAAGTGTGCAATCTATGATAAATATTTTTAGTTTTAAACGAATTTTGTCATAATGTATGCCCCCCTCCTTTACAATGGTGTAATTTTATCTAAGTTTTTGCATAAAAATTTGACCAATTAATACCGTAAATCTGGAAATGTTTACGTCGATTAATTTTTGCGAATCCGAGTCATAAAGCTATAGATTAATTTTTACGTTTTAAATTTTTGCGAATTGTCATCGGCGCTAAAAATAAAAAGCATTCAAATATTAAATGTCACACATATTGACATGTACAATGTTAGCTAATCTTCGGATATCGTATACTAGTATTACCGCCGCCTCTAATTTTCTCGAGAATCGTATATGTTTACCAACTTCATATAGCATCATGTGAGAGTTGATGTCTGCAATTTATATCTTGTTCAATTTACCGATATATACAATAACAGCAGCAAATGCAGCAAAACTACCTAAAGGGGTATCTTGATACGGATTTATAGCGCGATAATTATCCAATTTGCAGTTCACACCTTCATATGCGACGGTTTGTGTACACTACACAAGTATCGGAGGGTCACGTGTCAAACACAGGTGATGTTTTCCTGTGTCGAGCGAGCGAGAATGAGAGGAAAATGGCGGCATTCATTGAGAAATTCAAAATACTGTACAAATTTTCAAATTCTGTGAATTTTGGTGTCCCGCCGGTACACTGTGAATGGGGTAAAAAAAAAAACCCGCTACTATACATTCTGCGTAACGCCGGTACATATCACATGTATGAAAAAATCATGCATGCATGCAGTGTCATCAGTATACATGTACACTTAAGATAGACATGAGGCTGCCAGTCAATCGAAGACACCGATTTTGAGTAAAGCCCTTCTCCACACGCTGGTTATAGCTAGGGGGTAATTACCTGGCTATATAAACAGGTTTTTTTTTTTTTTTTTTAAAATGACTACTACTTACGGACACCTGTTCATATAGTAAGGAGTAGAGACCAGCCTTCGGCAAAATTTTTTATTTATTTTTTTTATATTGTTGATTAATTTTTAGGAATTTTTTTTTTGCGAATGCAGAGCACTCGCAAATTTGCTAAAAATTTATCTACGGTAAAAATTTCCAGATTTACGGTATGACATTGCATTTGTTTTAATCATTTACAATGAGGCATATTTGTGAAAAGGTTGAGGAAATTCTATTGGAAGGTTTTTTTTTAATTTACTAGAAAATTGAAATGGAGTGCACACACACACACACACACACACATACGAACACCCACACGCACGGTAGCGATGCTATATCCCCTTCGCAACAAATTGCGCGAGGGGATAACAAACACCGTCTAAACCTTGAATCCATTTCTTGCTTTATATTTCCTTTTGTATCAGAAACTGCTAAATATATATGTGTATTTAACAAAAACATAACATAACTACATGAACAAACTATTTTTGCTATTTAGCAAGCAGTTAAATACCGTACAGGGGATGTCAGGGGCATGTACAGGGAAATACAGTGGGTGACAGGGGCGTACAGGGGGTGACAGGGGCTTACAGTGGCACATAGGAGGTGTGTACAGTGACTGACAGGGGATTACAGGGTGTACAAGGGCTGTGCACAGGGGCTGACAGTGGGTGCACAGGGGATGGCAGGGACAACACAGGGGGTGACAGGAAAAGACAGAGGATTTTCATACGGACGGGGGTTTTCAAAGTCAGTAGTGAAAGTTGTGAAATTCATGATCTCTTCGGGGTAGGGTGGGTCCAGAATGGGAGGTCAAATTTTTACATATGAATATACAGAGTAAATTTGTAAAAAAAATCTTCTCAGAAACCAATTGACCAGGAAAGCTGAAGCATTCTCAGGTTTTGTAGATTCAAAGTTGTAAATATTATGACCCCAGGGGTAGGGTAAGGCCTCAATGCGGACTTTAATGCAGAAATACATAGAGTAAATCTTTAAAAATCTTCCTCCCAGAAATAAATTGGCTAAGACACCGTAGTGTAAATTCAAAGTTTTGAAAATCATGACCTCTTGGGGTGGGGTGTGGCCACTTTAGGGGTCGAATTTTTAGATATGAATTTATAAATTATATCTTTAAAAATCTTCCTCTGTGAAACTATTTAGCTAGGAAATCTGAAAACTATGTAAAATCAGTTTTAGGTATTATAGATTTATATTTGTGAAAATCATGACCTCCGGGGGTAGGATAGAGCTACAATGGGGATATATTTTTTACATGAGAATATATAAAATAAGTCTTTTAAAACCTTCTCTTCAAAATCTGATAAGCCAGGAAAGCTGAAACTTGTATAAAGGTATCCTCAGGTAGTATTTATGCAAAGTTGTGAAAATTACGTCCACTGGAAAGTTTTGACCTAAATGAGGGTCGAATTTGTTCATTGAAATACATAAAGTAAATGTTAAAAAATCTTCTCAAAAACCGATCAGCCAGGAAAGCGGAAACTTGTGTTGACGCATAAGCAGGTAGTGTAGATTCAAAGTTCTGAAAACCATGACCCTGGAATAGGGTGGGGCCGTTATGCGAAGTCGAAGTTTTATTACGAAGAAATATACAGAGAGAATTTTAAAAAATATTCTCAGAAACTAATCAGCCAGGAAAACTGAAACTTGTGTGGATACACCTTAATGTAATGTAGATTCAAAGTTGTGAAAATCATGACCCCATTGGTAGTTTAGATCCTCAATTGGGGGGGGGGGGATCGAATTTACAAAGGAATATATAAAGTAAATCTTTATACATTTTCTTCTCAGAAACTTATTAGACTTGTGTGTAAGCATCCTCTGTTAGGGTGAATGCCCAGGGGTAGGGTTGGGCCACTAGGAGGTTGCATTTTTATTTAGGACAATGCCAAGAAAAATATTTCAAAAATCATCTTCTCAGAAACCAATGTGTTTGAAAATTTGAAACTTGTGTCGAAGCATCTTTAGGGATTGGTTTCTTCAAATCATGACCCTAGGGGTAGGATGGGGTCAGAACGTGCATAGGGGAGAGGGACAAAAATTTACATGGAAATGTATGCAGAAAAAAATCTTTAAAAATCTTCTCAGAAACCTTGAAAAGCTAACACTTGTGTCGAAGCATCCTCAGGTAGTATAAATTCAAGTTTGTTCAAATCATGGTCCTTTGGGTAGGATGGGGTCACAACGTGCAGGGGGGAGAGGAACAACAATTTACATGGAAATATATACAGAAAAAAAATCTTTAAAAATCTTCTTCTAAAAACTATTTGCCTAGAAAGCTAAACGTTTCAAACTCAGATAATATGAATTTGAATAGCGTAGGACCATGTTGGGTATCCAATTTTATAAAGGAAAACACTTTAATTATTTACAAAACCGAAATGTTATAATATATTGTTTTAATGATTTGCAAGCATTTTTGCATATTTCCGATTCTTTAAAATTGTTTAGATTTTAACCCCTGGACGATTCCTGGCCCTTCTCAGAGTTTGATGTAGGTTGGTATCCAATATAATAACAATAGTTTAGAAATCTTTAGAAAATCTTCGCAAAGAAAAATTACAAGGTCATATGATAAGGTCACGTGCTCATTGGTTAGAAGAAGGTCAAAAACCTTCAAAATATTTCTGTAATTTAGAATCCCGTAATTTTTTAAACAAAACCATAAAAAAATTGAAGTGGAAGGTACAAGAATGGTATATGACCGATCAAAAATATTAGGCAATATAAAAAATCATTATGAAAATCTATATACATGCAATGATGCAAATTTAGTTAATTTAGATTTGGAGGATATTATCTATGATTACAACTCAACTAAGTTAGAAACGCAATTGGCCAAAAGTTTAGATAAAGACATTGTGGAAGCAGAGGTGCTAACTGTATTAAAACATATGAAAAACAACAAATCTCCAGGAAGCGATGGATATACCGCTGAATTTTTTGAATTCTTTTGGAAAGATATCAAATATTTTGTTGTAAGAGCAATTAATTGTATTTTTATCAAAAAGGAGCTCCCCATCTCACAAAGACTTGGTGTTATTTCATGTTTACCAAAAGGTGATAAGCCTAGACAGTTTTAAAAAAATTTGCGACCAATTACTCTTTTAAATGTATTGTATAAAATTATTTTGGGAGTTATAAGTTTGAGAATTAAGAAAGTCTTGGACTCTCTGATATCAGATACACAGTCTGGTTTTCTAAAGGGTAGATACATAGGGGAAAACACTAGATTTATATATGATATAAGGTCTTACACTGAATTAAAAAATATTCCAGGTCTTTTAGTACTTATAGATTTTGAAAAAGCCTTTGACTCAATGTCTTAGTCATTTATATATAAAGTTTTAAAGTTTTTTTGGTTTTGGAGACAATATTATTCAGTGGATAAAGATTTTAAATACCAACTTTAGGGCCACTATATTACAGAGTGGCTTTTTGTCAACACAATTTGATACACAGAGGGGTTGTAGACAAGGTGACCCTGTTGCTCCATATCTATTTATTCTATATGTTCTATATTATTCTTGTTTAATACTGATTAAACAAAACAATGACATAAAGGGTATATGTATAAATAACACAGAACACAAAATATCACAATATGCAGATGACACTTCTCTAGTCCTTGATGGTTCACCTAAATCTCTTTTTGCAGCTTTAGATACTATAGATTTATATTCTAGTTTTTCTGGTTTATAGATAAATACTGGTAAGACAAAAATAATTTGGATTGGTTCCAAAAAATTATCTGATGAAGTTTATCATCATACAAGATGGAAGCTGGATTGGGGATCTACAACTTTTAATCTATTAGGCATTCAGTTTTCAGTTGATCTTAACGAAATTATAGATATTAATTTTGGGCTTCAAATCCCAAAAATTATTACACTGATTGAACAGTGGAAACGAAGAATTCTTACTCCTATTGGCAGAATTACTGTTATTAAAAGTTTGCTTATACCAAAATTAAACCACTTGTAAATTTCACTGCCTACTCCAAAAAGGGAGACAATTCAATACCTATATAAATGTATCTTTGAATTTTTGTGGAAATCTAAGGTAGATAAAGTTAAGAGATCAGTTATAACACAATACAATTTTTCAGGGGGTATGAAAATGATTGATATAAATAACTTTATTCCCTTAAATGTTCATGGATAAAAAGGTTAACAAAGTCATATAAACCATGGATGGATATTTTTTTTACCATCAATGGACATGATTTTTTACAGAAATTATATGATTTTGGAGACACTTTTGTCTTGGAATGCCTACATAAAGAAAGCAATGCCTTTTGGAAAGATGTTCTCTATTCTTGGTCATGTTACATTGAAACTATTAATAACCATCCAACCATCATTAAAGACAACATTTTAAATGTTCCAGTATGGTATAATTCCAATATAAAAGTAGCCAACAAAACAATTTTTTATAAATCCTGGTATAAAAATGGAGTAAAGTTAGTGAAAGATTTTCTTGATGAGGATTGTAATCTTTTAGTTTTTGATGTATTTAAACGCATACATAACCTCAAGGATAGGTATTATGCATATAATAGCATTACAACATCAATTTTGAAATGTTTGAAATTATTATCTATTGATAGGACTTCTGTTAAAAGAATTCCTAATCCATGTATGCCAGTTTTTTTGCAACCTGTTTTAATATCAGAAAAATGTACTAAAATCATTTACAACTATTTGAATGAGAAAGAGGTTGTCCCAACTGCTATAAATAAATGGAGGACAGAACTTACCCCATATGGTGTTGATGATATTTCAGTAATTGATGTTTTTAAGATTTGTTTTAAAACAACCAATGATTCTTCTGTTCAATGATTACAGTTTAGAATTTTACACAGAATTCTTCCATTTGGATATTACCTTAAAAAATTAATATTAAGTCTTCTGACAGCTGTGGGTTTTGTAAGAAAAATGTAGAAATCATAGTCCATGTCTTTGTGTTTTTTGATATAATTCATACTCTGTGGAGTGAACTGAGTCTACATATTTACAGAAAAACTTCTGAAAGGATTGGATTCAATGTATTAAATATCATTTTTGGGGAACTTCCATTGACATGTCATAACAAAGTTATTAATTTTATTATTCTATCTATGAAGCAATACTTATTTTCGTGTCTAATGGTGAACAAAGTGCCAACACTGAATGGTTTTCTTTGTCATTTAAAGGTGAAATTTAATGTTGAAAGATATGCTGCAATTCAAAGTTTCAAAGTACATAAATTTGAAAAACAATGGGATATTTGGAAAAATATATTAGACTGATAATTTTCTTCTCTGTTTTTGTTATTGTTTCCTATGGGTTTTTTTTTACTCTTGTGTATTATTCATTTTACAGCGATTAATTCTTTTCCTTACTTTTATTATTTTTTATTTCAAGCAAGTAACCACTGCCTAGCATTATAAAAGTGCAAGTATTTAAATATGCAGGCGAGTGTGTGAGCTGGGGTGTTTGTGTGTGGTTTTTGTGGATGTAGTGTGTATGCTTGTATTTCATAAATAAATAAATAAAAAAAAAATTAAACATATAGACTAATTCTATGCAATACTTTACACACTACGTAATTAAAACGGCGCTTTAATAATTAAAATTAAAATTGCTTGCATGTTTTGTTCAGCAAACATCAATAATGTTGTAAATTTTGAAATTTGAATTATTAGTAACTAATGAAGTTTCTTGTATTGTTTTCCAAAATAACCGTTCCTTCTCAGCAATTTATCAGTTTTCCCTATACCCTGCTATCACTTGTTCAGTGATAAAATTGAGATTAATTAAATTTGAATTAAAAAAAAAAAACAAAAAAACCCCCAATTGTTTAGGATCTTTTAGAGAACTCCAGTGCTCAACACGTGATATGACTATAAAATCATCCCGTTAAAAAGGGATTAATTATCTAGGAGAAAATGGATTTATATTTATACAGGATCTTCATATATTATACTACATCCAGATAGTTATGAATCCATTAACCTGATTTTATATATTATACATATTGTTCCACAGGTGAGCGATGTGGCCCATAGGCATCTTGTTTGTATTTTGGCCCTAGATATCTTTTTCTTTCAACTATTTGAGAACTATTGTTAAAAAAAATCACCAATCGATGTAATTAAACAAAAATGTTTACCTCGTGGTTTTATCTAGCGAAAATATCAATATTTTTTTTCTCCAAGAAATGTCACATTTTGATCTATCTTGGCTTTTAAAAAATATTTTTAAATAAAACAACACTTTGAAAATGGTAATATGGTTATGTTAATGTTCTGTCAATAAGATTTAACTTTTAAAATTCATCGTCGCCTTAAATAAATAGGCTAAATGTACTTCTTACCTTTGCTTTGTGCATAGTATAACATATCGGAAATAGATGACGCTTAAGCAACATTTAAGCATTTCACCTTATCAAAATTAATGAAATCATAATTTCTCAACTAATTAACGTTACACGTCATATTAATTTTGCATTAAATCGCAATTCAAAACAAAGTTATAAATTTGCACCTATGGCTGCATAAAAATGAAAAGATGCGCTGGCATGCGCACTCGATCTGTACTCGGCCTTGTTAAGTAAGGAGAGCATTATCATAGACTAGTTCAGGTGGTTGATTTGCAAGCTTGGGTTCCACCTTCTTATGTCCCTCTGCCCCAGGTCGAGGAATGACCCTGATCAAGTCGCTTAACACCAGTGTCAGCCTGGAAGTTTCACCAAGATAAAACATCATCTGGCTGGTGTTTGCATCGGCCTAGTGGTTATCCTGAACCAGCACATGAAGTCCCATCTCAGCTTTGTCATATTGAGGGAGAAGGGGAAAGGATAATAGTACATTTAAAGCCACATACATAGCCTCCTTTATCGTTATGCACGGGCCAATAAACAGATATATTCAAGTATAAGGGTATTCACGATGATTGGAAATCCAGATGGAAGATGGACAGCAGTGGACTGACCCTGAACAATGCTACCATTTCTGTATCTTCTTGGGACGAACTATCAGCAAGTACAACACACTATTACTGAAGTCAAGTCGTGTCCTATGCAGCAGCTGGGAAAAATCTTAAAGGCAGTTCTTGATTCGGCTCGACTTTGGACCCAAATGACTTGCCTCCCTAGATGACAACCGGGCCCAAGAGCAAGTCAGTATTGTAAGTGGGAAAAGACTGGCATTTCCGAAGAGATTGTCCCACAAATGTTGGACTAAAGATGAAAATAAGGTTAGTGTTGTTGGGAGCGTAGACCGCAACTGCCTGACCGCCGTGCCTGTCAATCAGTTACAAATAAAATACGGAGACAAATAGTCTAGCGCCAAGGGAGAGCAAGCATATTTACACTGTGTTCATGCTGACCCATTATTAGGTTACTAGTTTTAGGAACCACCTAACATGGCTTGCATTTGATAGACCCATATTTGCGCAAACTCCTGATCCCGCTGAAGACGCAAAAAGAAGCATGCTAGGCGAGTGTGCGATATAAGAGGCCAGCTTCGCTGATGTCATTCTTCGAAGGTGAGCCTAAGGTCCCTAAAAGGAAGTAGTTACGCAAGAAACCAGTGATCAGGTGCAGCATGCGCGGCCAATTGAGGAACCAAATGCAGATACTATATGGTCGAAAAACGTGGGCATGGACGAACTGATAACTGTTGCAGGATGGGAATATGGTTGTCACGGCAAGCAAGCTGACAATAACGAAAAACAGCCATTAGACGGCGGAGAATGAAATCCTACTTCCAGATGCTCGTTACTCCCAGGTTTGGGATTCGAGTGCAATTGAATTGAAATTAAAACTAGAGCAGAGCTCGTTGCAAAGCAACGAGTAGGTCTTCCGTTGTTGCTGTGAGTTGAAAATATATATGATTTGGTGTCAAACGATTATAATGTCTAAACTTTCAGTTCTGCTTTCATTATGAAAACGTGTTGTGATTGAAAGCTTGTATGAAAACATATTTTGAAAAAGACCGGAAGATGTTTTGAAAATGTTTTAGGAGAACTATTTGTCGAACACAGTTTGTGTAATCGTTTCAGAAATTCTTTAAACAATGAGAAGTTTAATGGCGGGTATAATCTTTAAAAGGTAGCAATCTATATATACATGTATATACATGTACTCATGATTCATGTCAGGAATTGTATTTTTTTTAATGAACCCGCATACAAAACACGTAACCGTTTCTTTAAGAAAACTAATGTATTTTAATCGTCCTAAATTTATGAAGACTATTTGCAAGTTTGAAATTGTTGCGCGCTGTCAAAATTTACTAATTTAGTTTACTTATGAATTTTTAAAAAAAGGAGAAACTTTTAAAACATAGGCGAAAGATCATGATGTTACGGTTTTTCTTATGTGACAAAGGTGCATATTTGGTCGGATTTTTGAGGTAACATTTACATAAAGTAAATTCGACGCACGTTCCATGTTTTTGTTTTCTTTGTTTTGAGCTTTTTTCTGTTGTATTATAAATATATATCAAGAAATTAAAGTTCCGTAAAATTCTAAAATGTGAATATATAAAGGGGATGAGGTGTTTGTTACATAAGTCCATGTTTATATCATTGGGTTAAGCATTTTTTATGATTATTTAATTTAGATGACCGCAGATCGCCAGTTCCCACGCGATGGATCACATTGGCCAATGTTCAAAGGATGAGTTACGTAATAGTGTACACAAAAGTCCGGGGTCTATAGGTCGATTGTAACAGAATTTATGCTTGATAGTCTTTATTTATATTTTAATTATATACATGTGTAAATTTTTTTAATAATATCTAAATGCATTAACAAAGATCGTGCTAATGCCTGTCGTTGCACGTAGGAGCATCGCAGGGACATGTTAAATGTTAAGTGAAAATACAGAAATATAAAGATATTTTTTAATAAAACAAAGGAGGAAATTCACATATAGTGCTTAATCATTGACGTCTGACGGCGACACACATCAACTTCGCATGCTTCTACCTAAAGGTAGTCTAAGCGTGCGAAGCTTCTGTACAAAATAACCACATATTGGTCATGGCGTGATAACTCTTCACGGCCAAGTGCGAGGAATGAGTTACGTAAATACATTACACAAAGCTTACGTTCTAAAATGTTGCAGTTATTGTATGCTTATAATCATATGCTCAATCGTTTTGTTTTTATTTCTTGTGCTTAATTAATGAAAGAAAACCAAACAATTGTCAACTTTATTTAATTAACCGCTCCCTAAATTGATTTTATTTTTTATAAGAACATGACATATCCAAAAACGAGTTGTGATAAAAGCACGGGATACCTTAAACGTATTTTGATAAATGTTTATTCCAATGTAAACAAGAAAAGTATTGATTTCGATTTTAAAACACTACTATTAACAGGGAGTCTATTTATATTTAGCAATATGAAAGCGGTTATACATGTTTACACGTGCAGCTTTAAACTCTCATATTACACAATATCCAAACAATACTTAAGTACAATTAGATTGATATGATCATGAAAAACAACTTTTCCAGCGACAGCATTATCGAAATATTTACCGTTTTTTAGTTATAAATCAAAGACTTTCCAGGCGCGTAGCCCCTTTTATATGGTTTTAAATGAAAGCCCTTAAAATTATGCACAACTTTTGTTCTATATGTATTTAGGAAATATTTTAAACTAAAATGTTACGAAGCTAAAACATGAGTAAAATTTAGAAATTTAAAAACATAGATTTCGATTTAAAAATTCGAGTGGTATAATTGGAAGAAACTAAAATACAAAAATCAGAGGACAATGTTCAAAGTGTCAATATTAAAGATTTTTAACTTTAAATTATTTGCTGCGAGCCATTTCGGAGCCTTTGTCTGGAAACGAATGCCCCTAAAATTTTAGAAAAAGGAGAATAACTCAAAACCGGAAGTGGAGTTTTCAAATCTTTTTGTGCTATAGAAACAAAACTCAATTTACAATATACCCTGAAAATTTGAATGAAATCGGATGATAAACAAATAAGTTATTGAGGTTTTAAAAAACGTCTAGAAGAAGAATAACAATAATGAAGAATTACCATCAGAATCAGTGTAAGGTCTTCCGTTGGAAACGGAAGACCTTAATAATAAATAATCATGTTATTAAAGTTTAACTCTTTCTTTCATTGGATTTAAAATATGAAAGACAAAAGGACGGGGGGGGGGGCAAATATGTTGAAGACATATATCTTAAGTATAAAATAA
Source organism: Magallana ariakensis (assembly GCA_020458035.1). NCBI lineage: Eukaryota > Metazoa > Mollusca > Bivalvia > Ostreida > Ostreidae > Magallana > Magallana ariakensis. Next base: position 15,447,684 of record CM035811.1, on the reverse strand, counting down.
TAACCAAATATGGGAGGGGTATATTTTTTTTACTCCATCTTTTTTTTTTTAAATCAAAAACTGGTAATCATTTGTGTAGCGATACTTTATCACCGTGCATTGTCAAACGTGGTTTTGAAATATCGATACATATATCAATGTACCTCAGATAATGTCTATCGTCATTATATATATATATATATATATATATATATATATATATATATATATATATATATATGTATATATATACTTTATTTAAATAAATGTTTTTACAATGAATAAGCAACCATTACAATTTGTTTTAAGTACTGGTTGTTTTTACTTTTTATAGGATGTCCTGGAGGGTTTTACGGGACTAACTGTTCTAACGCCTGTCCAGAGACCAATTGTTACTGTCACTTAGATACAGGCACCTGTCAGGGCTGCAGACTTGGGTATCAAGGTCACCTGTGTAAATCAGGTAATGTATGTTCTATTGTACACTTTTAAACAGTTGGACTATAAATGGATACTACAGTATGGTCTTGTGTAATCATTTACAATGTGTATGATTTTTTTTTTAATATAACGTTCATCTTACCTGTAAAGGTAAAACTTCATACTTTTATAGATAAAAGAACACAATTTCTATAAATTAAAATATACCAGATTGTGTATGCTTCCATGATTTTGCTTTATATCATAACGCCACCATTGGGTAGTGATGTTTCTTCTGTGCAATGATTTACTGTTTTAATGTTAGGACATTGACAAAACCTGTGACTTTCAAAATAGCCGACATTGAAACAAAACTGACTTGTTCTTCAAGATTAAATTATTGACAATTTGAGACATTACAGCTATTTTGATGGTACATGTATTTAAAATCTTTAGTTTTAGTAATTGTCGTTATAAAAAAAATTAGACTTTGAGCCAACGTTGTTGATTAATAACAAAAACCACCGCAAGCCTATTTGTGTTGCCATTCAGAACGCAAACTTGTTGACGTTATTCTACGTTATAGTTTCTTTAGTATTAGTTAACTGTTAAATTAACACCATTCAAGTGTGCATTGTTTAAGATTTTTTGGGAAAATTGTTTAGTGTCGTTGTTTTGCATACATTTTTCAGTTACCGTTCCAAGTATTGACCAACTTGTAATGTGTAAGTAAACATTGTGTTTTCCAATAGCTTGTAATCGAGGATATTATGGTGCTGAGTGTCAACAAGAATGTGGATACTGCCTTGACTTAACTCAGTGCGTCCACACTAACGGGTCATGTTTAACGGGATGCAAAGCTGGGTATAATGGAGAAACATGTAAAGCATGTGAGTGAAAATATGATTAATTTTAAGAAAGAACAGAACAACAACTTTAATTACATTTTAGTTGACGAAAAGGCAAGCATCCCATTTGCGATGCATCTAGCTTTTGATTCATATCTTATATATTACTTTTAGCTTGCCCTTATGGATTCTTTGGACCGAATTGCGGTGACAGATGTAACGACACCTGTGATGGTTGTAACAGATTCAATGGTTCTTGTGATTCTGGGTGTAACCCTGGATGGCAGGGATATGAGTGTCAAGATGGTAATGAAGTGCATCCAAAGTGTTTATTTGAACATTGTTGATCAATTGAGAGAACGTCTAAGTTATATGAATAAAACATGTTTAAAGTTTATTGATGAACAAATATTGTATTCAGTAAGTACACACAAGTATAAGTAGTTTTTCAATAATGTACATATTGCCAGTCAATGTGTATATGTTAATATTCCTAAATAAATTGGTTATTATACAATGTTGTTTATTTTTCAAGATAATTATCAATAACTTAGTGTCACATTATAAAAATATTTTTTTTGAAAAAGTCTTTAAATAACTAAGTGCTTCCTTAGGGTAACGCTCTTAACTTGAAGATGCTATATAATAATAATAACATGACTTTATTTTCAAAGTAAAATATATAAACAACTAATGCAGGCGATAGAAAAGAAAAACTATTGATATATTTTATAATAATATACAGACTTCCTCTCTTTTGGTTTATTGCCGAGAAATTAAAAAAGAGATATTTCAAATATTTATAAATTACAAACATATACATAAATGCATGTAATTTTTTCCAATCAGAATTTTTTTATTAGCGTTAAAATATCAATTATCAGCAAAAAAGTCCTATATGATTTTATAATCGTTTAAATTGGTTGCTATTGAGTTCATTTTTTAGATATCACTCACAAAAAATGTAGGGTGCTTTACAACATAACACTTTTTTCTCACCAGCTTGTGACAAGGAATCATTTGGTGATAACTGCAGCAAAACATGTGGACACTGTCGTGACGTAGACAAGTGTTCTAACATTAACGGAACATGTTTGACTGGATGTGATGTTGGTTATCACGGAGATTTGTGTAAAACACGTAAGTATTAACGCTCAACAAGGTATGGACCTCAGACTCAACCCCGCTCTCTACAAAACATGTATGATGATCATTTTAAGCAAAACACAATTTATTCCTCAAGATTAATTTAAACTTTCTTAATATGGATCAGAATTATTGATTTATCAGATTTAGATATTACCTACATCAATAAACCTTTCATATAATGTTGTTGTGATGTGCATTTACCTTCTCCAAAAAAAAAATAATAATATGATAACTAGTTTACTAGCTGCAGGCGACTGAATGGTAATGTTGATCCTCCAATCATCTGTTAGTTGCCTATATTTCTCTCATTTATTGGACTAAATGCCAGAGTCTGATTCTTTGTAGGTATTTGCTTCATAAATCATATGTTTAATATAGCTTGCCCTTACGGATTCTTTGGACAAGATTGTGCTGACAGATGCAACGACACCTGTTATGGTTGTAACAGATTCAATGGATCTTGTGATTCTGGGTGTTACCCCGGATGGCAGGGATATAAGTGTCAAAATGGTAATGAAAAATATGTACAAACATTGTGTACATGTGTATTGATTACTGAGTAATTGACTTGGCAAAATATAAGGTATCGATAGTAAAACAATCATATAGATTATCCATGAACTAAAACTCTAATATTGGTATCATATACAGTCATGTTTATTTGGATTTACATGTACTGTAAAAATGATATGTTTAAGGCAATAAAACTGTTTATTACTATCTTAATATTTATTCATATACAATTGAGCTGATTTTTTTTTTGTTAGTAATATTTAAAGTGGATATATTCAGTGTATTTTACCAAACATTAATACGCAGTACAGTTAAGGCGGCCAATAAAAATATTGGCGAATTTTTGTGATGAAAACACCTGTACTTTAGTTCAACTGGCATGCCCTTTTTAAAATCAATAACAGTCGCTCAAATGCAATATATTTCAGAAAAATATATATAACAGTTCAATATTTTATATTCATAGTGGTCACGTGATATGGCCGTCGCATGATACAAGCGGATGTATTTGTGGTTTTGAGGTCATTTAAAAAAATCAATATTGCAAGGGCATAATCATGTCAAAATTCACAACTGAATTATAAAATAACTTGATGTTATATCGTAGATTTTAAAAAATGATGCGAACTTTTTTGATAAGATTATTTGTTAGTAGAAAACAAAATTTAAAATGCATACTGGTACTGTACCAGTTATCGGCTAAGACCAGTTATCAGCTAAACTGAGAGTTCGGGTTTATAGCACGCGACTATCTGAGATTTTTTAATTCAGTCCTCTGTTTTGAATAAAGGAAAGTAAGTTTGCTTGAAAACTTTCTTGAATATGTTTTAAACATGAGCTTAAACGATCATTGTTTATTGCTGATTTACATCTTTGCACTTTCAGCAGTGGGGGAAGTGACGTAATATGTTAAAAATAGAATATAACCCCTTTGTGATACATTATCATTTCCCTTCTTTGATTTGACATATAATATCACTACATATAACATGTAGAAACAAAAGGAATTCACTAAATTCTGAGAGATTCATAGCGCAGTTGAACACCTGATTGCACAATATTATGCATTGAATAGTCTACGATTTTGTGTATTACCGTATGATAACAAACGAATAATTTTATGAGTTTTGTTTATGTATCATAACCCTTACGAACTTTAGTCTGACCCCAAAAGGGGCATAGTTCAAATTACATTTTGCAGAGTATCAAATCAACATGTACAGGGATTTTACTATGTTATTATCGCGAAGCCGATAACTGGTACAGTAACTCGTAAAAACTCGGCAAATTCTGGGCGTGCTAACAAGCACACAAAAAGATGTTTTGGGTTCTAAATAATGATTTAACCTAACAGGTGCATAAACAAGGAGTATATAGCATTTAAAGTATGTCAAGTTTTATTCAAAAATATCAAGAAATAAGGAAATACGAAAAGAAAACGTTAAATTTTAGCCGATAACTCGTACAGTGCCAGTATGTTAAGTAATTTTGAAGGTCACGGTGTTAATTTCATTTAGAAAATACTTAATCTGTAAGATTTTACAAGGATCGTAGCAGTTTTTGAATTCCATAGCATATTTCAAATTCACATGTAAAAGTTTGTTTTGATCAGGTAAGCGTATGCCCTTGCAATTAATTGATTTATTTAGGTACCAATCTTTAAGATATACGATGTTTCATACAAAACCGAGGTTGCCTCTTTATACTATGCATACTTATAATAAAATGAAAATAAATCTTGAAAGATAGCATTATACTAATAATTAATTTAAACTAAATATTCATTTGTAATTTTCCGTTAATCTATGACATTTATTTTTCTTCGCTAAAAAAATGCATGATAGCCTTCAATGACTTAACTTAATGCGTCATTTTGATGCATATGACGTCATATGTTGTAGTACAGTGAGAACGACATCTCGCTTATTTTTCAGCGCGTACGATATAACTGACATCGAAATTGTAAGAAATAACATTTGTTGTTTTCAATTAAAAGATCGGTATAAATTAATTTTGCTAATAAATAAATTAATAAGAACTTTCGAGATTTTTTATATACTGTGATGTCATAATGCACATTTCCCGTACTTTTTGTCAGAACGGAAATTGACAGCCTTAACCCTTTTGCTGCCACGCCAAAAAAAGACGTTATTAGGCCTTAGTGCCAAGCATGACGTTATTAAATTCATGCGTTGACGTAACAATCGTGTAATAGATAATTTATATTTTTATCGTTATTATAAAAAACAATGGCGTTTTATCCCTTCCTCTGTTACTTCAAATAACACGTCGCGCCATTTTTTGTTTCTTTTTCCTTTTTTTTAGCTCACCTGAGCTGAAAGCTCAAGTGAGCTTTTCTGATCACCCGTTGTCCGTCGTCCGTCTGTCCGTCCGTCTGTCCGTCTGTCTGTCTGTCCGTCTGTCCGTCTGTAAACTTTTTACATTTTGAACTTCTTCTCTAAAACCACTTGACCAAATTCAACCAAATTTGGCACAAAGCATCCTTATAAGAAGGTGAATATAAATTGCAAAAATAAAAGACCAGTTTGTATTCAAAGCGGAGAAAACCTCGAAACTGCAAAAAAGGGGGGTGCATTTTAAAAAATCTTCTTCTCAAAAACTACTGAGTGAAATTCAACGTAATTTAGCAAACATAATCCTTATGGAAAGGAAAATATAAATTGCAAAAATTATGGGCTAACTCAGTTTCAAATTTGAGTAATTTACGTAAGTAATAATAAAGAAATAATAGCTGTCAATCAGTTTATAACTTCGGGTTCGGTATTCCATACCTCGAAAACGGAAGTAATTTGTTCGAAGCAGCCATGATGAACGCGTGACACAGGGGTTAAACTGACAAAGATGAATTTGCTGGTTGTGCAAAACTTTACGTGCGAAGAGAATATTTGAAACATGCAACATCGATTTGTGCCGATTTTGTGAAGTAAATTGAGGTTAAATATTTCAATGCGTCGACATTTTAATTTGTGACATTGGTATTAGCTTGTTTTGATTCTCGTTTCATTTTCGTTACTTGAGGGGAACTATCGCCTGTATTTTGGAATTTTTACGTATCAAATCAAATATAGACTTCGGTAAATCAGACAGCTGATTGTTTATCTGCGCAAACTGAGCTAAATCTGCACTTACAACATATTATAAAATACTATACATTTCAATGGTAATACGATCTCTACGTAATGGTTGATTAATGCAACGTGTTTTGTTAAGATGCTCAGCATTTTCAGATTGTTTTCGCTGCTAGAAATATAAAGGTATATATACGATGAAAAATAAATTGTGATCTTTCTTTGTTGTAGTGCACGTTTCTTCTGTTAATTGTTTACAATTTTTTATATACTTTCTTTCGAATTATAAGCAAGATACAGAGGTTTGCTCACAATTTTCTGTTTGCACACAGAGCTGAGGCCATGCTTTTGTTCTTATTTCTTCATTTGTTATTCTTCATTTTAAATGCTGAATAGGAAATACCAAGTTTAAAAATCTTAAGTTGAATGTAATAAACTCTTGTGAACAAAAAAATTGACTCAAAGCTAGCAGAATTACGAGCTCTGTATCTTGCTTATAATTTTACGATTGACGCTGAAATTTTGATTGATCACTAGAAATGTCTCACTAAACAGAAAATTTGCTGCAACTACTTTCTTGGGCCCCCTCCTAATACGATGAATTATATGAAATATACACCAACTAATTACTTTGATGGTTTTCAGACGCAAATACAAATGATTGCTTTAAAACAGTTTCTATAGTTTACATTAGTGTTACGGGGATAAATGTATTATAACTCTTAAGAAAATATTACAGAAAATCATATCGGTTTGTAGCCATTTGTTGTTTTTTGAATAAAGATGAAAATAATGGGTGGGCCTTAGTAAAATCCTGTCAATACATTGCAGTGGTGTCGGAAGCAAATTGAAAATGGGGGGGGGGTCTAGCAAAAAAAAAGATTTTGAGTATGGCTATGTCTAACTTTGCAAAAAAAGTGGGGGGGGGCTTACCCCCCTACCCACCCCATTCCGACGCCTATGCATTGATTATAATAGCTCTTTAACATATCACATGACACTATTTTTCATTCGAGTGTATTCATCGATCAAGTGAGTAAGGTTATATCACGCCAAGTAAACAATCGTATATAATGCAGAAGACCAATTAAATTTTTGAATGTTTTTTTAATTTGAACGCATTAAGGTACAATTTTCTTCTTTCACATATAGGATTTTTTAAAATAAAATACAATAACTAGTAAGAAGTTGAAGAAGAAAATCTACCTATATGTTATATTTTGATCGCTTTATAAAGTGGGGGGGGGGGAGAACTAAAATAAAGGAAATTGGAAGTTAATATATCCTTTGAACACCCATATAAAGCCATTGTTGCTCAGGTGAGCGATGTGGCCCCATGGGCCTCTTGTTTATTTTTTATTTTTTTTAAGCGCCGCCAAATAAAAAAAAGAAATGTAAAGAAAACTTCGCACATCAAAAAGACGAAATTCTTCATTAATTAATTTTCCCAAGATATAACAAATACGTTTAGTTTTCAAAAGAATAACTTTCTTATCCTGTCAATCCTTTACAATAATTTTCTATAATTCACGCAAACATGTACAACGATTTCTAACGATTTTCTAATTTTTTTTTTTAAAAAGGTTGGTTCTATGTAAAAAAATTATTAAAAATGCACTTGTTAATCAAAAAGAATATAAAGTAACAGAATATTATTTTAAAATGTGTAAAATGTATCTTTGGGGTACAGAAGACGGTACAGAATCTTCTCTCTCTTAAAGTGGTTTATTTTTTTCTGAGGTATACCCATACAATGTTCATATGCCTTTGCAATGCAAAACCGGTAGCTGTCGGTCATGGTAATAATTAGGATTATGTCTTCTATAGGACGAGTGTTGTAAAATATTCAAATAAGAATTCGCTTTGCAAGAAGCCGCATTGTACCTTCAGTGTCATATGAACCTCTTCTAAATGATTACACCACTAGAGAATTTTCATCATTGAAGTTATTCCTTTGTTTGCTTATATATGGTATAAATAATACGAAAAAAATCTTCATTTCTCCGCATGAGAGAGAGAGAGAGAGAGAGAGAGAGAGAGAGAGAGAGAGAGAGAGAGAGAGAATAAGTTGGTTGACTAGACCTTTTTTATAAATCATCGATTTTTTTTTTTTTGCTGACCTTATGACATGCAAAGCAAACTTAATCATGTTTTAAACACTAGCGCCCTCAAATTGTGATAAATTGAAACAAAAAAGCTTCAATTAATGAGGCGGTGTTATCAAAAAGTTATAACGAAAGTATATTATATATAAACAGCAGTACTAAGACCCCACCCCCCAACCACCAAATTATGCGGACATTTATTTTACATCTTCATTCGCTCTCGCACTGTATGGAATTTAATGACCACGTCTAAATTATATTAGATCAACAGTAAGTTACATATGTAAGCACAGAAACAAATGTTTTCAAGCGATTTTATATAATCATTTTACATTGTCTCCGAGTCTGTATGCACCATTGATAGGATATGTTTGTAACAAATATTGTCATTAATAGCCGACATTTTTCAGCAACTAATAAATTAGAAAAACGCAAATATGTTTGTCGTCAAGAAGCGGGTAATGCTTTGTAACAACCGTTAATGATACAACGCCGCTTAATGATATGAATAGCATAATAAAGGGCGCTATATAAATTCTGGCATTAACAGTTGACATGTTCAACTGTTAATGATAAATCGCCGCTTAATGATAGAATTGTATCATTTTAGGCACAAATGCATAGCAACCTTAACGCTTAATGAAACAAGCAAATATCGACACCCTCAATCGCTAATGATACAAACTTTATATCAGTAAGCGTTGCAGTCGCAACCGTTAATGATACAAAATTGTAAAAATGAATTGAATTAAATTTTTTCATTTTTTTTCAATTTGCTCAATAATCCTAATTTTAGTTTTATCGATCAATTCTATGCAAAAATCAAAATTGTATATAGGAGTTCCGGCACGCATAGTCACAAATTATCTTTATATTGCATTAAATGATACATATTGATGTGATCAGTAGCTAGATAACATAAATTTGTTTTGCTAAGGACTACCGTTGCCATGGTACCGGAAACCAAAGATACAGAAAAGGCCAATCTTATCAACTTTAAAACAATATAGAAAGTAACTTCAGCTTATCAAAGTTATGAAATATAAAATTTTGAATTAACTATTGATCAATTTTCAAATTATAGAAAAATATTGGTGGACAAATCAACTTCTAAAGAATGTTTCCATTAAACATAGGAAAATATATTTTCCTATGTTTTAAATACCAAAATAAGTGATTTTTGAACCAAACTCATAGATGAATAGCTGTAATTAAACTATGCACGTCATTTAAAAATTAAAACATGTTACTAATCATTCTTTGTTGCCATTTGTGGGAAACATGTTTACTTATTTATCAAATATATTCAAGCATCATTGAGCATCGTTAAATTGACCTTGCTAAGGAAATATGTATAAAGTAAAAAAATAATACAGAAATATTTAATTGTTCAAAACGTCATTGCAACGGCCATTTATTTTGCTAAAATGCGGCTTCAACTGATATTACATGAAAGTTGAGAACATGTTTAATCATTCAAATCATCAATGCTATTTGTCTCCAAAAAAGCTTAAAACGGCCATTTTCAATCTTGTGCCTCTGTTACCGTGACAATCGGTCCCCATGGCAACAGTTTAAAGTTGTCCTGCATCTTTATATAATTATACCAATACTATGGTATTAAAATAAGAACATAAGGAAAATCGGTGACTATGTATAACCACTGATTTTTGATATTTATAGACAAAATATCTTAATTTACTACATGTATATGTAATGTTTCTGCACGTCAAGCTCTGTAATAATGATATTACTTTCGATAAAAAAAAAATGCAAAATTATAATAGATTTTGAGAATTGAGCATGGCAGCAAAATATGCCAGATATTGTATAAATGTCATTCAATATAACATTTACGAGTAGCAATTTATTATTTAAAAAAAAGCAGTTGCTTGATCAGAGAGCCCCCCCCCCCTCCTCTTCATCTACATCATTGCCAATGACTAAACTACTTCTCATATATATTAGCAAATAATTTGTTCGTCCGAACAAATCCTAATTCGTCAAACAAATCTTAATTCTTCCAAACAAATCGTTATCCGTCCGAACAAGTAAGACTATTTATGTTTTTATTTGGCCATCCACGCTGCCGTACTAATTCATCTGGCCCATCCGAACAAATAATTTTTTTTTTCATCTGGCCCTTCAATGCCGCCGTAATATAATCATGTATATAAAATAGGTATTTTCTTTTTTAATACCAAATACTTTTTTAATGACCAAAATCAAACTAATTATTTATTTTTTAATTTTCGGTAACTTGTTCAAAAGGGCCGGATTACTTGGAGTTACCAGGTGCAGATCATCAGATCAGAAGTAATGCGTAGCATGTAATGATCTTTGCCATGCAACGTGACGCATTCTGATTCTTTACATCATGATCCTCTATCAAAATATATTTATTTTTTTTTCCACACAAAAAACAAACAAAACCATTACATTTATTGAACACAAATTATTCCAAATAAACACTTTAAAAACGCAAGCAATAATATTTATTGTGTATCACGTTATTAGCTTCAGAGAGTGGTGGTAATACAAGTAACTTTGCTTCGCTTCGCGTCTCGTTTCAGGCTTTGCGACTCCACGTGATCATGGACGGGGGACTTTATTTAACGAGAAACTGTTTCGCGACGACTAATGTTCGCGTCCAAGCCTTATCCTTACCTCTGTTGTTATACATGTAACAATTACACGACAAGGAATCGTTCGTGGCTTGAAATATTCGCGATTACGAAGCAATCATGACCTCAAGAAAATATCTCGCACGTAAATTAACGTTGGTTTACAGTTTATGCATCACCGGAAATATAAATCTCTCGCTTTTTAAGCGGTAAGCATATACATGTACGCTGAACGCTTTATGTCATTTAACCAAAACAATTACGCAATTGAATGCTTAGTCACAGTGCAACCTACAAATATAATTGAACAAAATATTGAGCGCACTGAAATTTTAGACAAGTTAAAAGTGTGTGCATCACCTTTTTCAAACAAGAGTTCAAAGCTTCCTATTTAATCTAATATAGTTATTTTATAGACCTTAAATACATTTACCGAATTTTGATTCACAGTTGGGAAACAAAACGACATAGCTAATGAAAAGAATAAACAGGAGGTATGAATACAAAGGTGTTATGAGAGGAAAAATATTTGTTTATTGTGTCATTAAATGACATCGTCCTTAAAAAAATACAGGTGATTTTAAAATGAAAATATACATGCCCATAATACCTAGTACATAAAAATAGACCAGAAAATATCGGCAAAGTATCAGTTACATTCGTATAACGAATATTTGTAATAACAAGTTGCTGTCCTTTAAAAAAGGACTGCAATACGTGGACCATGTGCATGGGGTTCTAACGGAAACGTGACATTCTAAAAACTATCAGACCACTCTAGCTCCTTGCTTTTATATGGAGACATAGATCTACAGAGGAGACCTCTAATTGCAAAAGTGTTATGGTGCATATTATAGTACCAAGCCTGGATTCAGTGCCTTTAACCACTAAATTTCTACATTGTATCGGGTATAGCACTGACCTTTTACCTCAGAATTAAACATAATTATGAACTATATTAATGGAGATTGCATGTATAGAATCAGGCATTCGGCGAATTCACTACTTGCACACACATTACGCCTCGTACTTTTTTGTGAACTATGCAGTTTCGTGTAAATTGATTTCATATTTTGATGCATTTCTCTTGAATGTAAACGTTATACAGTGAAATTATTATGTAACCACGGCATGTATTTTAAAAATTCACATAATTATTTAATCCTGCTTAAATGCGTAAAAAATTAAATCGGGAAATACACAAGCCTCGTCTACTACATCAAAGTATAGGTAAGCGATTTAGGAAAACAACGATTAAAAAATCGCGATTTATGCTATTTTATCCACGTTGTAGTTTCGACATATCATTAACCTATTCCGTGATGCAGACAGTTCATATCACATGCCGATCATTTCTTTAAAAGGATATTTTTGTGTCTGTACTGTTCACCGACAATTTACAATTAGAACCATTTTAACAAGAGCTTGGACTTTGGGTAGTTGTGTCAAACAGCACTGTGACGTAAGCCTGTCTTTTTCATTGCTGGCCACCCAGCCAAGGCTCTGTGAAATCAACAAGATTTGTCTGGATTTTGAGCTAAGACTGTGCAGTCTGTGTATATTTCACTTGAAACCAGCGCGTCATTTAAACTTGTTTTGACGCAAGAAATAGATAGTTACGTCCTATCGAAAGTCCAAGGTCTTGTTAAAATGGTTCTACATCACCTTTGAACTATGCATATGGCGTGGAATCCCGATCTCGATTCAGGCAAATACGTGCTAGCCTGGTTCCCTTACAAACCCAATATATCGCACAGGAATCAGGCTAGCTCATGCGTAGGCAGAATTTTCCCCATAGCATCCGGTTTAACCTCGCTTATATAATTTCTGCGTGGACCTCAGGGTCCACGCAATAAGTCAAGTGAATTCGCTAAAAACGTGTTTTTCTTTAAGATGACTATCATTTATGGTTAATGAGGAATCAAATAAAAGATCTACATGTACTTTAGAAACCGTAAATACACAAATGATTTTGACCCGCAGTAGTGTACTATTTTCTGGATTACTTGTTGCAATGATCATTAATACTAAAGCCAGTGTGAACGCCGAAAAAAGTTATATTTATCTGTTACAATTAAACAATTATTCAAAATAATTGTGTTGAGTGTTGAAGTATTTTTTCTCTATCACCTATTCCCAGTAACATATGTATATTGCATGTACAGTGTATAACCGTGCATGATCATCATTACATGCAAACAATAATAAAAATATAGTTCACTTTTGTTTTGCGATTTCGAACAGCGTTCAAAGACCGATTCATCAGTGCCGTGTTTGTGTGTGTGTGTGTGTGGGGGGGGGGGGGTGACAAAAGGTCAATGAATTGATTGCACAGTCTTAATATTTTTGTTTTGTATAATACCAGATGATAACCCGCGCAATAATGTTGAATCATATTTTTTTCTGTATACATTGTGTCCGAATTATTTCTTTATAGTTTTTTTAACCTATTCTTTAAAATTGAAATTAAAAAAACTGCATAGCTGGACATTTAGAAAAAGTATGAAAAATGTAAACTGAATTGGATGATATATACATGAACATGGCCTTAATTCTGAGTGGAAAATGATTACAATGATATTTTTTTTTAAAAACCTGTGAGTGGGTATTTAGGACGTCATATGACTATTTTGTTCTTGAGGTCACATTTCACTAATATTTTTAATCCTGTCCCAATTGTGAAGTTCAGATAAAAGACTGTTTCGAAAAAAATTGGGGAGGGTAACCCCCCCCCCCCCCCCTCCCCATTTAATTTCCCCGTTTGATAACACAATTAATGTATAAAGTTCACTACCAATCTGTCGTGGTATTAAAATGTATGAAACTAAAAAAAATCGCTAGTATATGCATATTAATTTATTAGCTTAGCATTTTTTTAAAACCAAAGTTGTCATTTTCAAAGTATCTCGCTCTACACTTTCCGCCATAGTGTAAATTAGTCAAACTGCGTTCCTGGGCACCGTTCTGGAAAAAAATTCTTTCGATCAAAACTAAATTCGCATCAAATTTTTCCATTTCATTTATTAACTTTTTTGTATTAACCAAAAATGTCCCATTCAAGGTATGAATATCTACCCGCGATGCATGATGAACCCGTCCTACACTTTTCGCCAAGACGTTTATTAGTCAAACCGCGTTCTTGGTTAACCCGTTCTGGAAAGTTCTATTCCATTCTTTCGCTAGAGGTCGCGTTTCGCTAGCTTCAATCTATCAAAACTAAAATCGCTCACTCAAGAAACGAATTGCCTTATTTCATTTATTCAACATTTGTCAAATCTTAACTTCTATGTGTAATCCAGGTAAGTTAATTCCTAATAAATATATTCGCTGTTTACGTAATCATTCCATATTATTTCATTGCAAGCATAAATTTAGATGCAAACGACCCCTGTCTTGGATCCGCCAAAGCGTGTCCACCACCTTACTCTCATTTTTGCTATTTCGGGCTTGTTTATCGAAAATGAAAGTATGTTTTTGATTAATTTCACAATAATAACTTATCAGCTAAAATCCAGTTATACCTTACGGACATCATCACGCATGTGTTGAAATACCAAATGTGTAAGCAAGTACTCTGGTGCAGGCATTTTGTAGTTTATTTGCAAAATGCCTTAATTTATAAGTATAGATAATTGTTGCACTAAACTGAATTACTGTTTTATTTTTCTGTAATAGTGTTCACACTTGTAACGTCTAACATGCTGGACAGAAATTCGAATAAAATCTTAAAGGGGGTTCAATTTAGTCTTTTTTAACTGTTGGCGGCATGTATTCAGAACTATTCTTACGAAATTTCCAAACATTGTCTACATCGTAATATACAATACATGTACCTATCTTCATCCATAAATTGTATTCATACATCGAACAAATAAATTGTAATTTTCTAACTAATAAAGCCGCGTAATTACCCCCCCCCCAACACACAAAATACCTTACTCTTTGTTTAAATTATATTTGTGTCCAGTTATCATATGATAATTTTCAATTTAAACTCGCCTATAGTAATTTCAAAATTTTCAATATGAAACAAAACTTTATGGTTATTTTAATGATATAGAAATTCATAATAAGTCCGTATAGCATAACGAGTAGAATCCCACCCCCTCCCTCTATCAAACCGCCTGTAGCTAAAAACCCAAAACATAGATCTCGCACAACAGTACACACTTACTTTGGCCTAAGTGCCTGCGTGGATGTAGCCCCCCCCCCCCAAAAAAAAATAAAAATAAATAAATAACAAAATAAACAAGCATTCTGAGAGTATTGCATAAGCAATACACGTCCTCTACCGGTTTGTATTATTCTATGAAAGCTTCCAAGCACACAACTATTTCAGAGCTATTGTAAACGAGATATCATGCTTTAATCAGAGATAAAAGAACAGAGGACATTAAAACTATATAGTTGATATAAAAATTAAATACAAAATACGTGAAATAATACTCTTTATTTCATCTCCTGTAATTTCGCCAAGTCTATTCTGTATTCGCTGGTAAAAATTTGTGAAAACAATGCACTGTTATGGTTATGCAAAATATCATTTCTTACCGTCTTTTGTACCCGAATCAAACCAAACAGTTAAACAGCCCAACTCGACAACGAACACGATTGTAATAATACAAAAAAAACCTGCCGATTAAATTTACAACACAATGCTTGACACTATTTTGCAGAATTTATTTGTTTGTTAGAAATGATAAAAGGAATGGTACAAGAAACACACGATATTATTACAGACTACATACTGGCCTCGTTTAATACACACCGAACCCGATAACGAACCCGAACATTAAAAAATTGGAATATAAAAAATTAATTTTCTCGAAAATATGTCAACCAGACGCTACAAAAGTGTAAACTTGATCTGTAGTTTGACATTTTGAAGCTGTTCAGCAAGTTTCATATTATTACTCAAATGCATAAAGAAAAAAAAGTGTGGAAAACTGAAGTGGGACAGACGGACGGACGGACGGACAGACGGACTGACGGACGCAGAGGAAATATATAGTCCCCTCCGGTGAAACCGGTAGGGGACTAATAATTAGTGACTATGCGTGCCGAAACTCCTATATACAATTTTGATTTCTACATAGAATTGATCTATAAAAAAAAACTTAGAATGAGGATTATTGAGCAAATTGAAGAAAATAAAAATATTTAATTCCTTTCATTTTTACAATTTTGTATCATTAACGGTTGCGACTGCAACGCTTAATGATATAATGTTTGTATCATTAGCGGTTGAGGGTGTCGATATTTGCTTGTTTCATTAAGCGTTAAGGCTAATGTGCATTTGTGCCGCTTAATGATACAATTCTATTTATTGCATTACGCGTTGCAATTGCAACGCTTAATGCTATTTATATCATTAAGCGGCGTTGTATCATTAACGGTTGTTACAATGCTTGCTGTACATGTAAAGTTTTATTTTGATGCACTTATAAAATTAGTATTAGCACAAAAAAGGAATTGATATTTAATGTGTCTTAGATAGGCAGAAGGGCAAAGAATGACTGTGCTAGAATGATAAGCAATTCCTTGTTCGTTTTAGTTTCTATAAAAAATTTTCTAAAGTATTTCGAATCACCCTGCGTTCTTTGTTTAAGAATGTTTGATGTACCGCTCCGCAATGTACAAAACATGAACAAATGAAACTATCCAACTGTTATCATCTGCTTTATTATTTGTATACAGAGTTTAAAGAAGAAATGGCATACATCGATACAATAATTTGTGATTTAATTTATGTACTTGCTATCCTCAGTGAAGAGAATTTGCGTGACGAAAACGCTGTTCAATATTCATTTCTCATTACAATGTATTCTTTTGCTTTATTGACCGAGAAAATTGATACAGTGTATGTTTGGTAACATCTTCGCTAGCCAAGGGTTTCCGATCCACTCTGCTCCTCTACAACCCTTGGCAACTGCATGCGCGGATAATGGGGTTTCCGAGGAATAATTTTGTTTTCCAAAGTGGATGGGTGGGTGGGGTTTGTTCGAGGCAATAGAAAAGAAAAAAAAATATTTATATATTTTATTAAAATATACGGAGTCCCTTTCTACCGGGAAATTAAAAAAAAGAGATATTTCAAATATTTATAAATTACAAACATATACATAAATGCATGTAATTTTTTCCAATCAGAATTTTTTTATTAGCGTTAAAATATCAATTATCAGCTAAAAAGTTCTATATGATTTTATACTCGTTTAAATTGGTTGCTATTGAGTTCATTTCTTAGATATCATTCACAAAAAATGTAGGATGGTTTACAAGATAACACGTTTTTCTCACCAGCTTGTGACAAGGAATCATTTGGGGATAACTGCAGTAAGGCATGTGGACACTGCCGTGACGTAGACAAATGTTCTAACATTAACGGAACATGTTTGACTGGATGTGATGTTGGTTATCACGGGGATTTGTGTAAAACACGTAAGTAATAACGCTTAACAAGGTATGGACCTCAGACTCAACCCCGCTCTCTACAAAACATGTATGTTGATCATTTTAAGCAAAACACAATTCAATTCCTTAAGACAAATTAATTTAAACTTCCTTGATATTGTGACGCGGCTCAAAACGTCAACAAAGTTTGGGTTCGGATTTTTACGAGCAAATAGCGTAATTTGTAGCGCAACCTCTTCAGTGTTGTATATTCACAAAAAATAAGTCCAGTATACAAAACGGTATAAGGTTTATTAAAAAACTAATGTGAGATTATTGACTAGACAATGAAACAAAATAAAGAAATTCAAACACCCGTTAAACTATTTATTACCCCCAGTTATTTGTAAGAAACTACTGGTGAAGATTTAAATGATTAGCTCTGGCGGACAAATTGTGGTGAATAGACGCCACAAACAATTCATCACCAGCACACCTGTTTTCCTAAAACTATGGTGAATCAACGGCACCAATAGCTTTCCATATCCGTAAGATAGTAAACACCTGTAACTCGATGTAAAAACCTCACCAGTATTAATAAACTAATTCCTATTTAATAAAAGTAAGTTTCAAGAATTCCGTAAGAGCACCGTAGATAATCCAGATTTCACCCAAATTTACCAATAAAACTAATCCAATTATTTACCATAAAATCACCCGTTCAAATTAACCAATTAACCAATTATAAAATTTACCAATTCACGGTCGGCTCTTAACTGTGCCTCTGACATCCTCAGGACCATAGAAGAACTGCAAAGCTAATTGTAGCTGTAGCGGTTTATAAACGCTATTCTGTAATCAAAAGGTTATTAACACTCTAGGTGTCCTCATCTTCCCCGACTAGCCAAACCCCCTTACTGACCAATACACAGATTGTATCTCTAAGGCCAAAAGTTCACAATTAATTAGGGGAAGCGTCTTTTATAAATTACAACTTAATACAATAACTTAAAAGAACATAATTAAAGTTCTACATGACTGCATAACAATATGGATCAGAATTATTGATTTATCAGATTTATATATTGGCTACATCAATAAACCTTTCATATAATGTTGTTGTGATGTGCATTTATCTTTTCAACAAAAATAATATGGTAAGTAGTTTACTAGCTGCAGGCGACTGAATGGTAATGTTGATCCTCCAATCATCTGTTAGTTGCCTATATTTCTCTCATTCATTGGACTAAATGCCAGAGTCTGAATCTTTGTAGGTATTTGCTTCATAAATAATATGTTTAATATAGCTTGCCCTTACGGATTCTTTGGACATGATTGTGCTGACAGATGCAACGACACCTGTGATGGTTGTAACAGATTCAATGGTTCATGTGATTCTGGTTGTAACGCCGGATGGCAGGGATATAAGTGTCAAAATGGTAATGAAAAATATGTACAGACATGGTGTACATATGTATTGATTACTGAGTAATTGACTTGGCAAAATATAAGGTATCGATAGTAAAAGAATCCTATAGATTATCCATGAACTAAAACTTTAATATTGGTATCATATACAGTCATGTTTATTTGGATTTACATGTACTGTAAAAATGATATGTTTAAGGCAATAAAGATGTTTATTACTAACTAATATTTAGCCATATACAATTGAGCTGATTTTTTGTTAACCATCAAACCTTTAGACGAAAAGTAATATTTAAAGTTGATATATTCAATGTATTTTACCAAACATTAATAACAGAACATTAAGTAACTACACACATCTTACTCTGTATGCAATGATTGTGTTACACAGATAAATAATGCAACGAAATCGATTTTCAAAATCCGAAGTTGTCTGAAGTCGTAAATGTGTCGTCCTCTTCTGCGTTACTATCATCTCAGTCAATTGTTGATGTAGCCAAAAGAGAATAATTACTAAATATGTTATGTTTATTAAAAATTAACAAATGCATATTGCGTGCATTAATATACTATATAATTACTATATAATTAATATTATATATTAACCCAATATATTTTTAACTTGCTATAGTTTGATACAGTTTGTTTGATTTCAGAAATTATTGTTTTATATAATTTATAAAACCGAGAAAATTATTTTGTTCGGTTTGTTTACAAGGTATCAAATGTTCTTTCAATAGCTTGCGATACAGGATCCTTTGGTGAAAACTGCAGTGAGACATGCGGATACTGTCGTATCATAGACGAATGTTCTAATATCAACGGGACATGTTTAACTGGATGCGATGCTGGTTATCACAAGGACCTGTGTAAAACACGTGAGTAATAATTTTCAACAAGATATAAACTTCAGATCCAACCCCACCCAACCTCTATTAAAATGTATAATGATCATTGTAAGAAAAACAATTCTCATTACAAAATAACTCACACTTTTTTCCTTTTGGGTCAGAAGTATTGCATGTAAATTATCTGATTTTGATATAACCTACATCAATGAACATTTCATATGAAAGTGTTGTGGTGTGCATGTATCTTTCCTTAAAAGTAATCTTGAAAATTGTCGACCAGCTGGAGGCGACTGAATAGTAATATTGTTTCATCCAATCATCATTAAGCTGCCTTTTATGTCGTTGTGAGTTAAATAATTTCAAAGTTTGATAATATGTACATCTGGTTTTCATATTTTTTATGTTAAACGTAGCTTGTCCATACGGATTCTTTGGACCGGATTGTGCTGACAGATGTAACGGTGCCTGTGATGGTTGTAACAGATTCAATGGTTCCTGTGATTCTGGGTGTAACCCCGGATGGCATGGATATGAGTGTCAGGATGGTAATTTAAAAATTTTTATTTTGTATAAATTGTATACTGTATGAATGTATACAATGTCCTTTTTAGCTCATTCACATTTGTCAACTTACAGCGAAATTTTAAAGAGGTGAAGTAGAAAACGAAACGGCATAATTTCTGCTTTAATCGGTCTTTATCGAATAATTTTGCAACGATTTAAAACCTTTAAAAAAAAACCTTTCCCCACATTTTTAAATTGAAAAACATAACCGTGAAAACAGTATTTTCTTTAAAGAGAAAGTGCATAAATAACAGACAGAGTGTTCAGAGCCAGTAGTGTAACAGCGTATATATCCGAATATTGTGTTATGAGTAGCACGGTCTCTTCGCGCACGTTCAGGCGGAGCATTAATTCGGATGACGTCAAGTAACCCCTTCGGAAGAATCCTCCGCTCCGACTTGTCTCACAGACACCTTCAAATTACCTATTCGGTCACAGGCGTCGCAGTTGTTAAAGACTGGCCCTGCCGAAAAATATGTGCCTTCTGCGTGAGATTAGCTTACCCCTCGTTCCGGAATTGTTGAATGTCCTTGAAGGAATTAACACAACAGGACATTCATATATGGGCTCAAAACAAAAAGTCAGACATCTCGCAAATAATTTCACAATCGAGCACCCCAACCGAGTTTGCTTTAAACATGAGCTGTTTGGTCAGTCTTGCCCAGACGCTGAATTATGTCTCCCCTTTCAAAGGGGAGACATATTGTTTTTGTCGATTTTCTTATTAAGGTCTTCCGTTTCCAACAGAAGACCTTATTGTTTTTGTTCTGATTCTTTTTTTTTCTCAACAAATTTTGTGCACGCAGATTCTCAGAAACGATTCGACTGATTTTCTTCAAATTTCCAGATATGATAGATACTAATCTGAACTTTATACGCATTTTTTTTATTTTGATGACGTCATTTCCGTTTTTGAGATATTGAAGTTTTAGCGATTTTCAGAGGGTCGGTTTGTCCTGGGGTCTTCTCCTTAACGATTGAAGATATTGAGTTCAAACTTTCTGGGATCGTAGACGATTGAAGATGTGTTTTAGGCATTCATTTGTGTCTGACTCAAAAGGCGCTGAAGCTCGCCTGGACCCGAAAATTGAGATTTAAAAAAAACGTCATTTTTTCCGAGGTTTTCTTTGTTTATCTCTTTTCTTTAAAATAGTTTGTTAAAACATGTAATGCAAAAAAGTTAAGATTTACAAGACCTTTTATTTGATACTAAGCAAAAGGGGCTCTCCCCTCAAACTAGGGACCTAGAGGGCTCTAAAGTCTTTTGTCTATAACCCTTTACTGAGAGATATTTTGAAATAAATCTTAAAAGCAAATATGTTTATCTTACAGTTATGTAGCTTAACAGTTTAATGATTTTCACGTGTGTTACGAATTAAGGGGTTTTTAGGGGTATAATGTCCAAAACTATGATCGCCTATAACTCAAAAAGAAAAAAATATTCTCAAATACAGTATAGAAGAACAGATGCTTAAAATAGTGTACTTAACGATATGCAACCTTCAAAATTTTGTTCAGCGGCCCTAATAAAGAGATAAGGGACCGGCCTCTAAAACGTTCTTTTTGAGATATCTCAAGAACAGTAACGAATTTCTAAACACTACAAAACGTATTTAATATTAAATGACCTTTCATTTGATACCAAGCAAAAGGGGCTAGCCCATCAAATAAGGGACCTAGAGGGCTCTAAAGTCTTTTATCTATAACCCTTTACTGGGGGATAGTTTGTAATAAATCAAAAAAGCAAATATGTTTATCTTACAGTTACATGTATGTATCCTAACAGTATAATGATTTTTTCAAGTGTTACGTAATTAGGGGTTTTAAGGGGTCGAAAGTCCAAAACTTGTATCACCTAATAACTCAAGTAGGAAAATATTTTGAAATGCAGTATAAAATAAGAGATGCTCAAAATGGTGTACTTAACAATATGCAACCTTTAAAATTTTGTTAAACGTCCCCAATAAGGAGATGAGAGACCGGCCCCTAAAACGTTTTTCTCAGATAACTCAAGAACGGTAACAAATTTGTTATACACTTTTTGAACACAATGTTTCAAATATTAAATGACTTTTCATTTGATACCCAGAAAAAGAGGCTGACCCCACACATTAGGGACCTAGAGGGCTTTAAAGTCATTTATCTATAACCCTTTACTGGGGGATATTTTGTAACAGAATATAGAACAAATATGTTTATGTTACAGTTATGTAGCCTAACAGTATAATGATTTTCTCATGTGTTACGTAATTAGGGGTTTTTAGGGGTCAAATGTCCAATCCTTTGATTACTTTTAACACTAAAAGGAATAAAATTTTGACAATATGCAGTGATCAAAATTTCGTTAAAAATCCCAGATAAGGAGATAAGGTATTTGCCCCTAAACATTCTTTTTTAATATATCAAGAACAGTATCGAACTTCTTAACTCTTGTTAAGCAAATGTCTTTAAAAGTAAATGACCTTTTATTTGATATTAAGAAAACCCATCAAATAAGAGACAAACATGGGTGTAAATGTTTTCAACTAAACACCTGAAACAAAATAGTATCTGGCCCTTAGAATGAAGACTCTTTTCTTCTATTTTAAGTCATGCTTAGCTGTTAAATAGCAAAATCAAGGTAGTACATGAATTTTAAATTCTAAAATCAGACGGAAGACCTCCTCGTTGCTCGCAACGAGATCGTGTCTAGTTAGTTTTCAACGGAAAACCATTCTGTTATTCTACTGTTTCTTTTTATTATTTTTTTTCCCGCAAATTTTGTGCAGCCCATTTCTCGAAGATTTTTTGACTGATTGCTATGAAACTTTCAGGGTATGTAGATAATGTTAAGGTCTAAAAACGGTGTTTTCAATTTTTTAAAATTCACTTCCGGTTTTGAGTTATTGCCCTTTAATTGAAAATTGGGGGGTCTTTTGTCCAGAGTTGATCTCGGGAACTACACATGATAGGTGCATGAATTTTGGCGAAATGGTAGCTAATGTGTTGTAGTTGTGCTAACATGAAAGTTTTGGTTAATTTCTTTTTTAGTTTTTGAGCTATTTGTCGCCAAAGTTTAAGGTTTTTTCGGGGCTGAAATGTTGTTGCTTTTTGTATTATAACTTTTAAACTAAAAATATTTTGTTAAAACACATAGAAGAAAAGTTGTTTAGAATAACAAGGGCTTTCCGATGAAATAAAGAAAAAAGGGTTGGTCCCTATAAATAGGGGTCAGCAGTTCATACACGTCTTTTTCTAATAGCTAAAAATTTTATCATTTTATGAAAAAAATTAACTAGATTACTATTTATAAATTAAATTTTTAAATTTGGTATGAAATTAAACAAGCTCTATGCTATATTTATTTGTAATTTCATAAAACAAATTTATGAGACTCGTACATGAACGAGTTAATTGTCTACATAGACACACAAGCAAACAATGCCGTTTCAGGGCGTAGGATTTATTGTTATTGTTGTGATTAAATTTCCCGGTTTTATTTTGTTATCTGAATCATTTATAAATGCAATAAACATACACAATTACTTATTTAAACGTGCTATGTGTCCGCGCAGAGCAAATCTCTGTCGGGGCCTCCTGTCTGTAACCCCAAACATAAACAGTGACGAACGGCATTGTGGGAAAGACAGCGATGGATGCCGAAACGCAGAAGAGAAGTCCATACACGTTGTACGTTCACATGCACTTTTAATCCACAGTGAAGCACATGAACATGTACAGGGAACACTACTTCGTATTTGTATAAGGAGGGATATATTCTTCAGACTTGTTTGAATCGTTTACGAGGAAATTCTGACAGTCACAGTACTGTCGGCAGATGTTTACGTTTACACTGATCAGCTGTTGATAAGCTGATAAGAGTTACGAGTAATAAAAGAGAAAAGATAGAAGAAGAGAAAGGATATTTAAAAGTGTGATTTATGTAAATGTTACTGAAGAAGGTAAGTATTTTTACTCATTTTAAAGTTTCTTGTCTTTAGTGGTTAAAATGTCAGCATGTTAACTGGTTAACATTTATAGTCTAGATGTACATGTAAGTACGTGCACACTGTCACTGATGTATGTTATTTTTTTAGTCCAGACAATATAAATCCTTTTAACAGAATTGAATCCCAAATGGGTTACCTTTCACTTGTTTCTTTTTTCTTTTTTACCAGAATTTTGTTTGAATTACAATTCAATTTATTGACAAAAACCACATGTGGCGAAAGTCATACATACAGTATACAAATATAGTTAGTACATAGATTTTCTTATGTTAAGTGCATCACGTATGAAGTTACAAATATATCTTGTTGATTTAACATCTGCTGGGTTAGGAATTTTATAAGAATTACAGAGTTAGATGTTTTTGTTATGGTGTGGGTGTTTGTTTACTAACGTGTAATTTTTACATTGTTTACTGGATGTTTAGACTCGCTCGAGGTTCATGGAGGACTGGAAAGGATGACCGAATTTATCTATCTAAAAAAAACCAGATTGTGAATTTTCAACTCAAAATTCAAAGCAGGGTCTAATTAGAAACATATCATATATATATTCTTGTGCGGAAGACACCAATTGTAGACATGAATACCCTGTAGACATAATATCAAGTAAATAAAATTGTATAATTCAGAGTTAAAACATGACTTTAATATTTTTATGATGCCGATCATTGTATTATTAGAGAGGTTTAGCAGACCAACGGGTACCCGGTACATGTACTTGTACATGTAGGTTACAAGTTAGAACTATGTGTTCCACCTTACCAGTTAACATAATTTTTCTTGTTTAGCAGTTATGATGTGTACTTTAATTGTCCTTGTTAAAGTTTTAAATGTAATTTTTATATTCTCTTTTTTTAATCTGACTACTGGCAGTACTGGCGTGCGAGCAGTTCTCCCCGAGGACTATTTCTCGCATTGTTACATCATATTTTCGTGTATAATTTTATGTGTTGATAAAATGACGTAACAATGCACTGGTGAGAAATTGTACTCGGAGAGAACTGATCGCACGCCATTACAGACAAAAACTGAAGGTTGCGAGTGTCATTTTTTATTGAACACCTTTGTTTAAAATAATTCGTTATATATGTGACGGTCAGACCGGTTTGAATACCAGTGCCAGATAGCTCAGTTGGTAGAGCACCTGACTAGAGATTCAGGGGGCCAAGGTTCAAATCCCGGTTTGGTCCTTCATTATTTCTCCCATCCCGTTACAATATTGGTGCCGTGACCAACTCCTGGAACTGACAGGTTAAATCCTGCCAGGGGAAGAGCCAGGGGTGATCTTCGAGGGTGAAGATCATTTCAGGGGGGAGGAATGTGACGGTCAGACTGGTTTGAATACCGGTGTCATATACATGTAGCTCAGTTGGTAGAGCACTTGACTAGAGACTCAGAGGGCCAGGTTCTAATCCCAGTCTGTTCCGTCATTAAGGTCTTCCGTTTCCAACGGAAGACCTTACTATTATTGTGCTTGTAAGATTATTCTTATTTTTTTTCTTCCTAGACGCGAACTTTGAGGCTTCATATCTTGCTCATTTCTGAACGGTTTTTGCTCAAATTTTCAGGGCTCATAGACATTACAAAACACTATCTAAAACATTTCATAAACTTTAAAATTCCTCTTCCGTTAACGAGTTATTCCCCTTTTAAAATTTTTTAGGGCCTTTGGTTTCTAGACAAAGGCTCCGAGACTATGATAGCAGGGAATGGGAATCCAGCGAATTTGAATAACAGAGACATTGAAGTTGTGCACATCGATTTTTGTTTTTCGATTACGTTTGTTATTTAGAAAAAGGTAGGGGGTCAAAAAATAGGATTCCAAAAAGTGCGAAAATTTAGACATATTTTGCTTTGTATCTTTTAAACGAAAAATATTTTGTTAAGACATGTAGAATAAAAGTTGTGCAGAATGTTAAGGGCTTTCATTTGACACCAATAAAAAAGGGCTGGCCCCTAAAATTAAGGGCCAATAGCGCTTGAACGTTTTTGCTTAATAACTCAAAAACGGTTAGGATTTCGATATGGCTGTCGCTGGAAAAGTTGTTTGTTGGGATCTCATAAAGGTCGTTACAATGTTATTTTGTCGGTGATTTGTGTTGTATGAGTGTAAAAATCTGTACATGTTAACATGTACCTCGTTTAATTTGGCAAGTTAACGAAAGTCTATGTGCGTGCAACTGACATAACGTTACCACAGAAAGTATGCTGGTTTATACAGGATTTTTTTTTTTAGAATATATTTTTTTTTGAGTTTATGTCAGTTTTGTTAAGTTCTTATAGTGCACAATCCCTAAAACGAGAATCGGAAAACAAAACATTCTTCTTCCTTTGTAGTAAAACACAAACTACGGATTTAAAATAAATCTATGTATTACAATTTAGTTTTCATACTGCATGCATTTAAAATCTACCTTGAATAAGAGCTGTGTGTGTACCGTTACGTAAGTTATCCCTCACCCGCGGCCTAGAAAATCGGTCACCATGGTCGCGACGGGGCTAACTAGCGGTCAGCGGTTATCTAATACACGAGAAATGCGTCTCTCATATATGAGTTTATTTAGCCGCGCACTCTAGAATTGTTTTAGTTTACATACCCGTAAATAAAATACAAGATCTGTTTTAATTTCTTCATGTTATAAGAGTTTGTCCATCTTGTTTTTATTTAATTAAACATTAGAGTGTAAATTAAGAAGTCGTTCTGAAAATGTATAAACTTAAGGCGATATTACTACAAATCGGAAACTTCGTCAGACTTAAATTAACGGTTGGTTTGTAAGTCTAAAATGTTTTTAAATCTGTACAAATATTGTTTTAAATCAACAAACAACCCACAAATATTAAACTTTTAAATGATGATCATCCCTCGCACATGGCCGAGGAGATCCCACGCGAGTGGACAGGTTTGTGTTCTTCTACATGTACCTTATCACGCGTGCATGTTTCAGACTTTTGTACGAACACAATAATTTTCTTTTATTATGATTTCAACTATGATATTGGTTTAAGATGTAAAGATAAATGTATTTTACACGTACAGTTGATTTAGCAATGATTAATACGATTGCGCACAAGGTATAGTTTATTATAATCAAAGTTCCATGTTTCATGTTTGCGGTAGGTGCTGGCACGATAAAAGGATGTCCTGAATTGAGGCATTCGGATTTTTTTTAATTGGTAAAATGATAATCAGATTTGACGAAAATCATTTTTGGCGACTTCTTCTTATGTGTAACATTTTCACTTTCCCACCCGTTTGTTTATTCGGTCAGTCTGTGTTACTTCAATCGCAGCGTGCGACCGAAAATCTTGTGTCGCTTCAGCGCACACAGCCCCAGCCGGGTTATGTTTATGGCTACAGATCATCAATTGTTATGTAATTGAGTAACAATGTATTGAAGGTTATCGAATATTATTGAGTATCGAAGTGTGCTTTCACTACAGTGGTCAATTGTTAAACAATAAGGCTATTATTCGAAGTCAATCATCTTCACATTATACATGTAGGTGCGAAATCGTAATCGGATAATGTTGCTAATAAATCAACCTGTTGAACACGCTAAACTTCTACAGATATGAACGGAATAATATATTATACTTAAAAGTTTTAAGTCAAAGGAAAATTGTTCTCGGATTAAGATGTTATGAAATACGACTACCCGGTACATTCACTCATACATTCACGTGTCTGAGAGAGGAACGAACGACAACTCTGCATGGGAGATTGGACTACATTATGCAACGCAGTCGGTCGCCATAGAAATCATCAAAGTACTGCAAGTGTCGACAGATTTCTTGTTTCTTTGAAATACATGTACCATGATAGTTCACTACAAGGTTAGCTTTTTAAAAAGCTAAGAAAGTCAGCCAGCGGAATTTTAATTTTTAGTTCAAAAGTGAATACACAATCTATTAAAATACAAGATAAATAGTTTCCAGAACAGTAATAATATGCGGGTGCACATTTAGTTTGCACCCTTATTTTTATGGCTGTAACGTTACATGTAGGTGAGGAGATAAGCGTGTAGTGGTGTACATGCAATTTATGACTGCCCACCTACTTATTACTTTAAGTTGTAACTTTGCAAACATAGCTCGATGAATTCCATGGTCTTGTCGCAAACAACTACCAATAGATTTACTTTCCAATCTCACAAAGAGTGTCGGGAAGATATACGCGGACTCCGGACTGTGGCTGCAGACGATTCCCATTTACAGTCTTCCGATGCGCAGATTGACCTAGAAACTGACCAGTTTCATAACTTTTTCGAATTTCTCTAACACAAACTGTCTAATTCCTTCCCAGAATTCCAATTTACGCAAACGCAATTGAAGTTTCATACTAACTTAACCAGAGTAAAGCTAGCCAGCACTAACTCCAACGCACTAACAAAAAATTAGTTAAAATTATCGACTATTTTTCAAGCGTTTTCCGATCCCGATGTTAAACAACTGAAATTATTAGGCCGCCTTGCACCCAAACTAGGGCTTGTACTCATAAGGTGAGCCCGGATTCCTCGGGGACGGCTGTACCCTCGAGGATTCCGGCGCCTAATTAGGCACTAGTGACAACGATTTCCGGCGCCAGGGCACGGAGTAGACCATATAAGTGAACAAATTTCTGTAATGTAGCGTTCTAAACAAGGCGCCCTGCGCCCAAACTAGGACTTGTGCTCATTAGGTGAGCCCGGATTCCTCGGGGGACGGGTAATCCCTTGAGGATTCCGGCGCCAAATTAGGCACTCGTGACACCGATTTTCGGCGCCAGGGCGCGGAGTAGACCTTAAGTGAACAAATTATTTCTGTAATGTAGCGTTCTAAACAAAGCGCCCTCCAAACATTGAATGTTCTAATGTTTTAATGTTATTTTGTGAAGTTCAAGGTCATTGGAAGAAATTTCATAAGTTTTGTCTGCTTTTTTATACTGTTTTTAAGGAGAAACATTGGATATTGCTTTTTTATTTAAAGATTGCTGATGACCTGAGGATGTGTCATGAACTTGACCCAGGGTCAGTTGTGCAAGTTCAAGGTCGTTTGAAAAATAAATGCTTCTTTCTTGTCTGTCATATCTACATGTAATATACATGGAAATGATTAGAAGCTAAAATTTGACACAAAGATTGCTTGTGACATGTACTTAAATATGTCCCGACTTGAATTTTGATCATCTGTGCAAGTTCAGTGTCACTATAAGAAAAAGAAACATCCATTATTTTCTAATAGATAAATACGTTAGTTATGATTTTGTTTTTCTTAGTGGGGAGGGGAGGAATTATTTGTGAGGTTGCTCACAGAACCGCCAGTTACTCCACTGAGAGCACTCTTCCCCTTTCTCGCAACCAAAATTCACTTTAAATTAACTTAAAGAAATTGAATTTTGGGGCATTGTTCCCCCCTCCCCCAACACACATTTTAGTAGAAGGCAATATAAATTTTTATGGCAAATTTAAAACAAATTATATTTAACAAAATAAGTTATAGCTGCCTCACAACCCCCCCCCTCTCCTACCACTACCACGGATTAGATTTTGAAGATTAATTTTTTTCTTTTATTGGCTTGTTAATACATTTCGGATAAATTTGTTCACCGAAGCTAAAACGATGCTGAGTGCTTGCATGGCCAAACGTTATACGGAGAGTTGTCCTTCCCACTGAGCACCTCTCGTACAGCGCACCCTCAGGTTTGAGAAGCCGTCATCGTTTATTTTTGATTTTCTAAACTTACTTTTATCATATTGACAATCCTGTCTGATTAAAATCACTACCC
The DNA here is from genome assembly GCA_020458035.1 of Magallana ariakensis. Classification (NCBI taxonomy): domain Eukaryota; kingdom Metazoa; phylum Mollusca; class Bivalvia; order Ostreida; family Ostreidae; genus Magallana; species Magallana ariakensis. Next base: position 15,417,965 of record CM035811.1, on the reverse strand, counting down.
TTAATTTTGCTTACACTCATCAGGGTCTGATAGGTATCGATAACAATTCATCTTCACATGACCTCTATATTTGCACACAACCTAAATATATATCTCATTTACCAAATACATGACTTTATCTGTTAATGAGAGATGCAACTCTTCAATACTCAGTCTGGGGGTTACATCGAAAGCAGGATTGAAATAATTTACCTGTCTCCATTTAAAAAATTCCAATACATTTTCTAAAGCCCTGATTGGTCAGAATTTTAGGTCGGGTGAAGATGACTCCCTATCAATACCTGTCAGACCCTGTAAGGAGAAGAGGGTGCTTTTAATCAGACTGATTGACAATCCTTTTCCGACAGGAAGCTGCAACGGAAGACCTCTTCGTTGCTTTGCAACGAGCTCGTCTCTAGTTATTTCTCCCATCTTGTACATATATATCAGATATATAACAGATGATTAAGAGACATCACATGTTTTGCAAGATGCAATAAGTGTATTAAAACCTTTACTTTACAAAACAATACATTTTAGTGAACATTTATGTTTCTTGATATTATTTGGTGTGGTTTTCTTGACAGCGTTGCATTCAAGTCAGTGTCAGCTACGTTATGCATAAACAATTTACCCGCTCCTAGACCACAAACTTTCTTATTAGTGGATTCAGCTTACCGCTGATTGGCTGCTGTTGCAGCAGACTAATAATATATGCACGGACAAAACACAATGAACTTATCAGAGAATGAAAAATTCATCTAGTTACCTTCAACTGTTGGAATTTGGGTATTTTTTAAAAAAATTATACTTGTGACAAAACGTATATGTGGTACATAAAGCTGTAGCTTTATGAAGAAAATTTGGGTTAGACCATATATAGCTACCATGCGAGTAAATGATATTTACAAAAAAACTTGCAATTTATGGCGCACGAAATATACGCTAGTTTTATAAGATTGACATACATGTAATGTACCACATTCTGTGAAAAATAATCTATTAAAAATTCTTCATTAAGTTTACTCATACATGTTTTATGCTTATTAGACATAGTATTGTTTTTAAAACATGTAATTCATAAGAAAAGAAACAAAAACCCTCGCTACATTTATTTAAAAAAAAAACCAAACCAGTAGAATTGATAAAACATGGTATACCAGAAGCTAATACATGTACTTTGACGCTGTTCGGATGGGTAATATTCCTTTGTAGTTTACGAATTGAAATTAAACAAACACCCACACCATAACAAAATTGCACTACAAGTAATAAACTCTCTCTCTCTCTCTCTCTCTCTCTCTCTCTCTCTCTCTCTCTCTCTCTCTCTCTCTCTCTGTCTCAATTTGATATGTGTCTATACCTAAGACAATTTTTAAATATTATATTATGACTTGATATGCAAATTGTTCATCTTGTACTGCCTAAATGTTATGGCATGTATTGGGATATGTAATACTTATTACACTGCATGGTCAGTGTATTTTTTCCAGAAATACTATGCATATGTTAATGTAAACACAGCTATCACTAGTACATGTATGTAAACACAGCTAAGGCCACATAAAATTAATATTTAGATTCTCATCCTGATTTGCAAAAAATATGGGGCAGGTGGGCGGATTTTATTTATTATTTTTTATTTTTTAAAAAACACCTTTAATGCTAACATGAGTACACAAACCCACTTTTAATCTTTTAATTCCATCTTATTTCAAATTAACTGTTAATGAACAAAGACATTTGTATCCTTATGATAACAATCATGACTGGAATCAAACGGTAATCCACATGTTTAGGCAGCCGTTAAAATGTTTTGAATTTTTTGTATACCGAGCCCAATTTTTTTTTCCCAATTTTTTTTTCACACAATTTTTTTTCAAAATAAAATGCATCGGGGCGGGCCATTTTCAGAGGGGCGGGCGGGGATGAAAATCTAAAAATTAATTTTATGTGGCCTAATTATTTTTTTTTTTATTTCAGAACGGACTCTTGTTACCACATGGCACCACATGGCTTTTACCTCTTGATTCTTGTGGTTTCAGCTCTTGAGGTTAACCTGTCACCTCTACCCACATGCATATTCCTTGTGTTCTACAGACTATTTACCGGTAATTCATATTAAATCGGATAATGCATGAACAATAAAGGAACTTTAAGAAAGCATCATACCATGTTGTGGTTTGCGTTTGATAAGAAATTATGAAAAACAAAATTAAGGCTGTTTAAAGAAATTCATAATTGTTGTGAAAATTTGTTTTTCAATAAAAGTATGCAATTACGTTTCCTTTATTTTTTATTTCATAGAGATATTTAGATGTGTTTACATAATTGAAAAATCACCTCCCCCCCCCACTCTATCCAATTGTCTCCATTTAGATTACATGAAGGATATGTAAATGTACATTTGACTTTGAAATAACATCTGCTATGATAATTACTTTTGAAATGAACAAGAAACAACCTATTTCTACCTTTCTAAGGTATATATGCATAAAAAAGTAGAAAAACATGTCAAATTTGAACATTTTTCATGGAAATCAACTCTGTATCCAGCTACCTGGGTGTGTTTGAATTTAATTTTAATTTAAGGCAAATGTCTTACTTGTAGGTCTTACTGTTTTAGCATGGTTAGAAGGAGACTAGAAATCAGAATAGATTAGATATTCACTAAATATGATTGTTAGCTTACTTTTTTCATGAAAACAAGAAATCACATGCAGGACAGCTCTCTTTTTGTTAATTAAAATGGTACAAATCATACAAGAAACAAATAAAGATCAAATTTTAGAATCATTGATGATTGTTTTTAAATATGTGTTAGAAATGACTCAAGGAAATTACCACAAGTTTCATAAAATTAGGTAAAACATTTCGAACCATGACTTTTTATGAAAATCAAAAGATGGGGGGGGGGGGTTACATGTAAGGGCATTTCTAAGTGATGTGCAGCTTTTATCATGATTATATCATGTAGATGTATGTTGTATTGAATAAGGTTTCTTTTTAAAGGTGGTTGAACAACAATTGACCTCTAAAAGGTCAGGTAAAGATGTTTTACTATGGAGAACCTGTGTTTACTAAAGGAAATTGGAAATGGTGGGTTCACTTAAATGGCCATATTTTTTATTAAACCTCAATGGAATTGGCAATATGTGGTATTCTTTTTCTCAGAATTGCATTAGCTTTCTTATTCTAAGACAAACCGTCTTTTCATAAAATGTTAGTGTACTAAGTTAAAGGTACAAGGAACAGTTTCGGATAAAGTACCGTCAATATTTTTGTAAAATTGAGAGTGACTGTACTTGAAGGTTTATCAGTGTTTAATGATTATCATTAGTTAGAGGGATGTCTCTTGTTGGAATTAATAAGCAATATTAAGGCCCCTAATTTTAATTACATGAGAAGCAGTAATAAATTGTGAAACTTGCGGCTATGATTGTTGTGTTGACTTTACACAGTGAAATTGAAGGTTACAAACGGAAGGTTATATAACACGAAATGTAGGTGGATGGGATATTATATACCTATTTACTGGGTATGAGGACAATAGCAAGTTTATTTTCCCCCAAGACAGCAACTATTTCATGAGGCAAAGCCAAGGGAAATAGTTGCTGTGGAGGGGGACAATAAACTTGCTATTGTCCGAATAGTCAGTTAATTGGTATTTTATTATACCGAAAAAAACTTTATTTGTCAGCGATGCAGAATTTCTTGATGATAAACAAATTAGAGTTATCAAACTTTGTATTTAATGCGGCGATCTGATTAAGGTCAGAGGTGTTCCGAGTTTAAAAAGGAGGGAAATCGAATTGGTTTTGATGACTATTCACCATGGGCAGATAGCATGGATACTATTTCAAATTGGATAACAAAGCATGTTTATGCGGGCGCCTTCTAGTGATCAGTTTGCCGTCTGTCCATCCGAGATCGCTTGACCAGAGCATAGCTTCTCTCCCCTTGGCCCAATCTGGCTTATACCTCATCCACAGGGTTCCTTTGGGTTAAGGATGTGCAGTGACCTTGAACCATGTTTTTAGGTATAAGGTTAAGGTCATAGCAGAATTATATATATAAAATCCTTGTCTGGGGCATATCTTCTCTCCCTTTGGTCCAATCTGGCTAATACTCACAGAGTGTCTCTATGGTTAAACGATGTGCAGTCACCTTGAATAAAATTTCTAGGTAAAGGGTGAAGATCATATCAGATTATGCAAAAATCCTTTTTTCAGAGCATATATACTTTCCACTAACTCCTATTTGGCTCAGACTTCACATAAGCAGAGCTTTTGAGTAAAGGGTGTGTAGTGACCTTGAACCTATTCTCAAGGTAAACTGTGAAGGTCATAGCAGAATTATATAAAAAAAATCCTTGTCCGGAGTATATCTTCTCTCCCTTTGCTCCAATCAGGCTCATACTTCACCCACATGATGCCTTTGATCAAAGGATATGCAATGACATCGAATGGTATTTGTAGATCAAGTGTCAAGGTCATATCAGATCACACAAAAATCCATATTTTAAGAGCATATATATACTCTCCTTGTAGCCCCTATTTGGCTAATATTTTACCTACACAGATGGCAGGCAGTGTCCTTGAACCAAGTCAATGCGAAGGTCATAGCAGATCTTTTTAAAATTAGTTTTAGACAGTAGATTATTTCCCAGATATGCTTAATCTTGGTCAGATTGAACAAAAATGCCTGTATGTTAGGGGAAATTAAATTGAATTAGAAGTTCTATGCCAGCTGGAAAAAATTCAAGTTATAGGGCAAGGTCAAAGCAAAATTCTCTGAAATAACATAAGCGGGGCCCTTTGAAATGTTCACCATTTCAATGTTGTCTGGTTCATAGTAATTTTACATAGAAAATATTCACAAAGGTATAATGAAGTAAACTATACATCGATAAGTTTCTGACAATTGATGAAGCAACAAGCACACAGTATGAAAGGTCAACCGTTTGAAAAGCAGTGTAGAGGAAACGTTGCTCAGAATTATGTTTTAAACAATTTTTTTTGTTGGTGGCCTTGTTAAGGAGTTTAAGGGTTCGGCCCCTTAACACAGTGTTTCAGATATAACTTGAACGGTCAACAATTCTTGAACACTTGTTGAACAAAATATGTTTATATTTACGAGACCTTTTATTTGATATCAAAAATACGGCTGGTCCCTCAAGTTAGGATCCAGGAATGCTCAAAAGCTTAACTATTTCCGGAGTAATAGTTTGTCATTAATCACAAGCTCAATTTAAAACTGAAATCCATTTAAAATTCGGACGATTGAATGCGGATATAAGCGTTAAAAAATTGAATTTTACGGAAATTTTAATTTTGCATTCTCGGTTAAGAATATAGATGTTAGTTCAAGGTAAAGTTAACTTGTACCTAAAATGAAGTCAAATTTGTTAAGTCGTACTTAAACACATTCGGATTTTTTTGTTAAGTGGTTCTTGAAATGGTTAAGGTTTTTTGTTTATTCGTACTTAAAACCATTAGGATTTTGTTAAGTCGTACTAAGAATCATTCGATTTTTTTTTAACTTTTTGGACTTAAGTTACTTTTGTTACTAGATTAAGAACTCTGCTTCTTACAGGTACTTCTAGCGTTACTTTCGACATTAACGGAAAAACCACTCGTTGCTTTGCAACGAGCTTTGCTCCAGTTCTTCTTCTTCTTATTCTTCTTTATCCAATTTTTGTTCGGGCCGTAACTTATATACCCTTTGACATTAAGACTTGAAACTTGGAACATAAATAGATAGTATTGAAAAGAAGTGCACGCCACCGAAATTTTTGACCTTGACCTATTTTGTCCTTCAAGGTCAAGAATTTTCTGAAAAACGGTTTTTAAGGTCTTCCGTTTCCAACGGAAGACCTTATTGTTTTCGTTCGGTTTCTTTTTCCCTATTCTTTTTTTTCTTACATATTTTGTGTACGCGATTTCTCAAAAACTACTCGGCCGATTTATATGAAACTTTCAGATCTGATAGATATTGCTCTGAACCTATTTGCATTTTTTTTTTAATGGTGACATCACTTCCGGTTTTGAGATATTTACAATTTAACGATTTTTAGAGGGTCGGCTTGTCCACGAAGGTTCTCATAAACTAAAAAAAGATATTGAGTTCAAAATTTCAGGAATGATAGACAAAACAATGTAGATATGTAATAGTGCATTTACAATTTTCTAGCGCAGAAAGCGCCAAAGCTCGGTAGGGCTCCAAAAACGAGTTTAAAAAAGCGTTGTGATTTTGCATGGTTTTCTTAGTTTATCTCTTTTCCCGGAATATTTTGTTAAAACATGTAGAACAAAAAAAAATGAATATTCAAAAGATTTTTATTTGACATCAAGAAAAAGGGGCTGGCCTCTCAAATCAGGGGCCTAGAACCCTTGAAAGTTTTCACTTTATAACTCAAAAGTGGTTAAGATTTCGATATGGCTGTCGCTGCAAAAGTTGTTCATTATGATCTTATTAAAGTCGTAACAATAATATTTTGTTCGGGTATTGCGTAATATGAGTGTAAAAAACTAGACTTGTTACTAGTGTTTGTGTTTTATTTGGCAAATAAATGGGGTATTTGTGCGTATAAGTGACATAAAGTGTACCAGTTTACATACGGAGTGTGTTTAAACAGTTTAATTCTTTTCTAGTGAAACACATTATGGATAAAAGAACTACTTCTATGCAATGCATTTGAGCCGCATTTAAATCTAGCTGGATTCCGAGCTGTGTATGTGAACAATTACGTATCCGATCCCTTGCCCGCGGCCGAGGAAATAGGTCGCGGCTGGATTAGCGAGCGGTCTGCCGTTATCTAATACACAAGATTTGCGTCTTGCTGTAATGCACACATGGTTTTTTTATGTAGCTGCAAACACAAAGAATTCCGATTTTAACGATATTAATAGTAAATTATAAAAAAAATTATACCTTTACCTACTACCATAAACAGTGTACCAGCTTACATACGGAAAGTGTTTAAACAGTTTAATTCTTTTTTAGTGAAACACATTATGGATAAAAAAACTGCTTCTATGCAATGCATTTGAGTCGCATTTAAATCTAGCTGGATTCCGAGCTGTGTATGTGAACAATTACGTATCCGATCCCTTGCCCGCGGCCGAGGAAATAGGACGCGGCTGGACTAGCGAGCGGTCTGCCGTTATCTAATACACAAGATTTGCGTCTTGCTGTAATGCACACATGGGTTTTTATGTAGCTGCAAACACAAAGAAATCCGATTTTAACGATGTTAAAGAGTAATGAAAAAAGATTATACCTTTACTTACGAAGTAATGCATTTTTAGTCTCGTAATCTATAAAAAAATAGATGTTTTTTGTGATCTTGTATATGTCATAAAATAGTTTTATTGTTGGAAAATGAAATTCAGTTATGAAACTGCAAACATTTTAAACCCACCACGTTGAGTGTACATTTACATAACACATCATTCGCACAGGGCCGAGGAGATGCCGCGCTAGTGGATAACCGATTCGCTGTAGTCTAGGACACAGGCTTCTCGTGTTTCTACGTACGTTATCACACATTTGAATGTTCATTGATTCTTTGTAAAATTGATTTCATTTCAATTATATTGGTTAAAGATGCATTAAACCATTGATTTAAATTATAGTGCGTAAAATATAAAATCAAAGTACTGAAGTACTAACGGGAGTTGATTTTATCGATTATTACTTATTTTAAAATCAACGATATTATTCTGCATGGCAAGTAGCTTCCTATATGTATTTGAATTACGCATATTTTTTATAATATAAATTCTCCAACAGAAATTTCGTGAAAACCCCATATGAAACATGTTGTGTAATATTCAAAGAATTAATTCCATCAAACTACGTATCAGTAATCGAAATAGTTCTGAGAAATTGTATGGATCCAAGCAATATTCAACTCTAGTCTCGTTCAACCAGACTCGACTGTCTCCGTTAACTCTGCTTGTCGGATATTTACGGAGATAGCCAAGCGTCTGGTTGAACGAGACTATATTGAACTTTGGCGTAGGAATACATACACTGTACGACTACAAAAATATCTAAATTATTCGTACCATTTAAAATCTGACTATTTTCAAGGTATCTATAAATAAGTTTCCTTGAAAAACAATGCTTTAGAATACATTTCATCGAATTTATTGATTATTTTCAAGAACTAAATGTTGTCAGCGGTGTTGATTTGTGCTTAGGTCCAAACACTGTTTCACTTTCGGTTTGCCTGAGTAACTGCATAGGAGAGTTGATTAAAATCAACTCCCAAAAATACGTCATCAATGAAAATAATCCAACGTTTTACAGTCGTACGAGTTGAAATGTAAATACATTGAATTTCACCTGTGTTTATTTCTGACATTTTGCTGCTGAGAATTTAATGTGTTTCACTACCCATTTCAACAAAACAAAATATAGGCAATATTCACAAGATAATTATTCCAACACACACATCTTAAGTATCTGTAATCTGTGATAATTCATTTGGCTAACAAAATATTATAATTTTGTATGAGTTATGAGAGAGAGAGAGAGAGAGAGAGAGAGAGAGAGAGAGAGAGAGAGAGAGAGAGAGAGAGAGAGAGAGAGAGAGAATTAAGCAGGGTGTAGTAAGTAAAGTGAGTTGAAATATATTTAAAAAGCGTTCGAGATAAGGCAGCTTAACTTATACAATGTTACATGTTTGCGGTAGGTGCGGGCAGGATAATACTAACCATTGCCCGCTAACACGGAAGGAATTGAAGGAATCAGTGATTATTTCTTAATATACCTATGAATTTTTAAACAAGTTGAAGTTTTATTTACATTCAGGCCGTAAAAGAATAATGGTCACACTATTGGTTTAACCTCTTCTGAATTGTAGTCCGATTCATTAAAGAGCATACTAATTATTTTTTGTTATTGATTATGAAAGAGTATGTGAGTTTTAAAAAAGTTTATTTACATTCGGTGAGTAAAAGTTTTGATTGGATTCGGACAGCTGAAGATCGAGTAGAGGACACATGGTTAAAAATACTACTTAGTAGATTGGGGAAATTTTCAAATCGAATGGACTTTGCATATGCAGGCAAACTCGATTAGTTAAAACATAAAATATATATATTTTAATAAAACGTCTGTATGCTGTATTATGTATTTGCTGTCTGATCAGGACTCTTCTTCCCCAAAAGAATCGCTCGGCGATCGCGTAAAGAACGTTCTGTATAGTACAACACCTGATTGTATATATATTGTTTTTAAAGTTAACGTTTAACTAAGCGAAATTGTAGTAGTCATGGAGTCAATAAGCAAATCAAATTTGCCAATTAGGCAATAGCAGTTATCCAGTGCCTATGATTGATAATTTTACAAGGTGAATTAAATACATGTAAATATGAATTTTAAAGCACTCTCAACCCCCTTGTTAAGAGCTTCCATTTCCTGCATTCTTTTCTTTCAATAACGGTTTTTGTGCACGCATTTTCTCGGAAAAGGCTAAAAATTTGTTAAACGGCCCCGATAAGAAGATGAATAGATGACCCCTAAAATTTCTTTCCCAAGTATATCAAGAACGGTCTCAAATTTCAAACACTGGTTGAATAACATACTGTAAATGTATTACATTTGGCTGTGTATTCTTTTTAGCGTTTTTGGCGGAAAGCGGCATCCGCTAATTCAAGTACATCGCTAAATGCCTTTCATATATGTATTAGAATAAGCACATTCTGAAGAACGCCAATTCAAATCCACGCCAACTTGTTGAAAAATCGTTTTCCGCCAAATATCGTACACGCTAAATATAATACGTTTACAGTATAACCTATTTTGTGCAAATATATGTGCCTGTAACTTAACAAAAATTACACTTTGTGAAATCTAAAAATGTCTGAATTTATTATTAAAATTAATAATTTTAGACGGCCCATTCAGTATGTTTTTTCTAGCCGAGTACTAGTATTTCGTTCAACAGCGCATCAATTTTGAATATTGCAGCGTGGTTTACAAGAAGAGGGTGAAACGACCACGAATTTTGACAGATTTGGCTACAAAGAGTTAAAAAGAGATGGATACAAAACACAAGTGCGATTATATCTTTTAGGAGATAGAAAATAATAAATATACGTTTGCCATAAATACAACATTTTATCATAAGAATATTTTAACATGTAGATCCGCCGAATATTTCCATTTCCCTTCATATTGTTTGGTGTCTGATTTGAAATAACGTTTCGATGTATACCAAGTGGAGAAATTTCTTTAAGCTGCATGTTCCGATATTTCGGCCATTAGAGTATCAAATAATTTTCCATGCAAACCAAATGCATGATCTTACAAAGTTATAGACGTATTTACACGGTATTGATCTCCTTTCAACGTTAGAAATATTCAAAGTAAATAAAATTAAAATGATATAAAGAAAATCTCATATGTTACGTAATTAGGGGATTTAAGGGGCTAAAAGTCTTTTGATGATAACTTTTAATTGTGAAATATTTTGTAATACATTATAGAAGCAATTATATTCAACGAAACGCTATACACTTATAAATGACAATTGTTTACTCTTTTGATACGTAATTAGGGTTTAAGGGGCCAGAAGTCCGAAAGTTTGATCTTCAATATATTAAAATGGATAAAAATTTCGAAAAAAAATATTTAACAAAAGATGCTTAAAATAATGTGCTTTACAATATGCAACCTTCATTGTTTTCTTACCTGGTCCCTAAAGGAGTTATAGGACCGGCCCCTAAAATGATTTTTCCCAGATATCTTGAGAACGGTTTATAATTTTTGAACACCTGTTGAACAAAATCTTCAGATTCCCCCGCATTAACTGATATGTTTCGTTGATGAAGATCACAGGCAATTTCATTTCCTTTTCTAAAAATCGGACGGAAGACCTCCTCGTTGCTCGCAACGAGATCGTGTCTAGTCTTCTTATTCTTCTTCATCCAAATTTTGTCCGGGCCGTAACTTATATACCCTTTGACATTAAGACTTCAAACTTGGAACATTAATAGATAGTGTTGAGAAGGAGTGCACGCCACCGAAATTTTTAACATTGTCCTATTTTGTCCTTCAAGGTCAAGCATTTTCTGAAAAACGGTTTTCTTCTTCTTATTCTTCTTCATCCAGATTTTGTCCGGGCCGTAACTTATATACCCTTTGACATTAAGACTTCAAACTCGGAACATAAATAGATAGTGTTGAGAAGGAGTGCACGCCACCAAAATTTTTGACCTTGACATATTTTATCTTTCAAGGTCAAGCATTTTCTGAAAAATGGTTTCCGGACCATAACACAAGATTTCTTGAACATAGAGATTTTAAGCTTGTATGACAGATAGACGGTATATAGCCTAGCTAAAACCTACCAACATTTTTTAACCTTGACCTAATATTTTTATTTCAAGGTCAATTTAAAATAAAATCATCGTTCATCTTCCGAATAAACTTTGACAGAAGGACTTTAAACTTTGAACAAAGAACAATAATAATACACTGAGGTGTACTATTGTTCGATATTTGACCTTGACCCTTGTCTTCATTTAAGGTCAAATCAAAAAAAAAAATAATAAAATTTTGTATGGGCCGTAACTTAAATACGCTTTGCCATTAGGTCTTTAAACTTGGAACATAGATAGATGATATTGAGAAGTGCACGGCACCAAATTTTTGACCTTGACCTATTTTGTCCGTCAAGGTCAAGCGTCTACTGAAAAATATTGTTCGGACCATAACACAATATTCCTTAAACATACAGACCTTTGACTTGTATCACAGATAGATAGTATATAACCTAGCTGGAACCTATAAAAATCTTTGACCTTGACCTAATATTTTTGTAAGGTCAAATTAGAAAAAAAACCAATCTTGGTCTTTATTTAAATATACTTTGCCAGAAGGACTTCAAACTATAAATAAACAACAATAATAATACCTTGAGATATACTGTTGTCAATTAGTTTGATGATCTAGCAAAAAAGTGAACCATACCTAACTTTTTGACCTTGACCTATTTTGATCTCAGGTCAATCATCATATGAAACAATTCCTTACAATAATGACTTGTATCATATATGGATGATATATTAAATATAGCTGAACCTTTCCAAAAGCATTTGAACCTGATCTATTTTTCAGATTTTCAAGGTCAAATTTAAAAAAGATTTTTGACTTAACCATACAGTACTGATATGACATTCATACTAGCTAACATCATTCTTTTTCACTTATTAAGTTTGCCCTATTTTACAAACCTTGTGGAAAAGGGGAGACATGTTGGTTTTTTTTTTTTTTTTTTTTTTTTTGTTAAAAAACAATACCCACTAATTCTCCTATGCTTTAGTGCAATTATACTTCATTTTTCTGCATAAAGTCGTTACTTAGGAACATGTCATCTTGGAGAAGGGCAACCTACACAAGATGTTAAGCTGGGATTCCCGGATTTCGATTATCACACCACCAAGGGTACCCACCGCCATGGTTACCCCGCTTCGGGCGAGGTTAACATCTATATTAGAGGAGATTGCTGGGTGCGGGGACATTTGATCAAAAACCCGTTGTGCTAAAATTGTGATCTCGCCCGCAGTGTCCACTACTGCACACACTGAGTCACCATTTACCTTAACCGGTTTGCGCCACACACTTTCCCCATAAAAAGCCCCCAGACCTGATGAATGGCACGACTCGAGTAACCGCCCCTACTGTTCGAGAATCGGGGATACTTACATGCTTGTTGTCACCACTTTTACCAACGCGAGCTTCAACGATATGAGGATTCGGCTTGACTTGATAGGGCAAAACTCGCTTAAAATGCAACTGCTGAATGTATGCAATACTAATTGTTAGACCAAAACTAATCACCTTTTTGTCTACAGACTTTTCCGTTTTTACCGATTACTACAAGTAGCACACGGCGGGTGTGACCGGTCAGCAGAGGATCCTCACTTCTTCATGGCACCTGATCCTGCCTCTGGGGTTTTCCAGAGGTTCTTGATTGTTCTGCTTTGGACTATTATTTGAATACCGTATTGTGGACGGATTTTCTCCGTTTTTAGCTCACCTGAGCTGAAAGCTCAAGTGAGCTTCTCTGATCGCAGTTTGTCCGTTGGCCGTCTGTACGTCTGTTTTTCTGTCCGTCTGTAAACTTTTTTCTCATTTTGAACGTCTTCTCTAAAACCACTTGGCCAATTTCAATCAACTTTGGCACAAAGCATTCCTATGAAAAGGTGATTATAAATTGCAAAAACCAAAGACCATTTTCTTTTCAAAGCGGCGAAAACTTCGAAACTGCAAAAAAGGGGGTGCATTTTTAAACATCTTATTCTCAAGAACTACTTAGTCAAATTCAACGTTATTTAGCATAAATCATCCTTATGAAAAGGAAACTATAAGTTGGAAAAATTAAAATATTTTGTTACAAATTTGGGTTATTACGAAAATAATAATAATGGAAAGTGGGTGGGCTTCAACAGTTTAAAACGTCGGGTTGGGTATTCCATATCTCGATAATCTCTATGAAAAATGGGTCGATCCCAAAGATGTACAACAGTTCGCGTGCGAAGGGAATCTTTGAAACATGCAATATACATTGGTGACGATTTTGTGAAGTAAATTGAGGTTAAATGCGTTGACAGTTTTCACTTTTGACGGTAGTGTTAAATTGTTATGATTTTCGTTTCATACAGAGCTTTGCTGACAATTCTATTTTTGCACACAGAGCTGAGACCATGCTTTTGTTCATTTGCATTTAAAAATTGAATAGGAAAAATCAGTTTGAAATCTTAGTTGAATGTAATAAACTCTTGTGAACAAAAAACATATTCAAACCTATTAGAATTTTGAGGTCTGTACCTTGCTTATAATTCAACGATTGACGCTGAAATTTTGGTTGATCATTAAAAATCTCTCGCTAAACGTTCAATGCTTGTGAAGAAAAATTAAAAGGATGATATACTGTAACTACTTTCTGAGGCCCCCTCCTTATACGGTTAATTTTATGAAATTTACACCAATGTTGATAGTTTTTCAGACATGAATAAATGAAAATGACGTCTTACAAAAAGTTTCCATAGTTCTGACACATTAATGTTACGGGGATAAATGCATTATTGCTATTCTTAAGACAATATTACAGCGGAAAATCATCTCGATTTGTAGCCCTTTGTTTTTCAATAACGATGAAAATAATGGGTGGGCCTTAGTAAAATAGAGTGATATGCCTGCCAATCCAATGATTAAAATAGCTTTTGTTAGCACATATCATATGACATTTTTCATTCGAGTGTATTCATCGATCAAATGAGTAGAAGGTTATAAAACGTCGCGCGTGTTCACGCCAGGTAAACAACAATCGTTTATTATGGGGAAGACCAATTATTTTTTTTAATTTTTTTTAATTTAAGCAATTTTCTTCGCTCACATATAGGATGTTTTTTAATTGAAATACAATAACTAGTAAGTAGTTGAAGAAAAATTATACCTATACGCTCATATATTTTGATCGCTTTATGAAGTGTGGGGAGCAGAACTAAAATAAAGGAAATTGGAAGTTAGCAATGAATCACTACCAAAATTTTAGTTTTTTTTATCTTGCATAGAATCTTCTTATTTCGGTAAAAATGGCATTTCATAAAGGTACAATGTCAAAGATTAAGTGTATGCAAAAATAAGTGTAACATTTGGATAGTTTACATTATTTATTTTTTGTTTTTTTTTACCGAGGGACCATATGGCACAATATTCTTTGAACGCCAATATAAAGTCATTGTTGTTCAGGTGAGCGATGTGGCCCCATGGGCCTCTTGTGTCGAATCGTGATATTTTTCCAAAATTACGACAATTTCCCCGATAATGACATTTTTTACTGATATGACATTGGTCGCACTGCGGGTGTGACCGGTCGGCACAGGATGCTTATTCCTCCATGGCACCTGATCATACCTCTATTTGTTTAGAGGTCTGCTCCTGTTTTTTTAATTTTCCTCTGGACTTTGAATTTAAACACTGTTCGTTATCACCACATGCCATGCATAACATAAACCAGACCCCGCTGACGGCTGCGAGCACTAGGGGACCCCCCCCCCCCCTTCTTATTCCCCGCATTACTGGCAATGGACAACGCGTTCTGGCATATGCGGCACCTAACGCCTTGCTGATTTATAAGGATCAATACACAGCGGGGTGAGGGAGATTTTAACCACCCTTTCGAGAGCGACCGGCTGTTGAGTTGTTACAGTATCAGCAACGTTATTTTTTACAAGATAAACGATATGATAGGATTCACGCACGATATGATAGGATTAACACACGATATAACAGTATACACGCACGGTACGATAGGATTGATAGACGACATGATAGAATAAACGATGTTCATGATAAACGTATAACCGCGTTAAACGATCTTCACGATTATGTAACCCTTCCGTCATATGGATCCACTCGAGAGTCAGGTCAAACTTAGTAATCTCCAAGTCCAGTACTTATTTCAAAATTAGTTTATTAACAAGCGTGATCGTATAGTCAAAATTACATAAATTAAAAAAGCAGACTAAATCAAAGAATCTATGAGCTTAATCAAAATCCAAAATAAAGTTCAAAGTAAAAAAAATGGAAGATTATTATTATAAGCCTAAAAATTGAAAAAAATCTGCTTAACCTTTTCTTTTTACATGCAATTATATAACATTTTACTTATTATAGACAGTCCTGACTAGTTCGGCCTATCAACGATGATCATGAGTGAACATTTAGTGTTCAAATTTCAGTTATATTTTATTTCTAAATAAAGTAACAAAACTGTCAGAACTGCCTATCAAAGAGTATGGATGCAGGATTTGAGTCTCCGAGTCTTGCGTCTCAGAGTCTTCAACCTGGGAATGATGCATCGCTTACTAATAATACATTCATTCATACATGGCTTTAGGGTTACACAGGTTAGATGGAACAAGCATTACAAGACTAACTTGTAGTATCATTACAGACACAGGATCGCCAAATATGACTACTTATTTATAAACTCCCAATTTGGATATTTGTGCCCGCATTCGTACACCTGGTTGCATATCATCATTGAGGAATACTGCGCAGTGCTTCAAGAGTCACCGAATTTATTTTGTTAGTTATCATTACCACAATTCACTGCAAAGTATCTAGGTATACATAAGTATTCTAGTGACCAATTTGAAATACTAACAATTCAAGGTCATAGCATGGCTATCTGGTTACAATTAAAATGGCAGCGTTTGAGAAAGAACTCGTACGAATCAATATATACGTAAAATTTCTTGTTATCAACAAATGTCGAGTTGTTAATAATCGCTGCATCATTTATAAAATGTATTAAAATGACCAGTTAAATTATAAGCTAAAATCATCAAACAGTTATTTGTATTGTTAACATTGTTTTCAATACCGAACAACCCAGCCGATTGCCGCGAACATTTCAGCCTGGGATCAAATCACACGGAAAATAGCGGGTTTAATGAAAATACAACTCTTGTTCTAAATAAGTATAATATCTATCATAAATACATTTATATCTTTATAAAAAATCGATGCATTAAAAACAAATTCTATTGATTACAAGTTAAATAAATATTAACGCAGGTACACATTTCGCGTACGATTTGTTGACATTGTTTTCATTACCACATACCCAAGCCGATCGTCGGGAACATTTCAGCCCGAGATCAAATATCCCACTGAAAATAGCGGGTTTAACTAAAATAGAACTTTTGTTTAAAGTAAATATAAATTATATCGTAAATACTTTTGTTTCTATAAACTATGATGCATGCCAAACGAATTATGTTACATACAAGTTAATGTTGTACATTGTACACCCCGCTTAGTTTTTGCCCCCCCCCCCCCCGATTTCTATTCATGGTCAGATACCCCATTTTAACATAACGAATCAATGTCGTGTCAAGAACGAAGTTCGTAATATTAATAAAACATGTACGTTTTGAATCTATTTTTAAGCGGCGTCGCATCATAACGGTTGTTACAACGCTGTTTTTGTCCTGTTCATAAATACTTCTCATGACCTGTCTTTTTCAAAAAAAAAATGTAAGTTCATAATTATATAATCTGAATTTTAATTCCATCTAATACCGCTTTAAATCAAAGTAACGTGATGTAAATTTTAAATCAGTCGGCATGATGAATATAATATTGAAGTCCAGAAAGACTGCAAGTTTATTATGGCAGTAAAAAGTGGCGAAATCCCCTGTGTATTTAAATGTCCCGTGTTACACTGTTATTTATTATACTTTCATGTTAAATACTGCAATCTGATTGGTTTAGACGCAGTTGACAATCCGTTCTCTCTCCCTCGCACGCTTAGCAACGGGCCGATAGAACGAATTGTTACATGCGCGTTAATTATGCGCGTACGGTTCGCCGTAGAATTCGCGTCTTTTCTATATAAAAGCAGTATTTGCTTTAAAATTTAAGACATTCAGTATAATAAAATAAATAGTGCCTGTTTGGGAGGGTACCAGTTGAAATTGACACCCCTCGAAAACCATTGTCAACCTCCGCTTCGCGTCGGTTGACAATGGTTTTCTCGGGGTGTCAATTTCAACTGGTACCCTCCCAAACAGGCACTATTTATATAATGTTTAATGCTTTGTTTTGATAAACAATTAGCCGATATGAGGAAAATAAGCAGTAATGTGTCGTACATACATGTAGTATAATTTATCATGTTCATTTAAGGACGGCGGACCCAATTCATTTCTACAATAGGTTTTTATTCAAATTTTTATATAATGTTAATCAGTTAATGGTGAGTGAAAATAAAAAAAAATACATGATCATCGACTTCTTTTTTATTACTAGGGCCGTTTCAAAATTTGGGTACGAAAACCCGCAGATATAATAGAAACTAATGGGAATTTTCTGGGGTGTGGTATAAAAACTGATATTTAAAAAATTCTGCAATATATTTTTTACTCTAATTAAATTGTAATATTAAGAATTAATTATTTTTAAAATTATTTGAGGGGTTGTGTCAAAGTTTACTTCACGGTTCATTTTTCTTCAGAAATATCATTGAAAAAAGACATAATTATTTATTGCCTGACGTTACATCAACTGCTATATATATAAATATTGATAGGTTAATGTATAAATTCAATATCTACCAGAATATAAGACTATAAACTGCCTTTCGGCGTTGTAGGATTTATAAACCGTAGAAATATAACGGACTTGTCGCAAACAGAGGAAATTCGGACTAATTTTTTCTTTCTTCATTTTTCTCCACTAACAATATTTCGGCATCACATATTATGTTTAGTATAATGAAATTTTTATTATTTTCTCTTATTCTGATATACGTAATTACGACAATCATATTTATAGCATATGCGCGGTTTCTGCGCAGAGGTGCGAAATCTTGAATTGGGTCCGTCGTCCTTAAGAAATAAACAGAATGTTAAGGTAACTCCAGTGTTTTAGAAATCTGTGTCAAACCAAACATTTTTTAATTTTAATAGTTAAAACAACTTATAAACTTACTATAGGGACCAAAATATTTATACCTTTGAACGTTCCTACAGAGAGCTTCAGCTCACAGGGTCCACAAATTTAACAGCCAAAATTTAACACCATGATGCATGATCTCATAATTTATTAAATTATGCACCAAATTACATCATATAAGGTTATAATTTAGGCAAATCAATTGATTATCATTACATCATAAAAATGTTATTGATTTTCTACAGAAAATATAAAAAATATTACATTTTTTCTTTCCACGACCTTCCCCAAAAATCACAAAATTACATACATTTTTTAAAGAATACTTATTAAGAGTTACATATTGTGTTACCAAAAAAGCATAGTTTATCAAAATTGACCATCTAGTTTTTGCTTGATAGTCTCTTGAACATGTGTACCCCCATATTGAGAATGTAAATTTTACAAGTTGTTTTTTGCAAACTTTGGAAAAAAAAATGAAATGTACCAAAAAGACACAATCTAACAGTCATTTAAATTGATACACTCAATGAAACTGTATTATATATATATAATTAAGGTCGAGACTGCCAAAAAACTCATATAGTTGAGTGTAGTAGTACCCCCTCCCTCTTTCTGTCAAATACTTTCTATCCCAGTTTTTTAACATATTTATCTGTATATTAAAAATAATCAGTGTTATGTAGTTTCAATTATACAAGTACTTACTTATCCTCTCCTTGTCCCGGAGGACACATGAGGTCGTCAAGCTACATAAACGCAGTGTAATTGTTGGAGGAGAATGTATACAATACGTACAATTATATTACACACTCATTTACTGTTTTACATTTCGCTGCTTTCCTTACTTTCTCCAATCCCTCTAAACGACGGAGATGCTATATTTTAACAAATTTTCCACTTTTTGACCAAACCATAATTATTTTAAAACACTTGTTGTGTGCCAAAATTATAACCGAAAATTTAGCACGCCGTGTAAAAAAAGAACCGGATCCGAAAGACACTGGAGTTACCTTAAAAGTTCACATGGGTTTTTACTCGGTTGGTCACGTGATTAAATCCTGTGAAGCCAAATGGGCTTCTCAAAAGATTTGATTACGAACCAACCATGTTCATATATCGGTGAACTTTATAGTGTTGTTAATACTTATATTTACGTTTAAGACAGGCAAATCCTTCATAATTGATAACATAATCCTGTTTATATGTTTAAAATAATGCAACGGTCAAACGATAAGCGCGTGTCGTAATCATTGTGACGTCATTAAAAAAGTTAACCTAAACAATAAAATGCTTTCTTTGATGATTGATGCGGGATATGAAGCTGGCGACATTGCAGAAAAAATACATAATACATTTTATTGTTTGTATTTACAGCTCCCTTTTAAGAAATTAATAATTTGATTGTAAAATGTAAGTAAAATTGACTAAATTACTGTTAATGTGCATCAGTACGTTGGCTAAAAGAAACAGCCATATCGTCTCCTGTTTGAATTTGAATCCAACATCATCATGATTATTTCGTGCAGTCTGTGATTTTTCCTAGGTTGCTATAGGTTTCGACCAATCGATATACGGGGCGTGACAGCCATGTCAGTTTGTACAGAGCTATGAATTGCAATCAATTTCCGTAAGAAATAGATGCGATCATTCTTGGTTGATGTAAATAAATATTTTTGCTCTTCTATATGTTCATATTAGAAAACATATTTGGATTATTTGCAAATGCAAATATTTTGATGTTATAATAATTCGCGTTGTATGGAGAATTAATTGCTTTAATTCTTGCCGTTTTGGCAAACAAATGTAAAGATACTAAAAATCGCATCAAATAAACCTCACATATTTTTCCAAAAATTATGAAAGAGTAAACTAATTATAATCCACTTATAAATTGCATCAATTCATGTATGTGACAGTGTATATACAAGTACTAGATTCGAAAAAAAAAAACCTGAATGCATAGTTATGATATTCATGATCCATAAAAAGAGGGGCCAATATGGCCATATAGTGAAAAGGTATAAAATCTTCTTTTTTTTTAAATTCTTGTTCACTTACTCTGTAGTAGGGGATAAACTGAATGAATATTCATAAAACTGTCTACCTAACTTGTAAAATTCATGACCTCTGGGACATGGGTTCAGGACTCTTGGCAGGGCCAATATGGCCACATAGTAAAAATGTATTTATTCATTTTCTTCTGTACCATCACAGTCGTGAGTGATAAACTAATCGCATTGTAATTATTATGTTTATAATGTACTGTTATAAAATTGTGAAATACGTTGCCCATGGGGCAGAAGTTGAGGCTTTATTTTTTATGGAGGGGACGGGGTTTACATGTGAACATGTATTCTTATTTAAGGTAATTGCTGTTTGTTGTCCTTTAACAATTTCTTCTTCATCTTGAATCAACAAAAAAAAATGAAATAATAATTACTCGGCAATATTGAATTAAATATGAGTTTTATTAAAGAAAATCTACTATCAATGTGCATTGTATGCCACATGCGCGGATCTAGAAGAGAGGGTGTCAGGGGGAGTCCTGACACCCCCCCCCCCCCCTGCAAAATTCATAAAATTACAAAAAATATGCTTCGGACCCCCCCCCCCCCCCGTGCAAACTCAAATAACCGTCGGACCCCCCCCCCCCCCCAAGGAAAAAAAAATCTGGATCCGCGCATGTGCTCGTAGAAATAAACTGTATGCTTGCATTTTGTTTGCATTATGAATGACACTGCTAAAATCAAAAAATATTGAGCATTAAAGACCCGCAGGTCTCTTTTTACTAAAATTTTACAAGTTTTTGCAATTTGAGCTAGGATATAGATAATCCGATATTCCTCCAACTCTGGAACATCAAACATCAAATAAGAAAAGAAAAGGTGAGGTCTCAGATTAGGATTTATATTTAAGACTTCAAATTGGAGCTAAAAATTCAAAAATGACTCTCTGACATGTCAATATAAGAGCTTTGGTACTCGAGTGATCGTCAAGCCTGTGGGCCTCTTGTATTTTATTTTAATTTTAGAAAGTATGCATACATGTAGGGCCTGCATTATTTTATGTGAATAAAAGGTCCAAATAGAACACCGTCATAGCATGTGGACCGTAATAGTGAGCATCTTTATTTATGAACTTATCAAACACAAAATTGATTTTTAAAACAGGACAGTTGGCCTAAACGGTCATTTGAGTACAGACAACTATCTACAAGATCAGGATTTTATTCATATTTGTGTAGTTTACAAACATTTATCTTTAAGTTTCCCACCTTTGTAGTTCAAGTTATAACTGCAATGTTTGGCCGACGTATAAATAAGAGGGAATGGCCAGATATTAAAAAGGCGCAAGACTATAATGATATGAACTAATTTTCAAGATTTAGAATTAAAGAAGACAGCCATGTTTCTTAACATGTATATGACCGAATTTGCTTTGACAAAAAATCAAAACCCTATCCCGTGGATCATGAATTACAATCGCTAAGAGATCCATGGTCTTAAATATGCATTTAATTTCTATTAAGTGTCATCATAGGGAAAGAGGAATATTTTTATGCATTAACAATATATGATCAAACTGTACTTTGATTTTTTGCTTTTGAATTATATCAGTATGAATAAATATTTAAAACCACTTTAATCATTAAATATTAATAAAATACTTGAAATTAGAAATTTATTCAAAAGCAAAATTTCAGACGATACAATTGTAGTTGTTTTGAATAGTTGAAAAAAAAACGCGAAAAAAAAAATAAAATGAACGCTTTTTAAGTATTATAAACATTAACACTATTTGATCATTTTGTCCCGACCTAGAATCAGGCGTTTCTAAATTTAGGTTCCTTTAGTGTTAGCTGAAGTAAAGAGACATTTTGAAACATTACCGTTTTGGCCCATCTCCGTAGTCAAAACCCTTATCCCGACAGTTGAAAAATTTACCACTATTTAGCTAAAGCAGAACTATTGCCACTTTTTATCAGATCATTTAGACCTTTATTTATCAGGTCAATTGATAGACTTTAAAAATTTAAAAAATAGTTTCTGAATAACTGAAACGTCAAAGAAATAACAAGAACATATCAAAAACTTTAAGCGAAAAAAAAGCGATCGCATTGCTGTAGACTTGTTAATTAAGGCTAGATATTATATAAATCATTCTTACCAAAACTAAGACGCTCAACAATGGGTAAATAAAGCTTAGCAGGTATTGCCTTAATCTATGTGGACTCTGATGTTGGAAATAAATATTGACGACATAAATATTTGTGTTAAATTTTACCAACGGAAAATGTTCAAAAATTGTTGTTTTTTTTTTCATGAATAAAAGGTTGAGGTCGTATGGGACAACTCCAGATTATGACGTACTTCCTATCGATATAAACAATGAAATTAAGTATAATTTTATAAATGTTTTCTTTCCAGAAATTGTTTCATAACAGGGTAGTGCAATGGGTAAAAACATTTATTACGAATGTAAGTCTTGAGTTCGAATCCCGCTGGGATTTATATAACTGTTACCTTTCCAGAAATGTTTAAAATATATTTTTGGTGAAATGTTGTAAAATTAAAAAAAACCGGTGAATGTATTTTTTTATAATATACTTCTATCCACATTGTTGTCGACAGGTGCCCCATACCACCTTAACTAGCACTGAATTTTACACGTATTGATATTCATCGATTGGAACCCCCCTTTCCCAAATTGCTGGATCCGCCTCTGGTATTGATAAGTATCGAAAAATTAAACGTTATGTGAATCGAGGAAAATGTGAAGCCATGTTGCGCATCAGATGAATGGCGGGATCTAGGATGTATTGAACGTTTGCCATCCACTCTCTTTTCAAGTATATACCGGTATATCAGTTGCAGTTCATTGCATTTAGATCTCGGTGATCGGGTCATTGATCATGCCGTGTGGATCTTTATCGTGCCGGTGCCTACATGTATCTTGGCACGATTCCTCATAATTTAAAGTCCATTCAAAAGACAGGAAACTTTCTATTCCCAATTCGGGAGTTTTAGAGGGTTGCTATTTAAGGTTTAGTGGTTTGGTGTTTTATGTATTGTGTCCATTACTACTTAACAGAAAGCATGCAGCCGAACATGAGGAATTAATTAAGTGAACAAAAGGGGGTTAACATTTATATTATGTAAACAAACAGTTCAATCTTGGACTGAATTTCTAAAATCGGGTGAAATTTACAACCGAAATATATATATTCATGATTACCGTTAGTATATGTTTATATTACTATGAATGTTAATGTATTTCTCTAAGTCATAGTTAAACTTTATAATGTATAATATTAATTATGTATATAGTTTCAATCGCACCTTTAGTTGATATAAATCCCTAGAATTACATTATGAGTATATTATGTGTTTATCTCCACAGTGAATGTCGCTCTCAACAAACCAGCGTACATACAGAACCAATTATATCCAGGTGACGACAGATGGGACGCCAGTAACGCTGTAGACGGACGTAAATCAGACCTGAGTGAATGGGGAGGTCAATGTGCTGGATCATATAGAGAACAAACCGCCACCTGGTGGGTGAACCTGACCACCATCCACAGCATCCATCACATCACCATCTACTTCAGGACGAACAATTATCTACAGAGTATAGTCACATTTTATTATTTTATATTTACCCTCAGATAACAGTTCCGTTAGCACTCAAGCTATATTTATATCCACTGACTCTAATATTTAAGAAATATCCTATTGTGTTCGACGTAAAAGTTCGTACCACGATTGACTATAGTTAAAATATATATTTTGCATGTTTATTTGTTGATTTCTCTATATTGTCGTGCATTGATTATACACTGTAGCTCCTTTAATTTCAACGTTTCTTAAATTCCAATAGTTTTTAATGTTTCAATCACTAGTTGTTGCTTTGTTTTATTTACATATGACTGTCGTAATGAAAAAAAGTGCCCTTATCTTTTGACGTCACAATGCTCAGAAACGACGTCAAAGTTCCAACAATGTTAACCCTGTTTTGGGGTTTTTAACAAAAAAATTTTTAATTTAATTTTTTTTTTGCGTCTGCTGTGTTTTTTTATATTTAGAGTCTGAACTACTCTAAATAACACGATTGAAATTTTTCTTCAGTCAAATTTACGTGTTGATTTACAAAATTAGCATTTATTTATTGAAATGTATTTTTTATCGTCAATTTCTACACCCTCCGAACGAAATATTGCACACGCGTTGACGCTGGCATTTCGTATGAATGCTGCTTTTGCATCCGCTTTAAAACATTAAGAACACCACATTAGTCATTTGTTTTTATTCTACATAGCGAGCAAATGTTTATGCATTTAAAACACATACATGTAACTAAAGGATTCGAATAGTTTGAGAAATATGTTAACACTGTAAAAATATATTACAATACTTCTCATTTGATTTCATGGGAAAATCTTATTCTTCGTGACATTTACAAGAAAAGTGATTTTAATAAAACAACTTAAAACTAAATATATATGTATGAATGAAATATGTGATACTCTGAAGGAAACATATGTTGGTTTTATTGCGCAATCTTACAACCAAAACCCACGTGTTTTGAGTACTTGTTGCGATATTTTACGTGAAAACAACTTTGTTTGAGTAGATTTTTATTATGTCATAACATTACCGAAATTTTATAGTTTTAGCATTTTATATAATTATACATTTATCTAAAATCAGTCACATCCATGATTCTAAATTCAATAAAATAAACAGGTTTGCATATGCAGTCATTATACTGTTATACTTTTGATATCAAGTCGATGGAATTGCTGTTTTATCATTTGACATTTTTACCGATATGACATTGGGCGAACGGCGGGTGTGACCGGTCAGCAGAGGATGCTAACTCCTCCATGGCACCTGCTCCTACCTCTCTCTTGGAGGTCCGTGTTGCTCTGCTTTGAATTTGTATTTCGTTTTATGGATTTTTGAGGTGGTTGACTGTTTGTTATTGTCATTTTTTTCATTAAAAATATATTTATCAGTAAATATTTACATTTTCCAGTGTCGTTGCCTGTGATAACACTACGTATCGATTTTGTACTATATAACCCATAACTTGAAATGACGCCAAATTGAAGTGCCAGCGCGGTTTGTTTATTTATATTGAAATATTTTATGTTTTGTTCTGTAAGAATCACTCAAAACATGATTTTGTGATTTCTTGTCATAAGACCCCTTTTCTCACACACTGACTCATTTAATCGTACGATGGCTTAGAATTATATAAATATATGAAATAAGGAATCTATCATAAAGTCCCTCGGGCTTTATTGGATTTGATCACGCCCAGACCGAAATTATCACCTCAAAGAATGATTCCTTATTCCTTAAATACATTCCTTAAATTTAAACACTACACAAACGCGGATCCAGAATTCTTTTTTCGAGAGTGGGGGGGGGGGGGGGGGGGGGGGGTAGGGGGTCCGATGGTTACCGGAAGGGGGGTCTGGGGCATACCTGTGGTAATTGTATAATGCAAATTTAAAGACATTTGAATTTAGAGAGGGGAACGGGGGGGGGGGTCTGGACCCTCCTGTTCCCCCCTCTAGATCCGCGCATTAACATGCATGGACGCATATCAAAGAGAGAGAGAGAGAGAGAGAGAGAGAGAGAGAGAGAGAGAGAGAGAGAGAGCAAATGAGGGGGATAAAGAGAGATGTATTTATTCATTCATCGTTCAACATCGCAAATAAGAACATTACATTTATTTTGATAACTCACTGAATAAAAGCTACATCTATCAGCTCTCGTACTATCGATAAACACATTGCAATTAATATTGCATTTTGAAAGAAAAGAAACCCAGATGTTTCTTGATTATTCCAATGATTATAGTTAAAATAATCTCATCAGAAAATACAACGCTGTAAACTAACAAGCTCGGAGAATTCAATTGATAGATTAAATGATGATAAGAAGGCAAATTTTGCAAAACTATATATCAAATCTACATGTTACATTGGTTCAAAATATCCTTTATTGTTACATTGGTCAAATAATCTTGAATTATGTGGATAGTTAATATTAAATGTAGACAAATCTATTTGCTTCTATTGTGCTGAATAATCCGAAACGTATATTTATTTAAGCAGTACTACACTGTACGTACAATTTTTTTGAAGTTAGACTTGTAAAACAAAACCTCACTTCTACGACACGCTAGTTTCACCATCTAACAAATCTCCGTACCGGGTCACATCAAAGTGACCCATCTTAGTTTTATATACGCAGCTAGGTTAAGGACGCCCATGGATAACCGTATGAAAAAATGCACAAAAACGGACTTAATTTCAGACAAAGTATACAAACTCATCCAAATATGGCAATGATAAAGTTTATACATCATTATGTTACTACCGATCTCCCCTACATTTTCACTGGAACACAGTCACCGCATCAGCTGTTTATCACGTGATACGCTAAAAACAGAGCTACTACATATGACTTCATTTATTGCAAAAGTTTAACGATATACGAATGAAATATTAAATTGTTGTTTATATCACTTAAAAGAAAATTAATTGCTTTATCTAAAAAGTGCTGGGAGCAACTATAGCAGTACCAGCAACATGCTTAACTTTAGCATTGATCGTTCAAGTTTTAGAAATTTTGTCGATAACTGAGTCAATTGTCGATTCAAGTGTCAAAAAATGTTTCCTTTCAAGCTACAACCTGCTTCCAGCACTTTTTACAATCCCTGGTATTTGATGAAAATAAAAAAGTTAAACACAATCCTTAAAATACACAGGATATCGTTGAACTTTTGCAATTTTAGACAGATATATATGATTTTATGCAAATTAGCCGATTTTCAAACGCACTTATGATCAGAATCAAGTGTAGATAATCTGGCGTTGTGAAGCGCGGAAAATTTAAAGATTTACATTGTTAATCGTTGGTTATTCCTTATCTGCACATTTCATTAACCTTTTAATTCGTAAAATACAAAGGAATATTACCAATTTATTATTTTTTGTTCAGTTTTAACAGAATGGAGTGATGGATTCCTCAATGCATTAGAACGGAATCAGATAACCACATGCGCGGATCTAAGGTCTGTGGTGGGGGATGGTTTTCTATAAATGTCTACCTCATAAAACTTCAGACTAAAAGAAGTGTATAGATAACAGGCTAAAAAAAAGGAAATAAGAAGCCAGGTCCACATAGGATCGATTTTGAAAGGGGGCAGACTCATCCACAAAATCTTGACAAGCAAAGAAAAAAAAATAATTTCTTTACATAACGTTACTCTAAAATCAGTTGGGAGCAACTCCATGATTATTTGTTTCTTTATATGTTAATTTTAGAAAAAATCTTTTCGGCGAGAAAAAGTAGGGGGTGTTGGTACTAGCCCCCCCCCCCCCCGCCCCCATCTTATGTTACGACACTGCCTGCTTTAATCCACCCCTGCTTATTAAATATGTAATTTGATATTGTTATGAAGTGTGTCCATGCGCGGATCTAGAGGAGGGGTCAGAGAGGTCCCAACCCCCTGTAAAATGAAAATTTATTAAATTTATATAATAAAATCATCGCAAATATGCCTTGAACCCCCCCCCCCTTCCCCGGCAATCACAATCATCCTTCGGACCTCCCCTCCCCCTGGAACATTTCCTGGATCCGCGCATTGTGTCTCTGCCTCGATCAATATAAAGTAGTCTTGCTTATAACTACCGGTATAAGAGTATCTCTACCATAAAGTTAGAATATTTTTTTCATCATATTAAGATAATTCTTTTAAAGACACACTGAATAAAATTGTCATTAAAATAGTGCATATGATATCAAATGAATACAAAAAAAGGAAAAATTATATACTTTTATTGAAAAACAAAATTTCAAAACTCACAATTGTAATTTTTTTTCAAACAGCTTTAATTTTGTTTTTAATAATGTCTTAACACATTCAAAATACACCAAAGCATGATGATGAGCACTTTTTTATCCATCATGTTTATGATCAGGTTATTTTTTTAATAAATAGTCTGTAGAACACAGGGAATATGTGGGTAGGGTTGACAGTGTAACCTCAAGAGTTGAAACCACAAGAATCGACCCGCAAAACCGCAATATTATCTAGCCACTATGCAATCTGGTCTCAAGCGCCGAGTCTGACCACCACATATGTTAGATTTTACTGGTTGGGGTTTATTATCAGAATATTAAGAAACATAACTGCACATATTTAACACATCAAATATATTATCATAGAATTTTAATGCAACATATACAGATATGTACAAATCTTTCTGAATTTTTGAATTCATAAACAAACCTGTGGAAGGCAATATGATACAATATTGCTTTATTAAAATAAAATAAAGAAATCAAGATGCATACATGCACTTGATAATTACATCATTCAACACTTGTGTACCATGGGACCCCACATGTGAACAGTGTAATATGCTATTATGGTGTGTATAAAATAGTTCTCAATACAAACTAAGACACACATGTACATACATTAATATGTATATGGCAAAATAACAAATAAAAATTTAAAACAGTGTTATAGATATCTACTGTAAGCACAGATCCAGAAAAATGAATTATATCATCTAAGATCCGAAATTTTACTGAAGTGCAAAACATGTGTAATCACCATGCAAACATGCATGCACTTTGTACAGCATTATACAATTGTGTACCCTGGGAACTTCACCTCTTTCAAGTGCAATGTTTACAGTGTCTGGTGTGTAGTTCAATACACAAAAGAAATAAATGCATATCCTAATAAGAAATAAGAATTCGAAACAGCGATGATGTGCAAAACAACACGTGTAGGTACCAGGGTACACTGCATGGACTGATAAGAGCAAATGTTTTATAGTCTGTACCAAGTTATTGCTTCCATCACTTTTTTATGATTTTTAATAAAAATATACATACCTGTGTAAGAAATCCTGTTGAAATCGATAAAAGGGAAAATATCCAAGATATCTTCATTGACAAATTATCATTTTTCACTCATAACTGTTCACAGGAACGAAAACAAATTTCTTAGGGAGATTTATAATGGGAAATGTTTACATCTTTCTCCATTCGAAACACGTTTCGGAATACCTCGCACATTTTTTTCAAAATTATCATCGGGGCTTATTAATGGCTGATGCAATGCTAAATCTCCGTAGACTTTCTATTTTGGGATGTGTATTGAAACCGGAAGAGGTAGAGGGGGCGTTTCAAAACAGATAATCTGGACATTTTTCATATTAGTGGATGAACATAGGTTGAGCACAAAGGTATTTATCATTATCAAAATATCAAGCAAAAAGTGGTGGAAGCAAAAACTCGGGACAGTGTATAAAAAGAAAAGGTCAACACGACATATCCTGTATTAAAACATACCTATATTATCTCTCACACAATGGTTGAATTGCATTTTCCACGCTCGGCGTTTTGCAGGCCATGCATCTTATGAAAATGTTGACACACCGCTGTCAGCTGTTTGCAACCAAAACAAGGCGAGTGAAAGCGCTGTGTTGACGCGGATGGTAAGCAAACGACAATAGACCCCTTCACGGTAACTGCGGTACTGCTCTTTTGCAGGGCAAAATGACATAATTTGGTGAAATATGACGTAATGTTAATTGTTTCAATTAGGTCATTTGATTTTCTACCTATCAAAACTTCGGCAAAGTATATCAATTTGCCCTGCAAGAGAGCAGTACCCAGTTACCGTGAAGGGGTCTATGAAATTTTAAGAAATAAACGCCTTTAGTCACAGATTTTCGATTCAATATTGTTTAAAATAAAACTCAAAATGATTATTTAAAGCAATCAATCGATAAAATTTAACAGCGATCGCTTTACTATATCGAAATTAGGACAAAGATGAAAACATGAATAATGGGCGGAGCTAACGTCATGAAATGTCACGTGATATTCATGAGGTGAAATCTATGGGAGGCCTTAACCTAGCTGCGTAGAACTATATCGGCAATATGTAGTGTTTAAGACGATGGTGAAAAGCGATTTGAATGTTGTTATAAAACAGTCCAAAAAATATGACTGACACAAATCATGCAGTACCACAAATAGTGGTGTAGAAACAGTTTATGACATAAAGGCACATAGCAAAGTTTTTCAAAGTGGAAGTGAATGGAATGACTTATCCACAAATTTTCAAAAGAAGCAAAAAAAAAAAAGGCTAGTTCGCAAATCATGAAAATCGTGTTTACATTCTTCTAAAACGTGAGGGATGGAGGGGGGGGGGGCAACTCCATGATAATTCAATTTTCTAATTGTATATTTAGAAAAGATTTGCTTCGAGAAAAAGTGGGCGGAGTGCCAGTCCCCCCATTCCCCCATCCTACCCCCCCCCCTCGGATGCTACGTGCCTGAGTAAATATCAATTTGCTAATCTTAAGAAGGTGTAATTGTCACTTTAATTTGTGATTGGATAATTCCAAAAATAATAGACATATTTCATAAACAATTTGTGTTAATGAAATTAACACAAATTGTTAATCATTAACAATGATTAAGTTTGGAAAGTTTGAAATTTGAAGTGTGCATACATGTAGGCGATGACTAGATTGAATAAAAGTGTAGATTCAGCAGGTGGGGTTAGCTGTTGTATTTTGCTGATCTGTTGATTGTATGCACTTTAGTTTGCACGATTATTTGATTCTATAGAAAAATAGATGTCATTATGTTAGAACTTTTCTCTCAAATTCACTATCCACATTTCTGTTGTTGTGACATTACAGTGTGAGAGTCGAAGCTTATTTTTTCACTTGTAGTTTTATAAGAAATCAGGAAAACAACACCTTATTACTTGCGAAATTCAATTAAAGTACTGAGAGTACTGAGAGACGGGGTCTTCAAAGTTTTAATTTGATATTGTCCGCGTTTTCCTTGAATATGCTTCAAAAATTATGAGTTTGAATAAGGTGTTTCAATCTATGTTAAATTCGACTTTTTGCAATTGCCTGTTACTTTGTCTAAAACCTTTACTAAATCCTGGCCGGGACTGTCCTTCATAATTTTACAAAATTGACACAATGGTATTTTATGTAAAAATAAGATCCCAAGAATTTAAAAAAAAAATACAAATAAGCGAGAAAATCAAAAGAGATTTATCTTGGTAGATAATTTAATTAATTAGATTTATTTAATTTTGTGATCCAAGGGGAAATCCACAAGTCGGCATCCGTTATACAAGGTTTATGAAAACTCCGAAAACTCTCCAACTGCTGAATTACCGATAACAAACACAGGCACCTGCCGTTAGAAATATTTCTTTTTACTATAAGATTATTCCAAGTACTATAATAATAAGTAAGTCACGGTCGCCATTTTGATTTTTTTAGACCAGCTTACCTGACACGATTCTCTGGCAGCGATTTATGTAAAATTAATAAGTAAAAATAAATCCGTTCGCCAATGACTACTTTTTTGTGTAAACTCGTGCATCATCTACACGAATTACGATAAACAACTGTTCCCTTTATTGAGATTCATACTCCGAATTCAGTCTACTGCTTTTCAAATCGAAAAACTAGAAAATGGAGATCGGAAGTGAATTAATCACGTCATACTTTGGGGTTGACCTTTCCTGATTGGCTGTTATATTTGTCGTTAAAAATAAAGCAACATAATAATAAAGACATTAATTGATAAATGAACAGAAATAAGTCATTTAAAGGACTGGTTAAAAAGAAAATAAGTAGAAAGTCCAGATCAGTCACTTAGTGCTAATAAAGGAGAGAAGGTGCCATATCTAAGAAAAATATTCACACGGCGGTAATATGTTTTACTGACAATCGATAAAGCAATGTTTTTTTAATGATAATTTTAAATTGTTCATTTTAGCTATCAATCCAGATTGTTTTGATATTTAAACTTCTAATATTTACATTTGCAAATGAACCTATAGAAAAGCGAAAACGTTCAATTCTCTATGAACGTTTTCTTGACGTCACAATGATCATAGCACGCGCTTATCGCTTGTCGCTTGGATTATTGTAAACATACAATCTTGGTTATTTTAACAGTTCAGAATGATTTCTCTTTTTCAAACGTAAATACAAGTAATAAACAGATGTGTTAAAAAGTTCACCGGGATATGAAGTTGGTTGGTACGAGATCAAATCTACTGAGAAGCCCTTCGAACTTCACATGATTTGATCACGTGACCAACCAACTTCATATCCCGGTGAACTTTTTAAATTGCTGTTTATTTCTTAAATAATGAAAAGTTAACGCTTTTAACAAAAAAATTAACAAATGTTGTACGAAATGGTCATTTCAGGGATATGTGTCTTTTCAATACAATCTCGTCTATAAAGTGCAAATTTTCATGAGTGTCTTGAAAACAAAATTAACTTAATTTCGAAAGCAATTAAATTTGATTTTTTTCGAATAGCTGCAATAAATGATTTGTAAATCAGATTTTAAAATTACGATATAAACTATGAGTTTTAAGATAAGTACTATTTCTATTTACATGTACTACCACGCGGTAAATTAAAAATTTAAAACATAACAACCATGCATTATTTCTTGATTCATATGTCTAATATTTGTGTGAGATATTTACGGATTGGAGAAAGATCAGCTGAGTTTTTAATGATAGACATTAATAATAAGAATTTTTTTTATAAAATCATGAATATGAGTGGTTTTGTACGTTGTAAAGTATAAAACAGTATAAACGTATGCCTCATGACATGCAAAAAATTACATATATATTCCAACTAAGCCGGACAACATGAACATTAACATTTAACTTGGTTCTTCAATCGATACGATTTTATATATTGTTTGATGTCACCTAAAATGTATAATCTATATTGATTTTGCTTAAAATGCACTAGCTGTTAAAAATTTCAATTCAGTATAGTTAACTAAAGTATCAATGAATGAAAGGCAAATGCAGACTTGTTATTATTTTCTATGTACACAATTCCTTTAGAGATGAACAGCAGTCATATCGCAAGTAGACTGGAAGCCAATGAACAACTTATTAAATAAGTAAGATAGCTGTGTATAACCCGTTCAGATTTTAACTTAGGCTCGCGCATTAAGTTCAGTAGTATTCAAGTGATAATTTGTTAAAATAAAATTCACAACTTTTCGAAAATGGCACATTGCGATTGTGAACTTTACATTCAATTCAACCATCAACCCCTTCTATTAATTAACGAGCACGTCCACCAACTCATCGGCGTTGTGCATTTAGTTACGCAACTTATTCCACAAACTGAATCCGAGCAAGAATATTTTGATCAATAAAACTATTTGTTAATTTCTTTATAGAATATGGTTTATACATAGAAGACTTAAAAATATTCATTGATTGTTTTTTATAATATATATTTTCTGAAATGCATGAAAACGTTCTGCACGCTTTTCTTGGCGTAGACTCAATTCATGTGTTCGACACGTGCCTTCCAGTTTGAGACTTCTATAACCGCCGGAAGTGTACCGTATGTGGTAATTACCGTATCGGGCGATTACTAGGGAATTCTCAACACTCGCTGTATTTTCCACATTTATTCTAGTTAATAACACAATGATACAGACAGTAACTCTCCACTCCGTACACATTTAAAAGGGGGAACTCGCTTATTAATAATTCTATCTTAATGTTAACCTACATATGACAGTGAGGGGAAAACGTAACGGATTAGACGGACGACTTGTACCTTGACTCTTAACCTCTAACTATTGAACTCTGACTCTGACTCTCTTAAACTAACTTTTCGACTTCATATATAAAACATATAATAATATTCTACTGGCATGACCATCTAAATAAATGACATGTAAAAATCATCCAATCAGGGAATACTTCTTTATCCCCAAACTGACCATCGCCCGGCGTTAATCCGTTAATTGTTATGTAATTGCATTAAGTCTATTAGTGTCAAACACACATATGTTAGCTGAAACCATTGTCCTTCAATCCTGCCTTTCTAATAAGTATATTTCCTAAAGCTACGCTTGATTAACTTTGATGTTTTATTTCTTTGTTACAGTTAAGCCATTTGATAAACATTAATTTACATTCTATCACATCTAGTCAGGAGGAATTTCACGAGAATTAAGAAGAGTAAATAATGTTGATTTTCCAATAAGCTTAAACTGTAGAAAATGTTTGCAACATGTGAAATATACATTTTACATGGTGACACTTCGGTTGACAGTAAACTACTGGACGGGTCACGTGACCCCGTTTAAAAACAGTAATTAATTTTGTAAGTAGGTATTTAAACTCGCTTGCGTTAAAATACGTTAAATGTAATGTCGGTAATAGGCGATAAAATGATGGTGCAAAAATGATCAAAGATAATAAGTATTTTTCTTTTTGAGAATAAAGCACTTATGTCTATTTTTAAGGAGGCCGACTTTAGTTTTTATTGCGCATGTTATTGCACATTCTAGTATAATACAGTTGATCTATACTTCTTATGAAATGTTTTCGATATCATTTATAAAATTGAACACAATAAGTAAAATATAGATAAAAATATTTAGAATCTTTAAGGAAATTGTTATTTTTTAAACGATTTTCCCGTTGTGCTGTAGGGATGCGTTGCCATTTCGCTTTTATGACGTTATGATAAAACACAGCTTTGTAGGAGTACATAATAAGAAATAACAGTAAAGAAAAAGTAAAAAATGTACGCCGTTGAAATCTTAAATAGAAGAATGATGATATCCTCGAGGACATTTTCCTTATTTTTTGAATGAATCCATTATACCAATCTTCATTCGTAATGATCCAAATATATTGCAAAATTTGGTGCATTTTAATATATTGAGATGGCCCCCACTTAAAAACTAGACGGTAGAATTTAATATATTTTACATATAAGGCAGGAAATGATATTACTAATCATATATAACAATTTGAGAAAAAAAGCTATTGTAGTATTTTTTAATCTGCTTTGATGTGCGGAAAATGGCAGTTTCCAGTATATTCCTATAGTAAATGTACCTCTATTTTGAGATGGTCCCTAAAAAGAACAAAAAGGTCGATTTCCTTGAAACTTCGAAATAAACTAGAGTTGGTTTATATTACATATGGTTAAAAAATAAAGGGTTTTGCTATTGTATTTTTTCCGCAAAAAACCCAATTCGGCCTCCTTAATTATAATCTAAAATTGCTGAAACATAGGCATCGAATTTAATCATCTGTGTTTATGTGTTCTTGTTACATGTTTGCGAGTTATCTCCTCGGCAGCTTAAATAACTAAGATGTATTTCAAGGTGAGTCAGACGTTTGTAACAACCGTTTATGATACAACGCCGCTTAATGCAACGCTTAATGCTATAAATTCCTGCATTAACAGTTTCCATCTTAAACCGTTAATGATAAATCGCCGCTGAATGATAGAATTGTATCATTAAGCGTTACAAATGCACAGCAGCCTTAACGCTTAATGTAACACGCAAATATGGACACCCTCAATCGCTAATGATACAAACTTTATATCATTAAGCGTTACAGTTGCACACTCTAATGATACAAAATTGTATGAATGAATGAAAATAAATCTTTCCATTTTTTTTTCAATTTGCTCAGCAATCATAATTTTAATTTTTAAGATCAATTTTATGTAAAAATCAAAATTGTATATAGGAGTTCCGGTGTAACCACGAAGAGCGAAAACATATGACAAATTAGACAGAACTAAGTATGCGCCTTCCGTTTTACCCTTTTACATATATAACATCACTTTAATGAAAAAACCAAGATTTCGACAAATAAAACGGAATTTTTAATAGCTACACTGAATGTCTGACAACCAAACATTACACCGTCACACTATCAGATTTATCTTACAGGTACACATAAGACAGCGACTAGCGTGTAAATTCGGAATTTTGGAATTATCACGATTACACTATATTTATGTATGATAACTCTGCATCGCCACCATTATGTCAATTACATGTAAGTTTTGTAAGTACAGGCATGTAGCATCGTTTGTTTAAAGGGGATAGGGCAGACTTATCCGAACTCAGGACAATCGAAAAGAAAAAAAAGGAAAACATTTTTCGCCAGTTTTCAAAATCCTAATGCAGGTGGGGGGGGGGGTGGATTTTTTTCTATAGTATTTCATCTGCTTCCAAAGACGGGAGGGGGGCTTCTTATAAATTCAATTTTTTTACTTGTAAACTTAATAATGTTACCATGGGAGGATAGGTTTGAAATTCGACTGCGTTGTTTTAACCATAAACAAAGTGTCCAGCTCTTGTAATTAAAAGCTCGAAGACAAATAAACAAAAACATGAATGAGGACTTTTGGTCTCAATGCTTGACCCCAAATTTTGGCCTCTACAGAAATTGTTGGCCTCTATTTTGTTTAATATTTATTTACATATTTGATACTTTTGTTGAATTTTACTGATTTAAGTGCAATACACATAAAACATCATTAGTCTCTTATAGTGATTATTCTATTGAAACATATTTATGACTACAGGTACATGTATGAGTCATTGATTCAAATAGACTTTGATCAAGTCTGCTTTTCTAAAGTAATTTAAGTATATAATACTGCCATTGTATTACCATGTTTTTTTTTCAGTGTACATGTACATTGTACTTAAACTCAGACTGCTCTCAGTTTCGGCCAATGCCTATATCAAATACTTCTTTGAGAAAAAAATAATTGCAGGGACCAATTTGTTTTATTCTAACCAACTTTAACGGACACAAAATGTTTTGCGTTGTTGAAGTTCCTAAATTGTTTCCTAAATATACAAACAACACATGCACGAAACTCTACTATAATAAAAAGATAATGATAAATGGCATTGCTGAATCAAGTTATTGGAGGATACAATGTTGCAGTCATTCATTATATTAAACCAAATGATGTTTACCTGACAGATGCATTTTGTCTAAAATAAGTCTAAAATAAGTCTAAAATAAACTTAATAACTAATCAGATCTATAACGAACCGTCGAGTACACTGCAATACTGTAAAAAAAAAAACCTTCCCGACTTTCTGTATGCAAGATGCAACACGGTGATGATGACTTCTTTTTTTTTTTTACTTTTTTTAATTTTCCACCTGCACAACATATACATGTATCAACGTGATATACTGTAAACTTACTACATTTGGCTGACTATTCCATTTAGCGCTTTTGACGGAATGCGGCTTCCGCTAAATCAAGTACATCGCTAAATGCCATTCATATAATTATGTATTAGAATAGTCACATTTAAGAATACGCTGATTCAAATCTTCACCAACTTGTTTAAAAACTAATTTCTGCCAAATATCGTACATGCTAAATATAATACATTTACAGTATCTCCTACATTAGTAGACACAATCATATTTGAAAACTTTTGACTATTATAATTTTTATACTTTACAGTCCTTATGTTGTAAAAGTAAATTAAGAGATATATGTGAGACACGTGATCTGTCCCTGTTTAACATACATACTTGAAAGAGGATAAAAAAAATAGAAAACAAAACATAACAGTTCAAAACAAAATAGAAAAAAAACATAATAAAGAAACAATTTAACAATATATACTACAGAACTACAGCTTATCACATATTTTTGCCAATAGCTTTCATACTCGTTATATCTACAGTTTTTCATTAGTACATATTTTTCGGTCAAAAGCCTATTTATTATAACATTATTTAATTCATGTATATTTGGATTTGCATTCCTTTTATATTTACAAGAAAAAATATATTGCTTCACAATAAGAACTACCAAGTTAAAATAAATATAAAGAACTATATAAATTATGATATTATCATCCCCCATAATTCGCCGTTTTGTTTTTTTTTAAAGTTTTTCATGCACATTAATTTGTTGTGTTATTTTTTTTTTATAAGAGTTAACATTTAATGTGGTCTTCACCTTTTTTTGATTTATATGCACTTATTGGCAGTATATGTCGTAGAAAGTGACACTATTTTTATAATTTAATCAAAATCAGTCAAAATTTGACATTTTTCTTATCTTTTTTCGGATGTGAAATATAAAGCGACTCTTTGAACAGGGACAAACTTT
This sequence comes from Magallana ariakensis, assembly GCA_020458035.1. NCBI lineage: Eukaryota > Metazoa > Mollusca > Bivalvia > Ostreida > Ostreidae > Magallana > Magallana ariakensis. Next base: position 15,379,457 of record CM035811.1, on the reverse strand, counting down.
TTTGTCACTTATAAGTACTGAATATATTTATCTTTGGTGAAAATATTTGTTTGTTCAAGCAATTGCTCAATGTTTTCTTAAAGAAAAACTACATGAAAACAAGCCGCTTTTTTGCATTGAAAATGCGAAAATGGCGGGGAAAGGAAAACTTTATGATGTTATATTTTTAATTTGTGGGCACTTTATCCAAAATGAAAACTATGAATAAACCTCAAATGTATATTTGTACAAATAAAACAAAGAAATACAGTAAAATGACGATTTTCATCTAAGGGGGCCATTTTAGGCTCAAACCATATAGAGTCCTTTGTCTATCTGTAAATTTTCTAAAGAGAACTGATTGTTTATCAAATGTTATTAACAAATAAAACTGTCTCAGAATCTTTTTTTGCAACATCAGTTATTTTATTACTGTACATTCATAAAATAAATGTCCAATATTCTCTTCATCACAATTTTAAAAAATCAAATTTCGAAGTTCTTCCTGTGACAACCGGAAGTTACACCGAATGAAACAAAATAGTGTTAACACATGTACATAAATAGGTCTATTATCACAAACAGTTTATTTGTATAAGTGTTTACCGTTTATGAGATTTTGTGGAGACAATGTTTTATTTTGGTCTCGGGACGGGAAACGAACAAACGGAGGGGTTGAAAATAAAAGTTAGTGATTCTTAAACATTTTCTTACGCATATTATTGTTAATCAAACTTACTAAAACTATCAAAGAAAAACAGTTTAACTTATTAACAATTTCATTTGTATGAAGCCTTCGACAAAATGTAAACCGTTAAACACATCTTCAAATAAATGTCTATTGCACATGTAAGTTTCGCATCTTGATCATTTACTGTTTCTGGGATCTTGCGGGTACAAAGTTTGTTTTTAAAAAGATACCTAAGATAATTGAGATATTTCACCGGTAGTAGAATTTTTTGTTTATTTAACATCACATAGATGACATATGTAAAGATTAATACTTAAGTTTTCATTTTGTGCAAAAAAAAAATTACCTATTAAAAAAATACGCAACAAAAAATATCTTTGAAGTGTTGCCGGTGACGTACGGAAGTTACAACAAAGAAAGCAAGATAGTTTAAACACATCTACAGACATAGGTCTATCATCCCACAACGTGTAGATTTTCAAGGTTATTTTTATAGTTACTTAGATCTCGTGGAGATAAGATGTTTTTGTAATTATGCTCTCTCTCTCTCTCTCTCTCTCTCTCTCTCTCTCTCTCTCTCTCTCTCTCTCTCTCCTATATCTATAATATGCAAGTTATTTACCTGACCCCACTGTAACTACCCTTTTGTCAAGAAATAACATGTCATCTGTCGTTATCAGGTGAACACCTCTTGGTTTTTTTTACTTTGAGTGGATGTGTACATCAGTCTATCTATAGTTTGATGGCTGACTTGTTGAAATTCGTTTGGTGAAAGTAATTCATCTCAGTCTCAATAAAAGGTTCAGGATGCTTACTATTATTGCCGACCTGATTTAACTTCCAATGGTTTTTGAGAGAAAACTTCACCAAAACACCGAAAAACAATCTCCTCTGGCAGCGTGCTGTACACAGACGTAAGCGGCGGTCATCTTTGTTTACACTGGTTTTGAAACATACACGCACTGAATATTTTTTTTAAATTATATTTCAGCGTAAAAAAAAGTATATCATAAACAATATAATTTTTAATTTATATGAATTATTAAAGGTGAAAATTAATTGCTTTTATTTTTTTTCCTTTAGTTAATAAGCCTCCAAATATTCATTTGGCAAGGGAGGTAACTGAAATTATCAGAAATTAACAAAATATACTTGTCTACAATTTTTAAACACAAGCTTTTCCCACCGATTTTATTTTATCAATAAAGAGTCAAAATATTTTTGTTCTTTAATAAAAGTACAAATCCTCACCAATAACAATGTATTGGATTTTAAAGCCCACAGTTTGGAACATGGTTTCAATGATTTATATAAGAGAATGAAATATATATCTTCCCGTCCGTATAACTACTTATTTTTTTTTTAAAACAAATCATCATTATTGTGGGTCAAAAAGGAATAAAAAGAAATTATTTTAAAGGAAATACAAAAAAATCGTGAAAATCAATGTGCGACGCATCCTTATATATCTGCCTGATGTTTGCTTGGACGGCCTTTAAAAAAAAAAGATTAAACAAAGTAATGAAAAATTGATACAAAACAAAATTTGATGTTCGTGACGTCGTGACGTATTCGACGAGCAACGTCAAAATAGTGTTAAAATGTCTTACTAAAATTGTCACAAAATGCTTGAAAACACAATATATTAAGTATCTTTGTATATTTGCATTCTAAAAGGGTTGGCTAGTCCGAGTTGACAAAAACGTGAGTCTATGGAATTTTGATCGTAAGGGTCCTCCACACACCCAGGGAAAATTCTGCATACAAGTCCATTCTTCAAAATTACTTAAAGATATAGACTTTCAGCATGTGTTTGACTTGAAAATGACCAAAACAAATTTCAATTTTGGGGAAAAAAGTCAACTTTTTAAATTTTACCGCTGTTCATGAAAATAAAAGTCCCTGCTGTATTCGAACTCGGGACCTGCGGGTTGGTAGACCGAAACAACACCCATCGTGCCACAGAGATAGACAAAAAATTTTGGCGATATAAACTATTTCACGATGCGCTAAAATCGCCATATTGTGACGTACTGTCATAAAAAGTAGAAGTCACGGGGTGTCGAGGATCCTTAAGGGCCCCTCTCTCGTGACGACAGTCATAAAATTTGATTATTGATTTTTGTTGACATGAATTAATTCATGATCGCTAGAAACTATAGCTAAATTGAGAGCACGTTTTCAACGAACTTGTACGCGACGTCTTTATACTTCCGATTAAATAAAGTAACCATGGTAATGTCAAAAAGAAGAATTTGCTGTTTTATGTAACGTGGTGATCGACAATTCCACATATTACGTATTATACTTCTTTCTAATTACATATAGACTAATAATTGAAGATAAAAACAGAGATATATGTAAAATATATACTGAAACTTGCTTTAGTTTTACACTAATGTTCATTAAAACGTAACGGATCATTGCAAACATTTTTTTGTATGCCGTAATCATTGTTTTTGTATAAAATACCAACGAAGTCATCAAGCCGTGCGTAAATTTTATCTAAGGTTAAGGAACAATGATATGATAGTATGTATAGTTACCCTCAATATACATGTATTAAACGAGGCACCTGTTAAATATGTCAATGTAATTATGTTTATTTTTCGCAATTATAAATATTGTTTCTTTATGAACGTAATACTTCTTGATAATGAAGGCTGGATTAGATTAATCATTCTAAAAATAGTAATCATATGCGCGACGACGTGGATTTACAAGTAATAAATTCTATATTACATGTATATGGGTCATTATCAAAAAATGCAGACTTCTGAAAAATGTAAATCATGAGAAAATTATTGCTGAAAATGATTCATGATTCATGATTTGATTGCAAAAAACACATTTAACAAACAATAAAATATAACATCTAAAAGTTTGCAAACATTAGAATCTACCATTTGGTAGATAATTAGACAAAAATTTAATGAACTGTGAAAATTTTGTCAGTGGTGTAACAGTCATATAGTATAGGAAAAAATTCTTAAATAAAATAAAGTAATTCTTTTTAAATGATGGGCATACAGTTTATATCAACAAACTTCATTTAAAGTTTTCAGAAATAGATAACAAAAAATATTTGACACATTTACATAGTGACCAACATCACATTTGAGACAAAGTCTTGATGTTACTCAACACATTTTTGATTTGAGCATTAAAAAGAAAACAACTGGATTTTTCTTTTAACGGATCATAAAAAAGACATAATTATAAATGAACTGCTGTTTTCAAATATACATGGATTATTTTCAGTTAAATTTATTTGGAGAAAAATGTACATGTTACACCACTGATTATTATGTTTTACCACTGACATAAAAATTACACCACTGACCCAGCGAAAATGAATAAGCAATAAGTGTGTTAAATTTTGTAAAACAAACTAATTTCTATTTTGGATTTCATTTAAAACATGATAAATTTGATCGTAAATAAAAGTGTTCGTGTCTCAGTCTGTCATAATCTGAAGATAGACACACTGTTACACCACTTATAATCAATGTTACACCACTGACAGAAAAAATGGCATGTAGATGTTTTTTTACATGAATTAACTCATTCTTTGATGTTATAATTTTTACTATTGGGATCCACACACATTTATCCACCTTGTACCGAGTTCCAACTTTCTTTGGCTCCTCAATCTCACAAACACCATCGTCAATACTATACTAGCTCATATCAATCATCCATTTTGGACAATAAAATTGAAATTTCTCCAATTTTCTCCCAAATCTATGCATACCACGCACATACACTTCCTCCTTGTCTGTATGTTTGTTCAAGCTTAGCTTGTATTTGTTACCTTTAAACATTTGAAAGATTTGAGCATAACATAAAAGGGAATGTGAAATGTCAGTGGAATAACATATCTTATAAGACACTATAAGTCATTAAAACATTTGATTTTTTTATAAAAATAAAATGTAGATAATTTCATTTCTTTATTCAAATAAATTTGTTTTTACTTTGATCTTTTAATCAAGTATTTAAATGGGTAAAAAAAAAGTTAATAAAGCATACAAAATGTCAATGGTTTAACAAATAATGTCAATGGTGTAACAGGTCTCATGTTTCAGATTAAAAAAAAAACATAATTGCAATTAAAAAGCCAAGCTTTCTTTATTATGACAGTGTCAAACTCGTAATATTGATAAATAACAATTTTTCAAAATGCTCAAAATATAAATGAAGTGGAAGAAAAAGTAAAATAATTAAATAACGTCATGTGGTGTAACAATTTTGTCAGTGGTGTAACAACAATTTTTGGTTACATCACTGAACGTTATACCACTGATGTATCCATAGTTAATGTAGCAGTATTACCAAAGAGAACAGAAACTACACACAGCTGCATAGCCTATGTTATAATTGATAAACATTTATCATTTATGTGAAAAACTTCTTTGTTCTTTCATAATAGAAAACCTTAAATAGCACGTTATCCCACTGACACAGTTTGCATTGTATTTTTCTTAGCATACTAACATTTTCTGTCATATTTTCTCTCACAATGATGTCATCACTGAAACATTTATCTTTTTAATAGCATGATGCCACTATGATCTGGGGAATTCATTCCAACTTTAGTACTATATCATTTACTTGATGTATTTTAAGATATTTTTAGATAATTTGCCATGTAACACCAATGACAAAACTTTTTTGTACAAGCATATATCTCATCAAATTCATTGTTATTAAAAGAAAACTTATTAAGGGGCATAGCAGATATTAAAATATGCATGTTGTTTTGAAAATTAACGGTGATTTTTGGAATAAAACATCAATATTTTTGAAGATATTGTAGGTTAAAGACGTTGGAAAAATTTAATGACAACATAAATTCACTGACATCTCATAACAAATATTTTTTTTTTTATACTTTAAGCAATTAAATTGTCAATTTATTTGTTCAACAATAAAGTTTTAAGTTTCTAAAACCCAATGGTACTGTTTATATTACCCAACACATTGTTTTCCCCCCTTTAAATTGACACGACACTGACACTAAAGACTGCATATTTTGATAATGACCAATATATTGCAGTGAATACTAAAACACTTCATAAGAAATAATAGAGAATTCAGTGGTTAAAACGATGATTTTCAAAGGACAGTTGTGAACATTATTACGTTTATGACCATGTTGTGGTAAATGCTTTTAATTCCAATGTAGACCCGATAACTCGTCCATCAAAAACAACTCTTTCCTCGGCACTGGGGAGGAATTTTAGTAAATTCAATGGTGTCTTTTAAGGAACTAGCTACATGTAGATCCGTTGGACTCCTTGGGGGCGGTTTTGTGGTATATCCCTGGTTATCTCCTGTTAGTTGTGCTATACTATGGGAAGCAGGTTAGAGTTAGGACTCTAACCAGAACTCTATATCGCTCTTCGTCCGTGGCACTCATTCTCTACAGGGGTATACCAGAGGTCTATTTCCACAACAGTCATATGGGGGGATGCCAAACAGGTTTTTTTCTGGGTTACACAGGGACATTTACTTTGATGAATAATTACCTTTTTTGTAGATTGTGACAATCACTTGCCAATAAACGTAATTAATATTTTATCTTTAGGTTTAATTTTCTTTTAACTTATTTTCTACTTATATTTGAGATGTAGGCATAAATGGGATAATATATGATAATTATATAAGACACAACCTTCAATCTTCTACAATGTATGTAATTTCGAATCTTTGTAGATTTTTTTTTAAAAACATGTAACAGGTTTAACGGATATACGGGGTAATGCATACGTAGAACTTTTTCTACAATAAATGTTTAGCATATATAAAAATATAGATTTAACAAAAAGAAGTATATGTTAAGGCGATGAAAAGACATAGATGTATTGGTGATGCACATATCAAGGACTTAATACACACAAACGTTTAATTTGCTACACTGCTTATCGTTTTATTTACTATAGTCTGTCTCAAGTTATTGCTTCCATCACTTTTTTGATGATTTTTAATAAAAATACACATACTGTGAAAGAAGTACGGTTGAAAACTATGTTATAAAACTTGTTTATCAATCGTTGTAAAATAAATAAAGTTCAGGTTCAGGTTGAAAACGATGAAATGTAAAATATCCAAGATATCTTCATTGACAAATTATCCATTTTCACTCATAAAAGTTTACAGGAACGAAAACAAATTTCTTACGGAGATTTATAATGGGAAATGTTTACATCTTTTCTCCATTCGGAAGTTCTCGGGACACCTCGCGCAATTTTTCAACATTGTCATCCGGGCTTATTAATGGCTGATGCAATGCAAAATCCTCGTAGACTTTCTATTTTGGGATGTGTATTGAAACCTGAAGCGGTAAAAGGGGAGTTTCAAAACAGATAATCTGGACATTTTTCATATAAGTGGATGAACGTAGTTTGAGCACAAAGGTATTTATGATTATCGAAATATCAAGCGAAAAGTGGTGGAAGCAAAAACCCGGGACAGAGTATACTTACACACCACTTCAAAATAATTCCATTGCAATAATACTTTTTAAGTATTTTTACAGAGCGTGTTAATTGTATCCTTTTATTTTGTTAAATTAACGACTCCTCAGAGCAATAAAGATATTGTTTAATTAATCTAGCTTCTTTTATCAGTTCATCTTTGATCGTGATTCATTTTGTAGGATTCTATGGTGGGTTGTCAAATTTCGTCCTTGGATTCTCGGTGTATGTCTCCAATACAACAGACAGACTACAGGGAACAATGTGTTACAAGGACGACAACTTTACAGTACTCACCATACCTGCTGTCTTCACCACCACCTGTCCTGTACATGGGCAGTACGTCATCTACTACAACGAGAGACTACCAGGAGCTACCTACCCTAGAGGGTACTCTCCATATGTTCAGAGTGAACTCTGTGAAGTGGAGGTGTATGGTGAGTGTTTCATATTTCTAGAATTCAATCTTGAATTATGATGGTGTGGGTGTACATTTGTCAATATAATTTCAATGCACCCTTGGAGCAGCAGTACTCCATCCAGTGACACATATAAGTTGTAATGATAAGATTGTTAGATCACGCCGAATACTAGTACTTATTTAAACTCACTTGTTATTTGCTATATAATGCACGATTCTTGTAGTACTGATATGAACACGAGCATGCGTTTTTTATCACATCCCCTGTATCATAGTTTTTTTTACCCTTTATTACATATTAAACACTCAGCTTTTTAAATTCTGATTGTTGTTGGTGCATTTCTGCAGTCAAAATTAAGGCGTCATGTCATAAACGATTTAAGTCACAATATTGTCAAAAACGTGCAAGATTAATATTTTTTTAATCAAGAATTTTTTTGGATCGACTTTTCAAAGAAAATAAATGACAGGAAAATGCACCATTGCATCATTTTGCATAACGCATTGATGAAAAAAGTGTTCCGGAATTTTTTTATACGTCGATCAAAGCATGAATTTTAAGACCTTTTTATTATCGTAATTATGTATTTTTTTTTTCAATTCACAAAACGTCAATTGTCATTTAACAAAAGTTTACATACAATACAATACATGTATAATTGAAGCGGCCAGCAGGAATAAACATAACATCAACAACTTTGAAAATGGATGCACCGTCAGTTGATGCATAGTATTCTGCTGAATGAAATAAATTAAACGCAAAATGAAATATGTAATATAAAATTTCTGAATTAAAAACAAAGGAACAATTCATGCGATGGCCTATGATACTCTTTACTTGGCAGCAAGATTATTTAAACCTGGTTATTGTAAAATGGACCGATGCAAAACACATGATGCAAGAGGACGCGACCGTCGACAAAAACCGTCGGTATCTCAACAAAATATTTCATTGTTTGTGCAGTTATTCTATGTCCGAGCTGTCCATTGTCTGCGACGTCAACACGTGGCATTTCCTGCATTTAATGTATTTACTGCCAGTAAAGTGTCTACAACCTGTCACACTAGACGCAAGACGTGTGTGTAGTCAAGTCATCAGCAAGTCTGGGTTACGCACAAATATAAGTGTAGGAACACTACGTAAGCTTCGAAACTATGGCATTAGACTGCGTTTTTAGCTCACCTGAGCTAAAAGCTGAAATGACTTTTTTCTAATCACTTTTTGTCCGGCGCTCGTCGGTCTGTCTGTTCGTTTTCGACTGGTTCGAAAGAACCACTGGGCCGATATCAACCAAACTTGGTACAAAGCATCCGTAGGTCACAGGATTCAAATATGTGAAAATGAAGCGCCACGCCCTCTTCCAAAGGAAAATAATTAAGAACTATTGAAATTTTTTTGGTATCTTTCAAAAATCTTCTCAAAAACCAATTCGCCAGAAAAGATGTAACTTGTATGGAAGCATCCCCAGGTAGTGCACATGTATAGTCACGTGTGTCGAAATCGCTATCCCCGGGAGTAGTGTGGGGCCACAGTGGGGCTCTTTTTTTTTTACATAGGAATATATTGAGATAAATCTTTAAAATCTTCTTTTCATAAAACCAATCGACCAACAAAGCTATGTCTTGTGTGAAAGCATCCTGATGTGGAGTATATTCAAGTTTGTTATAACCTTGATCCTAGGGGTAGGGTTGGGACACAATATGCACTATGCATTTGTACCTATATGCAAGTATTTTGACTTAGTGTTGATTTTGAATCGTTTAGACTAGGGTCCCTGAACATATATATATATATATATATATATATATATATATATATATATATATATATATATATATATATATATATATATCATAAGAAATAAACTCAGTATCTCAATATCTACCCAAGTTAAACTCATATAACCTGGGTTGGAGCAATTTATGCTTTTTTCATAATCCGCTTCGCTGATTATAAACCGTAAACTGCCTCAACCCAGGTTATACTTTTAAACTCGTCCATACAATTTGTATATGACTGCATAAAGCTGATTTTATCATGGCTATTGTTGTGTAAGATAATTGAGACACTTAGAGCATGATGATTGTGTAATTTAACTTTGCTAAGCAAGTTCAGTAATCAGGTTGAGGCCGCCAATATGGGGTCATCTCGTGGTCAGCTTCCCTGGTTAGTTATTGTCATTAAATTTTTATAAGTTTTTGTAAACATTGCTTTGTACCTCTGTCACATGTTTGATTTATCAACATGATTTTCAAAGAGATTAAGGGGCTATCTTTTGTGTTGGGGTTCGATGACGAATCCATTTAAGTGTTTAACTAGCATAACGTATAGTGTTTGGCCAAAACATTATAGCTTAAAATATTAAGATTACTTATTTTACACGGAAACTTGTAAAATTTAAGGATTAAACCGTTTTGCATCATATCGCAATAATATCAAATCGCGAACGCTGAAGTTTTATCATAGATTCATTTAATTTACATCTGTCCGGAAAAAGCGAAATTTTAAAATCCGCGAAATGTTCTTCAAGTAATTTTACGCGGATATTAATTCCCCTCGTTTAATAAGGAATCTACAGTATGCTGAGAGAACACCTTTGATGATTGTGGATGATCTTCCCTGAATTGGGTAGAGTTTCCTGAAAGATTGGAGTGGGAGAGGAGTAACAGTATATTTTTTATTATTTTGTCTGACATTGGTGGTCATCCTGAGGCACCCTGAAACACTTGTATACTTTAGCCAGTTGCCTCTAGTGATTTTGATCCAAATAGAGATTATGTAGGCGTTCCAATCTCACAATGATTACACGTGGTCCTGAAAAGCCACCTACTATTAGGGATTCCACGTTTGCTTAGCCTATCGGTTGTATTTATGTTACCACATTAAATCCACCTCTATCTTATGGGAAGCATAGTCTAAGGTGTTTTTTTTGTACTTTGACCCACTTAAGGAGACGGGCGTGCAGTTTAGCGCCTAGTGAGAGCAAATATATATGCACTGTGTCCATGCTGACCCATTTTAAGGTTACTAGTTTAAGGTACCACCCAACATGGCTTGCATTTGATAGACCCAGACTTGCGCAACCCCCTGTTTTCGCTTAGGCGCAAAAGGAAGTATGGTAGGCGAGTGTTCGATACAAGAGGCCAGTTTCGCTGATGTCATTCTTCGAAAGTGAGCCTAAGATTCCTAAAAAGGAGTAGTTACGCAGGAAACCAGTAATCAGGTGCAGCATGCACGGCCCAATGAGGAGCCACATTCAGAGACCTGATGCCCGGATAACGCTAGCATGGACAAACTAATGATTGACTCAGGAAGGGTACATGTTTTTCATGGCGGACTAGCTGCAAAAAACAAGAAACAGCCTTAAGACGACGGTAACCGATATCCTAGTTCCTAGCTCGTTACCCCTAGGTTTGGGAGTCGAATGCAATGAAATTGAAAATCAAAAGAATAGAAACAATAATATGTTGTATCTTTTCTTTCATTTGAATTAAAAATCAGAGACAAGACTTTAGGGGGGGGGGTATATGTTGAAGACATAATATCCTAAGTATGAACTAATAATAAAATGGTGTAGCGATACTTTATCACCTTGTACTGTCAAAGGTGACTTTTGAATATCGATAAATATATCAATTTACCTGAGATAATATTAAACGGCATATATATATATATATATATATATATATATATATATATATATATATATATATATATATATATATATATATATATATTAACTAAACGTATCTACAATGGATAAGCAAACATTACAATTTGTTTGAAGTGCTGTTTTTCCACTTTTTATAGGATGTCCAGATACCAATTGTTACTGTCACTTAGAGACGGGCACCTGTCAGGGCTGCAAACCTGGGTATCAAGGTTACCTTTGTAAATCAGGTAATATATGCTCTATTGTAAACTTTTCTTTCTGTGCAATGATTTACTGTTCGTCGAATTTTGAATAATTATTAATAAAATTGCTACTTATCGATCACCTCTTATTCCAAGCGCATGTGTCTAAATAGTTTTGTTACCAATACGCAATCTTACGATTGAGTATCAGAACCTGTGACTTTTTAAAAAGCCGACATTGAAACAAAACTGAATTGTACTGCAAGATGAAAAAACAAATGCAATGCCTTTGAATCAAACAGACACTGTATAAAACAAACAGGCACAAAACAAAAGGAACAAAATGAAGCTATTGGAAATTTGAAACAATACAGTTATTTTTATATTGCATGTATTTTAGATAATAAAATATCCATAGAGATAATTTGTGCATGTATCTTTAGTTTTAACAATACATTTAAAAATGTATGGTAAATAAAATCACAGTTTAAGCCAACGTTCTTGATAATAACTGATAAACAAGAGGCCCATGGGCCACATCGCTCACATGAGCAACAATAAACATATTAAAATCAGCTTTATGGAGTCATATACAAAATATCTGAACAATGTCGTATCATAGATTTTGTATAAAAAAAAAATTCCCCTGCATATTCTTATGTTTATCATTGAGCCCCTTTGTAACAGGATGGTTTTACAGTCATATCACATATTGAGCATTGCAGTTCTCAAGAAGATGATCAGACTTAAACAACTATTTATATATGGAATTATAAACCTACATCAAATTTTGACCCCCTTGTGAGGTCCAAGAATTGTCCAGGGGCCAGAGTCTAAACAATTTTAAAGAATTAACAATATGTCAAAATGTTTGCATATAAGTAAAACCATATATAATAACATTTGAGTTTTTGTGAATAATTTAAATGTTTTCCTTTGTAAAATTGGAATCCCCCCCCCCCTCCATGTGGCCCAACCCTACTCCTGAAGAATATGATTTTGACAAATTTTAATCTACACTATCTGAACTGACTGAAGCTTTTCTAGACTATTTGTGTTTAGAAGATGATTTTTAAAGATTTTTCCCTATATATTCCTATGTAAAAATTTGTCACCCCCCCCCAATTGTGGCCTCACCCTACACCCTGGGATCATGATTTGAACAAACTTTAATCTTCTCTACCTGAGGATGCTTCCACACAAGTTGCAGCTTTTCTGCATGATCGGTTTTTGAGAAGAAAATATTTTAAAGATTTTTCTCTATATATTCAAATGTGAAAATTCAGCCCTCCCCCTCTAACTGACGCCCCACCCTACCCATAAGGATCATAATTTTATCAAACTTGAATCTACCCTAACCGAGGATGCTTTCAAACAAGTTACAGCTTTTCTGGCCGATTGGTTTCTGAGAAGATTTTAAAGATTTTTCTCTTTATATTCCTATGTAAAAATTCGACCCCCTATTGTGGCCCCATCATACCCCTGGGGATCATGATTTGAACAAACTTGAATCTACACTACCTGAGGATGCTTCCACGCAAGTAATAACATTTCTGGCCAATCAGTTTCTGAGAAGAAGTGTTTTAAAGATTTTTCCTTATATATTCCTATATAAAAACTCGCCCCCCCCACCCCATTGTGGCCCCACCCTACCCCCAGGGATCATGATTTGAATAAACTTGAATCTACACTACCTGAGGATGCTTTCACACAAGTTACAGCTTTTCTGGGTGATCAGTTTTAGAAGAAGATTTTTAAAAACTTACTCGATATGTTCGTATGTAAAAATTTGACCCTCCATTTTGGCCCCACCCTACCCCTGGGGATCATGATTTGAACAAACTTGAATCTACACTACCTGAGGATGCTTCCACACAAGTTACAGCTTTTCTGCACGATCGGTTTCTGAGAAGAAGATTTTTAAAGATTTACTCTATATATTCCTATGTAAAAATTTGACCCCCATTGTTGCCCCACCCTACCCATGGGGATCATGATTTAAACAAACTTGAATCTACACTACCTGAGGATGCTTCCACACAAGTTACGGCTTTTCTGCATGATCGGTTTCTGAGAAGAAGATTTTTAAAGATTTACTCTATATATTCCTATGTAAAAATTTGACCCCCATTGTTGCCCCACCCTACCCACGGGGATCATGATTTGAGCAAACTTGTATCTACACTACCTGAGGATGCTTCCACACAAGTTTCACCTTTCCTGGCTGATCAGTTTCAGAGTAGAAGATTTTTAAAGATTTACTCTATATATTCCTATGTAAAAATTTGACCCCCCAATATGGCCCCACCCTACCCCTGGATATCATGATTTGAACAAACTTGAATTTACACTACCTGAGGATGCTTCCACACAAGTTTCAGCTTTCCTGGCTGATCAGTTTTAGAGAAGAAGATTTTTAAAGATTTCCTCTATATATTCCTATGTAAAAATTTGACCCCCCCCCATGATGGCCCCACCCTACCCCTGGGGATCATGATTTGAACAAACTTGAATTTACACTACCTGAGGATGCTTCCACACAATTTCAGCTTTCCTGGCTGATCAGTTTCAGAGAAGAAGATTTTTAAAGATTTACTCTATAATTTCCTATGTAAAAATTCGACCCCCTATTGTTGCCCTACCCTACCCCCGGGAAACATGATTAGAACAAACTTGAATCTACACTACCTGAGGATGCTTCCACACAAGTTTCAGCTTTTCTGGCCAAATGGTTTTTGAGAAGAAGATTTTTGAAAAATTACAACAAATTTTCAATGATTGTTTATTATCTCCCCTTGAAAGAGGGCGTTACCCTTCATTACCCTACAACTTATATCCCCTTTACCTAAGGATGCTTTGTGACAAGTTTGGTTGAAATTGGCCTAGTGGTTCTTGAGAAGAAGTCGAAAATGTAAAAAGTTTACGGACGGACAGACAGACAGACGGACAGACTGACGCCGGACAAAAAGTGATCAGAAAAGCTCATTTGAGCTTTCAGCTCAGGTGAGCTAAAAACGATCTAACGATAACTTTGAACTTAATTGTGTTGCAATTCAGAACCAAAAAAAAATGACGTTGTTGTACGTTATTTTTTTGTTTTTTTGTTTTTTGGTGTTAGTTGATTATTTAATTAACATCATACATGAATACATTTGTTTTAGATTCCTCCCAAAAATAAAATGAACTTTGGTGTTGTTTTGTAAACTTTTTTTTTTCATTACTGTTTCATAGTATTTACCAACTTCTAATGTGTAAGTAAATATTGTATTTTTCCAATAGCGTGTGGTCAAGGATATTATGGTGCTGAGTGTCAACAAGAATGTGGACACTGCCGTGACTTAACTCAGTGCGTCCACACTAACGGGTCATGCTTAACGGGGTGTAAAGCTGGTTATCATGGACAAAAATGTGAAACACGTGAGTGGAAATATAATATACGAGGGTTGATCCAAAAGTAATGTCACAGATGCGATAAAATCGTGATAAATCGGCGTTAAGTGACAAAAAATTCGTGCTTTGGGATATCTACCTATTTCAATTCAAATCTGAAAAGTTTAATGCATTGCGATAATCTATACCACTATATTAAAATAATAGACTCGAATTTTTGGCCTTATAAATCGGAAGAGTACTGTTTTTTTATATATATATATAGATTAAACATCAGTGGTACTTTAAGATTACTAATTTGTTTTTATTCTTTCTCAGTTAAGCTTCGCTTATTGATAATCAACGAAAATATCTCAAAACAATTCCGGAAATCATCTGGACATTTTGGATTTTACAATCTTGCGCGTGCGCATTACATTCACGCTAAATCACGCTGGTGTTCAAATCAGAGAAGATAAAACAAAAGAACTAAGTTATATATATATATATATATATATATATATATATATATATATATATATATATATATATATATATATATCAAATTTCCAATGAGAATTTACACGTATTTGTATTATCGGTTCTAAGTTTATTACATGCAAATGTAATATGGTGGAAACATGAACTAAAGGCAAAGAAATATTTTATTCTATACGAAAAGTTCTCATTATATTTGTTTAGGAGAGAGTAGATAGAATGTTCTATCGTTAAAATAATAAATGTCCTACGGGCCCGGCTTAACGATGGAATGCATCCCGTGTATTGTAACTGTAGCAATGAAAATACGGGAGATAAGTCTAACTCACAGACAATAAAGGTAAACAGATATAATATATGGATTAAATTTTTAGATGAATGGTATTTACCGTAACATTGGTGAAAAAGTGTTGAATTCTTCCATTATATGGATTAAATTTTTAGATGAAAGGTATTTACGTTATGTAATGTTAGGATTAATTTGACTGTTATTTTCAATGCAACTTCAATAATTTTCTCCAAAATCGTTTAAAAGCGATTCTGCAATTTTCTGCTATATTACGGGTATATGGTAGGCATTCTAACTGTGGTAAGGGCCTGTCCCGAGACACAGTTAGATTATTCAACAAAGGAAAGTGTAGTGAAATTAATAACAATATTATCATCTTTCCAAGTCAAGGGTTTCTGATCCGGTCCGCTCTACATAATATGTAGAGCGAAGCAGATCAGAAACCCTTGACTTGGTAAGATGCAATATTATAGTCTTATAGCTTTGTATGAAAATACAATAAATGTAATGACGCCTGACCCTGGTCTGTCAACAAAACGGTGAACACCCCCTGAGTTACCTGGAGCCCAGGTATTACCAATGTGCAGTGTTTAGAGGTTTCTTAATGTAAGCTCCAGCGTGATTCGAACTCATGACTTGATGTATAGCTAACTGGGGGTCAAACCTATTCTCCACCACGCCGTTACGCAACAATTTTTCAAATAAAAAACAAAACAAAACAAAAATACCAAAATTATATTCACATTCATTGTTCATTTCAAAAGTACCTTACAATATAAATGTTTCGATGTTTTCATTTCGTAAATGTCCGATATGCAATGTCAACCCGTGCACGCACGGGTTAAAGTCTATTTATTTCTGAAGATAATATATTTTGTAGAGCTTGAGGTAAGGATAGTCACCGCAAGCTAGCGATGTCAATTCTAGATCATTGGCCTTTTGGTAGTTTTCGTTATTTAGTACTCTATACAAATTGACCACGGTGCTCTTAGTACATTGTCTTTATCATTTTTTTTCATAATGTAACTAATAACTCTTCTTGTAATCGATGAAATAGTAAATTGGATTATTTAACGTGCGATCACTTTGTCGATGTCTCTTCAAAAAATCATGAACGTATCTTTATAATATAGCTCATTATGCAAGAACATATCCTTAACTTTCCTTCAGAGCCTATGTCTTCTTTCTATCTAATTTATCTATTTACATGACATGTGCTCTTATTAGATAGTTGAACCACGTTAACAGTACCCTGTCACTAGCTCTTAAGTTTAGAGTCATATGTCACATTCCAGCACATTTTTTTGTGATTTTTGTCCATCGAAGCAAAAAATGCATCGTATCACTATTCGCATGTCCAGACTTTTTATTCCTTGATCTAGAGACAAAAGGCATTGCATAGATATATGAAATATCCGGTAGCGTTCCCTAATTTTTTAAGAACAGTAAGTAAAAAGTCTATGCTATATCATTTTCGAAACATTTTGTTGTTTGGAGCTTTTTCAAATTTTAAAGCTTGTAATTTATTCAAATTTATTCAAAAATACAAACCTTAAAAAAAAGTAAATTTATGACGCGGCGACGTCACGTATATATCATGTTATAAACACCAATATCTTGATAAGTGTTCAACGAAATTTAATCAAAATTTAATTTCTAATTAGAATTTTGATGCGGAAAATTTTGATGTATCATTTTATACAATACAGCGCCAGTAAGAAGCACGGTGCATACTGTGACATTACATTTGGATCAACACTTGTATATTAAGAAAAAATAAAAAATAAACTTTAATTACATTTTAGTGGACGATTTAGTAATTATCTAATCCCAAGTTTTTAGTTTTTAATTTAATTTGTACGTTGTGTATTACCTTCAGCTTGCCCATACGGATTCTTTGGACCGGATTGTGTTGACAAATGTAACGACGCCTGTGATGGTTGTAACAGATTCAATGGTTCGTGTGATTCTGGGTGTAACCCCGGATGGCAGGGATATGAGTGTCAAGATGGTAATAAGGAATTTGCAAACACAGTGTTTACTTTTTTAACTCTCTACTGATTAATTGTCTGTTATTAGGCACAATATAATGTACCGAAAGTCAAATGATGCAAAATAAATGTACATGGACACACAAAATTAATTATAGTTTACCAAAGTCGTGTTTTTTTATTTACTGTCTAAATTCCTTTTTTCGGCATTAAAACATTTTATTACTGTTTTTAGATTAAGCCAAATCAATTAAGCCCATGTCTACCACCATCAAATTCAGAAGTATTTGCCCATAATATAATAATAAACTTGATTATTTTCAGTGTATTTTATCAAATTAAAAAACAACAAAACATTAGGTCGCTGCTTGCATCCTACTTTGTGTGTAATGATGATGGAACACAGATAAATAATGCAACGAAACCGATTTTCAAAAGTTAAAAAATCATCCAATAATATATTTGATGAAGCCAAACGAGAATAAGTTCCATAGATTTTATGTCATTTATCAATTAGTAAATGCATATTTGGACATTTATTTAATCGTCTCAGTATTTCACTTGAAAGTGCAAAAATAATCTTGCTATTATATATTAATCTTTATGTTATCAATCAGTTCTAGTTTTAAAACAGTTTGTTTCTTCAAAATTTTTGTTCTATATAATTCAATTAATAGTCGACAAACCTTTAGTATGGCTTCTTATTAACATAACTTTTTGTCTTAAAAGCTTGCGGTAAAGGATCATTTGGTGATAACTGCAGTGCAACATGTGGACACTGTCGTGACATAGACCAGTGTTCCAATATAAATGGGAAATGTTTGACTGGATGTGCTGCTGGTCATCAGGGGGACTTGTGTAAAGCATGTAAGTATTAACGTTTAACCAGCTAAGAACTTCCAATCGAACCCATTTACTGAAAAAAAATTACTAAACTATTGTATACTTTACTATGTTATAAATGTTAAGCAGATAAGAAATTTGTACATGATTTTTTTTATTGAAATATGACTTAATTTACCTGGAAAACTACTGCAATGTCAATTATAATACAAATACTTACAATAGCCATCGTTGAAAAGCGTACACAGAATTTGATATAAAATCAGACCAAGCAGCTGTAATTACTGTTTCATTTTATTGACCAACTTGTTATTTGGAAGTAAACATTGTATTTTTCCAATAGCGTGTGGTCGAGGACATTATGGTGCTGAGTGTCAACAAGAATGTGGACAATGTCGTGACTTAACTCAGTGTGTCCACACTAACGGGTCATGTTTAACTGGGTGCGAAGCTGGTTATCATGGGGAAACATGTGAAGCACGTCAGTCGAAAAATAATTCATTTTAAGAAAAAATAAAAATCAACTTTGATTACATTTTAGTGGATGAATTGGCAAGCATTTATTATAAATGTACCTAGCTTTTTATTCATATGTTATGTATTACCTTCAGCTTGTCCACACGGATTCTTTGGACCGGATTGTGCTGACAGATGTAACGACACCTGTGATGGTTGTAACATATTTAATGGTTCCTGTGATTCTGGGTGTAACCCCGGGTGGCAGGGATATGAGTGTCAAGATGGTAATAAAAATGTGTACATACATTGTCAATTATTGAAAAATGACTGGGTTAAATATAAGGTATCGATTGTTAAATAATCTTAAAGACTATCCATGAACAAGAATTTCAATATTAGTTTTATACAGTCAATATTGTTTGAATTTACTTGTACTGTCCAAATGACACGTTGTAGGCAATGCAACTGTTTTAAGATTATTCCTAATCAGCTGAGTTTTCTTACCATCGAACCTGTAGAGGCAAAACAATATTTTAAAGTGGGTATATAGAATGTATTTTACCAATTATAGATAACAAAACATTAATTAACTTCATGCATCTTATTCCGTTGGTAATGATGGCGTAACACAGATAGACGATGCAATGAAACCGATTTTCAAAAGCTGAAGTAAATGTGTCGTCATGTCCAACGCTGTTATCATCTCTGTGAATTTTTGATGTAGCCGAAGGAGAATAATCCCCATAGTTTTTTTTTTATTATTATTATTTTAGCAATGCACAAATGCATATTGTGTGCATTAATTAGGTCGTTCTAGTATTTCCCCCAAGAATAATAATCTTGCTCTATTATATATTAACTAATATATTTTCAACTTGCTCTAGTTATCTTAAAATTGTTTGATTTTAGAAATTATTGTTTTATATAATTAAAAAAAATAAAGTTTACTTTAAACTTAAGTTCGGTTTGTTTACAACATATCAAATTCTCTTTCAATAGCTTGCGATACAGGATCATTTGGTGATAACTGCAGTGAAACGTGTGGACACTGTCGTGACGTAGACAAGTGTTCTAATATCAACGGAACATGTTTAACTGGATGTGATGCTGGTTATCACAAGGACTTGTGTAAAACAAGTGAGTAATAACTTTCAACAAGGTATGAACTTCAGATCCAACCCCACCCTCATTCTATCAAAATGTATAATGACCATTTTAAGAAAAAAATTATCATTACAAAATAATTGAAACTTTTTTCCTTTTGGATCAGAAGTACTAAATTATCCGATTTTGATATTACCTACATCAATAAAAATTTCACATGAAGCTGTTGTGATGTGCATGTACCTTTCCTTAAAAGTAATCTTAGAAAAAGTCGACTTGCTTCAAGCGACTAAATGGTAATTTTGTCTCCTTCAATCATCTTTAGGCTGGCCATAGTGCCGTTTACAGTTAAATAAATGCCGATATTGCTTCTGTGTACATTTGTGGTTCATAATTAATATGAAAAATGTAGCTTGTCCACACGGATTCTTTGGACCGGATTGTGCTGACAGATGTAACGACACCTGTGATGGTTGTAACAGATTCAATGGTTCCTGTGATTCTGGGTGTAACCCCGGATGGCTGGGATTAGAGTGTCAAGATGGTAATTTAGAAATTTGATATTTGTAAAAAAGGGCATACTATGTGAATGTAAACTATGTCCTTTTTTAGCTCACTCGCCTTTGTCGACTTAAAGTACATTATAAAACGGTGAAGTAGAAAACGTAACGGCAATATTTCTGGAGCAGTCTGTAATGACTAATTTTACAAAGATTGAAAGCCCGCAAATAAACCCCTTTTTGAACCGTTTAAAATTGACAAACATAACCATTAAAATAGTATTCCTTTTAAAGAAAAAGTGCATAAATGCTCAAAACTTTGTTAAATCATTAAATAATTTAATTTTCTCGCCATTTCCGTTTTATTTTTTATGAAATTAAATTTACAAACTATTTGATTAAACTTCAATACTATTATTTTGTAAATACAATTAATATAATTAACAAAACACAATTGACTAAACAATATATCTGTATTTTTAAATTACATTTTTTTTTCTTTCACCAGCTTGTGATAAAGGATCATTTGGTGATAACTGCAGTGAAACATGTGGACACTGTCGTGACGTAGACAACTGTTTCAATATTAACGGAACATGTCTGACCGGATGCGATGCTGGCTATCAGGGGGAATTGTGTAAAACACGTGAGTTCATGATTTGTGAGTTTATGAGGTGTGATCAAACGTTTCTTATCCACTCTTCGAAATAAGACTCTATACTTCAAAAATGTCAAAATTACAATTGTTATCTTATATTTTTGCAGGATTGTAAATTTGTATTAAAATTATTCCGTTATATGATTTTTACATTACTTATATCGATCAAACATCATTGTGCAATTATTATTTGTATTTTCAAGATGACAATGTCAAAGGCAATGTTAAATATATGTAATTATATCAATAACTTGATCCAAAGAGCTGGATCACGTGTAGTTAATAATAAATCTGTTATGCACTATTTAATTTGAGCTAAATATTTTTTTAATGATTCAACTTATTTTCAAATTTAACGTTGAGTAATTGAACGCAGCCTTTGTTTAAATAGAACACATGCACCAATATTAAGAAACAAAAATTATGGGCAAATAAAAGAACATTATAAAAATTGTGCATCCACTTTTAAATATGTATTTTTATACATGTCTTAAATTTAATATATAAATAACATAAAATAAGAACAACTTATAGATATTTATTTCTTATGTATTAAAATATAATTCAACAAAAAAAGATTTGAATCATAGAATGTGACAGAGGATCTTATGGAATTAAATGCAATGAAACATGTGGACACTGTCGTGAGGTAAAGCAATGCTTCAATACAAACGGAACATGCTTAACCGGATGCATTGCTGGCTTTCAAGGGGACGTATGTAAAACACGTTAGTATAAAAACTTTTTTTTAAATTTTCATTTCATTAACCTCTGAACAAATCTCTATTTAAAAGAAGTATTTTTTTTTTCATTTCATGAACCTCTGAACAAATTGTTATTTTAAAGAAGTATTTGCAAAAGTTTTTTTTAAATTCTTTTTTGTTAGCTTGCCAGCACGGGTTCTTCGGAGAAAACTGCACTAAACAATGCCTGGATAAATGTGCAGGTTGTAATGATGTAAGTGGCCTGTGTGAATATGGATGCTTCAAAGGATATACAGGATACTTCTGCGAAAACGGTGATTTTTACTTTAACGTTTCATCACAAACACATTAAGTACATAATCAATTTTTTGCTAAATACATAACATTAATGACCATACGTTTTAAAACAATGATGCGTAAAAGGTGAGAGGGAGTAATAAAAAAACTGTTATATTTCATTAAATCCACCCAAAATAACAACTTAGCGCACTATTACCGTGGTTTAGTAGCATGCATTGATACAAAGTGGGAACCAAACTCCATGTCAAAGCGTCTACAATTTATTTAACACGTGGATCTAGGATTTTTGTTGTGTTGTTTTTATAGATGGAGGAAAATGAAATGATTTGTTTCCAATATAACCTGAAAAAATTACCCTTTTCTTTTTTTCAAGTTTGCCCAGTTACATCTCTTACCAAGGGCTTTCTTCCCTTCATTATGTCAACTAAGCTGTTCTTGTTTCTGCATTTTCTTATTGCTAACTCTTAAAAAAAAATCTTTATCTTAAGATTTTACCTTTATATAAAAATAAATGGTGTAAATGAATTACGGCAAAAAATTGTTGATTTCCTACCATAATAATCACATGATCCATGACAACGTGGAATTCAAATTGTCATTATAAACAGAACCGCTTTCTTTTTTCTATGAAAAAAAAACCCTGTTGGTTATTGTGTATATTGTGATTCACCTAATCTAATTATGAAAAAAATGTTCTGTAACTATGTGAAAATAAAAGTTAAATAAGAAAGAAAAATAATGTGCAATGAATTG